>JALAZF010000115.1:1740000-2940000 GCA_022829125.1 Lathyrus tuberosus | reverse complement strand
AATTGGGGACAAATGATGCGATTCTCGCTCAGAACAAATTGCTATCTCAACAAGTTGAGTTGTTAACACAACAAATGTCAAAGCCCCCTCAACAGATTAAAGAGATGCAAGATTTACCGAGCAAGAATGTGCAAATAGCCGTTTGTGAGTTATGTAAAGGAGATCACCCAACTGTCTATTGTTCTCCGGTTGATGAAGAAGCAAATTACATGAATAATCAAAATCAACAACAAGGTTATCAAAGGCAACAACAACCTTATCAAAATCAACAAGGATACCAACCAAGAGGAAATTATTAAAATCAACAAGGATACCGACAAAATCCTTATCAATCGGCACAACCTCAAGGTGGGAGTTCAAAGCTTGAAGAAACTCTCAACCAATTCATTCAAATGTCCATGGCAAACCAAAAGACCAATGAAACATCAATCAAAATTCTTGAAAATTAAGTTGGGCAACTTGCAAAATAATTGGCCAATCAACAACCGGGGCCATCTTTTTCCGCAAAATACTCAAACCAACCCGAAGGAACATTGCAAAGCTATTGTTACTAGGAGTAGAAGAGAGTTGGGGGAAGGAGAAAAAAATGAAAAAAATGTTGATGTGAGAATGGATGAGATTGTGGAGGAAGAGAAAGATAATGAGGTTGTAGTTGAAAAGAATGATGAGGAAGAAGTTGAAAAATAAAATGAGAAGATAGTTGAAAATGATAAGCTTGAAAAAGAAAAGATAAAAGAAAAAAAGAGAAGAGTAAAAAAGGGGAAGGAGATAGTGAACCCTATTCCTATTCAAGATCTACCGTACCCTCATGTGCCCACCAAGAAAGAGAATGCAAGGTATTACACTCGTTTCATGGACATATTCAAACAATTGCAAATCAACATTTCGTTTTCCGAAGCGCTTGAGCAAATGCCCAAGTATGTTAAGTTCATGAAAGATATTCTTACAAAGAAGCGAAGATATTCGGAGCCGGAAACAATTATCCTTGATGCAAGTTGTAGTGCTATAATTCAAAGAACTCTACCAAAGAAAGAAGTCGATCTGAGGTGTGTTACTTTGCCGGTAACAATTGGTGATGTGTATGTTGGCAAAAGCTTAATTGATTTGGGCTCAAGCACCAACTTAATTCCATTGTCTATTGTGAAGAGGCTTGGGAACATTGAAATGAAAGCAATTCGAATGACATTTCAATTGGTCGACAAATCTATAACTCATCCTCATGGATTGGCTCAAGATGTATTGGTTAAGGTGGATAAGTTTTTCTTTCTAGTTGACTTTGTTGTGATTGATATGGAGGAAGACGAAGATGCTCCATTGATTCTTGGATGCCCTTTTATGAAGACCGCTCGAATGATGATTGATGTTGACGACGACCTTATGAAAGTAAGAGTGCAAAATGAAGATGTGTGTTTTAATCTTTTTGAAGCAATGAAGCATTCCCAAGATAAACATGATAGTTTCCGTATTGATACAACGGAAGAACCCATAATGGAAGTTTCAAATCAAGTTCATATAGCATCTCCCTTGGAAAGAGCTCTTGATGATTCATTTGAAATATTTACCATTGAGGAAGAAATGGCACTTGAAGAGTGCTTAAAGGAACTTGAATCTTTAAAAGAGTTACAACCATGGGAAAGTGAAATGGAAGTGTTGAAGAAAAAGGTGAGTAATGATAAATCTCAACTTGAATTGAAGGTGTTGCCTTCTAACTTGAAGTATGTGTTCCTTGATGAAGGTTGTAACAAACCTGTTATCATTAGAAACATTTTGACCGACAAAGAGGAAAACCGTCTGATTCAAGTTTTGAAGAAGAATCAACAAGCTATAGGTTGAGTTCTTTCCGATCTAAAGGGAATTAGTCCGGCTTATTGCATGCACAAAATCTTAATGGAAGAGAATTTCAAAGCGGTAGCTCAACCTCAACGCCGTTTGAATCCTACTATGAAGGAAGTGGTGAGAAAGGAAGTTGTTAAGCTATTGGATGCCGAAATAATTTATCCGATATCCGATATTCCGTGGTTGAGTCCTGTGCAAGTTGTGCCCAAGAAGGGAGGAATGAGCGTTATTAGAAATTAGAAAAATGAATTGATTCCGATGAGAACTGTAACGGGTTGGAGAATGTGTATCGATTATAGGAGGCTTAATAACGCTACTAGAAAATATCACTTTCCACTTTCATTTATGGATCAAATGCTTGAGAGATTGCCGGGTCAAGAATTTTATTGCTTCTTTGATGGGTATTCCGGTTATAATCAAATCTCGGTTGATCTGGAAGATCATGAGAAGACGGCGTTCACTTGTCCCTTTGGAATTTTTGCATACCGAAAGATGCCTTTTGGCTTGTGCAACGCACCGACAACTTTTCAACGGTGTGTACAAGCCATTTAGTTCTTGAAAGGTGTGTCTAGCGTGCAATTTTTGTCGGTGACGCGACCACCTTATCGCCATTTGGTTTTTCCTCACCGCAATGGTAGGAGTTGGATGCTACTTTCTGATTTCTTATTTATCCTATGAAGCTGGAAAGGAAAGGGAAGCTATCTAAAACTAACCTTGCACACAAATGTTTTACTGAACAAATGCTAAGAGATTGGGGAGTTTGGGGTCAGGTTATACAATGGGGAATTGTCAATTACCCATCCTATATGTGGTTATCCACAAGTCGTTAGAAATTTCTATACTGTTTTCTACTTACTGGTGTTCGTCTGTCGTGGGTTGGGAAAGTTTCTCCTTTGGGAGTGTTTGAGAGAGAGTTTTTGTTGGTGTCGGGTTATTTCTGATGTTTTGGTAAAGTACTGGACCTAATGTTTTCGATTGGTGTGTGAAGGTACTGGACCTAATGTTTTCTATTAGTGTGTGAAAGTACTAAACCTAAATTTTTTTATTAGTGTGTGAAGGTATTGGACCTAAACTTTTTGATTATTGTGTGAAGGTACTGGACCTAAAGTTTTTTATTAGTGTGCTCACTAAGATTTCACAATCTTATGCCTACGTATTCCTGTTAAATAAAATAGGGAAATCAGAGCAATCGTAGTTCCTCCTATTCTATGGGAGGAAAAGATGTTTGGTGTCTTGTTCAAAGCCCAAGATTGAAGCTGAAAGGTTGAGTATTTGTGTCTTGTTCAAAGCCCAAGATTGAAGCTAAAGGTTTGACCGAGAGAGAATTTGTCATCTCTAAAAGGAGACATCTCGTCTGTTTATCACAACTGTTGGGTGACTGATTATAAAGGAAAATTACTTTAACTAGGATATGCGTATCCAACAATGCCATAATTTCCTCTATAGGGGTGTTGTCCTGTGTAGCGTACGATTTTTGTCGGTGATGCGACCAACTTATCGCCATGGGTTTCTCCTCACCGCAATGGTAGGAGTGGGGTGCTACTTTTTGATTTCTTATTTATCCTATGAAGCTGGAAAGGAAATGGAAGCTATCTAAAACTAACCTAGCACGCAAATGTTTAACTGAACAAATGCTAAAAGAGATTGGGGAGTTCGGGATCAGGTTATACAATGGGGAGTTGTCAATTACCCATTCTATATGTGGTTATCCACAGGTTGTTAGCAAATTTCCTTACTGCTTTCTACTTACTCATGTTTGTCTGTCATGGGTTGGGAAAGTTTCTCCTTTGGGAGTGTTTGAGAGAGAGAGAGTTTTTGTTGATTTTGGTTTTTTCCGATGTTTTTGGTGAGGTACTGGACCTAAAGTTTTTGATTGGTGTGTGAAGGTACTGGACCTAAAGTTTTTGATTGGTGTGCTCGCTAAGATTTCGCAATCTTATGCCTACGTATTCCCATTAAAGATAAACAGGGAAATCAGAGCAATCGTAGTTCTTCCTATTCTACGGGAGGAAAGAGATGTTTTGGTGTCTTGTTCAAAGCTTAAGATTGAAGCTAAATGAGTATTTGTGTCTTGTTCAAAGCCCAAGATTGAAGGTAAAGGGTTTGACTGGGAGAGAATTTGTTATCTCTAAAGGGAGACTTCTCGTCTGTTTATCACAATTGTTTGGTGACTGATTATAAAGGAGAATTACTTTAACTAGGATATGTGAATCCAGCAATGCTATAATTTCCTTTATGAGGGATTTGTCCTGAAGGAGAAAACTTTAACTCAGTGTTGAGCAATGCCATTTTTCCTTAGGAATCTTTCATGCTAAGAGAGGGACAGTGGCGTGGATGTAAATAATCCAGAGGCTTGCCACTTACAGCAATTAGATGAAAGAGGGAGTTTACCAGGATATGAGATGGACTACAGCTTGGATATTTGAATCAACAAGTGTGCCACTTACATCAGTTATCTGGATTTAAGGTTTGATTTGAATGTGTGATATACAGAGAAATGTCTTCCTACAGAGAGATTTTGATTTCCTCTGAAGGGAATGTTGATTTTATTATGTTCCTTGATCAAAGCCCAAGGTTGAAGCTAAGAGATTGATTGACTCCACTGGGGAGATCTTTATACAAAGCCTAAGAGGAGGCTCGAAAAGGCTGACTCAACAAGAGAGTGTTTATCTCTCTTGTACAAAGCCCAAGATTGAGGCTAAAAAAGAATTGACTCTTTTGGGGATATCATTATACAAAGCCTAAGAGGAGGCTGAAAGGCTGACTCCACTGGGGAATATATTTATGTGGCTTGTACAAAGCCCAAGATTGAGGCTGAAAAGGGAAACTGACTCTATTGGTGAGAGGTTTTATCTGTCTTGTACAAAGCCCAAGATTGAGGCTAGAAGAAGTTGACTAACTCAGCTGGATAGTATGATTTATCTTGTACAAAGCCCAAGATTAAGGCTAAAATGAGGATTGACTCTGCTTAGGGAGATTTATATGTGTCTTGTACAAAGCCCAAGATTGAGGCTGAAAAGAGACTAACTCAACAAAAGAGTGTTTTTATCTGTCTTGTACAAAGCCCAAGATTGAGGCTAAAAGATATTTGACTGACTCAATAAGAGAGTGTTTATGTGGGTGTCTTGTACAAAGCCCAAGATTGAGGCTGACTTTTGCTGAGGAAAAGAAGGATCATTATACAAAGCCTAAGAGGAGGCTAAAAATGATTGACTCAACAAGACAATGTTTTTAAGATCCTTATACAAAGCCTAAGAGGAGGCTAAAAGATTTTTGACTGACTCAACAAGAGAGTGTTTCTGTCTGTCTTGTACGAAGCTCAAGATTGAGGCTGACTTTTGCTGAGGAAAAGAAGGATCATTATACAAAGCCTAAGAGGAGTCTGAAAATGATTGACTCAACGAGAGAGTGTTTTTAAGATCCTAATACAAAGCCTAAGAGGAGGCTAAAATATTTTTGACTGACTAAACAAGAGAGTGTTTATGTCTGTCTTGTACGAAGCCCAAGATTGAGGCTAAAAAAGATGATTGACTCAACAAGAGAGTGCTTTAAGGAAGAAGATTGACTCAACAAGAGAGTGTTTTTAGGTGATTGCCTCAACAAGAGAGTGTTTTTAGGTGATTGATTCAACAAGAGAGTGCTGAAGGGTGATTGACTCAACAAGAGAGTGGGGAAAATCCTTATACAAAGCCTAAGAGGAGTCTAGTCTCTGCTGAGGATTATTGAGATCCAGAGACAAGTCCAAGTCGGGGGATTAAATTTTGCTGAGGGTTTACAGAAGAGTTGAGGTATCAGATGCCTTGAGGTTCTAATAAAAGTTTATTGATAGTGATTTGACCCTAGCTGAGGAAATTTAGGATAAAGATTGAGTTTTAGAACCTATGGAGATTTTAACTCTACTGGAGATTGATTAAATAATCGGGGTTTATCCTGTGTTTTTAGGAAACTTAAGAATGTCTTTTAGATTCAAAAGAAGATTAGACTATCCAAGTCTATTGGTATGAAAGAGTTTATCTTTGTATGATGCCCAAGAGGAGGCAGATGTTTTAAGGGATGAGAATCAACCCTTAATTGATCTGAGGTTTTGACTCTTTGGAAAGATAGCTCTAACAAAGGATGAATAAGTTCTGTCTTATACCTTTAAGAGGTCTCAGGTCCTTGTACTAAGCCCAAGAGGAGGCATGAGAACTTCTAAGAAGCTTGTGGGTCCTTGTACAAAGCCCAAGAGGAGGTGGGGATACTTTTAGGAAGCATGTGGGTCCAAACCTAAGAAAAGTTTCACCGGGAATAATCTTTTCTTTAGTGAATAGTTCTAGGGTTTGAAGAAATTCAAGAGAGGTTTCACCGGAAATTAATCCTCTCTGGGGGAAATGAATTTCATTGTCAATTTTCTAATAGTGACAGTCTAAGAAAAGTTTCACCGGGAATAATGCCTTTCTCTTTGTTCCATATTGTATAAGCCCAAGAGGAGGCAAGACTGTATCTGGAATTCCTATGGGGAACTAGTTTTGACTGTGTTGAAAGAGTGACCACTGGCTTTATCTAATCCTAGACCTAATTATCGGGGAAAACTCTATGCAGATATACAGGCATATATATACAGATGAAATATATACTATATGTAAAAGAGGGTAGGAGGACTTACAGGTGAGCAAGCTTCCAGCACAAACAAATATATATATATGTGCAAGTATGTAAAAGAAAGCTGATAAAACTTACAGGTGAGCAAGCTTCCATTGTAACAGCTGTATGGTTAGTTGTTCAAGAAATTAAAGAAAGTTTTGTTAACAACTATGATTTTGAACCTAAATCAAAAGGAAAAGTTGTTTTTGAAAAGAAGATCGGGGCTTATACTCAAGGAGAGGCCCAGATTAAAAACAACAATCGTACTGTTATTCTGAAGACTGTACTGGGACTTATACGATGAACGAGGCCCAAAAAGGTTTTATTTACAAATGGATGGGATTTACACTCTATCAAGAGGCCCAAAGTTTATTTTTTGTACAAGAGATGGGGCTTACAACTCAAGGGGAGGCCCATGGAAAGACAGTGATCGCATCGTCTGTTTTTGAAAACTGTATTGGGACTTATACAATAACTGAGGCCCAAAATTATTTATGTACAAAGAGGGTTGGGTCTTACACTCTATTAGAGGCCCAAAATGTTTTGAAAAAGATTTATGAGGGTGAAAATAATCAAAACCCTAATTTGATTTTAAAATGTATTTTAACTGAATAAAAATTCAATTAAAATGATCAAAATTATCAAACATGTGTGAAAAGCAAGTTGTGATCTTGGATTAATGTTTGAAAAATCATGTTTCATTCATAAAATGTTTTGAAAATCATTTGAATTTGCAAAATCAAGAGAAAGAAATGTTTTTAAATGTTTAAAAACAAATAAAAACATAATTCTTTACAAAAATACCAAATATATAAAGTAAATAATATTTGGAGTGTGTTTGAGGCCTTGTTTGGTTTTGGAAGTGACTGAATCAAGACATGGCTTGAAAAATGCAGAAAAGTCAAAATTTGAGGTTTTGGGGGTTGACTTTATGATTTTGGTGTTTCAGATCAAGGGTGAGTGTTTGAACAGCTTATATATGATACATTGGATGTGTTTGGATCATGATGACATACCCCAAATTTTGACCTCTAAGATCTCTCATCATTGTGCAAATTATAATCACAATATGGATGTACCTTTATGCTTCACCAATCTCCTCAAGGAATTGTTGAACATTCACTACTACCAAAGATTAGGGTTTCAAGCCCTCTCAGAGATTTTAGACAAAGGATCAATCAAGGAATGACATGATCTTCAACTTGTCCAAACCTCTCAAACACCCATAAAGAATCAAAAGGACCCCCACCGCAAGAATCAAGCACAATGTTGCAGCATTCCAGGTGGATTAAGCCTCAAGATCGCTAGTGTCACCAAATTAGGGTTTTGGTCGACCAGGGCCTCCAGATGGAAATTTTCCTCTGGGCATGAGCCAATGCTTCAAAGCATAACCTAAGATACTCCAAGGGACCTCATGAACCCAATCATCAAGTCAATTTAGCCTTAGGGGATACATTCACCAAAAAACAGGAATTAGGGTTTCTTGACCTAATTTACCCCTAAGTTGACTTTTGGGACAAATCATGAGCCAAGACCTCAAGACATGGTTTGAGGGTCTCTAACACACTACATTGATCCATTTGCAACAATGGATTGATCCAAGAAGCTTGATCAACAAGTTTCAATTTCATCTGAACCACAATTAGGGTTTTGGAGAAAAAGTCAATTGTGCCTTTGACTTTTGACCAAGACATGCTCCCAAACCTTGGGACATGATTCAATACACCCTATAACACCTATGAAATCAATCCATCAAGTTTGATTTAGGTCAAGGACTTGATTTCATAGAGGATCGCACAGTTTGGAATTCATCTGATAAAAAGTCAACTGTGCCCAAAAATCAAAGTTTGACTTTTTGATTTTTTGATCAATTATGGTTCCCTAACCCTAAAATGATGTTAATGCGTGATTTGAATCAACATTCATCAATAAAAATCAAGAAAAGAAGGATAACTTGTAAAAGGGGTAACCATAAAAAACTTATAAATTTTCTAAGTTATGGAACAAAGTGGCTAGGGTACCAACTTCCAAGGATCATAACTTGAGATCCAAGCAACCATTTGGGCTGATCCAAAGATGGGTTTGTAGCTCTCATGGCATACTTTAAAAGTGTCAACTACACCTCATTCCAATTCTCCATGGATTTTAAGTTATGGAATGACCAAAATCACAAAAAGTGAAAATGTCACTTTTTTCCAACACTTAGTGAAATTTTCACTAAGTCAGAATCTGTTTCACTTTTTTCCAAATGTAGGGGCATTTTTCACTTGGATCCAAAAAGTGTCAAGATAAACTATGATCACACATATGTTGTATCATATGAGAGCTTTCCAAAATATCCAAGAACCCCATGAAACTCCACTTAAGCCATGAGATATGACAATGGCAATGTGCCTTGCTGCAAACTGTCATGGCAAGGCACATTTGTGCATTTTGCTCGATTTGAGCAATTTGTGCAAATAACAAACAAGTTTATCCATCTGAACGCCTCAGGGGGAGACCAAGTTGGGACAAACACTGATCCATAAGCCTCCCAATCTTTGGAACTAAAAGTAGCATGCCAACCCTAAAATGCCTAATGAGGGGACAAGACTCCAATTTTGTTTTGGAGCCTTAAATGGATGCACCAAGGTGGCATGAACCGAGCCATATCTAACTGAATAAGTCAAGAATAAGATTTGAACCAAAGAACCATAGGCTTGTGCTCTAACCTCAAGTCAATGGCTAGAGGAGACTTGGATTCCTATTGATCAACATTGGCCAAACCTCTGCTGCAGTTGCCATTCCCTATTCCTTGCAAAACAAACTTGCTATACTATAAATAGAGCTCATTTGTGCTCAGTTTAAGTACACCAAAGCCATCAAACATATGCTTTCCTCAAAATCACCTTGTCACTTCCAAATTTTCCTTTCAAAGCAAGTCACTATTGGGTTTTGAGTTTAAGAGCTATTCCAACAAAACCAATCACACACACACCTAATAAACATCATATAGAAGTGATCCAAACACTTAAACAACAACTGTAACACTGATTTTTCATAATCACCAGCCAGTTGCTCAAGGTTTTAACCAAGTTGCAGCTAAGATGCCATGAAGTGATCCAGCCATTTCCAATCAAGTCCAAGCATTCAAACACACTCCATATGGTGTAGGGAAGCTGTTCAGGTCATCACAACTCATCTGTAACACCTCCAACTCAAAAATCACATTGCTCTTGCTGTCACGACCTTCAAGTAAGCCTAAACTTAGTCATCTCTTAATCTATGCATATTTCCTCGCACAATACTTTTGCCAAATGTTCATAATCATGCATAGAATGTTTCCCCTCAATTAATTTCTTTGTTTGAATCGTGTATCAAAATTCTCAGCCTTCATGTAAATTTTAGGGTTCTTGAGGTTTTGTCTTGATTTCTTATTCCATGCTTAAAATAAATGAAATTAAAGACCATAGACATGATCGTGAGGTGAAAACAAGCAGATTGATATGTGGTTTGCATGATTCCATCAAGTATTCAGTGAGATTAGAGAGAAAATTCAAATCTGGGCAAAACTCAGAACACGCGCGTGTTCTTGGGTGTTCTTGGCGCCCTTTTTTGAAAATTCAAATATTTGAATTTTTTGATTTTATATAATTGATTCAAAAATCAATTTCTCTCTGAGTTTTAATGATTTTGAGTTGATTCTTTTTTAATAATTCACCAAAATGTTAAAATATTTTATTTTACCAAAAAATCCCAAAAATACTATTTATTTCATATATTTGATATTTTTGCAAGGAATTAATGTTTTATTTGTTTTTAACATTTGAAATATTTTTTCCTCCTTAATTTTCCAAATTTAATTGGTTTCCAATCATTTTGTGGATATAAACATGATTTTTGAAACATTGATCCAAGATCACCACTCATTTATCACATGTTTTCATCACTTTTTATTAATTTTTTAACAAAATTAATTCCTTTTTAAACAAAATTAGGGTTTTGATTAATTCAACCCTCATCAATCATTTAAAACACTTTTGGGCCTCTAATTGAGTGTAAGACCCAACCCCTTTTTAAAAACCAAAATGATTTGGGCCTCATTCATTGTATAAGACCCACAGTGCTTTCAAAAACCTCGGCACGGTCGCCGTTTTCAAACAAATCAATTGGGCGTCTCCTTGAGTTGTAAGCCCCATCACTTGTACAAAAACACTTTTGGGCCTCTAATAGAGTGTAAGACACATCCCCTTGTACATAAAAACTTTTTGGGCCTCACATATTGAATAAGTCCCTCTGTACAGTTTTCAAAACAACGGTGCAATCATCGTTAAAACTTGGGCCTCTCCTTGAGCTGTAAGCCCCAACAATCTTTTCAAAGCACTTTCTCCTTTGACTTTGAATACAATATTGTTATCAAAACTTTCTTTGTTGAACAACTAACAAAAGAGCATGGAAGCTCTACAACGGGTAAGTGTTTATCCGCTTTCATTTATCGCTTTCATATGTATATAACTGTATTGTGGGGCTGTTTCACTGTAATTCTCCTTTCACATCCTTTTATATACTTGTCAAATATCAACTGTATAATACTAGTATAGCTATTTAGAGTTTTCCCTGGCAACTACGTCTAGAACTAGGTAAAGCCCTGTTGATCACTCTTAAATACAGTCAAAACTAGATCCCCCATAGGATTCCAGATACAGTCTTCCCATCTCTTGGGGTTAAACAATATGGAACAAAGAGAAAGGCAGTATTCTCGGTGAACCTTTTCTCAGACTGTCACTCTTAGAAATTGTCAAAGAAACTCTACTCCCCAGAGTTGATCTATTCTCCGTGAATAGCATCTCTTGAGTTTCTTCCAAATTCTCGAACTTTCCTGGAATGATCTCTTCTCTGTGGATTGCATTTCTTGAACTTCTCTTGGTTTGGGGACCCACAGGCTTCCTAAAAGCATCCCCGCCTCCTCTTGGGCGTTGTACAAGGACCTTTCGGCTTCTTAGAAGTTCTCATGCCTTCTCTTGGGCTTAATACAAGGACCCTGACGACCTCTTAAAGGTATAAGACAAAACTTAGTCATCCTTTGCTAGAGAAGTCTTTCCAGTGTCAAATCGCTAGCCACTTTAGGGTTGATACTCATCCCTTAATGCCCGTCCCTCCTTTTGGGCATTGTATAATAGATAAAACTCTAGACATGGACAATCTAAACCCCTTTGAGTCTCATAGAGATTCTCAAGTTCCTTTCAAACATAGGAAAAAACACGGATCACTCTGAAACCCGGTCTCTCTCATGAGAGTTCCCTAACCTTGGACCTGCCTATGGATCTAATCCTCAGCAGTAAGATAGCCTCCTATTGGGCTTTGTACAATGACTCTCCCAGTAGAGTTAACCTTTTCAGACTCTCTTGTTGAGTCAGTCTCCCTTTCAGCCTCCGTCTTGGGCTTGGTACAAGACATATAAAATCCACCCTCTTGTTGAGTATAAAAGATTCTCTTGTTGAGTCAACCTTTAGCCTCCGTCTTGGGCTTCATACAAGAAACATATAAAACACTCTCTTGTTGAGTATAAAAGACTCTCTTGTTGAGTCGATCTTCTTTTTAGCCTTTATCTCGGGCTTCGTACGAGACAGCAAAACACTCTCTTGTTGAGTATAAAAGACTCTTTTGGTGAGTCACTTCCTTTTTAGCCTCCCTCTCGGGCTTCATACGAGACACTAAAACACTTTCTCGTTGAGTATAAAAGACTCTATTGTTAAGTCAAACAAGCTCTCTTGTTGAGTCAATCACCTGTTCGAGACTCTCTTGTTGAGTCAATCTTTCCAGCCTCCATCTTGGGCTTTATACAAGATACATTCTCCCAAACGGAGTCAAAACCCCAGTTGAGTCAATCAACCTTTTAGCATCAAAGTTGTACCTTGCTCACTGCATACAAACATCAACAACTCCTATTTAGAGATGACAAATTGTCTCTCATCCAAAACCCTTTAGCTTCACATCTTGTTGCTTCGAACAAGATACAAACCACCTTTAGCTTTATGTCTTGGGCTTTGAACAAGACACCAAAACAACCTTTTTTCCTCCCCTAGATTAGGAGGAACTACGATCGCTCTGATTTCCCTGTTTCGGGAATACGTAGGCATAAGATTGCAAAAATCTTAGCGAGCATACTAATCAAAACCCAAAATTCAGTACCTTCATATATCCATCAAAAGCATCAGACCTAACACAGAAATCTACCGTCTAGTATAGACCTTGTTTTTAAGCAAATAACCCTAAAAGACGAACCCCCTATAGCATCTGTAAACCAACAGTTTTGACTGTTTAACCTCAGTTTGCGAGCAGGGTTAATTGGAGACATCTATTTCCCTTCCTTAATCAGCTTAACAGGATAAAAAATGAATCGAACTGTAGTACCAAAGCGATAGTGACTCGAAGCCACAAAAATCACGCTACAGAAAAGTGGCGACCACAGTGGGAGACATTCTTTCTAGCCCCATTTTAAGGTGAAGGCCTTAAATTCACCAAACACTACGGAAATGGCGACTCTGCTGGGGAGTCATTGTCTATATAAGATCATAGGACTAGAGGTCTAGGATATTAGGACAAATATATATATTTCTTTTCCTAATTGATATCGGTGTTTATTTTTCTGCTAATGGGAATGCGTGTGATGCCGCATGTGGAAAGATTGAGTATACACCTAAGATAGGTGATGGCATTATACGGGTAATCTTACGGGGAGTGAATCCCAGTTAAGAGTCCCCAGTCGACCATCAAACTCAGTGGATACTCCCTTTGCAGATACATTGCCTATACGACTTCGGTTATTGAAAGTAGTGTGGTCGATTGGGTTATCTGAGAAGCTGAGGTTTTTAGTAGACTGAAACCATTTTGTAGTGTAGAAGCTATCGGGAATAGTTGTCACGCGATACTACCCTCATTTGAGATCACTCTAAGATACAACAGCTCGCTGGCGATCCGCTTACTGTTGTTATCCAAAGAGGGGTCAATGATTTTGTGGACAGGTACAAAAAATCACCAGTATAAACCTTTGGGGATGGGTAGAGCCCTGACTTCATGACACCGACCCTTTGACCCCATGTTTTTTCTATGTTTTTGTGTGTTGCATTCATACATTCATTTAAAAAACATTTAAACAAAGAAAAATTTCTCTTCTAGTCTCTCTTTTTCAAATTAAACTAAGACAATGTTTGCAAATGTCAGAGAGAGGGATTACATTATGGATTTCGGTAGAAGAAAAAGTCACAAGTATACCTTCAAGGTTCCAAAGTTAGAGGATTTAAGAGGGTGGGCTGGGATGATCACCAACCCTGAGGCTTTCAGAGCTAGGTATGGAGGACTGCTGTCCCTATTAAGGGTCCATGTAATTGAAGGAATCCTATCTACACTCATTCAGTTCTACGATCTGGTTTATCACTGTTCCACATTCCCAGATTATCAACTAGCACCAACACTGGAGGAGTATTCTCACCTGACTGATTTACATGTCACTGATCAAGCTCCCTTTTCTGGACTGGAAGAAATTCCAAAGGATCAAACCATTGCAAGAGCAATCTATTTGGACGAGTCAGAATTCAGGACTCATATGACCACTAAGGGTGGCATCCAGGGTCTGCCAGCCCAGTTTTTGATAAAGAAAGCCCTGTACTTTGCTAGTATAGGGAATGTGGCCTCTTTCGAGAGCATCTTTGTTTTGCTCACCTACGGGTTATTTTTGTTTCCCAACATCGATAACTTTTTAGATATCATGCCATTAAGATAAGTCTGATTGGAAACCCTGTACCGACCTTGCTCGCAGATGCGTATCATTCTATACACTTAAGGAATTTGTACAACGGAGGAATGATCACATGTTGTGTACCCCTGCTGTACAAATGGTTTATTTCCCACTTGCCCAAGTCAGTCGCATTTTGGGATCAAAAGAATACTTTACGTTGGTCGCAGAGAATCATGTCTCTTACCAACTCTAACATCGATTGGTACAATCGAATCTTTGACTGGATCAGGATCATTGACCATTGTGGAAACTTCTCAAATGTACCCCTTATAGGAACTAATGGGGGAATCAATTATCATCCGGTGTTCGTTCGTCGTCAATTTGGATACCCAGTGAGGCATGTCCCGCGTAATGCTCATTTGTACGGTCTTTTCTTCAAGGAAGGAGAAAACGATAGGGCACTAAAGACAGAAATATTGCATGCTTAGAAACACGTTCATAGGAAAGGAAGAGAGTCTCTAGGAAAACTAGACTGGATCTCTGTGGAGCCTTATCTCCGCTGGGTATAAACTAGAGCTCTCAAGCTGAGGATGCCTTACCCTCATCAGGAAGTTCTTCTGTTAAGGGACCCTGTCCTTTACTTTATGTCTGATACGGAAAAACTTCAAGTTACTCTCAACAAAGTTCAGCAGGAGAAGAGGTCTTGGAGGAACAAGTACCGCATTCTCAATGTGGAGTGTAAGAAAATACAGTAGCTATTGAAAGATAAAGATGCTCTAATTGAGATTTTAGAGCAACATGTTGTAGAGAATCAAGAAGACCAGAGGAATTTACTCGCTCCTTTCACTTGGCAAAGGAATGACAACCCGACAGCGGCTCCAGAGCCCCGGTCAAAGAAAAGGAAAGCACCAGAACCAGCACCTGAGCTCTCTTTAGAGAGGACTCAGGATCCTTTAGTTTAGACATTTCCTTTTACAACACTTTGTAATCTACTGTATTTTTATTCTGCAATCTTTGAATCCAATAAAACGGGGTTTCCCCACTGTGTGATATTTGCAATCCTATTATCAAAGTTTATTTTGATTAAATAAAAAGTTAATTAATATTAATCATTGCATATCATTCATCATTCTCGCATAAACACATTCTTCTTCCCTGCGAATCTCACATTTGTGTCTCGATTCTAGAGTCAAAGTGTCTCATTCATACAATACTCGGGCCAATCGACAGAAAAAGATGGATGATCTCGAGGAAGAGAACATAGAGTTGAGGGAAGAGATTGACACTCTGAAAGAAGATCTGAGAAAGCTTCATAACAACATGCAAGCTCTAGCAGAAGCTCAGATGCAACAACAAAGGACTGTGATCTCAGAGATCACATCTACGCTCATAGTGGAAAAGTATGATCCAAGGTATAAAATGCCAAAGGATCGCCCCTGGGGCATGCCACTTAACTATATCCCGGAAGGATATATTCCGACGATCATGGAAGATCCAGAAACTGTAGCAGGAGCCGCTGGGAATGAAGGTTACAAACTTCGGGAAAACGAAGATGTTAGGGGCATGACAACAACTCCTGAAGGTTACAAACTTCGGGAGGCACCAAGAGTCTCTGCCATGATGACTATACCACCACTCGTGGTACACACTATCCCGAAAGGACAGGTTCCACATATACCTTCTGGTGGAAACGAAAGTATGTTTGACAGAATGAATGAGTTCCAGGAATAGTTCCTGGAGATGCAGAAAGAACTGCAGGCCATTCGCGGTCAGGATCTATTTGGAAAAGACGCCGCAGACCTTTGTTTGGTCCCCAATGTGCAAGTTCCGCACAAATTCAAAGTGCCCGAATTTGAAAAGTACAAGGGTAATTCTTGCCCTCAAAGCCATTTGGTGATGTACGCTCGGCGAATGTCAAATCAGACAAAGAACCAGGAGCTACTGATTCACTACTTTCAAGATAGTTTAACCGGTGCCACACTCAAAGGGTACATGGGTTTAAACCGCACTAAGATCGGCACTTTCAGAGATCTTGGCGCTGCTTTCGTTCAGCAGTATAAGTATAACCTGGACATGGCACCGGACAGAGATCAACTCAGATCGATGTCACAAAAGGACAAGGAAACCTTTAAGGAGTACGCTTAGAGATGGAGTGAAATTGCCGCCAAGATTTGTCCACCTCTCGAGGAAAAAGAGATGACAAAGATCTTCTTGAAAGCCTTAAGCTCATTTTACTACGACATAATGGTTGCCAGTGCGCCCAGTGACTTCACCGAGATGGTGGGCATGGGAGTTCATCTTGAGGAAGCGGTCCGAGAAGGACGTTTAGTTAAAGACGCTGGATCATCAAGTAGTACAAAAAGATACGGTAGTGCTCTCACTAAGAAAAAAGAGCAGGATATTGTGAATATCTCTTTCGGAAAGCAAAGGCGATGGTACCAACCCGTAGCAGTTGTAACTCCTGCTATTAACCCTGCGCCTATTCCTACGTATCAACCTCAGGTTGCACAAAGCCGACCGAATCAACAGCCTCTTCAGCAGGCTCGTCCTCCATACAACAACAATCGTACAACGCGACCACCAGGGTTCGAACCTATACCGGTGTTGTATGCAGAACTGTTTCCACTCTTACTGGTCAAGGGGCACGTCCAAACCAGGTCTCCTCTTATAGTACCGGAAAATCCGCCTTTTTGGTTCAAGGCGGATCAGACTTGTCCTTACCATCAAGGAGGATCAGGGCATAACATAGAGAACTATCACAGTTTCAAATCTGACATACAAAAGCTTGTTAGGAGCGGGGTCTTATCTTTCAAAGATACGAATCCAAATGTTCTCACGAACCTGTTGCCTCAACACGAGAAAGCTGCGGTAAATTTGATAGAGGGAGAGTCCAATAACAGCTATCAAATTCATGATGTACTCTTATTGAGGACCAATCTAGTCAAGATGCATCGCAGACAGAGCGGGTATGGACATATACCACCTCACAATTATCATCAGTGTGATATCTGCACTAAAGACAATCAATGATGTTTTGTGCTGCAATTAGCTCTACGGGAACAATTGGATCTCGGGTGGATCTAAGAGCATCGAGTTCGTGGGGTCAACATGACTTATACGAATTCCAACATTATTCAGAGCCACGACATTCGTGCGATGAATGCCAACCAGGTGGCAATGCACTCAAGGCAAAGCCAGTATCATAATCTACTGCGTCACGATTACATTTCCTGTCTGACTTGCTCGGTAAATAAACAGGGATGCTCTTTTGTACAAGAGGCCCTCCAGCATCAGATGGATCTTGGATGGATCCAGGAATACCATGATAGAAATCAGTATCAAGTGAATATGATTCAAATCTTCGATATTCGCCCAATGAAAACCAGCTTGGTGGAGTTACACACTACACAAATCCAGCTCGGTTTTCTAACTTCGCATAATTATCAGAACTGTAAAGGATGTTGTGAGAGTGACCAGGGATGTACTCTCGTTCAAAGAACTTTGCAACACTTGTTGATCCACTGGTGGCTTCTGATCTATATGGACGAAGACACGCAACAAATCAGTGTGGTTAATGGGAACCCTACTAGGCATCAAAGTCAGGATGTTTGATCAATGGAAACAGATCTAGGGAGGTTACACTGCATTAAAAGCGTGTGTGGCCAGGTGCCACCACATAACTACGAGCGTTGTAGGGTCTGCTCAGAAAATAATCAAGGATGTTACCTCGTGCGAGCATCCCTTCAGAGTCAGTTGGACCGCAAAGAGATTCAACAATATTCAGTTTCAGGGTCCATTAACTGGACGCCATACTATTTTGCTGATCAAATCAAGGATGTTGTTGTAATCTCTGATCCTGAGAGGACCAAGGATTTTTTTACCATCATCCCTCTACTGGATGAATTGAAAGTTCTTAACCAGGAACTGATTGAAGTTAATTATGACAGTCAGAGAAATCAGAAGGCTCCTGTAGTTATCTATCTGCCGGGACCCGTGCCGTATAAATCTGATAAGGCAATCCCTTACAAATACAGTGCAAAAATAATTAAGAATGGAAAGGAAATTCCATTACCCTCCGTCGTGAATATTGCATATATCAGTCGAGTAACACGGAGTGGTCGAATCTTCAATCGAGGAGTTGGAGAACCTAACAGAGAAAAGGAACCTCAAACAGAAGTTCTTGATCAACCGGTCGGTCAGTCCAGTGATCCCGACCTTTCAAAGAACAATGATGAGATGCTGAAGCTCATCCAAAGGAGTGAATACAACATTGTTGATCAGCTATTACAAACTCCTTCAAAGATCTCTGTGTTATCTCTATTACTCAGTTTCGAGGCTCACAGAGAAGCTCTGCAGAAAGTCTTAGAGCAAGCCTTTGTGGAACAGGATGTGTCAATACGAAGTTCGATAGCATTGTCTCTAACATCACTTCCTGCAACAACTTAGGGTTCAGTAATGAGGAATTTCCAGAAGAAGGCCAAACCCACAACTTGGCGCTCAATATCACAGTTAACTGCCAGGACAATGCTTTAGCCAGCATACTGGTAGACACCAGATCGACTCTGAACATTATGCCGAAGTCTACTTTAATACAGCTATCATTCAAAGGATCCCCGATGAGGGGCAGTGAGGTCGTCCTCAAAGCGTTTGACGGATCTCGGAAAGGAGTTATCGGCAAAGTCGACCTTCCCATAACTATCGGTCCTCACACTTTTCTAATCACTTTCCAGGTCATGGACATCCGAGCAACATACAGCTATTTGTTAGGAAGACCTTGGATACACCAAGTTAGGGCAGTTACTTCGACACTGCACCAGAAACTGAAGTTCGTTAAGAACGATTAACTCGTCACGATCTGTGGAGAACAAGCCTTGATCGTGAGTAGCCTTTCATTATCTACTTGTGAAGAGCCCGAGGAGGTTGTCGGAACTCAGTTCCAAGCACTTTCAGTGAGCAATGAGAATCAATCAGGGAAAAGAACGTCGATTTCCTCATACAGAGATGCTCTTGAAGTGATCAAAAGTAACAATACCAAAGGATGGGGATAGCTTGTCATTCCTAGTGATAACAAAACAAAGAAGGGTCTTGGTTTTTCCTCAACCTGTACCCAGACAGCTGCTAACGATGAAAGTCTTCATCCCATTCAGGATTTCTTCCATAGTGGAGGTTTTCTTCACCCAATATCTCAAGAAGTTCATACCATCAACGAGGGTGATCCCTCTGATACAGATGAGGAGTGGAAGTCCTATCTTAACGAGGACGATTATATGTCTCAGGAAGAAGTGCCTACGCCATTTTGCTATCCCGCACAGAGTCTGAGATTTATACCCAGGTCAGATGTCAGAACGATATATAGAGATTGTGATACGGAAGGATGCCGTGCTCCACCAAACTCATTAGAGGAAGACACTCTAATGAAGGACAAATTTGACCACGACTATTATGGCCCGATGGATGGCCTGCCTATCTGGCAGCCGTACCCAGGAGACTTGGGGCAAGAAAATCAGCCAAACAATGAAAATCAGCTGAGCATCATTGAAAATAATACTTGCGTCCCCACCATGTCATGGGACCAACACTCAGGTCATTTAGAAAATATCCAGCACGACGATGAATTTGCAAAGCTTGCAGGGCTAGAATTCATCAACTATGCTTTTCCTGAGGTCAACGTCATCGAAAGGGATGACTCCTCCAGTTCCAAAGAAGTGTGGGACACCTTAGGACAACCGAGTGGCAAGTTCGACTACTTCGTCAAATACACTGCTCCTGAAAGCTCTCGTACCAGGCTCGAGGACATCTAGCCAACTGGATGGGGAGATTTACCTGAGAGCACAAATACTATGCAAAATACAACAGAGGAATCCTCCACCAGAAATCTGAGTTATTTCTGAAGACAAATCAAGGAAGGTACCAGACTTTGTGATTCACCGAGGAGTTCGCCGCCAATGGGTTGCGGTCGATGTTCCGAAGATTGTTCATAAGTCAAAGTAATTGCCGCCTTTAACCTTTCACCCTGCCCAGGTGAAACAGGTATTTTGATAGGGCTTACTTTCTGTAAATATACCTCTTCGCTTTGCCCAAAGCGACAGAGTTTTGTTTTATAGGGTTGTAGTTTCAAGAATCGACTCGATCATAAATAAAATAACGTCGTTCTGTAATTTCCGCATTTATTATTGTTTTCTCTTTTCGTTTTTTCAAGAAAATGGTAATCCTAAAAAACAATTCTAATAATAAAAACAAGCAGTTTTAAGAAAATACACAACACACACTTTTTCATTCTCTCTATCTCTTCTAAAAACAATCATCACGTCATGCAGATTGCTTGTTTTAAACCCCGTTGAAACATACGATCCGATGCCTTCTCCCAACTTTGAATTCCTGGTATTTGGGGCTGAAGAAGGAGTTGACGACGAAATTCCAGAAGAGATCTCCCAATTACTCAAGCAAGAGGATAGGTCCATTGAACCTCACAAGGAGTCGTTGGAAACGGTCAACTTAGGTTCGGAAGAAGAGAGAAAAGAAGTCAAGATTGGGGCACTGCTCAGTTCAACTGCCAAAGAGAGTTTGACAAGACTTCTCAAAGAATTCCCCAATGTGTTTGCTTGGTCCTATCAGGACATGCCAGGGTTGGCTACCAGCATCGTGGAACATCATCTACCGTTAAGATCAGAATGTCCGCCCATAAAACAAATGTTGAGAAGAACTCACCCGGACATGGCCATCAAAATCAAAGAGGAAGTACAGAAACAGATTGACGTAGGTTTCCTCGCCACATCAGAATATCCTCAATGGTTAGCCAACATCGTACCCATTCCTAAAAAGGACGGAAAGGTCAGAATATGTGTGGATTACAGAGATCTCAACAAGGCTAGTCCAAAGGACGACTTTCCCTTACCACACATTGACATGCTGGTTGACAGTACAACAAAATTCAAAGTATTCTCATTCATGGATGGATTCTCAGGCTATAATCAGATAAAAATGGCGCCGAAGGACATGGAGAAAACTTCATTCATTACCCCATGGGGCACTTTTTGCTACAAGGTAATGCCGTTCGGTTTGAAGAATGTCAGAGAAACCTATCAAAGGGCCATGACTACTCAGTTTCATGACATGATACACAAGGAAATCGAGGTATATGTCGATGACATGATTGCCAAATCTAAAACAGAGGAGGAGCATGTGACCCACCTGCTAAAGCTATTCGAGCGGTTGAAAAAGTACAAACTCCGCTTGAATCCCAAAAAGTGCACATTCGGTGTCCGTTCAGGGAAACTTTTGGGGTTCATCGTCATCCAGAAGGGAATTGAGGTTGATCCTGACAAGGTCAAGGCCATTCCAAAAATGCCTTCTCCGAAAACTGAAAAACAAGTCAGAGAATTCCTGGGACGTTTGAACTACATCTCCAGATTCATATTCCTCATGACCGTGACATGTGCGCCAATTTTTAAATTACTCAAAAAGAACCAGGACTGCTTTTGGACAGAAGATTACCAAACCGCCTTCGACAATATTAAGGAATACTTGTCGAACCCAACGATTCTATCACCTCCAGTGGAAGGAAGGCCACTAATCATTTACTTAACAGTCTTGGAAGACTCAATGGGTTATGTACTTGGCCAACGAGACGAAACAAAAAGGAAAGAGTCTGCCATTTACTATTTGAGCAAGAAATTCACTGAGTGTGAAACTCGGTACACTATCCTTGAGAAAACTTGTTGCACTTTGGCTTCGGAATCGAAACATCTTCGCCAGTATATGATTCGTCACACTACTTGGTTGATCTCAGAAATGGATCCAATCAAGTATGTATTTGAAAAACCTACTCTCACGGGAAGGATTGTCTGTTGGTATATGTTGTT
Organism: Lathyrus tuberosus; assembly: GCA_022829125.1. Taxonomy (NCBI): domain Eukaryota; kingdom Viridiplantae; phylum Streptophyta; class Magnoliopsida; order Fabales; family Fabaceae; genus Lathyrus; species Lathyrus tuberosus. The sequence continues at coordinate 2,917,962 of JALAZF010000115.1, read as the reverse complement.
ATCAGTATATGACATAGAATACCACGCTCAGAAAGCCGTTAAAGGAAGTATTTTAGCCGATCATTTGCCTCATCAACCGATTGACGATCAGGAATCAGTCGAGTATGACTTCCCAGACGAAGATGTCATGTATTTGAAAATGAAAGATTGCGATGAACCGCTACCCAGTGAAGGGCCAGAACCAGGTTCCCAATGGGGACTAATCTTTGACTGAGCTGTCAATCATTATGGAAACGGAATTGGGGCAATCATCATAACACCTCAGGGTACCCATATTCCTTTCACCGCCCGACTGACATTCAAGTGCACAAACAACGAGGCCGAATACGAAGCTTGTATCATGGGTCTCGAAGAAGCGATCAGCTTAAGGATTAAAAACTTGGATGTTTATGGCGACTCAGCCCTGGTTATCAATCAGATCAAATGAGATTGGAACACATACCAATCAGAACTGATTCCTTACAAAGATTATGCAAGAAGGTTGCTACCCTTCTTCAACAGAATCGAGTTTCATCATATCCCTCGTGAAGAGAATCACATGGCTGATGCATTAGCCACTCTTTCTTCCATGATTAGTGTAGGTCAATGGAATGACGTACCTAAGATCGACATAATGCGCCTAGAAAGGCCCGCATACATCTTCACGATTGAAGCAGTCATAGACGACAAACCTTGGTATCACGATATCAAATGCTTCCTTCAAAAATAGGAGTACCCACCTGGGGCATCCAGGAAAGACAGAAAAACCCTCATGAGGCTGGCAGGCAATTTCTTCCTGAGCGGTGATACACTCTATAAGAGGAACATTGACATGGTCTTGCTCCGATGTGTAGACAGACCAGAAGCAAATGTGCTGATAAAAGAAATTCACGAAGGATCCTTTGGCACTCATGCCAATGGACACACAATGGCGAGAAAAATTCTAAGAGCATGATACTACTGGTTGACCATGGAATCCGATTGCTACAAGTACATGAGGAAGTGTCACAAGTGTCAGATATACTCAGACAAAATCCATGTACCGCCAACACATCTCAAAGTTCTCTCTTCCCCATGGCCTTTTTCCATATGGGGAATCGACATGATTGGCATGATCGAACCCAAGGCTTCAAACGGACATCGGTTCATCCTAGTAGCCATTGATTACTTCACCAAGTGGGTCGAAGCAGCGTCATACACTAATGTAACCTGACAAGCCGTGGTCCGCTTTATCAAAAGCAATATCATCTGCCGTTATGGTGTTCCTAGCCAGATCATTACTGATAATGGATCTAACTTGAATAACAAGATGATGAAAGAGTTATGCACTGAGTTCAAAATTGAACACCATAACTCATCTCCTTACCGACCCAAGATGAACGGAGCGGTAGAAGCGGCTAACAAGAACATCAAGAAGATTGTTCAAAAGATGGTTGTAACCTACAAAAATTGGCACGAGATGCTACCCTTCTCTCTTCACGGTTATCGCACATCTGTCCGCACTTCAACAGGGGCACCCCTTTCTCTCTAGTATATGGCATGGAAGCAGTGCTCCCCATCGAAGTAGAGATCCCATCAATCCGGGTATTGATGGAAGCTAAGCTAACAGAGGCTGGATGGTATCAAAGTCGACACGATTAACTAAATCTGATCGAAGAAAAGAGAATAACGGCTCTATGCCATGGTTAGTTGTATCAACAAAGGATGAAGAAGTCGTTTGACAAAAAGGTTCGACCTCGCATCTTTAGGAAAGGTGACCTTGAGCTTAAAAAGATACAATCATTTCTCATTGAATCTCAGGGAAAATGGACTCCGAATTATGACGGCCCCTATGTGGTCAAGAAAGTTTTCTCAGGCGGCGCCTTGAGACTTGCAACCATGGATGGAGAAGAGTTTGCCTACCCCACGAATGCTGATGTAGTCAAGAAATACTTCGCCTAGAAAAAAAACGTCTCGGTGGATTGAAAACCCGAAAGGGCGGTCCAGGAAAAAAATAGAGACATAATCAAAAATCATCCCGGTGGATTGGAAATCTCAAATTACAATCCAGGAAAAAATTAGGGATTAATGGCAAGTAACTATGTCCAACAGGGGCAAATCCCTCAGCAGCAGTGATGTCATTCATCAGAAAACTCCAGTCAAGGTCATCTTCGGCAGAAGCTCAGGATGTCCGGAATTCAAACTTTGTAGAAGGATAGCGGTCGTTATGTTTCAATGTAACCCTTTTCCCTTAAATTACCATTTTCTAACTTTGTAAATACTCTATGGAATCACATGTTTGGCTGATTTCCATCCTTTCAATAAAATTCGAGCCCTAGTGCTTTTGTTTGCAATTCTTATTTGTTTTAGCTTTACAGAACAACGTTTTAACATGATTAACGATTCTTGAAATAAAACAAAAATGAATTTACTTGTTAAATTTTTTTCCGCTTTAAAATAAGGATGGCAATTTCTTTTGACTGTTGAACATCGAAAGAACATCGATTGCTTCGCCAGAAGTAATCGAGCTTCAAAGTGCAGAATCAAAGTACTCCTTCTAAACCAGTGTGCCTGAATGAAGGATCAGTTTTGTCAGATGCGAATACTCCATCTGACATCTCCGGCCGAGTTCTTATCTCTTAAGCCCGACCAACGGTTTTTCCCCACAGGGACTATCTCTCCTAAGCAAGGCAGAATTGCTATCGTGGACCATTGGATCACATCATATGGTATTTCTCCGAGAAGATCCCGAGAAAAGTGTGATGTAATTCCCCAAGTGGAAACAGTCTCTCAAGAGACTCGTCTTCCCTAGTAGAGTCGACAAATGTCGTCTCCAACTCAGACGAATGGGTTCCCCAGCAAGTCTGACATCAAAAGTTTTTCCCATCAAATGACATCTCCCCAGGAAAATTCGGCGAGAAGATTGAGGAAAACCGCTACACATAGCGTCCCTTGTTAAGAAAGTTTATTGATAAAAGAAACTTAGACCATATCCTTTGTAGGAAACCAAGATCAAGGGGAAGTTTATTTCAAAAACTTAGACCAGATCCTTGGTAGGAAACCAGGATCGAGGGGAAGTTTATATCAGAAACTGAGACCAGATCCTTGGTAGGAAACTAGGATCGAGGGGAAGTTTATATCAGAAACTGAGACCAGATCATTGGTAGGAAACGAAGATCGAGGGGAAGTTACATCAGAAACTTAGACCACTTCCTTGGTAGGATACCAGGATCGAGGGGAAGTTCATTTCAGAAACTGAGACCAGTTCCCTGGTAGGAAACCAGAATCGAGGGCAAGTTTCTACCTTTTCTAAGCATCATTGCTTAGCAAAAGAAGAGGGATGCGTGAACTACCATTCCTAACCACATTCAAAATTTCGGGTATTCCGATATTTAATCCTCTTGCACCCCGAATGTCCGAATACCTTCGCCATTCACACCTTCGGGTCCAAGAAGATTAAATAGGGGCATTTGTCATACCCCAAATTTTGACCACTAATATCTCCCATCATTGTGCAAATTATCATCAGAATATGGATGCACCTTTATGCTTCACCAATCTCCTCAAGGAATTGTTGAACATTCACTACTATCAAAGATTAGGGTTTCAAGCCCTCTCAGAGCTTTTAGACAAAGGATGAATCAAGGAATGACATGATCTTCAACTTGTCTAAACCTCTCAAACACCCATAAAGAATCAAGAGGACTCCCACAGCAAGAATCAAGCACAATGTTGCAGCATTCCAGGTGGATTAAGCCTCAAGATCGCTAGTGTCACCAAATTAGGGTTTTGGTCGACCAGGGCCTCCAGATGGAAATTTTCCTCTAGGCATGAGCCAATGCTTCAAATAATAACCTAAGATACTCCAAGGGACCTCATGAACCCAATAATCAAGTCAATTTAGCCTCAGGGGATGCATTCACCAAAAAACAGGAATTAGGTTTTCTTGACCTAATTCACCCCTAAGTTGACTTTTGGGACAAATCATGGGCCAAGACCTCAAGACATGGTTTGAGGGTCTCTAACACACTACATTGATCCATTTGCAACAATGGATTGATCCAAGAAGCTTGATCAACAAGTTTCAATTTCATCTGAACCACAATTAGGGTTTTGGAGAAAAAGTCAACTGTGCATTTGACTTTTGACCAAGACATGCTCCCAAACCTTGGGACATGATTCAATACACCCTATAACACCTATGAAATCAATCCATCAAGTTTGATTTAGGTCAAGGACTTGCTTTCATAGAGGATCGTACAATTTGAAATTCATCTGATAAAAGTCAACTGTGCCCAAAAGTCAAAGTTTGACTTTTTGATTTTTTGATCAATTATGGTTCCCTAACCCTAAAATGATGTTAATGTGTGATTTGAATCAACATTCATCAAGAAAAATCAAGAAAAGAGGGATAACTTGTAAAAGGGGTAACCATAAAAAACTTAGAAATTTTCTAAGTTATGGAATAAAGTGGCTAGGGTACCAACTTCCAAGGATCATAACTTGAGATCCAAGCAACCATTTGGGATGATCCAAATATGGATTTGTAGCTCTCATGGCATACTTTAAAAGTGTCAACTACACCTCATTCCAATTCTCCATGGATTTTAAGTTATGGAATGACCATAATCACAAAAAGTGAAAATGTCACTTTTTTCCAACACTTAGTGAAATTTTCACTAAGTCAGAATCTATTTCACTTTTTTCCAAATGTAGGGGCATTTTTCACTTGGATCCAAAAAGTGTCAAGACAAACTATGATCACACATATGTTGTATCATATGAGAGATTTCCAAAATGGCCAAGAACCCCATGAAACTCCACTTAAGCCATGAGATATGACAATGACAATGTGCCTTGCTGCAAACTGTCATGGCAAGGCAGATTTGTGCATTTTGCTCGATTTGAGCAATTTGTGCAAATGACAAACAAGTTTATCCATCTGAACACCTCAGGGGAAGACCAAGGAGGGACAAACACTGATCCTTAAGCCTCCCAAGTCTTTGGAACTAAAAGTAGCATGCCAACCCTAAAATGCCTAAAGAGGGGACAAGACTCCAATTTTGTTTAGGAGCCTTCAATGGATGCACCAAGGTGGCATGAACTGAGCCATTTCTAAGTGAATGAGTCAAGGATAAGATCTGAACTAAAGAACCATAGGCCTGTGCTCTAACCTCTAGTCAATGGCTAGAGGAGACTTGGATTCCTATTGATCAACATTGGCCAAACCTTTGCTGCAGTTGCCATTCCCTATTCCTTGCAAAACAAACTTGCTCTACTATAAATAGAGCTCATTTGTACTCATTTTAAGTACACCAAAGCCATCAAACAAATGCTTTCCTCAAAATCACCTTCTCACTTCCAAATTTGCCTTCCAAAGCAAGTCACTATCGGGTTTTGAGTTTGAGAGCTATTCCAACCAAAACAATCACACACACACCTCAAAAACATCATATAGAAGTGATACAAACACTTAAACAACAACTGTAACACTGATTTCTCAGAATCACCAACCAGTTGCTCAAGGTTTTATCCAAGTTGCAGCTGAGATGCCATGAAGTGATCCAGCCATTTCGAATCAAGTCCAAGCATTCAAACACACTCCATATGGTGTAGGGAAGCTGTTCTGATCATCATAACTCATCTGTAACACCTCCAACTCAAAAATCACATTGCTCTTGCTGTCACGACCTTCAAGTAAGCCTAAACTTGGTCATATATTAATCTATGCATATTTCCTCGCACAATACTTTTGCCAAATGTTCATAATCATGCATAGAATGGTTCCCCTCAATTAATTGCTTTGTTTGAATAGTGTGTCAAAATTCTCAGCCTTCATGCAAATTTTAGGGTTCTTGAGGTTTTGTCTTGATTTCTTATTCCATGCTTAAATGAAATAAATGAAAATAAATGATCGTGAGGTGAAAACGAGCAGATTGATATGTGGTTTGCATGATTCCATCAAGTATTTAGTGAGATTGGAGAGAAAATTCAAATCTGGGCAAAACTCAGAACACGCGCGTATTCTTGGCGCCCTTTTTTGAAAATTCAAATATTTGAATATTGTGATTTTATATAATTGATTCAAAAATCAATTTCTCTCTGAGTTTTAATGATTTTGAGTTGATTCTTTTTTTAATAATTCACAAAAATGTTAAAATATTTTATTTTACCAAAAAATATTATTTAATTCATATATTTGATATTTTTGCAAGGAATTAATGTTTTATTTGTTTTTAACATTTGAAATATTTTTTCCTCCTTGATTTACAAAATTTAATTGGTTTCCAATCATTTTGTGGATATAAACATGATTTTTGAAACATTGATCCAAGATCACCACTCATTTTTCACATGTTTTCATCACTTTTTATTAATTTTTTAACTAAATTAATTCCTTTTTAAACAAAATTAGGGTTTTGATTAATTCAAACCTCATCAATCATTTTAAAACACTTTTGGGCCTTTAATAGAGTGTAAGACCCAACCCCTTTTTGAAAACCAAAATGATTTGGGCCTCAGTCATTGTATAAGACCCACTGTGCTTTCAAAAACCTCGGCACGATCGCTGTTTTCAAACAAATCAATTGGGCCTCTCCTTGAGTTGTAAGCCCCATCACTTGTACAAAAACACTTTTGGGCCTCTAATAGAGTGTAAGACCCATCCCCTTGTACATAAAATCTTTTTGGGCCTCACATATTGAATAAGTCCCTCTGTACAGTTTTCAAAACAACGGTGCAATCATCGTTAAAACTTGGGCCTCTGCTTGAGCTGTAAGCCCCAACAATCTTTTCAAAGCACTTTCTTCTTTGACTTTGAATACAATATTGTTATCAAAACTTTCTTTGTTGAACAACTAACAAAATAGCATGGAAGCTCTACAACGGGTAAGTGTTTATCCGCTTTCATTTATCGCTTTTATATACTTTTATATACTTGTCAAATATCCTTTTATATACTTGTCAAATATCAACTGTATAATACTAGTATAGCTATTTAGAGTTTTCCCCGACAACTACGTCTAGAACTAGGTAAAGCCCTGTTGATCACTCTTAAATAAAGCCAAAACTAGATCCCCCATAGGATTCCAGATACAGTCTTTCCTTCTCTTGGGGTTAAACAATATGGAGCAAAGAGAAAGGCAGTATTCTCGGTGAACCTTTTCTCAGACTGTCACTCTTAGAAATTGTCAAAGAAACTTTACTCCCCAGAGTTGATCTATTCTCCGTGAATAGCATCTCTTGAGTTTCTTCCAAATTCTCGAACTTTCCTGGAATGATCTCTTCTCTGTGAATTGCATTTCTTGAACTTCTCTTGGTTTGGGGTCCCACAGGCTTCCTAAAAGCATCCCCGCCTCCTCTTGGGCGTTGTACAAGGACCCTTCGGCTTCTTAGAAGTTCTCATGCCTTCTCTTGGGCTTAATACAAGGACCCCGACGACCTCTTAAAGGTATAAGACAGAACTTAGTCATCCTTTGCTAGAGCAGTCTTTCCAGTGTCAAACCGCTGGCCACTTTAGGGTTCATACTCATCCCTTAATGCCCGTGCCTCCTCTTGGGCATTGTACAATAGATAAAACTCTAGACTTGGACAGTCTAAACCCCTTTGAGTCTCATAGACATTCTCAAGTTCCTTTCAAACATAGGAAAAAACACGGATCACTCTGAAACCCGATCTCTCTCATGAGAGTTCCCCAACCTTGGGCCTGCCTATGGATCTAATCCTCCGTAGTAAGATAGCCTCCTCTTGGGCTTGGTACAATGACATATAAAACCCACTCTCTTGTGGAGTATAAAAGATTCTCTTGTTGAGTCAACCTTTTGCCTCCGTCTTGGGCTTCATACAAGACACATATAAAACACTCTCTTGTTGAGTATAAAAGACTCTCTTGTTGAGTCGATCTTCTTTTTAGCCTCTATCTCGGGCTTTGTACGAGATAGCAAAACACTCTCTTGTTGAGTATAAAAGACTCTTTTGGCGAGTCACTTCCTTTTTAGCCTCCCTCTCGGGCTTCGTACGAGACACTAAAACACTCTCTTGTTGAGTATAAAAGACTTTCTTGTTGAGTCAAATGAGCTCTCTTGTTGAGCCAGTCACCTGTTCCAGACTCTCTTGTTGAGTCAAACTTTTCAGCCTCCATCTTGGGCTTTATACAAGATACATTCTCCCCAACGGAGTCAAAACCCCGGTTGAGTCAATCAACCTTTTAACATCAAAGTTGTGCCTTGCTCACAGCATACAAACATCAACAACACCTCTTTAGAGATGACAAATTTTCTCTCATCCAAAACCCTTTAGCTTCACATCTTGGGCTTCGAACAAGATACAAACCACCTTTAGCTTCATGTCTTGGGCTTTGAACAAGACACCAAAACAACATTTTTTCCTCCCCTAGAATAGGAGGAACTACAATCGCTCTGATTTCCCTGTTTCGGGAATACGTAGGCATAAGATTGCAAAAATCTTAGCGAGCATACTAATCAAAACCCAAAATTCAGTACCTTCATATATCCATCAAAAGCATCATACCTAACACAGAAACCTACCCTCTAGTCTAGACCTTGTTTTTAAGCAAATAACCCTAAAAGATGAACCCCCATATAGCATCTGTAAACCAATAGTTTTGACTGTTTAACCTCAGTTTGCGAGTAGGGTTAATTGGAGACATCTATTTCCCTTCCTTAATCAGCTGAACAGGATAAAAAATGAATCGAACGGTAGTACCAAAGCGATAGTGACTCGAAACCACAAAAATCGCGCTACACATGAGCTATGGTGAAATTGCTCTCTAACTCAAAAACTCGGAGATGACTTGCAAAAGAATGCATTTTGGTCTAATGAGAGAGATTTTGAGGAAAGCAAGTGTTGTAGTGCTTTGGTGTACTCAAACTGACCACAAATGAGCTCTATTTATAGTAGAGCAAGTTTGTTTTGCAAGCAATAGTGAATGGCTACTTGGACAGTCCCTTGGCCAGTTGTAGCAAAAGGAATCTTTAGTCTCCTCTAGCCATTGACTTGAGGTTAGGGCACATGCCTATGGTTCTTTGATTCAGAGCTGAATCTTGACTCATTTAGTTAGCAATGTCTCATTCCATGCCACCTTGATGCATCCATTGAATGCTTGGAAACAAAATTGGAGTCTTTGAGCTTTTTAGCCTTTTTAGGGAACTTATGGCTACATGTAGTCCCTTGGACTTAGGAGGCTTGTGGATTAGATTTTTTTCTCTTGGATGTTATCCTATGATGTGTCCAAATGGATGACAAGGCTTGGAATTATCCAAATTAGCTAACTCAAGCAAAATGCACAGATCTGCCTTGTAAAAATCAGTCCATGATGCCATGTTCCAAGGGTTGTATCTCCCTATTTAAATTAAATTTGGAGATGATCCGGTACTTGTTGGAAAGCCCTCATGGCATACTTCAACTTTGATGTTCACCAATGGACCTGGTTTAACTTGGATCAAGGTGAAAAATGTCCCTACATTTTAGAAAAAGTAAGGCAGATTCTGACTTATTGAAAATTTCACTAAGTGTTGGAAAAGTGGTCATTTTCATGTTTTTGCGATTTTGATCAATCCATAACTCAAAATCCATGAAGATTTGGAATCTCTTGTTGTTGAAACTTTTAAAGTATGTCAGATGGACTTTCATTTGAGCGTTGAATGGGAGAAAAAGGCCTTGTGGTTTAGGAGTTATGACCTTGCAAAGTTGGTACAAAATCACTTTTGTTCCATAAATTAGAAAAATTTTGGTTTCTTATGGTTGCCCCTTTTCAAAGAAACCTCACTTTTCTTGATTTTTCTTAATGAATGATGATCAATACCATACATTAACATTATTTTTGACTTAGGGGAACCATATTTGTGAAAAATTCCAAAAAGTCAAACTTGATTTTGTGCACAATTGACTCTTTGTCAGATGAAATCTAAACTGTGCAATCCTTTGTGCAATCAAGTTCTTGACCTAATTCAAACCTAATGGATGGATTCCATTGGTGTTATAGGGTGTATTGAATCATGTCCCAAGGTTTGGGAGCATGTCTTGGTCAAAAGTCAAAGATACATTTGACTTTTCCTTCAAAACCCTAATTGTGGTCCAGATAAAATTTAAACTTGTGAATCAAGCTTCTTGGATCAATACATTGTTTCAAATGGATCAATGTAGTGTATTTGAGGCCCTCAAATCATGTCTTGAGTTCTTGGCTCATGTATTGCCTTAATGTCAACTTAGGGGTGAATTAGGTTAAGAAACCCTAATTCCTGATTTTTTTGTGAATGCATCCCCTGAGGCTAAATTGACTTGATGATTGGGTCCATAAGGTCCCTTGGAGTATTTTGGGTTATGCTTTGAAGCATTGGCTCATGCCCAGATGAAAATTTTCATCTGGAGGCCTTGGTCGACCAAAACCCTAATTTGGTGACACTGGCGATCTTGAGGCCTGATCCATTTGGAATGTTGCAACCTTGTGCTTGATTCTTGATGTGGGAGTCCTCTTGATCTCTTATGGGTGTTTGAGAGGTTAGACAAGTTGAAGATCGTGTCATTTCTTGATTGATCCTTTGTCTAAGTGCTCTGAGAGGGCTCAAAACCCTAATTCTTGATTATGGTGAATGCTCACCCATCTTTGAGGAGATTGATGAGGCATGATGGTACATCCATATTGTGGTAGTGATCTTCACAATGATGGGACATCTTGGTGGTCAAAATGTGGGGTATGACAGATGCCCCTATTTAATCTTCTTGGATCCGAAGGTGTGAATGGCCAAGATGTTCGGACATTCAGGGTGCAAGAGGATTAAATATCGGAATACCTGAAATTTTGACGGTGGTTATGAATGTCAGTGGTTTGCTCATCCATCTTCTTTTGCTAAGCAATGATACTTAGAAAAAGGTAAAACTTCCCCTCGATCCTTGCCTTCAGCCACAGAACTGGTCTCAGTTTCTTTGTTTTTTTAATAATCCTCCCCTCGATCCTGGTCTTCAGCCACGGAGCTGGTCTCGGTTTTTTTGAAATAAACCTCCCCTCGATCCTGGTCTTCAACCAAGGAACTGGTCTCAGTTTTTGAAATAAACTTCCCCTCGCTCCTGGTCTTCAGCCAAGAAACTGGTCTTAGTTTCTAAAATAAACTTCCCCTCAATCATGGTCTTCAACTACGAAACTGGTCTTAGTTTCTTCTTGTCGAGTTTCTTCCTTGACAAGGGGTGCTATGTGTAGCGGTCTTCATCAAACTTCTCGCCGAGCTATACTAGGGAGACGCCATTTGATGGAAAAGTTTGAAGTTCAGACTTATTGGGGATACCCATTTGTCTGAGTTGTAGAGGTGTACAAACTTCTCTGTTAGAGATGCCATTTGTTGACTCTACTGGGGAAAACGAGTCTCTTGAAAGACTACTTTCTGCTTCGGGATACTACATCATACTTGGAGAAATGCCATGTGATGCAATCCAATTTTCAGGTGCTGACGACTTCATTAACATTGACTTTCTCGGGAGAAAAACCAACGTGCTGCTGAGAGTGTTCGGTTGAGAGGCTTTCTCTGGGGATTTTCCTTAATCCGGGAAAGTGACAATATCATCTTCAATGGTGAAGAATGATGTTTCAAAGGTGTCGGTCGAATGTTTTCTTGCCTTTCAGAGGTTCAAGTTACCAAAGTGGTCGAGGACCGTCTCCAATCCAGAAATAAACTGGGGGAGGGAGATTGTTTAAACAAAACATTTCCTGACGAGGAAAGAACTGAAAACTCGATTGATAAGATGACTTTTATCACTTGGGAAATGAGCATGACCAGAGTGATAATAATGCAATATGAATATGAATATGAATCAATAATGCATGATGTATGTATGTTTATGCTGACAAAACTGACGCGATATACAGACTAAGTTGAAGAGCACGACTGAATACTCGGCCAATGCGGGGGATGAAAAGTATCACTGGTTCAAAATAGCAATCCTGTCCTACTTGGGAGAGGTAGACCCTGTGGGAAGGAAGAATTGTTAATCGGTCTTAAGAGGTACGAACTCTTTCGTGGATATCAGATGGGACATTTGCATATGACATAGTTGATCCTTCATTCAGGTGCACTGGTTTAGAAGGAGTACTTTGATTCTGCACTCTGAGGTTCAATCACCTTCGGAGAAACTATCGATGTTCTTTTTTGATGTTCAAAGTCAAAAGGAATTGCCATCTTTATTTTAAAAGCAGAAAAAATTTTGACAAGTAAATTCATTTTTGTTTTATTTCAAGAATCCTTGATCATGTTTTAAAAATGTCATTCTATAAAGCAAAAATAAATGAGAATTGCAAACAAAAACATTAGGGCTCAAATTTTATTGATAGGATGGAAATCAGCCAAGCGCGTGATCCCATAGAGTATTTACAAAGTTTAGAAAATGGCAATTTTTAGGGAAAAGGGCTACATTAAAATATAACGACCGTTATCCTTCTACCAACCTTTAATTCTGGACATCCCGAGCTTCTGTCGAAGATGACCTTCACTGGAGTTTTCCTGATGGATGGCGTGACTGCTGAGGAGTTGAACTGATCATACGTAGTTACTTGCCATTAATCCCTAACTTTTGCCTGGATTGTACTTTGAGATTTCCAATCCATCGGGATGATTTTTTTTGCTTATGTCTCTAATTTTTGCCTGGACCGCCCTTTCGGGTTTTCAATCCGCCGAGACGTTTTTTATTTATTTATTTAGGCGAAGCATTTCTTGACTATGTCAATATTCGTGGGGTAGGCAAACTCCTCTCCATCCATGGTTGTGAGTCTCAAGGCACCGCCTGAGAATGCTTTCGTGACCAAATATGGGGCGTCATAATTCAGAGTCAATTTGCCCCGGGAATCAGTGAACAATGATTGTATCTTTTTGAGCATAAGCTCTCCATTCCTGGAGACACGGGGTCGGACCTTTTTTATCAAACGCATTTTTCATTCTTTTCTAATACAACTAACCGTGGCACAGAGCCGTTATTCACTTTTCTTCGATCAGATTCAGCTCATCGTGTCGATTTTGACACCATTCAGCCTCTATTAGCTTAGCTTCCATCAATACCCAGATTGATGGGAACTCTACTTCTATGGGGAGCACTACCTCCATGCCATATACTAGAGAGAAAGGGGTTACCCCTGTTGAAGTGCGGACATATGTGCGATAACCGTGAAGAGCAAAGGGTAGCATCTCGTGCCAATCTTTGTAGGTTACAACCATCTTTTGAATAATCTTCTTGATGTTCTTGTTAGCCGCTTCTACCGCTCTGTTCATCTTAGGTCGATAGGGAGAGTAGTTATGGTGTTCAATCTTGAAATCAGCACATAACTATTTCATCATTTTGTTATTCAAGTTAGATCTATTATCAGTAATGATCTGGCGGGGAACACCATAACGGTATATGATATTGTTCTTGATAAATCGGACCACTACTTGTCGGGTTACATTGTCGTATGATGCTTCTTTGACCTATTTGGTGAAGTAATCAATGGCTACCAGGATGAACCGATGTCCGTTTGAAGCCTTGGGTTCGATCATGCCAATCATGTCGATTCCCCATATAGAAAAAGGCCAAGGAGAAGAAAGAACTTTGAGATACGTTAGCGGTACATGGATTTTGTCTGCGTATATCTAACACTTGTGACACTTCCTCATGTACTTGTAGCAATCGGATTCCATGGTCAACCAATAGTATCCTGCTCTCAGAATTTTTCTCGCCATTGTCTGTCCATTGGCATAAGTGCCAAAGGATCCTTCATGAATTTCTTTCATCAGCATGTTTGCCTCTAGTCTGTCTACGCATCGGAGCAAGACCATGTCAAAGTTTCTCTTATAGAGTGTATCATCGCTCAGGAAGAAGTTACCTGCCAGCCTTTTGAGGGTCTTCCTGTCTTTTCTTGACACCCCAGGTGAGTACTCTTATTTCTGAAGGAAGCATTTGATATCGTGATACCAAGGTTTGTTGTCTAGGACTGCTTCAATCGTGAAGATGTAGGCGGGGCTTTCAAGGCACATTATGTCGATCTTAGGTATTTCGTTCCATTGACCTACACTAATCATGGAGGAGAGAGTGGCTTGTGCATCAGTCATGTGATTCTCTTCACGAGGGATATGATGAAACTCGATTCTGTTGAAGAATGGCAACAACCTTCTCGCGTAATCTTTGTAACGAATTGTAGCACCCCAAAATTTGCCCTACCTTTTTCTGGCTTATGTTTCTTTTTCATTCGCATCTCATTTAGGTCATACTCATTCATTCATTTGCATTGGGCTCCTGAGGCGTGGGATCATGGTTTCTTATCTTCTGTATGCTTGGTTGATATTCATTAATTGAAGATGGTGGTTAAGGTTCATCTTGATATTCATGAGGCATCTTGACATGAGATCCCGTTGTGGATTTATATTGTGGTCAGGGCAGTGTTATTCTTTCAGTTGCTTATTGTTGGTTGCTTGTAATACAAGTTAATTTGGATTCAAGATTGGGGTGGGGAGTTTATTAGGAGTACAAGATGATTTGGGATTAAGAATGAAGGTTGGTGTGGATTAACAGAAGAGAAGTTTTATTCGAGAAATTCCACAAGTTCAATTGGATAAAAGTTGTCAAGGTGGTTGAATGTCTTCAGAGGCTCCTTGGTATTCAAACTCATCATTTTTCCATCCTTTTAAACTCAAATTCAAAACCATTTTTCCTATTCATTTCTTACGTCCATTTCAAGTCCATTTTCTTCTATATCCATAAACCAACACCATGCCCATTTTGTTTAGAATTTAAATCCATTTCAATTCATTTTACTAATATCCATATCCTTTTTTCTAAACCAATTTACCCACATCATTTTAATATCCATTTTTACCCATCAAAGTCCATAACCATTTTCAATATCAATATCCATTTTTAATCATTTTTTCATAATATTCATTTTTAGTCCACTTTTAATATCCAAACTAACCATTTCAAATCCTAAGTCACATACCTAAACCTACATTCAATTTTGACCCAATATTTCTCAAAGCGCCCAACCTATCATGTTAGAATTGCATCGGGAATATCACATTGTCCATAGAATAATCCTATATGATTTATATGATTAATGATTGGAACCAAAAAAATCAATAATAGAACCTTTCCATAACAATCTCTAACAATTTTCCTAACTGCCATCACCAACTAACCGGAAAAACTTCATTCTAACAGTTACAGAGAAAAAATTTTATAATAGCAAAAACAGTTCACTACCTTCCTAACTGTCAGACCCGAAAACCATGCCTAACTACTAACAAACTCTCTAACAGAAAATTGATCACAGAAAAATCTAACAGAAATTTAGAACTCCCAAAACTCTAACAGAACGTCTTCAATCATCATCTCCAACCTTTAAGCTTCAATTCTCTTCTTCAATCAATTCTCTTCTTCATCTTCAATTCTCTTCACCGTCTTCAATTTCACACTTTAGAAATATTTCTCCAACTTGTAAATTCATCATTCATCATCATCAATTCACTGATATCAATAACCTGCAAATTGAGTCAAGAACAGCCATCATCAATCCATTGAACCTGCAACCAAATTTCAAGGAAATCCATAAACTGAGGATTCAACAAGAAACCGCACAACAACATCACAGTGCAAGCGGTGGATTCAAGAACGATCCAGAAGTGAGAAAAGCGACACGATCTAGAAGCAATCTGCATCGAATCCACAACACCACAGTGTTCAACGATCTGCGGTGAAAATGAAGAAGATGAAGGTGAATTTTCATAAACAGAGTTCAAGAGCAGTTAAGGAGTTTTACCTCAATCTTCACGTCGTGCGGCCGTAGCGGATCAAATTCCAACAGCGGACTCGGAGATCGCGGTAAATCACAGAATCTTCGTTCGTCGTCGTCACACAAATGCGGTAATCTCCTTTGAACTCTAATTTTGTGTTTGATCTGTTTGCGTGTTTGCGATATCGTGCGCGTTGAGTTGTGTTTGAGTCGTGCGAGAGCATATTTTGATGAGTGAGAGTCGTGGAGAGGAGAAGTTTAAGGTCTCCGCCATTGCCGGCATGATGCCATGGTGAGGCGGAGGGATTCATCTCTGACGGTTTTGTTTGGATGGAGGAGAAGGTTGAGATGAAACGAATGATGGTGGCAATTCGCATTTTTGGGGTTTTTGTCATCGCCGTGAAGGGGATGTCTTGGCGGCGGTTTGGTGACGGTGAGATAGGAGAGAAAGGTTGCCGATAATGAAGAAGAGGATAAGAAAGCTGGTGTAGGTTTTTAGGTTAGATGGAAGTGTGATGGACCGAGTTTGTAAACCAATGCCATGTAGTTGCTATTTCACATCCCCTAAACTCACATACCACCCGCCTGAGCCTGGGCTCATATAATTTCTATTCACACTCCCAGGATAACCATGGCCCCCCCTGTCAAAATTTCTCTCCTTAATTAATTTTCTTGTTAATTATTTTAGACCTTAGATTTTAGTTAATCAGCTTAATTCTAATAATTAGATTTAGATTTGGCTTAAATTTTGATGTTGAGATTAATTGTTGATTTTTGCTTAGATTAGTTACTAAGTTTCTCTAATTAGAACTTAGGCTTGGTTGGATAAGAGTTTAGTTTTATGATTAGATCTTGATAATGATTTTTGACTAATCGTTTTTGCATAATTGCTCAATAATCGCTTTTTGCTTAATCGCACTAATTGCTTGTGGTTTAATCACGCTAATTGTTTTTTTAGCCTAATTGGTTCATTAATTGCTTTTGCCTTGATGGTCCACTAACTAGTTTTAGAATTAGAACTTTGAACTAATTGACATTGACTTAGTTCTAACATCGATTAATCATTTTAATAGTTCATTTGTTAACTTCGTTAATAGTATTTAATATGTTTTGCATTGATTTTTGGCTAATTGATTGTTTACATTTTAGTATTGATTTCAATTACTTCTTTTTGACATTTCCTTTTGATCTTAGTTGCTCACTTTAGTTCTTTCCATTTGAATTTTGACTAACCTTTGAGTTTGTTTTGTAGTGTTTTACACTTGATTAGTAAAATGTAGAAGGTGCTGCCACATACACAGCTGCTGTGAACAAAGTGTGCTGTAGAATGTTGTCGTTCTGCCTGAATGCATACACACCTGTCCTGTTTTGGAAATAGTAGCTGTTATAGGCTATTTTTGCTTGTTGCTGGATTTTACAGCTATGCAGATGCTGGAGCGCTGTTGTTGCTGCTGTTTAAGGCTTATGGCCTTGTTTTATTGTTTTTTAAGAGCATTTGGTTCCATGCCTTTCACGGATCCCTTTCACTTTCTGACACCTTTGTTCATTTATACTAGGTTACTAGAAGTGTGCCGGTTTGCTTATGCTTAGCTTGCGTCGCTACGGATTGATATCCGTTCGGTATTACCTCTCTTATCTTTTACTAATTCCGCATTTTTCCTTTTTATGCCATGAGAAGTAGGATTGGGAGTCCGTGCCACTTGGCCGGCAATGCTGGAAGTCCTCAAAGGAGGCTCTGTTTGTGATTGTTTAATATTGTGCCTAAAGACCTCCAAAGAGGCATCCCATCCCCCATTTCCCCTTGTAAGACCTCCAATGAGGCAATTGATGGAAGGTAGGGTTCGCAATCGACCCCCGTTATTCTAGTTGAGTCGTTCTTAGCTCTCATTACATGATTGATGCTCTGAACATTACCTACTCTTGTTATCGAGTCTGTCAGGTGGAAGAAGGGTTCAGCAATCAAACCCCCACACCTTGTCTATAGCTCGCATTGACCAATGCTGATGCTTATGAGATCTGATTCACATCTTCCCCTTTCTTACTCTGCTCTCCATGGTTCTCAACACCATTAAGTGAGTACCCTTATCTCCCATAGCTAGCTTGTTTGCCTCGGTTGATATGACCCCTTGGCTAAAGCTTCCCTTTTTCTCCCTTTGATTGTGTGATACTATTGCTGGCATTGTTTACTCTTTCGTTGCTTTTAATTCATTTTGTGATTGATTTATCCTGTGTTTACTTGTCTGATGACATGATCCCGTAGGATTCCTAGCTCCACTTAATTTTTGATTAAGTCGGAGGTAGGAGAGATATTAGGATAGCAATCCAGGCATGACAACATTAGGTAGACTTCCCTCTTGATCCTGACCTTAGGGCCACCTTTGCATGATAACATTAGGAACATTAGACTCCCTTTAGTGTTTTCTTTTCAACTTGAGTCTTCTCTTCTCATCTCATAATCTTTATTAAACACTTAATAAAGGATTAACATGTATTGCGCACGAGCCTTATATGTGGGAAATGAGATAGTGGAGGATCTTCCTCCACTTTCTTAGGATGTTTAGCATGCGTCCCGTCTTGGGTCGATACGCGAGACATTCGATCCTATGTTGTAGACTTGGGTGCAATGCAAGTTACAAGCAACTTCAAAAACATTTCTGTCTAAAAAACACAAAAAAAATTCAAACTTTTTTATCCTTCAGGATTGTTAAGTTCCAAATCTCATTTTCAGAAAAGGACACGTTACTTCTGCCTCGTCGCAAACAGGCATCGACCCTAACTGTCGGACGCGAATCTGACGTCGCTCATAAAAAGTACCAACTTCGTTAAGTCGAACTACAACTGCTCTGATTTCCTCTCTCTGGTTAGATGGAGGATACGTAGGCACGAGACATCGATGTCTTGGCGAGCAACTTCCCCCTTTTAGTTCGTGTCCGAACTACGTTGACTCTGATTTTCCCGTTCCCGAGGGAATACGTAGGCCTAGGACTCCGAGGACGTCCTATCGAGTCACTTCCTTTTTCTTTTCTTCTTCGTTTCTCCGTTCTTTTCCGTTCTCGTTATTTTTCCGGTCCAGTAGAAGTGGAGCTCCAGATGACGACACTCTTTGATCGAGACAGCAAACGTGGATCCCATCGGGTACAATGGACGTGTGGGGGTGCTAATACCTTCCCCTCGCGTAACCGACTCCTGAACCCAGTTCTCTTGGTCGCAAGACCATGCCCTTTCCTTCCCTCAGGTTTACGCAGTGTTTTCTTTCCCTCTCTTGGGATAAATACACATTGCTGGCGACTCTGTTTCAGTGTCACTTTCGCGTTTGTACTTGGATGAAAATCCTGGGAGCGACACGAATCAGTCCCGATTGGTATGTGTTCCAATCTCCTTTGATCTGATTGATAACCAGGGTTGAGTCTCCATACACATCCAAGTTCTTGATCCTTAAGTCGATCGCTTCTTCGAGACCCATGATAAAAGCTTCGTATTTGGCCTCGTTGTTTGTGCACTTGAATGTTAGTCGGGCAGTGAAAGGAATGTGGGTACCCTGAGGTGTTACGATGATTGCCCCAATTCCGTTTCCGTAAATGTTGACAGCTCTGTCAAAAATTAGTCCCCATTGGGAACCTGGTTCTGGCCCTTCACTGGGTACCGTTTCATCGCAATCTTTCATTTTCAAATACATGACATCTTCATCTGGGAAGTCAAATCCGATTGATTCCTGATCATCAATCGGTTGATGAGCCAAATGATCGGCTAAAACACTTCCTTGATGAGCCAAATGATCGGCTAAAACACTTCCTTTGACGACTTTTTTAGCATGGTACTCTATGTCATATTCTGGCGAAGTATATCTGCCACCGGGCAATCCTTCCCGTGAGAGCAGGCTTTTCAAAGACGTACTTGATCGGATCCATTTTTGAAATTAACCAAGTAGTGTGACAAATCATGTACTGGCGAAGACGTTTGGCTACCGAAGCCAGAGCGCATCAAGTTTTCTCGAGCAAAGTGTACCAAGTTTCACAGTCGGTAAATTTCTTGCTTAAGTAGTAGATGGCAGACTCTTTTCTTTTTGTTTCGTCTTGTTGGCCAAGTACACAACCCATGGAGTCTTCTAAGACTACTAAATAGATGATCAGTGGTCTTCCTTCCATTGGAGGAGATAGAATTGGTGGATTCAACAGATGCTCCTTGATACTGTCGAAGGCTTTTTGGCAATCTTCCGTCCATAAGAAGCTTTGATTCTTTCTGAGTAGTTTGAAGATTGGCGCACATGTCGCGGTCATAAGGGATATGAATCTGGAAATGTAATTCAGACGTCCTAGGAATCCTCTGACCTGTTTTTCAGTCTTCGGTGAAGGCATTTCTTGAATGGCCTTGACCCTGTCACAATCAACCTCAATTCCTTTCTAGCTGACAATGAACCCTAAAAGTTTCCCTACGGAGTTTGTACTTCCTCAGACGCTCGAATAGTTTTGACAAGTGGGTCACATGCTGCTCTTCTGTTTTAGATTTGGAAATCATATCATCGACATACACCTCGATTTCTTTGTGCATCATGTCGTGAAACAGAGTAGTCATGGCTCTTTGATAGGTTGCCTCGGCGTTCTTCAAACCAAACAGCATTACCTTGTAACAAAAGGTGCCCCATGGGGTGATGAATGAAGTTTTCTCCATATCTTCCAGCACCATTTTGATTTGATTATAGCCCGAGAATCCATCAATGAAGGAGAATACTTTGAATTTTGCTGTACTGTCTACCAGCATGTCTATGTGCGGTAAGGGAAAGTCATCCTTTGGACTGGCCTTGTTCAGACCCCTGTAGTCTACACACATTCTGACTTTTCCATCCTTTTTCGGATCTGGCACTATGTTAGCTAGCCATTGAGGATATTCTGAGGTGGCGATGAAACCTGCGTCGATCTGATTTTGATAGCCATATCCGGGTGAGTCCGTCTCAGCATTTGTTTCACCGGCGGACATTCTGATCTTAACGGTAAATGATGCTCCACGATGCTGGTATCCAACCCTGGCATGTCCTGATAGGACCAAGCAAACACATAGGGAAACTCTTTGAGAAGTTCTATCAAGCTTTCTTTGACAGTCGGACTGAGCAGTGCTCCAATCTTGACTTCTTTCCTCTCTTCTTCTGAATCCAAGTTGACAGTTTCCAACGGCTCTTTGTGAGGTTCAATTGACCTTTCCTCTTGTCTGAGTAATTGGGATATCTCTTATGGAATTTCTTCGTCTTCTTCTTCTTCTTCAGCTTCAAATACCGGGAATTCAAAGTTGGGAGAAGGCATTGGATCGTATGTTTCAATGGGGTTTAAAACAAGCAATCTGCATGACGTGATGGTTTGTTTTTAGAAGAGATAGAGAGAAATGCAAGAGTGTGTGCAGTGTATTTTCCGAAAAATGCTTGTTTTTATTTTGAGTTGTTTTAGGATTACCATTTTCTGAAAAAAAAAAAGAAAAGGGAAAACAGCAATAACTGCGAAAATTACAGAATGACATTGTTTATTTATGATTTTTTCGATTCTTGAAATACAACCCTATAAAAAAATACTTTGTCGCTTCGGGCAAAGCGAAGAGGGACATTTACAGAAAAGTGAGCCCTATAAAAACATCTGTTTCACCTGGGCAGGGTGAAAGGTTAAAACAAAGATGGCAATTACTTAGACTTATGGACAACTTTCGGGACATCGACAGCAACCCATTGGCGACGAACCCCTTGGTGAATCACAAAGTCTGGTGCCTTCTTTCTTGGTTTGTCCTCAGAAATGATGTTGATTTCTGGTGAAGTAGGATTGTTGGAGCCTTCCTCCTAAGCAGAATTGTCATAAACGAACTCTTCTGTTGTATCTTCCCTAGTGTTTTCACTCTCAGGTGGATCTTCCCATCCAGTTGGTTGGATGTCTTCGAGCCTGATACGAGAGCTTTCAGGAGCGGTGTACTTGACCAAGAAGTCATACTTGCCACTTGGCTGTTCTAACGTGTCCCATACTTTTGTGGGACTGGAAAAGTCATCCTTCTCGATGATGTAGACCTCAGGAAAAGCATATTTGATGAACTTTTGTCCTGCAATCTTTGCAGATTCATCGTTGTGCTGGATAACTTCAGGATACCCTGAGTAATGATCTCATGACTCGGTGGGGACGCAAGTATTCTCTTCAATGATGCTTAGCTGATATGCATCGTTGGGCTGACTTTTTTACCCCAAGTCTTCTGGGTACGGCTGCCAGATAGGCAAGTCATCCAGGGGATCAAAATAGTCACTGTCAAAGTTATCTTTCATCGAAGTGTCCTCCTCTAATGAGTTGGACGGAGCACGACATCCTTCCGGATCACAATCTCCGTACATCATCTTGACATCTGATCTTGGTATATATCTCGGACTCTGCGTGGGATAGCAAAATGGCGTATGCATCTCTCCCTGAGACATATAACCGTCCTCGTTGAGATAGGACTTCCACTCTTCATCTGTATCAGAGGAGTCACCCTCACTGATGGTGTGTACTTCATGAGACACTGGGTGGAGGAAGCCTCCACTGTGGAAGAAGTCCTGAATGGGATGTAAACTTTCATCTTTCTTGGCAGTCTGAGTACAGGCTGAAGAAAAACCAAGACCTTTCTTTGTCTTGTTATCGGTAGGAATGACAACCTGTCCCTGTCCCTTTGCGTCGTTACTTTTGATCACTTCGCGAGCATCTTTGTATGAGGAAATCAATGTCCCTCTTTCTGATCGATTCTCATTGCTTACCGAGAGTGCTTGAACTTGAGTTCCAACGACCTCCTCGGGTTCTACACATAAAAATGATGATAAGTTGCTCACTATTAAGGCCTGTTCTCCGCATATTATGACTAACTTGTCATTTTTGACGAACTTCAGCTTCTGGTGAAGTGTCGAAGTGACTGCCCCAGCTTCGTGTATCCAAGGTCTTCCTAATAAACATATGTATACTGCCCGGATGTCCATGACCTGGAAAGTGACTTGGAAAGTGTGAGGACCGATGTTTATGGGAAGATCAACTTCGCCGATAGTTGTTTTTCTGGATCCGTCAAAGGCTTTGATGATGACCTCACTGCCTCTCATCGGAGCTCCTTGAAATGATAGTCACATCAGAGTAGATTTTGGCATAACATTCAGTGCTGATCCTGTATCTACCACTATGCTGGATAAAGTATCATCCTGGCAATTGACTGTAATGTTGAGCCCCATATTGTGATTTTTGCCTTCTTCTTACAATTCTTCATCTCTGAATCCTAAGTTGTTGCAGGAAGTGATGTTGGAGATGATGCTGTCAGATTTTCTTATTGTCACATCTTGTTCTACGAAAGCTTGCTCTAAGACTTTCTACAGAGCTTCCCTGTGAGCTTCGGAACTGAGCAAGAGAGATAGCACAGATATTCTCGATGAAGTTTGCAATAGTTAGTCTACAATGTTGTACTCGCTCTTCTGGATGAGCTTCAGCATCTCATCGTGGTTCTTTACCAGTTTTGGATTACTGGACTGGCCGACTGGTTGATTGGGAACTTCTGTTTGAGCTTCCTTTTCCTTGGTGGATTCTCCAGCTCCTCTGTTGAAGATTCGGCCGCTCCGTGTTACTCGACTGATGTCGGCAATATTTACGACGGAGGGTAATGGAGTTTCCTTTCCATTTTCGATTGTTGTTGCACCGTACTTGTATGGGATAGATTTATCGGATTTGTACGGTATTGTTCCCGACAGATAGATAACCACAGAAGCCTTTTGATTTTTTTGACCATCGTAGCCGGCCTCAATTGGTTCGAGGTTGAGAATCTTTCTACTATCAAGAGGAACTCTTGATTCATGGAGTAGAGGGATTATGGCGCATGCGTCTTTGGCCATTTCGTTATTGGAGATTAAGACGACGTCTTTGTTTTGATCAGGGAGATAGTCGGGTATCCCGTTGGTCGATCCAGAACTTGAACATGGTCGGATCTCTTTGTGGTCCAACTGATTTTGAAGAGCTGACCATATGAGGTAGCATCCTTGGTTGTTCTCTGAACAAACTGTACAGTGCTCATAATTGTGTGGTGGCACCCGACCACGTCCGCTTTGTATGTAGTGCAACTTTACTAGATCTGTTTCCATCGAGCGGACATCCTGACTTTGATACCTATCAGGATTCTCGTCAGTCATACTAATATATTGTGTAGCGTCATCCAAGTAGATTAGAAGCCACCAGTAGTCCAATAAGTGTTGAAGTGTTCTTTGGACAAGTGCACATCCTTGGTCGTCTTTACGACACACTTTACAGCCTTGATAATCACGTGAAGCCAGAAAATCGAGCCTGACTTGCTTAGCGTGTAATTCTACCAGACTAGTATTCATCAAGCGAATATCAAAGATCTGAATCATATTGACTTGATGGTTATTTCTCTCCTGATAGTCCTGATTTCATCAGAGATACATCTGACGCTGGAGGGCCTCTGGTACGAAAGAGCATCCCTGATTGCTTATTGAGCAGATCGGTCATGTATTGTAATCGTGCCGTGGCAGATCATGGTATTGATTTTTCCTTGAGTGCATTGCTACCAAGTTGACATTCATCGTCAGAATGTTGTGGTTCTGGACAATGTTGGGATTTGCGTGAGCCATATTGACCTCACGGATTCGATGATCTTGAATCCATCCGAGATTCATTTATTCTTGTAGTGCTGATTGCACTACGGAACATCCTTGATTATTCTTTGAGCAGTTATCACACTGGTGATAATTGTGAGGTGGTACATGACCGTACCCGCTCTGTCTGTAATGCATCCTGACTAGATTGGTTCCTAATAAGAGTACATCGTGAATTTGATAACTGCGGCTAAATTCCTCCTCTATTAAATTTACGGCAGTCTTCTCATGTTGAGGCAACGGGTTCGTTTGAACATTTCGATTAGTATCTTTGGAAGATAGGACCCCGTTCCTGACAAGCTTCTGCACATCAGATTTGAAGATGAGACAATTTTCAATGTTGTGCCCCAGTCCTCCTTAATGATAAAGGCAAGTTTGACCAGCTTTGAACCAAAAAGGAGGATTTTCCGATACTGTAAGAGGAGACATGGTTTGGACGTGCCCCTTGGCCAGTAGTAGTGGAAACAGTTCTACGTACAAAATTGGTATAGGGTCAAACACTAATGGTTGTGTCATACGATTGTTGTTATTGTACTGGGGACGAACCTGCTGAAGAGGCTGTTGTGTCCTTTGTTGTTACAATTGTTGACTTGGTTGGTTCTGAGTAACCTGAGGTTGATATGTTGGAGCAGGCGCAGGGTTGATAGCGGGAGTTAACGCTACTACTGGTTGATACCTTCGCCTTTGCTTTCCAAGAGAGATATTACCAATATCTTGCTCTTTTTTCTTTGGGAAAGCACTACCGTATCTTTTGGTACTGCTTGATGGATCTGCATCTTTGACCAGTCGTCCTTCTGGGACTGCTTCTTCAAGGCGTACCCCCGTGTTCATCATTTCAGTGAAGTCGTTGGGCGTACTGGCGACCATTCGGTCGTAATAGAATGAGCTCAAGGTTTTCAAAAAGATCTTTGTCATCTCTTTTTCCTCGAGAGGGGGACAGATCTGGGCGGCAATTTCACACCATCTCTGAGCATATTCCTTAAAAGTATCCTTGTCCTTCTCCGATATTGCTCTGAGTTGATCTCTGTCTGGTGTTATGTCCAGGTTATACTTGTACTACTGAACGAAAGCAACGCTGAGATCTCTGAAAGTGTTGATCTTGGTGCGGTTTAAACCCATGTACCATTTGAGTGTGGCACCGATTAAACTGTCTTAGAAATAATGGATTAGTAGCTGTTGATTTTATGTCTGAGTTGACATCTTTCGAGCGTACATCACCAAATAACTTTGAGGGAAAGAGTTGCCCTTGTATTTTTCAAAGTCAGGCACCTTGAATTTGTGCGATATTTTCACGTTAGGGACCAGAAAAAGGTCTGCGGCGTCCTTTCTGAATAAATCCCTGACCGCGAATGGCATGTTGTTCCTTCTGCATCTCCAGGAATTGTTCCTGGAACTCATTCATTCTTTCGTACATGTCCTCATTTGCGCCAGAAATTATTTGTGGAATATGTCCTTCCAGAACAGTGTGTACTGAAATTCTGGTATCAAATATGTGATGTTAAGTGAGATGTCACAACATCAATATCTGTTGTATGAACAAGACAGTAATAGAACAGCACTTAAAAGCAATAAATAAACACAGAGAATTGTTCATCCAGTTCGGTCTAACAACCTACATCTGGGGGCTACGAAGCCAGGAAGGAAGTCCACTATTAGTAGTATCAATTCATAGACTCTACAGCCAACACACCAGTTGACAATCTACTCACTTAATCACTACCTAATGACCCTTCTATCTAAGACACTCTCAGATATGAGACACCTCTCACTCCCCCTCAATCACAGCAGTGATAACAACATACAATAAAGAAAGTAGAAGACACACTTCAACGGCAATACCTTGATCTTCCTTAAAAGCTTCAACCAAAAACAATACACTCGTGCTTAAAAGCTTTGAGTGGACAAATTACAACTCAACTAAATCAATCCAATTCAAACATCAAAATAGATGAATGAATGGCTCATAAATAACATACGAAAACACAAACCCTAACACTTGACACTCAGTCTTTTATCTCTAGTCTTCGTAGCTTCCAAGTAGGGTTGATACGTCTTTAAATAAAAACAGATTCTTGGGCTTGGGCTCTGTGAAAAACTCAGATTTGATGCACAATAAAAACCGATTTTATCTTCAAATATTTTCGCCCTAAGTATAGAAGCAAACGATTGCATCTGAATAAATCTTCTCCAAGAATTTCGCCTGCAATCTCTCAAACAGAATCTCTCAAATCATAACAATTAACACGCAGCCCTAAAGTATACACCAGACTGAACATGATGTTCTGTCACCAGATGTTAAGACATCAGTCTTGACATCATGCACAAAAACTGCAAAACCAAACAACACACTACATGCAGAATGTTAGAAGCACACGTTAAGACATCAGACACGACATCTTGAACAAACACATTGTTTTACCAAAATTGCTGCCAATAACAGAACTAACAATCTCCCCCTTTGGCCAATTTTGGCTAAAACAATATCAGCACACATCAGAGATACCTGCAGCAGAAACACACCACTCAAACAAATCTAACATTCTGAGATAACAAAACAAACAACCAAGGAAACCAGCTGCACACTTAGCAGCACACCACAATCAAAACTCAAACTCCCCCTCAAGCCAAGAAACCTGCAACACAACTCTCAATAATTACAACCAAAAACCAACATCAGAACATCACAAAACATCCACTATAGCAACAGCAATGCCAACAAAAAGTCAATACTCTCCCCCTTTTTAGCCATAATTGGCCAAAAGACCACCATCAATGTTGTGACACTTAGTCAAACATGCTCAAGTACCAGGAAAAACGGTTGAACTCATCAGAGAGAGGTGCATAGACACCAAACAACTTTGACTGACCAGGCGATACAAACAAGGGTTGCCATTTGAAATATAAAAACTACACCAAACTGCTTCTTGTATGTTTCCAAACATTCTTATAAGCCACCTGCACCAAAAACCACCTTCCTGCACAAAAAGAAATCTACTTATCCTCAAATATGCAAACCCCTAATTTGCTTCTTAAATTTTCAAATTGATTTGCATCTAAGGCCTTAGTAAAAATATCAGCTAATTGCATTTCAGTAGCAACATGTTCCAAAGCAACCACTTTATCTTCAACCAGATCTCTTATAAAATGATGACGTATGTCAATATGCTTAGTCCTGCTATGTTGAATTGGGTTCTTGGAGATATTGATTGCACTCAGATTATCACAGTACAATGTCATGACATCTTGCTTGACATTGTATTCAGTTAACATTTGCTTCATCCAAACTAATTGTGAACAACTACTTCCTGCTGCTATGTACTCGGCCTCAGCAGTAGAGAGAGACACACAGTTCTGCTTTTTGCTAAACCACGAGATAAGATTGTTCCCTAAGAAGAAGCATCCTCCTGAAGTACTTTTTCTATCATCAGCACTCCCTGCCCAATCAGCATCACAATATCGACTCAATTCAGTGCCTAATCCATGACTGTATAGTATGCCATAGTCACTAGTACCATTCACATATTTCAGAATTCTCTTCACTTGATTCATGTGGCTAACTTTAGGTTCAGACTGATATCTGGCACAAACTCCTACAGCAAAGGAGATATCAGGTCTGCTAGCTGTGAGATACAGTAGGCTTCCAATCATGCTTCTGTATAGGCTTTGATCCACACTCACTCCATGTTCGTCCTAGGACAGCTTCAGGTGAGTAGGAGTAGGTGTCCTCTTATGATTAGCATTTTCCAGACCAAACTTCTTGACTATGTTCTTTGCATACTTGCTCTGAGAGATAAATATGGAGTCTTCCATTTGTCTAACTTGCAGATCCAGAAAATAGTTGAGCTCACCAACAAGACTCATCTCAAACTCATACTGCATCTGTTTCACAAAATGTTGAACCATTGCTTCTGACATCCCACCAAACACTATGTCATCAACATATATTTGAGCTATCAGCAGTTTTCCTCCTTCCTCTTTGACAAACAATGTCTTGTCAATTCCTCCTTTTCTGTAGCCATTCAGAGACAAGAATTCAGTAAGCCTGTCATACCAAGCTCTAGGTGCTTGCTTTAATCCATAAAGAGCTTTCCTTAGTTTGTAGACATGGTTAGGAAATGTTGGATCAATAAACCCCTTGGGTTGATCTTTATAAACTTCTTCATTCAAGTACCCATTCAAGAAAGCACTCTTTACATCCATCTGGAATAACTTGAATTTGAGATTACAAGCCACACCTAAGAGTAGCCTGATAGATTCCAGTATGGCCACAAGAGTAAAAGTCTCATCAAAATCAATTCCTTCTACCTGAGTGTAACCTTGGGCAACCAGTCTAGCCTTATTTCTAGTGACCACTCCTTGTTCATTAGATTTATTCTTGTAAACCCACTTGGTGCCGATCACATTTATTCCATCAGGCCTTGGTACAAGATCCCATACTTCATTCCTCTTGAATTGTCCCAGCTCTTCTTGCATGGCATTAATCCAAAATTCATCTTTCAAGGCTTCTTTAACATTTTTGGGATCAATTTTGGATACAAAGCAGGAATTTGACACAACTTCTCTTGACCTAGTGGTAACTCCTGAGTTTGGATCACTGATAATAAGCTCTTTTGGGTGGTCCTTTTGCACTCTGATGGATGGTTCCTTGTTAGGCTGCTCTGGTTCAGGTTCAGCAGCAGTAGGACTGGGAATTACACTTCTGTCTTCAGATTCTGTTGATACATCATCAACAAATGTTCCAACATCATCCAGGACATCAACAACTTCCTTCATTCAATAGTCATCAACAACCACATTTATAGATTCCATCATGACTCTGGTTCTGGAGTTGAATACCCTATAAGCTCTGCTGTTTGTAGAGTATCCCAAAAAGATTCCCTCATCACTTTTAGGATCCATTTTCCTCCTCTGTTCACGATCTGACAGAATATAGCATTTACTTCCAAAGACATGAAAGTACTTCACACTTGGTTTTCTTCCCTTCCACAGCTCATACAAGGTAGTTGAAGTACCTATTCTCAAAGTAACTCTGTTGTGAATGTAGCAGGCAGTATTCATAGCTTCAACCCAGAAATGGTAAGGAAGCTTTTTGGCATGAATCATTGCTCTAGCAGATTCTTGAATGGTTCTGTTCTTCCTTTCAACAACCCCATTTTGCTGAGAAGTAATAGGTGAAGAAAACTCATGACTGATGCCTTCAGTAGAACAATATTCAGCAAACTTGCTATTTTCAAACTCTCTCCCATGATCACTTCTATTTCTGATGACATTGCTCTCCTTTTCTCTTTGGAGTCTTTGATAGAGATCTTTAAACACATCAAACACTTCTGTTTTGTCTTTGATAAAATTCACCCAAGTGTACCTGGAATAATCATCCACAACTACATAAGCATATTTCTTCCCACCTAGACTTTCCACCTGCATAGGCCCCATTAAGTCCATATGAAGAAGTTCTAATACTTTAGAAGTAGTGGGATGTTGAAGCTTTTGATGTGACATCTTGGTCTGCTTCCCTATCTGACAGTCTCCACACACTCTTCCTTCTTCCATTTTGAGCTCTAGGATTCCTCTTACTGCTTCTGTAGATATGATTCTCTTCATTCCCTTCAGATGTAGATGTCCCAACTTTTGATGCCATACTTTGACTTCATCTTCTTTTGCAAGAAAACATGTGGAGGAACTTGGGTCTTGTGACACCCATAGGTAACAGTTGTCCTTAGAACTAGCACCCTTCATGATAACTTCACCTTTCTCATTTGTGACAATTCACTCAGTTTTTGTAAAATTAACAATGAGTCCTTGATCACATAGTTGACTAATACTGATCAAATTTGCTGTCAACCCCTTGACTAGCAGTACATCATCAAGTCTAGGTGTACCTTCACAATTCAGCTTTCCCACACCCCTGATTTCTCCTTTGACACTATCACCAAAGGTTACATGGGCAGAAGAATGAAGTTTAACATCCATCAGCAATTTCTTCACTCCTGTCATGTGTCATGAACAGCCACTGTCAAAGTACCAGTCATCTTTAGTAGAGACTCTAAGAGAAGTATGAGCTATCAAGCTGACAACATCAGTTTTGGAGACCCATTGCTTCTTTTGCTTGATGACTTGATTACCTTTATGAATGACCTGTCTGGGTGCACAATTAGGAGTACTCTTAGGATACCCATGTAGCTTATAACAGAAAGCCTTTATGTGTCCAAAGCTCCCACAATGATGGCATCTCCAACGCCTGAATTTCTTCCTAGAGGGAGTCCTGTCAGGATGTTTCAACATCACTGGCTTGGAACTAGGAATAACATCACTTGAAGCAGATCCACTGTTGAACCCCAACCCACTTTTGTCTCCTGCAGTTCTTCCAACATTAAGAATCTTATCTAGAACCTCAGTTCCACTATTTAGCATTCTGATAGACTTGAACATAGATTCAAGTTTAGAGTTCAGCACAAATACATCTTCTTCTAGTTTGGCAATGGTTTCCAAATGCTCTGTCTTTTCATCCTTGAGTTGAGCAATAATCTTCTTCTGCCTCTCCCCTTCTTGACAGGCTTCTTCACTTTTAATGCATAGCTCTCTATAAGAATCAGTAAGCTCATCATATGTGCTCTCTTCATCCCTAGAATCATCATCAGATATATACCTTCCAGTCAATACCCTAACATGCTTGGCAGTCTCTTCATCTTCCTCACTTTCAGCATCAGACTAGGACACAGATAAGCCCTATTTCTGCTTCTTAAGATATGTAGGGCATTCAGCTCTGATATGACCATAACCCTCACAGCCATGGCATTGGATTCCTTTGTCATGATTAGGCTTCTCCTCAGTTCTTGTTTTCTTCATCTGATCACCTGACCTGTTGATGTCAGATGTGATGTTCTTGACATTAGGTTTATAGCTCCTATCCATTATTTTCAAAACCCTATTAAACTGTCTTCCTAGCAGAAAAATGGCATTGGATTGCTCTTCCTGAGTTTCAGGACCACACTCTTTCTCATTGTCTTCTGTACTAGACACCAAAGCTATGCTTTTGACCTTCTTTTCAGATCTGTCATTCAACCCTAATTCAAATGTCTGAAGTGAACCAATCAATTAATCTACCCTCATCTGGCTGATGTCTTGAGCTTCCTCTATAGCAGTCACCTTCATATCAAATCTCTTGAGAAGAGATCTAAGAATTTTTCTTACCAGTTTCTCATCAGACATCCTCTCTCCTAGGACACTAGAAGCATTTGACAGTTCAAGTATATTCATGTGAAAATCATGAATGGTCTCTTCATCTTTCATCCTCAAACTTTCAAACTTTGTTGTTAGCATCTGAAGTCTTGACATCTTGACCTTGGAAGTTCCTTCATGAGTTGTTTTCAGAATATCCCAAGCCTCCTTAGCCACTTCACATGTGTTGACCAGCCTGAAAATGTTCTTGTCAATACCATTAAATAAAGCATTCAGGGCCTTAGAATTCCCAAGAGCGAGTTCATCTTCTTCCTTGGTCCACTCCTCCTCAGGTTTCAGCTTTGACACACCATCTTTCTCCACAATGACAGGATGTTTCCATTCTTTCAGAACAACCTTCCAAGCCTTGTTGTCTAAAGATTTCAAAAAGGAAACCATGTGAGGTTTCCAATAGTCATAATTTGATCCATCTAGAATAGGGGGTCTATTCAAAAATCCACCACTCTCCTTGTCCATTGCACCAGAAAGTAACAGCATTAGATCTCACCCAGATACAGAGCAGGATGACCTGCTCTGATACCAATTGAAATTCTGGTATCAGATATGTGATGTTAAGTGAGATGTCACAACATCAATATGTGTTGTATGAAGAAGAAAGTAATAGAACAGCACTTAAAAGCAATAAATAAACACAGCGAATTGTTCACCCAGTTCGGTCTAACAACCTACATCTGGGGGCTACCAAGCCAGGAAGGAAGTCCACTATTAGTAGTATCAATTCATACACTCTACAGCAACACACCAGTTAACAATCTACTCACTTAATCACTACCCAATGACCCTTCTATCTAAGACACTCTCAGATATGAGACACCTCTCACTCCCCTCAATCACAGCAGTGATAACAACATACAATAAAGAAAGTAGAAGACACACTTCAATGACAATACCTTGATCTTGCTTAAAAGCTTCAACCAAGAACAATACACTCGTGCTTAAAAGCTTTGAGTGGACAAATTACAACTCAACTAAATCAATCCAATTCAAACATCAAAATAGATGAATGAATGGCTCAGAAATAACAGACGAAAACACAAACCCTAACACTTGACACTCAGTCTTTTATCTCTAGTCTTCGTAGCTTCCAAGTAGGGTTGATACGTCTTTAAATAGAAACAGATTCTTGGGCTTGGGCTCTGTGAAAAACTCAGATTTGATGCACAATAAAAATCGATTTTATCTTCAAATCTTTTCGCCCTAAGTATAGAAGCAAACGATTGCATCTGAATAAATCTTCTCCAAGAATTTCGCCTGCAATCTCTCAAACAGAATCTCTCAAATCATAACAATTAACACGCAGCCCTAAAGTATACACCAGACTGAACATGATGTTCTGTCACCTGATGTTAAGACATCAGTCTTGACATCATGCACAAAAACTGCAAAACCAAACAACACACTACATGCAGAATGTTAGAAGCACATGTTAAGACATCAGACACGACATCTTGAACAAACACATTGTTTTACCAAAATTGCTGCCAATAACAGAACTAACATGTACCACTGGTTGTGGTATAGTCATTACGGCGGTGACTTTTGGTGCTTCCATGCCCCAAAGTTTGTAACCTTCAAGTGTTGCTGTCATAACCCTTGCGTGTTCGTTTCCCGAAGTTTGTAACCTTCAGGCCCAGTGGTTCCTGCTGCAGTTTTTGGGTCTTCGGTGACCGGCGGGATATATCCTTCAAGGACAAAGTTGATAGGCATGCCCCAGGGGCGATCCTTAGGCATGTTGTAACGAGGATCATATGTCTCTACTATGGGCGTAGATGTGATCTCCGAGATCACAGTCCTTTGTTGTTGCCTCTGAGCTGCTGCCAGGGATTACATGTCACTGTGAAATTTTCCCAAACTTTCCTTTAGAGCATCGACTTCTTCTCTCAGCTTTCTGTTCTCTTCCTCGAGATCGTCCATTTTCTTTTGTCGATTGGCCCGAGTATTGTATGAGTGAGACAATTTGACTCTAGAATCGTGACACATACATGAGACTCGAAGATAAGAAGAACGCGTTATGTGAGAATGATGATTGATATGCAATGATATATATATATATATATATATATATATATATATATATATATATATATATATATATATATATATATATATATTGTTTTAATAAAAAATAAACTTCAACAAATAGATTGCAAATATCATACAGTGGGGAGACCCCTTTTTATTAAATTTGAAAGATTGCAGAAAGGGAAAATATAGTATTTTACAAAGTGCTGTAAAAGGAAATGTCTAAACTTATGGATCATGAGTCCTCTCTGAAGAGAACTCAGATGCTGGTTCTGGTATTTTCCTTTTCTTTGACCGGGGCTCTATAGCCGTTGTCGGGTTGCCAGTCCTTTTCCAAGTGAAATGAGTGAGCAAATTTATTCTGTCTTCTTGATTTTGTACAACATGTTGCTCTAGTATCTTAATCAGAGCATCCTTTTCCTTTAACAGTTCCTGAATCTTAGTACACTCCACATTGAGAATTCGGTACTTATTTTTCCAAGAGCTTTTCTCCCGTTGAAGCTTGTTGAGAGTGATATGGAGTTTTTCCGTATCAGACATAAAATAAAGGACATATTCCCTTAACGAAAGAACTTCTTGACGAGGGTAAGGCATCCTTAGCTTGAGGGCTCTAGTTTGTACCTAGTGGAGATAAGGTTCCACGGAGGTACAGTCTGGTCTTCCTAGAGACTCTCTTTCTTTCCTGTGAATGTGTTGCGAGGCATGCACTATTTCCTTCTTTAGTGCCCTGTCATTTTCTCCTTCCTTGAAGAAAATACCTTCCAGATGAACATTATGCGGGATATTCTTCATCGGGTATCCGAGTTGACGGCAAACTAAAATTGGATGATAGTTGATTCCTCCTTTAGTTCCTATGATGGATACATTGGGGAAATTTCTGCATCTGTCGATGATCTTTGTCCCCTCATAAATCCTATTATACCAATCTATGTCAGAGTTGGTAAGAGACATGATTCTCTGTGACCAACGTAGAGTACTCTTACAGTCCCAAAAAGCAGCAGACTTGGGTAAATGGGAAGTGAACCATTTGTAAAGCAGGGGTACACAACATGTGATCATTCCTCCACTGTACAAATTCCTTAAGTGTACAGAATGATAAGCATCTACGAGCAGGGTTGGTACGGGGTTTCCAATCAGAAATATCTTAATAGCGTTGGTATCGACGAAGTTATCGATGTTGGGAAAAAGGAATAACCCATATATGAGCAGAACAAAGATATCTTCGAAAGCAATTATGTTTCCTACACTGGCAAAGTATAGACCTTTCTGCGTCAGGAATTTAGCTGGTAAACCCTGGATTCCTTCCTTAGTGGTCATGTGAGTCCTGACTTCTGACTCGTCCAAATAGATTGCTCTTGCAATGGTTTGTTCCTTTGAAATTTCTTCCAGTCCAGAAAATGGAGCTTTGTCAGTGATGGGTAAATCAGTCAGGTGAGAGTACTCCTACAGTGTTGGTGTAAGTTGATAATTCGGGAATGTGAATAGTGATAAACCGGATCATAAAACTGAATTAAGGTAGATAGGATTCCTTCAACTACATGGACCCTTAACAGAGACAACAACGATCTGTGCTTAGCCCTGAAAGCATCAGGGTTGGTAATCATCCTTGCCAGCCTTCTTAAATCCTCTAGTTTTGGAGCCATGAAGGTGTACTTGTGCGTCTTTCTTCTACCGAATTCCATAACGCAATCTTTCTCTCTGATATTTGCAACTATTGTTTTAGTTTATTTTGAAAAAGAAGAGAGGAAGAAGAAGGAGATTTTTTTTTGTTTAAGAGTTTTTTTTAAATGAATGCATGAATGCAACACACAAAAACATTGAAAAAACATGGGTTCAAGGGTTCAACGTCACGAGCATGGAGTCATGGCTCTACCCATCCCCAAAGGTTGTATTCTGGTCAATTTTTGTACCTATAGAACGGGTTAAAGGTTCCCAAAATTATTGACCCCCCTAGGGATATCAACAGCAAGTTGGTTCACCCGAGCGAGCTGTAGCATCCTAGGGTAATCTCATTTAAGTGTAGCATCGCGTATCAACTATTCTCGATAGTTACCGCACTACCAAATGGCCATATGGTTAATGTCTACTAAATCCTCAGGGTCACGGGTGCCGCACTGGGATAACTTTTATTTTCATGACGATCGGTCGTTCAACATAGTATCCACACGGGCCATCACCTAATTTTATGGTCTACTAGGATCTCTTATTCGGGAATCACTCCCTGTAAGTCCACCCGTTTATGCCATCACTTATCGTAGGGTTCTCTCAAACTTTCCACATGCGTATCTGAAATTCTGGTATCAGACGTGTGATGTTAAGGTGTGATGTCACAACAACACACTCTGCACTATGGACAGCAATAACAGTAAAATAACACCAAGAATTGTTGACCCAGTTCGGTTACAACCAACCTACTCTGGGGGCTACCAAGCCAGGGATGGAATTCACTACTTGTAGATATAATTTACAGACTCAACAACCCGTTGACAATCTCCTAAACTTATACTCTACTAATGACTTCCTACCTAAGAAACCACTTAGGTATGAGAACACCACTTTGAGTACCCTTGATCTTACTTCACAGTTTCGATCAAATCACACAACTCTCTTTGCTTCACAGCTTTAGAGAGGACAGAAACTCAACACCTATTCAACCCTAGAATAGTGTAAATACAAGCACTTTAAACAAACTCTAGACACTAAGCCTCCTGCTCTTGATCTTCTGAATGTTTTCTGTCGCTTTTTCCCTTTGGTCTTGTGCACTTTATATAGCTCCTGAATTGGGCTTGGACTTGTCATAATATTTGATCAGATTTGTTAATTAAAACTGAATCTTCAAAACATATTTTATCCCCAAAATCTTTTTAAATCTTCAACCTTTTAATTCTCCAACAGACCTGCAATCAAATCTCCCATGTAACAGAAAATATCTATCCCAAGATATTCTCATCCAATGAGTCAACCACTCTCCACAATTCCAGCTAATACGCGTGCCCTAATAACATATCATGCTGTTATTAATTCTGCAGGTCTGATGTTACAACATCACCTGTGTCACATCAGACATCCAACTTCAGCACTTAACTACTTAACACAGCCCAGTGTTAAGACTTCAATGTTACAACATCAGCACCTTGACATCAACATTGAATAACCTTTGTTTTACCAAAATTCCAGCCAATCCAGGAACTATCAATCTCCCCCTTTGGCTAATTTTGGCTAAAACAATCTCTGCACTCTACAAACAACTTCTGCACTCTGCACCTTCAGAGATTTCAGCAGCGGAATAATCTTCAATATATTTGAAACTCATTAAACAGCAGCAGTTTGATAATCTTCAAAGTCTTCAACACTTGATCTGCTGCAGCACCATCTTCATTATTGACAACAGCCAATTGGTGCTCCCCCTCAAAAACATGAACCAGTCACAGCTGTTCAGTAGCTCAAAATGTGCAGCACATTACTCCCCCTAGATGTCTGCTTGGCTGCACTCTTCACATGTCATGATGTCTTCAATACTCCCCCTCAATAACTGCATCACCACTTTTCAACTAAACACCTTTTAGCAGCATCAATCTATCTCCCCCTTAATCTCTGCATCACATCAGTAGCATATGGCAATAATCCTCTTGACTATCTTGGCTATCTTCTCCCCCTTTTTAGCCATAATTAGGCAACCTACACCTGGCAGTTGACTATACATTTTCAGAACCACCCCAACTGCCCACAACCTCTCTAGCAGATTCAGTCTTCATAAATGCAGATTCCCAATTTGCTTCTTAATCTTTCAAATTGGTTTGCATCCAAGGATTTAGTGAATATGTCAGCCAGCTGGTTCTCTATGGCTACATGTTCCAAGGTAACAACTTTTTCTTCTACCAGATCCCTTATGAAATGATGCCTTATGTCTATGTGCTTTGTCCTACTGTGTTGTATAGGATTTTTAGATATATTAATTGCACTCAGATTATCGTAGTACAAAGTCATAACATCTTATTTAACATTGTATTCACTCAACATCTACTTCATCCAGACCAGTTGAGAGCAACTACTTCCTGCTGCTATATACTCAGCTTTAGCAGTTGAGAGAGATACACAATTCTGCTTCTTGTTGAACCAAGAAATCAGATTGTTCCCTAGAAAGAAACATCCTCCTGAAGTGCTTTTTCTATCATCTACACTTCCAACCCAATCAGCATCACAGTATCCTTTTAAAACAGTCCCAGAATCACGGCTATATAACATTCCATAGTCACTTGTGCCATTTACATATTTCAGAATCCTCTTCACTTGATTCAAGTGACTTACCTTTGGATCAGACTGATATCTAGCACAAACTCCAACAACAAAGGAAATATCAGGTCTGCTTGCTGTGAGATATAGTAAACTCCCAATCATACTTCTGTACAAGCTGTGATCCACACTCACTCCATTCTCATCCTTGGATAGCTTCAAATGGGTGGGAGCAGGTGTCCTTTTGTGATTGGCTTTATCTAGGCCAAACTTCTTTACTATGCTCTTTGCATATTTGCTTTGAGAAATAAAGATAGAATCCTCCATTTGTCTGACTTGCAATCCAAGAAAGTAGCTAAGTTCTCCAACCAAACTCATTTCAAATTCTGATTGCATTTGTTGTACAAACTGTTTTACCATAGCATCTGACATCCCCCCAAATACAATGTCATCCACATAAATTTGGGCTACCATTAATTTTCCTCCTTCTTCCTTGACAAACAAGGTTTTATCAATGCCTCCTTTTCTATACCCATTTGCTACTAAGAATTCTGTCAACCGCTCATACCAGGCCCTTGGAGCTTGTTTTAAGCCATACAGTGCCTTCCTCAGTTTGAACACATGATTGGGGAAGATTGGATCAGTGAATCCTTTAGGTTGATCTACATAGACTTCTTCATTCAGATAACCATTTAGAAATGCACTCTTCACATCCATTTGGAACAGCTTGAATCTTAGGTTACAAGCCATACCCAAAAGTAGTCTGATGGATTCTAGTCTCGCCACTGGAGCAAACGTCTCATCAAAGTCGATTCCCTCCACTTGAGTATAACCTTGTGCAACAAGTCTTGCTTTGTTTCTTGTAACCACTCCAAGCTCATCTGACTTGTTTTTGTAGATCCACTTTGTTCCAATAACATTCACCCATTCTGGTCTTGGCACAAGATCCCAGACTTCGTTTCTCTTGAACTGCTCCAGTTCTTCTTGCATGGCATTTATCCAAAATTCATCTGTCAGAGCTTCCTTGACATTTTTTGGCTCAATTTTGGATACAAAGCACGAGCTAGCTATGATTTCTCTGGACCTAGTTCTTACTCCAGAATTTGGATCACCTATGATCAGCTCCTTAGGATGATCCTTCTGAATTCTGATAGAAGGATCCTTCTGAGGTTGCTCAGGCTCAGTGTCAGCAGTACTGGGGGATGGATTTCTTTCTGCAACTTCAACAGCTACCTCATCAGTTAATGTTCCAACATCTTCTATGACATCCTCAACTTCATGCTTTTCTTCATCATCAATCACAACATTGATTGACTCCATCATCACTTTGGTCCTGGAGTTGAAGACCCGATAAGCTCTGCTGTTGATGGAGTACCCCAAAAATATCCCTTCATCGCTTTTGGAATCTAATTTCCTTCTCTGCTCTCTATCTGCCAGAATGTAACATTTACTACCAAACACATGGAAGTACTTAACAGTAGGTTTTCTTCCCTTCCATAGTTCATATAGAGTGGATGAAGTGCCTCTTCTTAGGGTAACTCTGTTGTGAATGTAGCAGGCAGTGTTCATGGCTTCAGCCCAGAAGTGATAAGGTAGTTTCTTGGCATGAATCATTGCTCTAGCTGACTCTTGTATAGTTCTGTTCTTCCTCTCAACAACTCCATTTTGCTGAGGGGTAATAGGAGATGAAAACTCATGACTTATACCTTCAGACGAGCAAAATTCTTCAAACTTGTTATTTTCAAACTCTCTTCCATGATCACTTCTAATTCTGATGACCTTACTCTCCTTTTCTCTTTGGAGTTTATGACAGAGCTCTTTAAAGACATCAAACACCTCAGATTTTTCTTTGATGAAATTCACCCAGGTGTATCTTGAGTAGTCATCCACAACTACATAAGCATATTTCTTTCCACCCAGACATTCAACCTGCATAGGTCCCATCAAATCCATATGAAGAAGTTCCAATACCTTGGAGGTGGTGTCATGTTGAAGCTTCGGATGAGACATCTTTGTCTGCTTTCCTTTTTGACAGTCTCCACACACCTTTCCTTCCTCAATACTAAGTTTGGGAATCCCTCTGACTGCTTCTGAGGAGATAATTCTCTTCATTCCCTTTAGGTGAAGATTTCCCAGCTTCTGATGCCAGATTTTGACATCATCTTCTTTAGCAAGCACACACGTGGAAGAATTTGAATTTTGCGGCACCCAAAGATAACAATTATCCTTAGATCTGGCTCCCGTCATAATGACTTCTCCTTTGTCATCTTTCACATTACATTCGGACTTGGTGAAGTCTACTCTGAATCCTTGATCACAAAGTTGACTAATACTAATTAAATTAGCTGTTAGTCCTTTAACAAGAAGAACATTCTCCAGCTTGGGAGTATTGTCACAGTTTAGTCTTCCAATCCCCTTTATCTCTCCTTTGATCCCATCACCAAATGTAACATAGCCAGAAGACTGAGGTTTCACATCAATAAGAATATTCTTTACTCCAGTCATGTGTCTTGAACACCCACTGTCAAAATACCAGTCATCTTTGGTAGAAACCCTCAAGGAAGTGTGAGCTATCAAGCATGTAACTTTAGGTATCCATTTCTTCATCACCTTAGGCCTAACCTCTTGCTGTTTGGGTTGAGGAACAGAATTAGGATATCCGTGAAGCTTGAAGCACGAGGACTGCATATGACCAATCCTGCCACAATAGAAGCATCTGACTCTGCCGTTTCTGAAGTGGTTAAATCTTCTCCCACTTTGATAATTCTGTGACTGCCACCCATACTGTTGTCTCCTTATTCCATAGTTGAATTGTCTTTTCCTGTATTGATGATGTTGTCTCTTAGGCTGTCTTCTATGGTGATGAGGTTTCCTTCTTCCATAAGTCACAGCATTGTTGTATGCATAACCATACCATTTTTCCTGATGTTGAAACCTCTGCTGAGACATGTTCTGCTTGAACTTGACAGCTTGCATATTCTGGTGATATTGGGGAGGCATATACTGACTAGCTCCTTGGGGTTGTATCTTCCTCTGATGAGGACCATTCTTCTTCTCAGCATTCTGGGGCTGAATAACCTTCTTTGGGGAAGGGCCTTGTTTCGTAGATTGATGTTGAGACAATGGTTGAGACATCTCCCTATTTGTTCCTGAAGCGCTAGCCACATATCCTATCCCTGATTTATCTCCAGCAGATTTCTCTAACTGAAGAATCTTATCAAGATCAGCCGTACCACTGTTTATCATCCTAATGAATTTAGTCATCTGATCCAGTTGGGACTTAGCTAGCACAACTTCGTTTTCCCGATCAGCTTTTTCATTTTCAAGCTGAGCAATCAGTTGCTTATGATACTTATTTTCTTGACAGATCTCAGCACTTTTCAAACATAGCTCCCGATAAGTAGAAGCTAGCTCCTCATAAGTTATTTCTTCATCACTATCATCATCAGCCACAACAGTTCCTGTTAAGGCTCTGGCATGCTTTGCTGACTCACCATCACTTTCACTATCAGATTCAGACCAGGAAACTGACATGCCCTTCTTCTGCTTCTTCAAGAATGTGGGACATTCTTTCTTGACATGTCCATACCCTTCACATTCAAAGCACTGAACACCTTTATCCTGAGCAGTCTTCTCTTCATCTTTCTCTTTTGAATTT
The DNA here is from genome assembly GCA_022829125.1 of Lathyrus tuberosus. NCBI lineage: Eukaryota > Viridiplantae > Streptophyta > Magnoliopsida > Fabales > Fabaceae > Lathyrus > Lathyrus tuberosus. The sequence goes on along the minus strand of JALAZF010000115.1, from coordinate 2,876,451 downwards.
GTGATGTCAGAGGAACTGTTCTTGACACTAGGCTTGTAGTTATTGTTCCATCTTTTTAACACTTTATTGAACTGCTTTCCCAACATTGCAATGGCTTGTGACAAATCTTCCTGAGAATCTTTGACTACCTCATCTTCTGCAGGAGTGGAGACCAAAGCAATACCCTTGGGCTTCTTTTCTGGTTCTTCTTCATTTAAACCAAGTTCAAAAGTCTGAAGAGATCCAATGAGCTCATCTACTCTCATCTTGCTGATGTCTTGAGCTTCTTCAATAGCAGTCACTTTCATCTTGTACCTCTTAGGTAGGGACCTAAGGATCTTCCTCACGAGCTTTTCCTCTGACATCTTCTCACCAAGAGCACTGGATGCATTAGCCAGCTCCAGAACATTCATGTGGAAGTCATGGATGGTCTCATCATCCTTCATCTTCAGGCTTTCAAATTTTGATGTTAAAATCTGAAGTCGTGACATCTTGACTCTAGATGTTCCTTCATGAGTAGCCTGCAAGATATCCCACGCTTCTTTAGCAACTTCACAGGTATTGATTAACCTGAAGATATTCTTATCCACTCCATTGAAGATAGCATTTAGAGCTTTGGAATTTCCAAGGGCGAGCTCATCTTCCTCTTTGGTTCAGTCTTCTTTAGGCTTTAGCTTAGAGGTGCCTTCTTTATCTTTGCCAGCATCATCCTTCTCACACATGACAGGTGCTTTCCACTCTTTAATAACTGCCTTCCAAACCCTACTGTCCAAGGCTTTTAAGAAGGTGGTCATCCTTGGCTTCCAATAGTCATAATTGGATCCATCCAAAATAGGGGGTCTGTTGACGAATCCTCCAACTTCTTTGTCCATCTTTACACCAGAAAGTAACTTCCCTAGATCTCACCCAGAGACAGACAGGATGCCTGCTCTGATACCAATTGAAATTCTGGTATCAGACGTGTGATGTTAAGGTGTGATGTCACAACAACACACTCTGCACTATGGACAGCAATAACAGTAAAATAACACCAAGAATTGTTGACCCATTTCGGTTACAACCAACCTACTCTGGGGGCTACCAAGCCAGGGATGGAATTCACTACTTGTAGATATAATTTACAGACTCAACAACCCGTTGACAATCTCCTAAACTTATACTCTACTAATGACTTCCTACCTAAGAAACCACTTAGGTATGAGAACACCACTCAATCCCTTACAAACACTCAAAGAACCCACTTTGAGTACCCTTGATCTTACTTCACAGTTTCGATCAAATCACACAACTCTCTTTGCTTCACAGCTTTAGAGAGGACAGAAACTCAACACCTATTCAACCCTAGAATAGTGTAAATACAAGTACTTTAAACAAACTCTAGACACTAAGCCTCCTGCTCTTGATCTTCTGAATGTTTGCTGTCGCTTTTTCCCTTTGGTCTTGTGCGCTTTATATAGCTCCTGAATTGGGCTTGGACTTGTCACAATATTTGATCAGATTTGTTAATTAAAACTGAATCTTCAAAACAGATTTTATCCCCAAAATCTTTTTAAATCTTCAACCTTTTAATTCTCCAACAGACCTGCAATCAAATCTCCCATGTAACAGAAAATATCTATCCCAAGATATTATCATCCAATGAGTTAACCACTCTCCACAATTCCAGCAAATACGCGTGCCCTAATAACATATCCTGCTGTTATTAATTCTGCAGGTCTGATGTTACAACATCACCTGTGTGACATCAGACATCCAACTTCAGCACTTAACTACTTAACACAGCCCAGTGTTAAGACTTCAATGTTACAACATCAGCACCTTGACATCAACATTGAATAACCTTTGTTTTACCAAAATTCCAGCCAATCCAGGAACTATCAGTATCAATCGCATTCCCATTGATAGAAAAATAAACACGGATATCAGGTAGGAAAAGCAGTATATATAGTATAGTAGTATGTAGAAAAATTTCTAACAACCTAGACCTCTTAGGAATTCTAATCCTAGCCCTAGACAGATAAAATGACATTCCCCAGCAGATTCGCCATTTTCCTGTAGCGTATGATTTTTGTCAGCGACGCGACCACCTTAGCGCCATTTGGTTTTTCCTCACCGTAATGGTAGGAGTTGGATGCTACTTTCTGATTTCTTATTTATCCTATGAAGCTGGAAAGGAAAGGGAAGCTATCAAAAACTAACCTTTCACACAAATGTTTTACTGAATAAATGCTAAGAGATTGGGGAGTTCGGGGTCGGGGTTATACAATGGGGAGTTGTCAATTACCCATCCTATATGTGGTTATCCACAGGTCGTTAGAAATTTCTATACTGTTTTCTACTTACTGGTGTTTGTCTGTCGTGGGTTAGGAAAGTTTCTCCTTTGGGAGTGTTTGAGAGAGAGTTTTTGTTGGTGTCGGGTTTTTTCTGATGTTTTGGTAAGGTACTGGACCTTATGTTTTCGATTGGTGTGTGAAGGTACTGGACCTAAAGTTTTTTATTCGTGTTTGAAGGTACTGAACCTAAAGTTTTTTATTGGTGTGTGAAGGTACTGGACCTAAAGTTTTTGATTAGTGTGCTCGCTAAGATTTTACAATCTTATGCCTATGTATTCCCATTAAATAAAATAGGGAATCAGAGCAATCGTAGTTCCTCCTATTCTATGGGAGGAAAAGATGTTTGGTGTCTTGTTCAAAGCCCAAGATTGAAGCCAAAAGGTTGAGTATTTGTGTCTTGTTCAAAGCTCAAGATTGAAGCTAAAGGTTTGATTGAGAGAGAATTTTTCATCTCTAAAGGGAGACATTTCGTCTGTTTATCACAACGGTTGGGTGACAGATTATAAAGGAGAATTACTTTAACTGGGATATGTGTATCCAGCAATGCTATAATTTTCTTTATAGGGGTGTTGTCCTGTGTAGCGTGCGATTTTTGTCGGTGACGCGACCACCTTATCGCCATGGGTTTCTCCTCACCGCAATGGTAGGAGTGGGGTACTACTTTGTGATTTCTTATTTATCCTATGAAGCTAGAAAGGAAATGGAAGTTATCTAAAACTAACCTGGCACGCAAATGTTTAACTGAACAAATGCTAAAATAGATTGGGGAGTTCGGGGTCAGGTTATACAATAGGGAGTTGTCAATTACCCATTCTATATGTGGTTATCCACAGGTTGTTAGAAAATTTCCTTACTGCTTTCTACTTACTGGTGTTTGTCTGTCATGGGTTGGGAAAGTTTCTCCTTTAGGAGTGTTTGAGAGAAAGAGAGGGTTTTTGTTGATTTCAGTTTTTTCTGATGTTTTTGGTGAGGTACTGGACCTAAAGTTTTTGATTGGTGTGTGAAGGTACTGGACCTAAAGTTTTTGATTGGTGTGTGAAGGTACTGGACCTAAAGTTTTTGATTGGTGTGCTCGCTAAGATTTCGCAATCTTATGCCTACGTATTCCCATTAAAGATAAACAGGGAAATCAGAGCAATCGTAGTTCTTCCTATTCTACGGGAGGAAAGAGATGTTTTGGTGTCTTGTTCAAAGCTTAAGATTGAAGCTAAATGAGTATTTGTGTCTTGTTCAAAGCCCAAGATTGAAGGTAAAGGGTTTGACTGGGAGAGAATTTGTTATCTCTAAAGGGAGACTTCTCGTCTGTTTATCACAATTGTTTGGTGACTGATTATAAAGGAGAATTACTTTAACTAGGATATGTGAATCCAGCAATGCTATAATTTCCTTTATGAGGGATTTGTCCTGAAGGAGAAAACTTTAACTCAGTGTTGAGCAATGCCATTTTTCCTTAGGAATCTTTCATGCTAAGAGAGGGACAGTGGCGTGGATGTAAATAATCCAGAGGCTTGCCACTTACAGCAATTAGATGAAAGAGGGAGTTTACCAGGATATGAGATGGACTACAGCTTGGATATTTGAATCAACAAGTGTGCCACTTACATCAGTTATCTGGATTTAAGGTTTGATTTGAATGTGTGATATACAGAGAAATGTCTTCCTACAGAGAGATTTTGATTTCCTCTGAAGGGAATGTTGATTTTATTATGTTCCTTGATCAAAGCCCAAGGTTGAAGCTAAGAGATTGATTGACTCCACTGGGGAGATCTTTATACAAAGCCTAAGAGGAGGCTCGAAAAGGCTGACTCAACAAGAGAGTGTTTATCTCTCTTGTACAAAGCCCAAGATTGAGGCTAAAAAAGAATTGACTCTTTTGGGGATATCATTATACAAAGCCTAAGAGGCGGCTGAAAGGCTGACTCCACTGGGGAATATATTTATGTGGCTTGTACAAAGCCCAAGATTGAGGCTGAAAAGGGAAACTGACTCTATTGGTGAGAGGTTTTATCTGTCTTGTACAAAGCCCAAGATTGAGGCTAGAAGAAGTTGACTAACTCAGCTGGATAGTATGATTTATCTTGTACAAAGCCCAAGATTAAGGCTAAAATGAGGATTGACTCTGCTTAGGGAGATTTATATGTGTCTTGTACAAAGCCCAAGATTGAGGCTGAAAAGAGACTAACTCAACAAAAGAGCGTTTTTATCTGTCTTGTACAAAGCCCAAGATTGAGGCTAAAAGATATTTGACTGACTCAATAAGAGAGTGTTTATGTGGGTGTCTTGTACAAAGCCCAAGATTGAGGCTGACTTTTGCTGAGGAAAAGAAGGATCATTATACAAAGCCTAAGAGGAGGCTAAAAATGATTGACTCAACAAGACAATGTTTTTAAGATCCTTATACAAAGCCTAAGAGGAGGCTAAAAGATTTTTGACTGACTCAACAAGAGAGTGTTTCTGTCTGTCTTGTACGAAGCTCAAGATTGAGGCTGACTTTTGCTGAGGAAAAGAAGGATCATTATACAAAGCCTAAGAGGAGGCTGAAAATGATTAACTCAACAAGAGAGTGTTTTTAAGATCCTTATACAAAGCCTAAGAGGAGGCTAAAAGATTTTTTACTGACTCAACAAGAGAGTGTTTATGTCTGTCTTATACGAAGCCCAAGATTGAGGCTAGAAAAGATGATTGACTCAACAAGAGAGTGCTTTAAGGAGGAAGATTGACTCAACAAGAGAGTGTTTTTAGGTGATTGACTCAACAAGAGAGTGCTGAAGGGTGATTGACTCAACAAGAGAGTGGGGAAAAATCTTTATACAAAGCCTAAGAGGAGGCTAGTCTCTGCTGAGGATTATTGAGATCCAGAGACAGGTCCAAGTCGGGGGATCAACTTTTGCTGAGGGTCTATAGAAGAGTTGAGGTATCAGATGCCTTGAGGTTCTGATAAAGGTTTATTGATAGTGATTCGACCCTAGCTGAGGAAATTTAGGATAAAGATTGAGTTTTAGAACCTATGGGGGTTTTAACTCTACTGGAGATTGATTAAATAACCAGGGTTTATCCTGTGGTTTTAGGAAACTTGAGAATGTCTTTGAGATTCAAAAGGAGATTAGGCTGTCCAAGTCTATTGGTATGAAATAGTTTATCTTTGTATGATGCCTAAGAGGAGGCAGATGTTTTAAGGGATGAAAATTAACCCTTAATTGATCTGAGGTTTTGACTCTTTGGAAAGACGGCTCTAACAAAGGATGACTAAGTTATGTCCTATACCTTTAAGAGGTCTCGGGTCCTTGTACTAAGCCCAAGAGGAGGCATGAGAACTTCTAAGAAGCCTGAGGGTCCTTGTACAAAGCCCAAGAGGAGGCGGGGAATGCTTTTAGGAAGCCTGTGGGTCCAAACCTAAGAAAAGTTCAAGAAAAGTTTCACCGGGAATAATCTTTTCTTTAGTGAACAGTTCCAGGGTTTGAAGAAATTCAAGAGAGGTTTCACCGGGAACTAATCCTCTCTGGGGGAAATGAATTTCTTTGACAATTTTCTAATAGTGACAGTCTGAGAAAAGTTTCACCGGGAATAATGCCTTTCTCTTTGTTCCATATTGTATAAACCCAAGAGGAGGCAAGACTTTATCTGGAATTCCTATGGGGAACTAGTTTTGACTGTGTTGAAAGAGTGACCACTGGCTTTATCTAATCCTAGACCTAATTGTCTGGGAAAACTCTATGCAGATATACAGACATATATATACAGATGAAATATATATTGTATGTAAAAGAGGGTAGGAGGACTTACAGGTGAGCAAGCTTCCAGCACAAACAAATATATATGTGCAAGTATGTAAAAGAAAGCTAATAAAACTTACAAGTGAGCAAGCTTCCATTATAATAGTTGTATGGTTAGTTGTTCAAGAAATTAAAGAAAGTTTTTATAACAACTATGAATTTGAACCTAAATCAAAAGGAAAAGTTGTTTTTGAAAAGAAGATTGGGGCTTATACTCAAGGAGAGGCCCGTATTAAAAACCACAATCGTACCGTTAATCTGAAGACTGTACTGGGACTTATACAATGACTGAGGCCCAAAAAGGTTTTATTTATAAAGGGACGGGACTTACACTCTATCAAGAGGCCCAAAGTTTATTTTTTGTACAAGAGATGGGGCTTACAACTCAAGGAGAGGCCCATGGAAAGACAGTGATCGCACCGTCTATTTTTGAAAACTGTACTGGGACTTATATCATAACTGATGCCCATAATTATTTATGTACAAAGGGGGTTGGGTCTTACACTCTATTAAAGACCCAAAGTGTTTTGAAAAAGATTTGTGAGGGTGAAAATAATCAAAACCCTAATTTGATTTTAAAATGTATTTTAATTGAATAAAAATTCAATTAAAATGATCAAAATTATCAAACATGTGTGAAAAACAAGTTGTGATCTTGGATTAATGTTTGAAAAATCATGTTTCATTCATAGAATGATTTGAAAATCATTTGAATTTGCAAAATCAAGAGAAAGAAATGTTTTTAAATGTTTAAAAACAAATAAAAACACAATTCTTTAGAAAAATACCAAATATATAAAATAAATAATATTTTTGTGAATTTTTTGTGGAATAAAATATTTTAATGTTTTTGGGAATTTTCAAAAAAAGAACCAATAAAAAATAATTAAAATTGAGAGAGAAATTAATTTTGGAAATAATTAATAAAAACCATAAAAAATGTGAAAAATAGCAAAAGATATGAGAAATGGCAAAATGGTCTGGGTGGGTGTTGAACCCACGACCTTCCATCCAAACACACATGCGCGCTACCACTGGGGTGGTGATACATCCGTGTATCAAAACCACCCCATGAATATATATGGGATGCCTTGTTTTTAGGCCTGGCAAAGGCGCCATGGCCTGGCCCTTGCCCAAGGCAAGGCCTGATTTTAGGCCTCTTGCATGAAGGCTCTAACTTCCTCATTTCTCCATGGATTGAGACAAATTTTAGGTGTATCCTGCCTAGAATTTCATGAGGAATCCAATGGTGCCTTTGGAATTTTCAGAAAATGTCCCTATTTTAAAATCCAATAGTGATTTCAAAATAGGCCTAGATTTGCATGTTCTATGCTATCTTATCATACAGGCAGCAATAGCATGGTAAATTGGTTCAAACACAACATATATGATATGTATGAGATGTCCATGATCAATGGACCTCAAAACAATGAATGATTTAGAGAGTTCAAGTTGTAATGCACTTACCTCTTGAAGCTCCTTATGCAATCTGTCAAGTTCCTTGTGCCAGAAGTAATACAATGCTTTATACACTCTTGATTGATCCCTTAGAAGCTTTTAGGATGATCAAAACCAGCTGGAATCCTCAGGAATAATAACTGGCTCTTTCTTGCAAAAGGGGCAAAAGTGACCAAGATAGTAAGTAAATCTCTCCACTGGTGTTCCAGATGAAGGAAACCAATTGGGACAGTCTGAGGATGATATTTGGAGTGTGTTTGAGGCCTTGTTTGGTTTTGGAAGTGACTGAATCAAGACATGGCTTGAAAAATGAAGAAAAGTCAAAATTGAGGTTTTGGAGGTTGACTTTTTGATTTTCGTGTTTCAGATCAAGGGTGAGTGTTTGAACAACTTATATATGATACATTGGATGTGTTTAGATCATGAGGTGTGGTGAAATTGCTCTCTAACTCAAAAACTCAGAGATGACTTGTAAAAGAAGGCATTTTGGCCTAATGAGAGAGATTTTGAGGAAAGTGAGTGTTGTAGTGCTTTGGTGTACACAAACTGACCACAAATGAGCTCTATTTATAGTAGAGCAAGTTTGTTTTGCAAACAATAATGAATGGCAACTTGGACAATCCCTTGGCCAATTGTAGCAAAAGAAATCGTTAATCTCCTCTAGCCATTGACTTGAGGTTAGGGCATATGCCTATGGTTATTTGATGCAGAGCTGAATCTTGACTCATTCAGTTAGCAATGTCTCATTCCATGCCACCTTGATGCATCCATTGAATGCATGGAAACAAAATTGGAGTCTTTGAGCTTTTTAGCCTTTTTAGGGCACTTATGGCTACATGTAGTCCCTTGGACTTGGGAGGCTTGTGGATCAGATCTTTTCTCTTGGATGTTATCATCTGATGTGTCCGAATGGATGACAAGGCTTGGAATTGTCTAAATTAGCTAACTCGAGCAAAATGCACAAATCTTCCTTGTAAAAATCAGTCCATGATGCCATGTTCCAAGGGTTGTATCTCCCTACTCAAATTGAATTTGGAGATGATCTGGTACTTGTTGGAAAGCCCTCATGGCATACTTCAACTTTGATGTTCACCAATGGACCTGGTTTAACTTGGATCAAGGTGAAAAATGTCCCTACATTTTAGAAAAAATAAGGCAGATTCTGACTTATTGAAAATTTCACTAAGTGTTGGAAAAGTGGTCATTTTCATGTTTTTGTGATTTTGATCAATCCATAACTCAAAATCCACTGGAATCTCTTGTAGTTGACACTTTTAAAGTATGTCAGATGGACTTTCATTTGAGATTTGAATGGGAGAAAAAGGCCTTGTGGTTTAGAAGTTATGACCTTGCAAAGTTGGTACAAAATCACTTTTGTTCCATAACTTAGAAAATTTTTGGTTTCTCATGGTTGCCCCTTTTGCAAGAAACCTCACTTTTCTTGATTTTTCTTAATGAATGATGATCAATACCATACATTAACATTATTTTTGACTTAGGGGAACCATATTTGTGAAAAATTCCAAAAAGTCAAACTTGATTTTGTACACAGTTGACTTTTTGTCAGATGAAATCCAAACTGTGCGATCCTTTGTGAAATCAAGTTCTTGACCTAATTCAAACCTAATGGATGGATTCCATAGGTGTTATAGGGTGTATTGAATCATGTCCCAAGGTTTGAGAGCATGTCTTGGTCAAAAGTCAAAGATACAGTTGACTTTTCCTTCAAAACTCTAATTGTGGTCCAGATGAAATTGAAACTTGTGAATCAAGCTTCTAGTATCAATCCATTGTTCCAAATTGATCAATGTAGTGTATTTGAGGCCCTCAAATCATGTCTTGAGGTCTTGGTTCATGTATTGCCTCAAAAGTCAACTTAGGGGTGAATTAGGTTAAGAAACCCTAATTCCTGATTTTTTCGTGAATGCATCCCCTGAGGATAAATTGACTTGGCGATTGGGTCCATAAGGTCCCTTGGAGTATTTTGGGTTAAGCTTTGAAGCATTGGCTCATGCCCAAATGAAAATTTTCATCTGGAGGCCTTGGTGGACCAAAACCCTAATTTGGTGACACTAGTGATCTTGAGGCTTGATCCACTTGGAATGTTGCAACCTTGTGATTGATTCTTGATGTAGGAGTCCTATTGATCTCTTATGGGTGTTTGAGAGGTGAGACAAGTTGAAGATCATGTCATTTCTTGATTGATCCTTTTCCAAAGTGCTCTGAGAGGGCTCAAAACCCTAATTCTTGATTATGGTGAATGCTCACCCATCTTAGAGGAGATTGATGAGGCATGATGGTACATCCATATTGTGGTAATGATCTTCACAATGATGGGAAATCTTGGTGGTCAAATTTGGGGTATGACACTGTGTGGAAATAAACTTGGTGCTAAATTGGGAGAAGTGCAACTTCATGGTAACGAAGGGGATTGTGCTTGACCACAAAGTCTCCTCTAAAGGACTTGAAGTGGATCAAGCTAAAATTGAAGTGATCGAGAAGTTGCCACCTCCAACCAATGTTAAAGGAATCCGGAGTTTTCTAGGCCATACGGGATTTTACAGGCGGTTCATCAAAGACTTCTCCAAAGTTGCAAGACCTTTGAGCAATCTGCTCAACAAAGATAAGTCTTTCTTCTTTGATGATGAATGTTTAAATGCCTTTCGATATTTTAAAAGAAAAACTCATCACCACACCCATAATCATTGCTCCAAATTTGACTTTAAATTTTGAATTGATGTGTGATGCAAGCAATTACGTCGTTGGTGCGGTGCTTGGGCAAAGAAAGACCAAAATTTTTTATGCCATGCATTACGCGAGTAAAGTTTTAAATGAGGCACAAGTGAATTATGCCACCATAGAAAAGAATTACTCGCTATAGTGTATGCTCTCGAGAAATTTCTGTCTTACTTGATTGGTTCAAAAGTTGTAGTCTATACTGACCACTCGACCATTAAATATCTGCTTACTAAGCCGAATTCAAAGAAAAGGCTAATCTGGTGGATCCTTTTGTTACAAGAATTTTATTTTGAAATCTGTGACAAGAAGGGGTCTGAAAACTTGGTAGCGGATCATTTATCCCGTTTGGTCAATGTAGAGGTAACACACCGAGAAAATGAGGTCCGAGAAGAGTTTCCGGATGAAAAACTGTTTCGAGTACAAGTTAGACCTTGGTTCGCAGATTTTGCTAACCACAAAGCAACCGGATTTATACCGGAGGATCTAACTTAGAACCAAAGACGGAAATTCTTATCGGATGCCAACTTTTATGTTTGGGATGAGCCATATTTTTTTAAGTTAGGAAGTGATAATTTGTTGAGAAGGTGTGTCGCTCTTGACGAAGCTAAAAGTATCCTTTGGCATTGTCACAATTCGCTATATGGAGGGCATTACAATGGTTTAAGAACGGTAACAAAAGTCCTCCAATCGGACTTTTATTGGCCAACATTGTTTAAGGATGCAAACCTATATGCGAAGAGTTGTGACATATGCCAAAGAAGTGGCGGGATTGGAAAACGGAATGAAATGCCCTTGCAAACTATTTTGGAAGGGGAAGTTTTCGATTGTTTGGGCATTGATTTTGTTGGACCATTCCCCCAATCTTTTTCAAATGAGTATATTTTGGTTGCGGTTGACTATGTTTCCAAGTGGGTGGAAGCAATTGCGTCACCTAGGGCCGATGGCAAAACGGTGATCAAGTTTTTAAAGAAAAATATATTCTCCCATTTTGGCACCCCTCGTGTATTGATTAGTGATGGAGGGTTGCACTTTTGCAATGCACCGCTCGAAAAGGTCTTAAAGCACTACGGTGTAAAGCATAAAGTTGCAACTCCTTACCACCCGCAAACCAATGGTCAGGCCGAAGTATCAAATAGGGAGGTAAAAAGGATTTTAGAAAAGACCATGTCAAGCTCTCGAAAGGATTGGTCGCAAAAGTTGGATGAGGCTTTGTTGGTGTATCGCACTGCTTACAAAGCTCCAATAGGTTTAACTCCATTTCAAATGGTTTATGGCAAAACATGTCATTTACTAGTTGAATTGGAGCACAAAGCTCTTTGGGCATTGAAACTGTTAAACTTTGATTCGAACTTGGCCGGCGAAAAAAGGAAGGTTCAATTACACGAGTTGGAAGAAATGAGGAATAATGTGTACCATTTGAACAAGCTCTATAAAGAAAAGGTTAAAGGGTATCATGACAAGAAGTTTTGTCAGAAAGAATTTTGGGTCGGCTAGATGGTTCTTCTATTCAATTCCCATTTGAAACTTTTTCCGGGAAAATTGAAGTCCAAATGGTCTGGATCAGTTTTTATTAAGGATGTCAAGCACTATGGTGCCATAGAGATAGAGGACTTGCAGAAGAAGGAAATTTGGACTATGTATGGCCAATGACTGAAAATATATCTCAGAGGAGATATTGATCGAGAAAATTGCACAGTGTTTCTGGATGATCATTGAGATAATCTTGGACCGTCGAGCTCAAACGACGTTAAACAAAGCGCTAGTTGGGAGGCACCCCAACATTGTAAGTATTTATGTTTTTTTTACTGTTTTAAGTGTACTAAGTTGTTTAGAATTGGCATGAAGTATGGTAGCAGCCTGTAGAAAAAACTTCAAAATTCTGTCTTGTTCGCTGGCTTGTTCGCTTTGCAAATCTGGGGCGAGTGTTCGCTGGCCAGTTCGCATTGAGAACTCAGCGAGACAGACACAAAATTTTCTGCTGCCACCTCATTTAAAAAAAAGTGGTGGGCCACACCTAGGCCCATGACCCACTTATTCTGATTTTGTAAGGTAACCCTACTCTCACTTGGACATACTCACATTCTCACATTATCACAAACACAAGAACAATTTTGAACTCTCACGTGCTCTCTCTGTTCCTAAATCTTTTCAAAAAAATTTCCAAGTTCTCAATAAGTCCAGGTTTGGTTCTCTTTCTCTCTGTTATTTTTTGTTAGAATATGTGGTTAGGTTAGGTTAGGATGACATTAGAGACCAATCGATTCTAGGTTTAAAAGTGGTACAATGCACCTCTGTTTTTAAAGTTTGTTTGTGGTAGCATGTTGATTTTTTATGCAAACCCTAAGAATAGAGGCTGGGTTATGCAAGATTGAACAATTTTGTTTACATTGGCAGAAGTTGTTTAGTTTGAAAGAACCGCAGGTTCACCACTAGTTCACTGTTGTACCCTAAATTTTACCTCTTAGATGTCATAATATATTACATAAACATTTAGGATCAATCATATATGCATTGTTTAAACTAACTCTTATCTTGCAGCTTGTTTCTTTTGCAGTTGAAATTAGGGTTTACACAGAGAAATTCAAGGCCTCCTAAGGTATTCTCTGGCTCCATACAATCATCACCAAGCCTCCCTAAGTTGTTTAAAACCAAGATCTCAAGACTTGGAACCAAGTCAAGTCAATCAAGGATCACCAGACCAAAAGATGAATTAGGGTTTTAACCTGAGGAGCCCTTGAAGAATTTTGCCCTGTCAAGTCAAGACTTGCCTGGTTCATCAACAAATTGAGTTTGCTTGCATCCAAGAGGTCTCACCCAACAAGAGTCCAAGAGCATTTGGCTCTCATCATGAGTAGTTTGAGCCATAGTCTTACCCTGCTTCCAAATTAGGGTTTCTGTCAGGCATATGGATCATTGGCCTTGATTTTCATCAGGAGGTACCCTCAAACCCTAAACCATGACTCCATGAGTTACTAAACATCCCTAAAGGTCTTTTATGAGCTTTAGATGTGAAAGAAGAAGCTAGATCACAAAGGTTTATCCCAGTGCATTCACAGTCAAAATTAGGGTTTTGACTTAAACCCTAATCTTTGGGATTTTGATCCAAATGGAATCTCCTTTGCCTCAAATCATCATAACAGGTCTTATTGATGATTTAAAGTGTCAAGATCAAGTTTCAAGAAGTTTCCTGCAAAGGAAGTAAGTTTATGATCATAAAACTCTTCATAGGTGGAAATTCCCTCTCTTGTGCAAATTTGAAATGGTCATAACTTCCAAACCACACATCCAAATGGAGTGACTCAAAGCCCAAATGGAATCTCTTTCCAAGATCTTCAAAGTGCTAAATATGACTTTTCTCCTAAAAATGCTTGGTTTTGAGTTATGAAGCTTACAAGCTAAACTGCCCAAGACTTAGTGAAAATTCAGCACTTTTTGCCTTAATGAACAACCAACTTTAACCTCATTTTTCACCAAGTTCCCTTGTGATTCAGAACTTGGGTCCAACATGAAAGTTGTATAGGGAATTGAGGGCTTTCCAAAAAGTACAAGAACTCCTCAATCCATGGAGTGAGCTGGGAGTTTCGAATTAATGAAGTTTGAGGTCCTTTTCTTGAATCTTAAGTAACCAATTTATGCATAATGATGCATTACACTTCTAATCACCAAGATTTCCACTTTTCTGATGTTTAAAGACAAGATTAGCACAATTTGAACCTCTTCCACGATTTTCACCAAGTTGCAACATAAATTAGATTTGTTTATTCAAGTTTGTGCAAGTGGACACAAGTGGTGAGAGAAACTTTTCTCAACAGCATGGCTGCTCTTTTCTCATGGAAACTTGGAGCCTGAACCAGTCTAATCAGCACACATTGCCAACAGAAGCTATGGCTACCGTTGAAGACTTTTGGTTCATCAGAAAACAGCTCAGACGATGGAAATCTCCAAAAGGGCAAAGTTGGCAAGTTGTGCCATTCTGCCCATACCTTAAACCCTCCACATCTCCTATAAATAGGGTCTCAATCTACTTCCCAAAACACACGAAAATCACCCAAAAGAAAGGCTAATTGCTCACTCCTTTCTCTCACTCACAAATTCTTGCAAAATTGCAAAACACTTGCTCCAGCTCGTTTCATTCGAGCACTCCTCTCCAAACTCCACAAAGCACCTCTAAACACCTCAAAGAGAACCACCAAACACCTGAAACATCACTGTAATACACAAAACCACCACTACCATTTCCACACTCCCATTTGCAAAAGCTTGGTTGCAAGAGTCTTGGCTCGTGCGTTTTCTCTATACACTTCATAAACTTTCTCTAAACATCAAATAGAGAAGTTCTAAGCACCTAAACACCAATTGTAACCGCTCCATCATTATCTGCCATTTCCAAGCTCCAATATTGCACAAAGGATCGGGTTCCATTATTCAGACGATTTCAAAAGCTTCTAAGCATCTGAACTTGCTCTATTAGGATCAACCAGCTTCCAGGAGTTGTTCTTTCTCATCTGCAAGTGTTAAAAGAGGCCTTGGACTTTCTCCAAGAGGTAGGGTTCTTGAACTCCGAAACTCACATATTCATACATATTTTGTTGCTGTTTGTTTGTTAAAAATGTAGTGTGTTGTTTGTTTTGTGTTTTTGGATGCGTGTTTGCCTTGTTTGAGCTGAAACTCACATGATATAACATGTAGAAATTTTATGTTGTTGCACTGTTGTGAAGCCTGTTGTGTATTGTACACTGGTTGTTAGGCTAAACAAATTACATATTCGGAATCCTGGGAGTTTTTACTCCAGTTTTGGCTTTTATTTCACACAATTTGGTGAGGAAATGAGAAAGAACGAATGGCTGGAAGATTAGCCATATTTGTTGTTGCTAAGGTTCGTAAGAGAAAGAAGATAACGAGAGAGAAGAAGAAGGGTGGTCCCCAGTCCGTCCCAAGTGGCGCTGAGGTGGCCATTCAATGCTTGGTTTTAAAATAAAAACTACTGAAAGTGTATGGATGTAACAGTCGTCCCAACAGTAGAAACTTTGCCATGCCTTTCCCTTTCACTTGCCTTGCCTGGGTTCGATCCTGCAGATCAACCTTTTTTGCTATTTTTCTGATTTTCGCTTGCCTTGATTTATTATTATGCACTTGCCTCATTTGTCACGCTGCACACACAGCGCAATTGGTCTTGGTTTTGGGCTACATCCGCCAGGTCACGGGTTCAAGTCCCATGTGTGACATTTCCAATATTTTTTATCACTTTTTTTTCTTTTGATTTCTTTTGGTTTATACCTTGATTTCAAACCTTCATGACTTGCTCAATTTTCACTCTTTTTAATCCATTCTTTTTGCAAAATGTTCCTTAACATGTCTATTTTATGAATATGGAAAGAAATTGGTGAAAATAATTATTTTTGAAGCATTGGTTCATGTTACAAGTGAAAGACTTTTTAGGGTTTCATAAAAGGATACTTTGATTTCTCTTAATCCTTTTACCATATTTTCTTGTTTATAGTGATCAAATGAGACCTAAAGCATGTTTTTTAAACCTTGTATAATGTCTTGACATTGTATGTTTTGTTCCAATTGATTTCATTGAGTTTTAATTTGTGTTCTTATATGAAAATAACCTTTGAAATACCATGAGATCTCCTCAGATCATTTGTCTTATAACATGAATTGTTTGACCAAGTATGTGACATGTTTATGTTTTGAACTTTGAATACCATGTTTTGAACCATCTTTGGACATTTGTGTGCCTTGGATTATCATTTCTTTGTTTACATGAACTTTGAAAGGTTGTCACCTTCTTTTCACTTATACCACCCGTGTTTGCAAAGAAAATCTTCACATGCAATCCCCATGAAATGTCTTGATCTTTATCATGCTTTTATGTTCATCTTGCTTGTAATATTTACCTTATAGCTCTGTTAAAACTTCCCCCAAGTGAGGTTGGCTCTTTAGCTTCCCCTCCTTAACCCTCATTTCCCCTCTTTCCAAAGGAAAAACTCTCTATTTTGACTTTTAAGTCATAGATAACTTATATACCATCATTGGCCTCATGAGAGCCCTGAATCACAACTTAGAAGCAAGTTGGAGTTCTTAAACTCCATGTGATTCTCATCATCATGAGAACTCACTTTTTAACCTATAACTTAGGTTTAGAGAGTTTCCTCAAACTCTAAAATGAGCTCACACTCATGTCCCCTTGGAACTTTGGTCATAACCAATGGTTCCTCAAAATCACCCTTAGTTAGGTGAACTACGGTTGCTCTGATTCTTTAGTCCGATACGAAGGCACAAGATGCGACGTCTTGGCGAGCAAACTTAGTGTACATACCCTTAGGTTTTTACCTTTACCTTTAGCAAATTCCTTTAGCAAGCAAACATAACATAACACAAACTTAAACAACAGGTTCCTGTAGAGTACTACAGATACTTAGGGTGCTAATACCTTCCCTTAGTATAACCAACCCCCGAACCTTAGATCTGCCCCCTTTAGGTTTTCTCGATCTTGAACCTTTCCTTTGGATAAATCAAAGTCGGTGGTGAATTTCATAGTTTTGTGATGTAAGTTAATTAATAGCTTGTTATCCGATTCTCACCGCAAAAGAAATGGCGACTTCACTGGGGAGCAACAGATTCTTTGAGGGTTAAGCCCACCTTGTTTATTTGTGCTATTACATGTTTTGCTTACTTATTTGTACATACATCTGTATATATCTGTATACTTGCTTGGGTTCTTCTGTGTGCAGGGTTGCTACTATTGAGTGGTGAGACAAGAGGAGGTCTGAAAACCTCAACAATAAAGGACAACCAAATTCTGCAAGGGGCAATGACTATCCAAGGTGTCTGGATCATCGCCAACTATCATCAATTCATTTCCTAGCCTTTAAGAACTTGAATGTATAGCTTGAAGTTAACTGGGTGTAGGATTGGAGTTCATCATGAAGATGGGGTGGGACAAATAAACTTTGAGCCTTTATCTATTGTTTCATGAACCATGAACCAGGCCACGTTACAACCCTTAAAAGACCTAATTGAGGTAAGGTTGTTTTGAAAGCATACTACATCAAGGTTGATTAACCTGACTCCTAATGATCTTTGCTAAATTGCGTGTGTTGATCACTTCATATGTCATTTTATCAATGGTTAGATCCACCTTTGTTTTCGATTATCTAATCATTCCACTGTGTGTGTTTAATAAGTTAAACTTGATTTCAAAAGCTTGCATGAAGTTTGCACTGAAATTGCCAATTTTTAATGAACAATACTTGTTTGCAAAGACAATTCAATATCAAAGAAAATCCTGACAAATGCAGCCAGCTAGGGAAATTTTGACTTGATAAAGGAAGCTCAGTAGGGGCAACCGAGCGGAGGGGTTTGCCAATCCACCATTCCAAGAGTTATCGAATCTGGGGCAGAACTCTTCAAGTTCAGAGTATTGGGGCAAGTCTTCTCGAGGTCGTCTTATGACAAGTGTGGACTCCATTGACCCATCAACAGGGGCAAGTTATTTCCCAGCCGTTTCTACTACAGTCTAAAGGACTTTGCATTGCGAACACAGTTGAGTTGGGGCTGTTATGTCGAGGTGCATTTCTCTTCAAAAGTTTGAAGATATTGAAGCATCTGATATGCCAATTCTTCTGTAAAATCCTTTTTGATAACTCATCCTCAAAGACCAGTTAATCAGGGGCAGTCAGGTCGAGATTCGATAAATCTCTAAAAGGCCAATCAGTTTGGAGCAAGCTTGTTCCCCAGTTTGTCAACATCCACTCTGAAGAACAAATTCAAGAACATTGTTGTGTAAATACAGTTGAGCAGGGGCAGTTATGCTGAAATCTACGAATCTCTCTAAGAGTTTGAAGATATTGAAGCATCTTGCATGCAAATTCTTCTGTAAAATCCTCTTGATATTTTTTCTGACAGGCCATGTACTCTAGGGCAAATGAGTTATACAAAACTACTCAGCTTTTGTAACATCTTTTTTGCTAGCTCCCCAGTAAGCTGTTACTTCGGCTAATCTTGGCAAATTCTTTAGTAAAGAAAGCAGTTCATGATGGCAATCCTAGTGAAGTCATGACGCTATACCCCAAGTGGATCACTTTTTCCCCAGAGAAGTTGTAATCTCGAAGCAGAACCACTGATTCAGCAAGTTCATCCCCAGTAATGGTCCAATCTGATAAGTTTGGCTGGTTATCCTTGTCGAGATGTTTATTTCATCTCTAGTTTCGCTTCTTGTCTGTTTTGACAGCATAAGCATAAACATGGTATACATGCACTCATATGCATAACATCTTAGCATTTCAACTTCTTTTCTGGTGCTTACCTGTTTTTATTCACTTTGGCGTTTATCTCCTCAAGTGGTTGGGTTTGTCCATTCTCTCCAATAGAGTTGTTAGACCTAGGCATAAAGTGCCCATCCTTTCTGAATTCCTCACAGAGTTTTATCCTCGTGGATGATGGTTGGTTCAGTTGCCTTTTCCACATTTGGATAAGATAAATTCCCATTTGAGCTCATTCCTCAATGGTTGGAGTCTTGCTTGACCGTTTCTTTCTGGCTTGTTCCTAGGTCGAACTTTGGTCCCTGGCAGATTAGGTTGTTGAACTTAGTTTGAACGTGCATTTATTTTGCACCGTTTCTCGCAGGAAGAAACCTTTTACAGACCCTCGTTGAAGACAAAAGTCATTCTCCTGCAGTGTTGTGATATCAACATCTCTTTGGAAGTTATACCCAATGACAAGTAGCAATCTCTTGAGAAGCTTGTATATCCCTGGTGCTATCCAGCTTTTTGTAACCATATTTGGTATTCCTCGGGAGGCCAAAACTTCAGTAATAACTGACCACCGATACAAAGGGTTTCCTCCCGGTAGCTCCAAAGATATTTGTTGAAAATGTGAATTTTATCTCTCCGGTGAAGTGAAGAAATCCAGGGATTAACTCCAGAATCTTTGGCCGTCATATTTTAGTTTGATGGATGTGTCATCTTTCCTCTCGCTACTCCCAGTCTTTCGTCTCTCGTTAGAGTCGTTCCTACATATCATTAAATATTCACATCATACCATGGCATTGTGCATCTTTGCATTTTGGTATTTTGCTGGTGGGGCCTTTATTCCTTTTTTTTATCTCCGTTGTTGAGCTTTGAACCGTTGTCTATATCTTGCTCGCATCCAGTCTTCACCTTTGTGCTCCAGATTCCGACCCTTTGTGCAGTTATTCCCCAGGAAATCTAATCTTCAGTTATGCAACCCCGGTATTGACCCATCTGATACTTAATCTCCTCACCTGGAACCTAAAGTCCAGTAATTGTTGGAATTGTATAAACCTCAAGTCAAATATGAACCCGTTGTTTGAACCCAGATCACATATGAACCTAAACTTCGAGTCACATATGAACCCATCGTTTGAACCCAGGTCACATATGAACCTAAACTTCGAGTCACAAATGAACCCGTTGTTTGAAATCCAGGTCAAATATGAACCTAAACTTCGAGTCACATATGAACCTGTTATTTGAAAACCAGGTCAAACATGAACCTAAACTTCGAGTCAAACTTGAACCCGTCGTTTGAACCCAGGTCACATATGAACCTAAAACTTGAGTCACATATGAACCCGTTGTTTGAATTCCAGGTCAAATATGAACCTAAACTTCGAGTCACATATGAACCCGTTGTTTGAAAACCAGCTCAAACATGAACCTAAAGTTCGAGTCAAACTTGAACCCGTCATTTGAACCCAGGTCACATATGAACCTAAACTTCGAGTCAAACTTGAACCCGTTGTTTGAAAACCAGGTCAAACATGAACCTAAACTTTGAGTCAAACTTGAACCTGTCGTTTGAAACTAGGTCACATATGAACCTAAACCTCGAGTCAAACTTGAACTCGTCGTTTGAATCCCAGGTCAAACATGAACCTAAACTTCGAGTAAAACTTGAACCCGTTGTTTGAAAACCAGGTCAAACATGAACCTAAACTTCGAGTCAAACTTGAACCCGTCGTTTGAACCCAGGTCACATATGAACCTAAACCTCGAGTCAAACTTGAACCCGTTGTTTGAAAACCAGGTCAAACATGAACCTAAACTTTGAGTCAAACTTGAACCCGTCGTTTGAACCCAGGTCACGTATGAACCTAAACTTCGAGTCAAACTTGAACCCGTCGTTTGAACCCAGGTCACATATGAACCTAAACTTCGAGTCAAACTTGAACCCGTCGTTTGAAATCTAGGTCAAACATGAACCTAAACTTCGAGTTAAACTTGAACCCGTCGTTTGAAATCTAGGTCAAATATGAACCTAAACTTCGAGTCAAACTTCAACTCGTTGTTTGAAACTCAGGTCAAACATGAACCTAAACTTCGAGTCAAACTTGAACTTGTTGTTTGAAAACCAGGTCACATATGAACCTAAAATTCGAGTCATATATGAACCCGTCGTTTGAAACCAGGTCACATATGAACCTAAACCTCAGGTCAAATATGAACCCATCGTTTGAAACCAGGTCACATATGAACCTAAACCTCAGGTCAAATATGAACCCGTTGTTTGAACCCAGGTCACATATGAACCTAAACTTCGAGTCACATATGAACCCGTCGTTTGAAACCAGGTCACATATGAACCTAAACCTCTGGTCAAATATGAACCCGTCGTTTGAAACCAGGTCACATATGAACCTAAACCTCAGGTCAAATATGAACCCGTTGTTTGAACCCAGGTCACATATGAACTTAAACTTCGAGTCACATATGAACCCGTCGTTTGAACCCAGGTCACATATGAACCTAAACTTCGAGTGACATATGAACCCGTTATTTGAACACAGGTCAAACATGAACCTAAACTTCGAGTCACACATGAACCCGTTGTTTGAACCCAGGTCACATATGAACCTAAAGTCCAATCATCATTGGCATCCTTTCTTTCGGGTTACATATGAACCTAAAGTCCAATCATCATTGTCATCCTTTCTCTCAAGTCAGATATGAACCCAAAAGTCCAATATTGACTGTCGTGTCTTAATATCGGTCATTATCAGTATCGTAAGTCTAGTGTTCACTAGCATGTTTGTTCATCCAACTATTATTTATTATCCCCAAGCCCAGTAGTTATTGGCGTTGTTTCAAAATTGATACTATGAGTCCAGTGTTTACTGGTACGTTATTTATGAATTCAATCATTATTAACACCTTAATCTTATCCCCCAACTGAAGTTTGGTCATTACCAATACCCTTGAAGTCCTTGTGATCATCATCATTTGGCGTACGCAGAGTTTGCGTTTGTCTTGGTCTTTTCTGGTTTTTCTTGAAGATCCCGTTTAAACTCTTCAGTATAAGAAGTCCCCAGAAATCTTGTGTAGATGTTCATCCCTTTTATTTCAAATTAATCCCCAATGAAGATCGTGCCTTCTTTTGGTTTCATACCCAGTAAGATTGTATCTTTATTTCCCCAGTATCGTCCGGTCACATTTGAACATGTCGTCCATCTCCCTAGATTTTGTTTCCCCAGTGGAGAATACCTCTCTGGCTCCTATCTCCAGTGAGGACCTATAGGATTTTCCTCTCAACCCTATCTTTCTATCCCCAATGTTTCCTCAGAGTCTCCCAATGAGTCTCTTTTGTTGGTTAACCTGTATCCCTAGTGAGTTCTCCTCATGGATACTAACCTTCATCCTTCCCTGGTGTTACTTACTTGTGGTCGTTTGATCGTGTCCCTGGTGTCTGGTTTATCTGCATCTTTGTACTATCATGATATCATGTCATCATACTAGAAATTCATGGCATGTCAGCATTTGCATGTTCATCGCATGTCCTTAGCATCTGCATGCCATCTAAGGGCAAAATTTTCGGTTTGCTATATTTAAATACCTTGCACCTGGATGTCCCGAGGATTTTCTTTCCTCGTGCCCTCCGGCAAAGCTATTTAAATAGGGGCAACTGTTGTACCCCAAATTTTACCTCTTAGATGTCATAATATATTACATAAACATTTAGGATCAATCATATATGCATTGTTTAAACTAACTCATATCTCGCAGCTTATTTCTTTTGCAGTTGAAATTAGGGTTTACACAGAGAAATTCAAGGCCTCCTAAGGTATTCTCTGGCTCCATACAATCATCACCAAGCTCCCTAAGTTGTTTAAAACCAAGATCTCAAGACTTGGAACCAAGTCAAGTCAATCAAGGATCACCAGACCAAAAGATGAATTAGGGTTTTAACCTGAGGAGTCCTTGAAGAATTTTGCCCTGTCAAGTCAAGACTTGCCTGGTTCATCAACCAATTGAGTTTGCCTGCATCCAAGATGTCTCACTCAACAAGAGTCCAAGAGCATTTGGCTCTCATCATGAGTAGTTTGAGCCATAGTCTTACCCTGCTTCCAAATTAGGGTTTCTGTCAGGCATATGGATCATTGGCCTTGATTTTCATCAGGAGGTACCCTCAAACCTTGAACCATGACTCCATGAGTTACTAAACATCCCTAAAGGTCTTTTATGAGATTTAGATGTGAAGGAAGAAGCAAGATCACAAAGGTTTATCTCAGTGCATTCACAATCAAAATTAGGGTTTTGACTAAAACCCTAATCTTTGGGATTTTGATCCAAATGGAATCTCCTTTGCCTCAAATCATCATAACAGGTCTTATTGATGATTTAAAGTGTCAAGATCAAGTTTCAAGAAGTTTCTTGAAAAGGAAGTAAGTTTATGATCATAAAACTCTTCATAGGTGGAAATTCCCTCTCTTGTGCAAATTTGAAATGGTCATAACTTCCAAACCACACATCCAAATGGAGTGACTCAAAGCCCAAATGGAAGCTCTTTCCAAGATCTTCAAAGTGCTAAATATGACTTTTCTCCTAAAAATGCTTGGTTTTTGAGTTATGAAGCTTACAAGCTAAACTGCCCAAGACTTAGTGAAAATTCAGCACTTTTTGCCTTAATGAACAACCAACTTTAACCTCATTTTTCACCAAGTTCCCTTGTGATTCAGAACATGGGTCCAACATGAAAGTTGTAGAGGGCATTGAGGGTTTTCCAAAAAGTACAAGAACTCCTCAATCCATTGAGTGAGCTGGGAGTTTCGAATTAATGAAGTTTGAGGTCCTTTTCTTGAATCTTATGTAACCAAATTATGCATAATGATGCATTACATTTCTAATCACCAAGATTTCTACTTTTCTGATGTTTAAAGACAAGATTAGCACAATTTGAACCTCTGCCACGATTTTCACCAAGTTGCAACATAAATTAGATTTGTTTATTCAAGTTTGTGCAAGGGGACACAAGTGGTGAGAGAAACTTTTCTCAACAGCATGGCTGCTCTTTTCTCATGGAAACTTGGAGCCTGAACCAGTCTAATCAGCACACATTGCCAACAGAAGCTATGGCTACCTTTGAAGACTTTTGGTTCATCAGAAAACAACATATACGATGGAAATCTCCAAAAGGGCAAAGTTGG
Source organism: Lathyrus tuberosus (assembly GCA_022829125.1). Classification (NCBI taxonomy): domain Eukaryota; kingdom Viridiplantae; phylum Streptophyta; class Magnoliopsida; order Fabales; family Fabaceae; genus Lathyrus; species Lathyrus tuberosus. The sequence goes on along the minus strand of JALAZF010000115.1, from coordinate 2,852,719 downwards.
CAAGTTGTGCCATTCTGCCCATACCTTAAACCCTGCACATCTCCTATAAATAGGGTCTCAATCTACTTCCCAAAACACACGAAAATCACCCAAAAGAAAGGCTGATTGCTCACTCCTTTCTCTCACTCACAAATTCTTGCAAAATTGTAAAACACTTGCTCCAGCTCGTTTCATTCGAGCACTCCTCTCCAAACTCCACAAAGCACCTCTAAACACCTCAAAGAGAACCACCAAACACCTGAAACATCAATGTAACACACAAAACCATCACTACCATTTCCACACTCCCATTTGCAAAAGCTTGGCTGCAAGAGTTTTGGCTCGTGCGTTTTCTCTATACACTTCATAAACATTCTCTAAACATCAAATAGAGAAGTTCTAAGCACCTAAACACCAACTGTAACTGCTCCATCATTATCTGCCATTTCCAAGCTCCAATATTGCACAAAGGATCGGGTTCCATTATTCAGAAGATTTCAAAGGCTTCTATGCATCTGAACTTGCTCTATTATGATCAACCAGCTTCCAGGAGTTGTTCTTTCTCATCTGCAAGTGTTAAAAGAGGCCTTGGACTTTCTCCAAGAGGTAGGGTTCTTGAGCTCTGAAACTCACATATTCATACATATTTTGTTGATGTTTGTTTGTTAAAAATGTAGTGTGTTGTTTGTTTTGTGTTTTTGGATGCGTGTTTGCCTTGTTTGAGCTGAGACTCACATGATATAAAATGTAGAAATTTTATGTTGTTGCACTATTGTGAAGCCTGTTGTGTACTGTACACTGGTTGTTAGGCTAAACAAATTACATATTCAGAATCCTGGGAGTTTTTACTCCAGTTTTGGCTTTTATTTCACTCAATTTGGTGAGGAAATGAGAAAGAACGAATGGCTGGAAGATTGGCCATATTTGTTGTTGCTAGGGTTCGTAAGAGAAAGAAGAGAACGAGAGAGAAGAAGAAGGGTGGTCCCCAGTCCATCCCATGTGGCGCTGAGTTGGCCATTCAATGCTTGGTTTTAAAATAAAAACTACTGAAGGTGTATATTGTTTGGATGTAACAGTCGTCCCAACGGTAGAAACTTTGCCATGCCTTTCCCTTTCACTTGCCTTGCCTGGGTTCGATCCTGTGGATCAACCTTTTTTTCTATTTTTCTGATTTTTGCTTGCCTTGATTTATTATTATACACTTTCCTCATTTGTCACGCTGCACACACAGCGCAATTGGTCTTGGTTTTGGGCTGCATCCACCAGGTCACGGGTTCAAGTCCCATGTGTGACATTTCCAATATTTTTTATCACTTTTTTTTCTTTTGATTTCTTTTGGTTTATACCTTGATTTCAAACCTTCATGACTTGCTCAATTTTCACTCTTTTTAATCCATTCCTTTTGCAAAATGTTCCTTAACATGCCTATTTTATGAATATGGAAAGAAATTGGTGAAAATAATTGTTTTTGAAGCATTGGTTCATGTTACAAGTGAAAGACTTTTTAGGGCTTCATAAAAGGATACTTTGATTTCTCTTAATCCTTTTACCATATTTTCTTGTTTATAGTGATAAAATGAGACCTAAAGCGTGTTTTTTAAACCTTGTATGATGTCTTAACATTGTATGTTTTGTTCCACTTGATTTCATTGAGTTTTAATTTGTGTTCTTATATGAAAATAACCTTTGAAATACCATGAGATCTCCTCGGATCATTTGTCTTATAACATGAATTGTTTGACCAAGTATGTGACATGTTTATGTTTTGAACTTTGAATACCATGTTTTGAACCATCTTTGGACATTTGTGTGCCTTGAATTATCATTTCTTTGTTTACATGAACTTTGAAAGGTTGTCACTTTCTTTTCACTTATACCACCTATGTTTGCATAGAAAATCTTCACATGCAATCCCCATGAAATGTCTTGATCTTTATCATGCTTTTATATTCATCTTGCTTGTAATATTTACCTTATAGCTTTGTTAAAACTTCCCCCAAGTGAGGTTGGCTCTTTAGCTTCCCCTCCTTAACCCTCATTTCCCTTCCTTCCAAAGGAAAGACTCTCTATTTTGACTTTTAAGTCATAGATAGCTTATATACCATCATTGGCCTCATGAGAGCCCTGAATCACAACTTAGAAGCAAGTTGGAGTTCTTAAACTCCATGTGATTCTCATCATCATGAGAACTCACTTTTTAACCTATAACTTAGGTTTAGAGAGTTTCCCCCAAACTCTAAAATGAGCTCACACGCATGTCCCCTTGGAACTTTGGTCATAACCAATGGTTCCTCAAAATCACCCTTAGTTAGGTGAACTACGGTTGATCTGATTCTTTAATCAGATACGAAGGTACAAGATGCGACGTCTTGGCGAGCAAACTTAGTGTACATACCCTTAGGTTTTTACCTTTACCTTTAGCAAATTCCTTTAGCAAGCAAACATAACATAACACAAACTTAAACAAGAGGTTCCTGTAGAGTACTACAGATACTTAGGGTGCTAATACCTTCCCTTAGTATAACCAACCCCCGAACCTTAGATCTCCCCCCTTTAGGTTTTCTCGATCTTGAACCTTTCCTTTGGATAAATCAAAGTCGGTGGTGAATTTCAAAGTTTTGTGATGCAAGTTAATTAATAGCTTGTTATCCGATTCTCACCGCAACATTCGCTTTGCAAACCTGGGGCGAACATTCGCCAAGCGCATCGAGGGCGAATGTTCGCCAGGACTTCACTTTGCAAACTTCAGGGCGAACAGACCAGATTTCTGAAATTTTTTTACTCTTTCTGTTTGGGATTCTGATTTACTACTTTGCTCTTTATCTAATGGACTATTTGCTGGCTGGATGTTGTTTTTTCTGATGGTTTTTGTAGATGGCTCCAAAAATTATTCCATCGAAAAAGAGAAAGACCGGAAGCACTTCACGACCGGCTCCAATTCAGTTCGATAATGACCGTTTCAAAGTGGAAAAACAGGTTGCACGGTACTTGACACTTGAGAGAAGGACTATCTTGTCGGAGAAAAGATGAAATTTGAACCCACAAGGAAGCTATCGGGCAGTAGCTAGACTCCTTGAAAGAAAAAAGTGGGGGAAGTTGATTACACCTGTGGATAGCTATAACGTGGAGATGATACAGGAATTTTATGCAAATTCCCTCCCGAATGATGGGGATAAATTTGGGTGGAAGACCTTGGTTTTGGGAACAGAGGTGTTGTTTGATCGGGAGACCATTAACGAAGTTCTTGGGAACCCACTTCCGTTGAGAGAAAATGAGATAGATACCTACCACATAACCTTGAGACTTCATGGAGACACAGATAAAATCACTCGTGACCTTTTGCGTGAAGGCAAAACTATTGAGTAGAACCCATCTGGGGTTGCACGCAGATACCGTTGAGAGGACATGCATCATTTGGCCTAGTTGATCTTACTTATGGTTCTTACAAACATTAAGCCAAACTCGTATTCTTCGACTATCACTATACCCCTTGCACATTTGGTCCACAACATCATGTTGAATATCCAAATTGATGTGGCCAGGATTATTGCTGATGAGATGAGGGATATTGTGGAAAATGGACTTGGTTTAGCTTCGCGGAAGAACTGTCCTCTTGTCTTTCCTTGTCTTATCATGGCCCTTTGTGTGCATGTGGGGGTTAATGTCCCCACATGCTGTCAGGTTACCATCCCGGCTACTATTAATGACCGGTATGTGGACAAATTTTATAAACCAAACGGGTTGCGAGATGAGTCTTCAGGTGCTGGTACTGACGTCGGCACAGGTATCGGTGATGGTTCGAGTGTTTCTGGTTCTCAAGGATATTACCCGTATCAGCAAGAGATATGCCAGTATAATTGGGGCTGAATGGCGGCTTCTCAGTGCGCCATGATGGATTTACATGATTCTATTCAGGTGTTACAACTGCAGATTCGTGAGCCCTTCGTGGATCACTCTATGATGACTAGGGAGCAATTCCTAGCTCATACAGGTTGGCCTGAGGCCATGCCAGTTTTTGGAGGGGGAATAAAGGCAGCTAAGCCTGAGGAGGATGCTGATGCGGATGATGATGATGCGGAGGTGGTTGAGGTTTCTGGATCAGAGTGTGGTTCCGAGGAGGAGGAGATTGAGGTGTCCGGTTTTGAGTTCGAAGAGGACCAGTTTTATCGATGTCATTTTGTGCTTCCTTTGATCTTCAAAGTGAAGTTTTCTTGTTATGTTTTATGTATCAGTTTTTATTATTGTACTTTATCCACTATGTGGATTATTTTAGGATATTTTGATGTACTTTGTACCCTTATGAGGTACTAATGACTTTTGTTGGTGTTTCTACACCATGACACTATTATGCTATTATTATTAGTATTTTGTTTTTCCAGTTGAATTTGTTCAGTTTTCATTTTTTAATTTAGTTTTTTATTTTGTTGTGTTATGTTGGTATGCTTGTGGGAATTTAATGTTTCCATTTTTGAGTGGGGTTTTGAAAGAAACTTCTAGGTTGGTGTTGTTGTTCATCAAAGAAGATTCTTCCAAGTTTGGATGGCAATGATAGTATTTAAGCATGTAATTGTTGGTAAGGTACATGGTTACCTATTTCTAGGATTTAGAATGTGTTAGAACTTCTTGTCTTTGTGCAAATAAAATTTTGTTTCTTGTTACAACTTTATTGATTGCTTATGTCACTTAGGTCCAAAAACCAAAATGGTGAGAAACCTCCATGGTCTACTAAATGCATAGGATTGCTGATGAATTTTGTTTTATACTTTTAATTCATGCTTTATCTTATGATTTGTGTGATTTTGTGGAAGCATTAGAAATGATCAAGGCATTTGTTGATATTGAGCACAACCATTTCCAAACAGTGATTTATCCATGAGTAGTGAGTATTTGTTAGCCCTTTGAGCCTAAACAGTTTAGATATCGTTTTAGTGATGAACTTTGTGTTGTACATAATTTAAAAATCAAGTTCATCATTGAATTTTTGAGAGATTCTAAAAGATTTTCTTCTTGAACCTTGGAACTTTGTTTTTATTGATTTCCTTGCTTTAAAAATCAAAGAGCATTCACTTAAGGTTTAGTTGAAAATAAGTTGGGGAGAATGAAAAAGAAGATTGGTAAATTGCTCAAACTTTTGAAAAATTTCAAGCAAGCATGAAAAGAAAAAGAAAATGTGAATATGAATGTGAAAAACATAGAAAAAGAATGCTTGCTTGAAAGAGAAAAATAGAGACCAATAATTGTGCATAAGGAAGTTTGAGAAGGTTTGTGATAAAGGAATGAAAAGGGTGAATGAAGTTAAGATGTGTGTGAATACCTTGTATAGTGAATGTTCTTTTGCATCGGAAATTTCAATTCAATGGCCTTAAGAAATGTCCCTTTATTGTTAACTCGACCAAGCTACAACCTTAAAAGCCCTTAGTGATATTTTTGCTTCCATGATTTCTTTATTAATCGTTTAGACATTGTATGAATTGGTTTGTATTTGCATCATTTGTCAGATAAGCGAAATCTCCCCGCGTTTGTAAGCGCGTTTTTCCTTCAATTCTTTTTCGAAGAGGAGTGTTAGAGTGATATGAGCATGATAGTTTAGTTATTACTTGAAACATTGTCTGATATTTGTTTAAGAATCAAGTTCTTTTGCATTGTTCGATTCTAGGAATTTTTAATTGTTGCCTGTTCGCATTTGTTGTTTATTTGAGCCGTTTATCTTTTCTTGGTTGAGTTAAATGCATGAGCAAATCCTCTTGTTTTCAATGAGAGACATACTTTGCTTGAGGACAAACAAAGAGTTAGTTGGAGAGAGTTTGTTAGATGTCAAACATGCTTTATATTTCTTATTAATACTTGACATTTTTCAACTCTTTTATGTTTAATTGTGGATTTTAATCTTGAATTGCTGTTATTCTTTAAACATTGTGAAAATACCTTTGGTGCTTGTAATAAGTATGTTATTGTGCAGGAAAAGGCACTAATTTTTGAAAGAAGTAAGGCACAAAGAAAGGATCAAAGTTGCCAAAGAAAGCAAGAAACATCAACAAGTTCGCTTTGCGAACTTGCCAGCGAATGTTCGCTTTGCGAACATCTGGCGAAGCTCCAGCGAACAGTCCCAGAATTTGGACAGTAAGAAAAGGGACTAAAGTTCGCTTTGCGAACTTCCCAGCGAATGTTCACTGATTCATCGCTCCAGCGAAGACCTAGCGAAGGACACCTTGGATGAGGCAGCAGCTAAAGGGGCCTAAGTTCGCTTTGCGAACTTGTAGGCGAATAGTTCGCTTTGCGAATAAAAGTTCACATTGCGAACTTATGCAGAAACTCAGAGGCACCTCAGGTGCCAATTTCGTAGTTCGCTAGGCGAATAAAAAATTCGCAGTGCGAGATGGGCTGATTTCAAGTGTACTATAAAAGTACTTTATGTAATTTCTTGGGATCATAACCTCATTTTATCACACCAAAACCTAAGTTTCTGATATTTCTTCATCTAAGAGAGATCTTTCACATTGAGAAGTTGGATGTGCATCCGATCTTGATTATTCGACGCAGATGCTTTTTCATCTCCTCTCGAAACTTGTGAAACAAGCTACCGTGAATATGTGTAGCTAAACATATCTTGTGTCAAGATTAGTGGTAGGTAATCCTTCATTTTGTATGTATTGATCTTGATTGTAGTTTGTGAACTTTGTTGATGATAAATATTTGGTGAAAAACTTTGTTTGTATGGTTTATATTTTGTTTTAGTTCATGATTGAGAAATATGTTCTAAAACTTGACCTAAGTTTCAATCCATCAACAATCATGAGGCTAGAGATAGTTTTGAGAGTTGATGTTCATAAATATTTATCTTGAATGTTATCATATTGATAGTTGGAGTGAGTGATCATCTAAGGATCAATATGATAAATTCCACAACAAGTGTTAGAGATAAACTTGTTGAGAGGATATGTGATTATATTCATCGTTAACAAGTTCACATCCTTTATCGAGTAAATACGTATAAAATAGATTATCGGACCCTAATCTTGGCATACTTTTACCAAATCTTTAAAACCAATTTCTATACCGTTGTTACTAAATTCTTATGCAAACGATCCGTTACAAAACAACCAAAATCTTTGTTACTCTAAGTTTAAAACGATTTCGACTATAGAACGACGACAATACACATACAATCCCTATGGATACGATAAAACACCCCCGAAAAACTTTTCAACAACTACCCAATGGAGACTTTATCTAAGAAGACCGTCCTAGATAAGAGAAACGTATCTCACTCCCTAAATCACAACCTGTGATTATCTAACAGTTATAAACACAATAACTGTATCATCCTATTCTAAGATACCCTTTTCAATACAAAGTTCAGTCAAGCATTCTTGACTAACAAGTTAACTTGGATTTGCTTAAAATCTTCATTCAAGAACAATACACGATTCATTACCTACGGGTTTCTGAATTTGTACAAGTACCTATGTCTTCCACAATGTATCAAATCGATATAGAGGGAGACTTATAAAAGATACCTACGACTCTCAAACCCTCAACCCTACTTTACAAAATAGGATTCCTAAGTCTATGTCGTTCTCTCTCTCTTTTCTGGCCTAGGTCTTGGTCTTCTTTTATAATCTTCTGCTTCCATTGGATTCGAATCTTCTGTTTACTGATCCCTTGATCCACTGCTGTGATCGTTCCTTGATCCACTATATTTGTCGAATCAGGATGTTGAAACATTGTATTCGACATCTTTGTCTGCAGTATTCTTCATTAAGTTTTAACCAAAATTTAGTCAAACCATAGGAGCTTTCAATCTCCCCCCTTTTGACAAATTTTGGCTAAAACTCCTTTTGGACAATAAACCCAGGGTGCTCCTAACGTCTCTTCACCCTGAGTGGCCGGTTATAATTGGAATACTGATGTAACTCCAATCATGTTAGTGTACATGAGGAAGAGGATGACATACAATCCCCATTTCTCATGAATCTATACTTCCTCACTTGAAGGGGAAGAATTTTGCGACTGAAACAACTAAACACCAACATGGGTAACTCATAACATAGGGCACAACTGTGTTCATAACTCAGATCACAAGACACAAAAGAAGGACTCAAAATATATAGGAAACTTGAGACTCAGTCAGAATGTCATAACATTCTGCCCAACATCCTTGCAAGCCAACTGCAAGGACAAACTCAACCCTTGTACTTTTCTCCCCCCTTTTAGCCAAAAATTGACAAACATGTCCAAGACAGACCCATACCCAACCGAGCAAATCCAAAAATGGATAAAACGCATGAGAACCCAACACAACAGAAAAGACAACATGAGACAGATGAGGACGAGAACGCCCTTTATATACAAGAACGTTTTTCTTAGGATGTAACGAACTATTGGAAGTAACACATGTCCATTCAATGTGAGCATTAAATGAAAGGGTGTATCTTCATAGACAAAAGTGCACCGGCCAAATCGTATTTGACTGTTTCTTCTTTTTAACAAGAACCATCCAAGAATTACGCATTTACCGAGACACATGTTTAACACACGTTCCCTAAGACACATTTTCTCCACCGTCCAAAGCAATTAATAATGATACAGCCATACATCCAATGTTCTGACATCTCGTCAGACTTTGTTTAGTCCCTCTTGTAACATCTGATGCGTATTCATAATCCCTTTCAACCAGAAGACCAAGAGTAACTGACCAAAATGTTATGACATTTCTTCAAACATCTTTCAGTTAGCAGCAAAGACTCTCAAGATACTTGTATTGCTCCTGATTCAATCCATTGACACCCAATGATAGAATCAGAATAACCTGATAAGTCCCATTTAGAAATTATACCAGTAGTGTAATGTAATGACATCTCGTCTGACATATCATCCTCACCTGAGGCAATCTATCACAAACTGCTTAAATCCACAAACAATCTTGATAAACAACTACACTACTGCAGCAACCTATCCAAAACAGAAGTATAACTCCCCCTGTCATAGATACCCAGTGCTTCTTTGCAAGAAGAACACCTTAAATGAATGGAAAACATAAGATGCATCTTCATGTCTTCAAGAGCGCACCCTCTGTTCGACATACCTGGTGAACACATTCACCCAATGCCTGATCCTTAAGCAATCCATGTACCACACTAGTACATTCAACCGACATAAGTTCTCCCTCTATCTTCCTAAAATTATGTTTCTTCAGCAAGAAACACCCCAAAATCACCACACGATATCCCATGACAACTTCATGATCATATAGTGAGAGTACCAGAAACACGTCCTTATACCACAACCAACGAACTATTGGATTGAGACCAAAACACCATTGATCCCTCTCATCCAGAAACTGTCCACACCCTGTACAAATTCACCTTGAATTTTATAGCCATAGATATCCTTGTTTCATGAGATATAATCCAATTGAATCTGGAATGCTTCACATTCCTCAAAGAGATATACAAAGCCCCTTAGTTTGCTAGCTCGCCCAGATGTTCTTCGCACTTGAAAACATCAAACACATGCTCCGGAAATCCTCAGCTTATTTGCTCCACAAGCCCCAAATTGATCCACTTCTCTCTAGCATGACTTGTAGCAGAAGAAACCACCTCTCCACAAGCATTCTGATCTCAGCAAGAGTAAGTCTTCTAGATAAACACCCCATGATCCAAGATAGTCTTCAATTTATCATTCTCCCATATGATAAGATAAAACGCTTCTGATTCAACTGATGAATATCAACTTCCACAATCTAAACACCAAGTTCAGAAACCATGATGATGTTCTAACATCAGTCAGGACATCCTGATCATATCACAGACACCATACACTATGGTTCTTCATACAATTACCACTGGACTTACTATCAGCATAGTAATCCAACTGAAGATATTTAAACAACACTTGTTGGAGCGGAATAGGGCAACAACAAACATTTTGGAAGTATTTTTCCAGGAATTTATCGTGTCCACAGAGATTGGAATTGAACTGCCATTCGATGGTTTAATTGTTAATGAGTTTGGGTTTAGAATGGTTTTAAAGTATACAAATAGAAAAGTAAATATTAACATAAGAAAATTCATTCATCAGAGAGAAAAGACTTACGAAGCATGTATATATTCCACTCATCACAAACTTAAACCTATCGACCAGTTACACTCAACTTACAATACTCCTCAATATCACCTGGTATCGTTCACAACACATGTCCATCTCTGGCACACTCAACCATGCTACCGTCATCGACACTATCGCACCCGACTCAAGACATAGGGCATTAAGTTTCGACACCCATACAGATTGTTAGCCCTAAATCTATCTCTAGCATCCAGAAACTAACAGATAATCATCCTTAATCGAAGTTTGTGAAGTTTATCTCTAACACGACCCAAACCCCGCGCATTTAAGCAAAAATAAAGAAAAATCACCAATAAAGATTCATAAAGCAAATTAAATATAATGCCATGGGCAACAAATGTACATAAGATCAAAGTAAAAACATATACAAACCCAACAAAGAAGAAAGACATGAAGAAAATCAGAAATGAACCAAACACTTCACGGGTTGTCAAAGCCGATCGATGAGAAATCCACCCCGGATCATCCAAATGCAAGCTTCCATGATGTTTTCTAAGCTAATCTAATGAAAAAATGAAGTTGATGGAGTTGGGAGCAAAAAACCCCAAAACCATCCCTAAAAATTGTGTTTTTAGACCTTTAATGGTGTTTCTGGTCGCCCAGTTTTGCCTGGCGGTATTCCGGGTCGCCCGGCGGCGAAAGGTGGCTTATTTTGTAAGTTCCAGCATTGTTCTGGAGCGCCCGACGCTGCTTTGATCGCCCAGCTCTGCTTCGCCCGGCGCTGCTAAGGTGCAGTTGACAGTAGACAACAACAAAACAACACTGTTTTGGCCATAACTTTTGAACTGTAACTCCATTTTTCGCCCGGTTTGAAGCTCTGGAAAGCTTATTCAATGCTCTATACAACAATGGCAAGATATCCTTGATTGGATACCTGCAAAAAATGTGATAAAATCAATTAAACTCAATGATATTTACACGCAATATATACACTAAAAAGTAAAGTAAACGTATTTATAAACAAATTGGGGTTTATTCAAATGATTGTAACAAAAAGTATCGATAAGTGCAAAAAAACTTATATACAAAAATAGCTACAATTTGCACTTATCAACATTGCGCCACCAGCTTGAACAATAAGAACTCCAGATAACCAAAGAGAGAAATAAACTCTCATTCAACTCACAAAAGAAGGTAATCTTCCATAAGAAACTTAGGGCTTCTACCACAAGCTCCAAGATATGAACAGAACAAGAACCTCCTTTGATTTTTCAACCAACTACCCTTCTTCCCAAGAGTAATTGGTTCCAAGCACCCTGCTTGAATGCATGATAAAGATAAACTAAATGCCACTATTTGGTTAATCTTAGCTTTTCTTCAAAGTTTCAGAGAATCTTCTGATCCACCAATGAAACCTAATCTTCAAGTTACATAATCCGCTTACTCCATAGCAAACCATCTTGGATACACCAAGCCTTAGACATGTAACATCTAATCCTTCTCGTAGCTCCCGCAAATTGCATGAGATAGACCTTTTTGAAGCGTTAATTCCATTTATTTTTTAGAAGATCAACTTATCTTATGATGATGCGCCACTACATCAACTAAGACCCTGAAGTTTCTGCTTGATGTCATGACATCTGATCGGACATCCAGCTGAGGAATTCAGCCCTTCCTTCTGCCACTTAGAAGAACCTCCTCCCTATAACAGAACAAGAGTGCCATGTTCTCATAGACTTGATCAAAGATATCAAGTTAGAGTAGACAACCTCCATTTTGCTTTGTAGTACAACAACACTCACCTCATCTTCAGACATCCCAAACCTGCCAAAGCTTGATTCTTCAGAAGAGATTAATCACTCAAGATCTTTACAAAAGGAATCCCACCTTCCTTAAGTAGAGAATTATGCAGAAAGTTAGAGATAACTGCCACTTATCCTTCACCTCCAAGATGAGCAAGTTCACATGCTTCTATGTACCTAGATCAGAAATAAACTAACCCACGTTGTGCTATAACTGACACCATATTCTGGACAAGTCTCAATGCCAGGACACTTTCCAGATAAAAATCAGATGCTTCTAGTTAACAACTGGAACACACATGCTGCACTCCAATACTCCTAGGTCAGAAATAAACTGAACCAAGAGAATTGTATTCATCTTCACTTCCAACAACACTATATTCTAGTCAAGTTTTCTGCCACGAAACTTTCTAGTCTGAATACATGCCTTGTAATAAAGACTGATTCTACCACACACACGTGTATGGTCCCAAGATCATCAGCTACAACTCCTTTGCTCGAGAGATTCACTCCTTGAATCAATAGACTTCTGCACATACTCCAATGTCAAGATGTTTCAACATTTGACAGAACATCAGTTCCTTATCATGACAGTACTCTTTAACAGAGAACAGATCTTTGAGCAGCTGTAGCAAGAGATGTTGTACTTCCTGATGTACCACTTGACATCAGTGATCTTGAACTCCAACATACAAGGATAATCAATTAAATAATTGTAAATTCCACAAATAGCAATTGATCTTAAATCCTTGTCCAGTAACCCTATCATACTGTTGTAGATAAACTCTAATAGATCACTTCATGCAAGTATCTTTCTTGACAAACAAAGTGTTGAGATATCAAGGCTGCCACCCTTGACTCAAGTAACTAAGATTTTCTCTAAACAAACCCTATTTACCTCAACAGATCTGAAATCTCCTTTCATATTGGATTCATCCTTAGGATTAAGAAAGAGGAATCCTTCCTTGCAAATTTGGATGGTGAAAATAAATCACCTTGTCTTTCTTCAGGTTTATGTTTCATAGAAACACCCTCTAGTCAGAAGAGTAACTAGAAGTCTCAAGTATCTTTGACAACTTAGCCGAAAAATAATTTACCAAATTCCTAGAGCATGAAATTGATAAATCCAATCTCAACTCACCTTATCTTCAAACTGACTTCATGATACAAGATGGAACCAACCTTCCAAGTACCAAGTCACCATGACAGACATCAACCAACAACTCTCTCTATTCCATCACTCTCGACTTTGGAATGAAAAGATACTGATATCTTCAAAAGAAGAAGCTGACAATTGAGATATTCCACCATCTGTCTTCAGTCACAACTCCAGAATCCCATAAATACCAGAGTTCTTCCATCATAAACATATGCAGCGGAACCACCAAGGAACATCTTCAACATGCCCTAATAAGATGTCATAACATCTTATAAGACACCCCAACAAGAGAACTAGAAACTTCTCCTGCAGTTGTTGTAGAACCTCCTTAGAAAACATGAACAACCACCAATAGTTGTTACGTTTGATCCAGAACATCCATCCAATCTATTAATACCCTTGAGTATGTCTGAGTGAATGATCTGATCTCTAAACTTCATCCTTGTTTAAAGCGCCACAAAGTATCTCCCAAGATCTCATCCAGAAACAGAGAGGATGCCTACTCTAATACCAATTGAAATTCTGGCATAGCAGATAGCAGATGTCCTAACACATGTTAAGACATTGTTCTCTACACAACTTTAAAACAAGAACAGAACCACAAACTGATATCCAGAATATCAGTAACAGCAGCAACACAGATGTTTCGACATCTGTTATAACATGTTAATCACAACTGAATTGTAAATTGCAAAATGATAAACAACACAGAATATGATAACCCAGTTCGGTGCAAATCACCTACATCTGGGGGCATACCAAGCCAGGAAGAAGAATCCACTATCAGTAGTATAGTTTTATGTAAACAACTGCTGGTTTACAGTAAACAACCTCTGGTTTACCTATCACTACCCAATGGAGACTTTATATAAGAAGTCCATCCTAGATAAGAGAAACCCATCTCACTCCCTAAATCACAACACGTGATTATCTAACAGTTATAAACACAATAATTGTAACATCCTATTCAAAGACACCCCTTTCAATACAAAGTTCAGTCAAGCATTCTTGACTAACAAGTTAACTTGGATTTGCTTAAAAGTTTCATCCAAGAACAATACACGATTCATTATCTACGGGTTTCTGAATTTGTACAAGTACCTATGTCTTCAACAATGTATAAAATCGACATCTTCTCTCTCTCTCTCTCTCTCTCTCTCTCTCTCTCTCTCTCTCTCTCTTTCTGGCCTAGGTCTTGGTCTTCTTTTATAATCTTCTGCTTCCTTGGGCTTCAAATCATCTGTTTACTGATCCCTTGATCCACTGCTGTGATTGTTCCTTGATTCCTGCACCAGATTTAAAAGCTGATATAATTGTCGAATCTGGATGTTGAAACATTGTATTCAACATCTTTGTCTGCAGCATTCTTCATTAAGTTTTAACCAAAATTTAGTCAAACCACAGGAGCTTTCATCCTCTAGTTAATGCTTTTTACACTAACCTACATTCAAGAGCTACTTAAGAAAGTCATGATATTCTTATGATCAACTCAACACTTAATAGTTAACACTTTGATCCTCTTATTAGAAGATTAATTTTTATTCTTTGATGAGTTTATCCTCTAGTAACCAATTAGTGAATGTTTAAAACTTTATTTTATGAAGAAAAATATTGATGACTTCACTCTAAATATAATTAATTCATGTTTTAGAGGCACCTATAAATATTATACAAGGTACAAAGGTGTAGAATATGTCGCGAAACTCCTATACTTTATAGTACAATGGACCAAAACGAATTTGTTTACATCATCTATTGAGTGATATTTGTAAATACAAACACTTATCTTTTATTTGACAATGTTTCCTCAAATAGTTAAGTTGTAGCCATTTTGATAAATTAAGAAACTGAGTTTTAGCCAACTCTTTGCGATTGATAAACCTAAGGTATAAATCAATTATCAAGAAGACACCTTAGTGAATGTTTTGTAAGTTGGATTATAATGAAAATCTCCCAAAGTATGGGGACTAGACTTAATTCTAAATTGTGGGGTGAAACATGAAAATTCAAACCCCTAATTTCTTGTATTTTTATCACCTTCATGAAATTTCTTATAGAGAATAATGTTTTCTTAATTTTGGAACATGCCTTACTTTGCGTATAAGGAACTCATAATTGTTCAACATCTTGAGTCTAACAGTACTTGTACCATGAACCTTGGAAGCCTTATTATTAATGAGTAAAATGATTCTACCTTATTTTAGTTCCAAATTATCAAAGTATTCCTCATTTTTTTACACATGTGATAAACGCATATAAAGTCTGATCTGAGCGATCAGAATGGATCTTCGTGGCCTTCCGTGTAGGGCAGAGATGATGGCTGTAGGAGAGGAAGGGGTGTACCTACAAGTTACTCCGATGCCAAAGGAAGTATTTGGCCAAAAGAGAGAAAGCAAGCACAAAGCGTTAAGGTGTGATTTTGAGTATTAAATAGTGATCAAACCTGACCCTCTCATGTGAGAGGGTATTTATAGCAGTAACCCCCAGCGTGGGGCCAAGGTCTCCCATGTGGCCGAAATATCTGGTCGACCACTGGGAGACTGCCAGGTGGAGGTTCAGGCACGTGACCCTTTGACCTGGTCCAACTGCTTCTGTGAGATTAGGGGAGGCAGTTGGTCGCGTGAACTGTCAAGCACGTGAAGGGGAAGTACCCAACGATCATATTGTGCCCAAAGGCTAGTTTCTACCCAACGGCTAATTTATGGCTATTGGGCCTAGCCAAGAGCTGGACTGGATTGGGCCTTGCCCTCTTGTGGGCCAAGCGCCTACCCAATCCAGAATAGGAATCCCCAAGTCTTTGCTATGAGGAAGAGTGATGACTTGAGATAGTCTCGTGGACAGTTGCCTTCAATGATAGTGTTCGGGGACATGCCCCTCGTCTGTTCTAATGTCGAGGTGGTCGACATTGGCTCTTAACCTTCCCGGCAAGCATTTCGTACGCGAGGACATGCTCGCAGAAATGGAGTTTTTATGCCGACCTGGTTTAGGAAGTGTGCCCACTGAAGTGGCGTTTTTATGTCGACGAGCCCTGACGAGGACATGAGATGCGCGTATTTTCGATGAAGATGTGCTAGCAGGATAACATAAGACTTGGTCAATGTAACGTCTAGCTTTGGGGATGCCAAACAAAGAGTCCCTTTCTAACACGTGGCGGTGCGTTCAATTCCCGTCAGGCCTAGAGGCCTAGGCTATGATGGCCTTTGCACTTCCCAAGCGAGAAAGTGCTTATAAAAGGGGGGAGAGAGAGAGGATTCATTTAAACACTTCACTCAAATTTTTCTCCCCAAACTTCTTTGCCCTGCAACTTGTGCTCTCGCCACAGTTTCAGCACCACCGTCGATCTTCATCTTCTACCTTTATACTTATCAAGTAAGTTCTTCATCTCCCTTTAGGATTTCTATGGCGTTCTTTATTTCGTGAAATTCTCATGAGTTTTGTGGTGAGTTATGAACTTTCTGGATGAATGTTCATGTGTTCTTCTATGAACACATGAATTTTGGGAAAATTCATGAAGAAGATGAAGAACATGAAGAACATAGGATGAAAGTCCACGAATATGACGTAGGATTATGTAGATCTTCCTAGATTCTGATTAGGATTAGTTTTAGGTTTGTAGTCGGGCATTAGGCCTGTTCGACGTGAAACTTGGCTTTTGCGTGACAAGTTTATTCTGTCGAGTAAGCTCTTCCTCACGGAGTCTTCTCCTTTGGTCGCGGTGAATTGTCCCCGTTGTATGGGGAAAATGATGTCACCATACTCTATCGTGATCGACTAGGGCTCGAGGTTGTCCTCGACTAATTCCTCGCCCTTTCACTTGATTAGTAGTGGAAGGGTGGATTTGATCTTTGTCGTCGAATTCACTTTTCTTCCTCTGCTTTCTAGTTGAAATGGCTGGCCGACAGGAAGGGAGCTTTCCCAACGTCGGGGCTGCACACGAAGAGGTGGAGCAGCCCGTAGAATACGCCAACGTCCAAGTAGTGGAGGGGGACCTCAAGTGGATCACCCATGAGCCCCTGTCGACGAGGTCAACACTTACTGAGGAGGAAGCTCAAGAGTTTCCCTATCTCAAAGACCGGGCAGAGGGTACACCCGTGCAATGGATGGCTATCTTCCATACTAGAATGACTGGATCTGCTCGGTATATCCGGGGATGTGTTTCCCTATGTATGAGTTTGCCTTTGTGGAGGCGTGCTACCGCCCACCCTTTACCGATTTCCAGGAGGCCATCTTCTGCTACTTAGAACTGTGCCCGGCTCAACTCCATCCCAATGCACTAGCGTTCATCAGGGCCTTCGAGTTGGTCTACCGTTATCTGCACGTCAGGGCGACTATGGACCTTTTCTTCTGTATCTTTTAAATCCAACGGAGTACAAGGGGTCTGAAGCAAAGATGGGTGTCTTTCAAGCAGCAGAGCAGGCTCTTCTAGCCATATTCGAAGTCTGTCCGAAACTTTAAGGACAGGTTCTTGATTGTGAAACCTATTTCTGAGGCGGCTAAGAGGTCCATCTCTACCTTGGAGACCGTGGAAATAGATGGTCGACAAGTTGTAAAAGCTGTGTCCAAGTTCCCGTTGGAGTGGGTATATGTCCATTTTAGATACAGGACCGATTAGTTCCTCGTCAAGCACGAGCAACTCTGTGAAGGGGACAAGGAGTCTTATCGGGTTTTGCATGCTTACGTGGAGAGTTTCAGTCCTGCCTTTGTGGTGGACAGGGATGGCAATGAGTTGCTCGGGGAGGATGAAGAGCCTGCCCGAGCGGCTCATTATATTAATACCAGGGCCCTCCTCGAATATGAAATCGACGACGTTGCATTCAAGCTCCTCGGTATAGATTGTTTCTTTGCTCGTGTTTATAATTCTTGTTCGTTGTGCTAACCTCTTATTTCACATTTGCGGGGAAAATGGAGGACATGAGGGAGCATCTGATGAGGTTCCAGGTGGCCAAAAACCTAAAGAAGGTGTCTCAAATGCCGAAAGTTGGTGTTGCCAAGCAGCAGGCGATGCTAGAAAAGTTTGTCGGCTACAGCGGTACCACCACGGGGACAATTTCGAACCCTCCGACCCCGGACGCGACCCACAAGAGGAAGCGAGACGATGTTGGTTCTTCGCCGGCTGGCGGTTCGAGTGGTTTCGCCGGGGGTAAATTTGTGTTGCCCACATGCTATCTTCAAGGGAAAATGTTTGACATGGAAAGTTTTGTCGTCGTCCCCGAACACGATTCATCGGCCATCCTGTCCGCCGATCCTCAGGTGCGGAGGAAGCTTCTTTGCCAAGAAGCGGCTGCCATGATCAGAGTGTTCGAGGCAGTGCTGGCCCTCGGGGATGCGGAGATGGTTTCGCTGGCTGATCTTAAGAGGACGAAGGCCAAGATCTTCGACCTGGAACTGGAGAACGCAGAGATTCACAATGATTTAACGAAGCTTCAAGGCAATCTGGAGGCCAAGATTGAGTTTCAGAAGGAGGTAACCCAGATGAAGGGGGAGGTGACCAGAGTGAATGAAGAGAAGGTCTTGTTGGTGGTTTGTCAGGACGAGAATGAAGACGAGAAGGTCTTGAAGACCCAGGGAGACCAGATCGGGAGGATTCATCTCCTCGAGAAGGATAATTTGGGGGCAGCTGAGTTTGGTTTCAACGCTGCCTTGGAGCAGTTGAAAGCCCTCAACTCCGATGTCCAGCTGCTAACCGAAGGGATGGGCGTGCTTAACGTGTTTGTCAATGGCGAGGTGGTTCCCCCAGAGGTTCCCGGCGACGCAACTTAGTTTTCAGAACTTGTACTTTGTATTTTGTGGGCCTGCGTGCTTTTTGGTTTGTAACATTTTGCCGGGCACATCCCTCTCTTTGTAACATTAACTGCTCTGGCCTTCGGGACATATTTATATAAATGTCTTATATTTATCACTGTGCACGTTTCATTTATTTGTGTATACTTTTAGCATTTGAATGCTAAGTATGGACATTTTGCTCGACTTGTTCCTGTTATGCTCGACAGTTTGGGAGACTCGTTGAGGAGAAGTAATTTCGCCGGTGATGGGACTAGGATCTCGATTGAGGTACTAATCCCATAGGCTTGGACTATTCCCATCGCGAACTGAGTGTCCTGCCTTGTTGGTGCAACAACAACGGAGCTCGATTGAGGTATCCCTATTATGCGCAGATTCTGCTCGTCCCATGAGCAGAAACTGGCCGACGTTGTAAGGTGAGGGATCGTACTTGCACCGGGGCACGGTCCTGTGGCCGAGTCGTCTCTTCATTGGGGGTGATCTCGTCGGTAGTTTGTACGACCTAGTGGCTGGTCCTAACTGTAATATTGTTATAGCTTTTTAGCGTTCCATGGTCGAGCAAATGGTTCTTCGTCCAGAGTTTCTAAGTAGTAGGCTCCAGTGCCTATTTTTGATTTGACCCTGTAAGGCCCTTCCCAATTTGCATCCAGTTTTCCCCCACGCGAATCCTTCTGGTTTCTGCATAGGACCAAGCTGCCAAAGAGGAAGTCACGCTTGATGACTTTGGAGTCGTGGCGCAAGGTTATTTTTTGCTTCGGCGAGGCTTCACAGAGAGTTGCCCCTGATCGGATCTCTTCGACCAGGTCGAGCTCTTCTCTCAGAGCCTTGTCGTTCATCTCTTCGTCGAGAGGAGCTTCTGTTCGTCTAGAGGGTTCCCTGATCTCCACCGGTATCACCGCCTCGGTTTCGTAACCTAGACGGAATGGATTTTCCCCGGTGGTGGAGTGTGGGGTTGTTCTATAGGCCCAGAGCATGCTGTGTAGCTCCTCGACCCATCTCTTCTTGGCTTCGCCTAGCCTTCGTTTCAGACCTCGAAGGATTACCCTGTCCGCGGCCTCCGCTTATTCGTTGGTCTGGGAGTGCTCGACGGAAGTGAAGTGCTGCTTCGTGCCTAGTTTGGCGATGAAGTCTTGGAACTTCCCGTCCGTGAATTGAGTTTCATTGTCGGTCACAAGGGCTTGGGGTACCCCAAATTGTGCGAGGACGTTTCTTTTGTAGAAACGAAGTATGTTGAAGGCTGTGATCTTGGCGAGGGCTTCGGCTTCGATTCACTTTATAAAGTAATCAATGACCACAATCAGAAATTTGTTTTGGTAGGATCCCATTGTGAAGGGGCCGAGTATATCCATTCCCCACCAGGCGAAGGGCCAAGGCGAGGACAGAGTCTTCAATTCGTTAGGGGGAGCCAAGTGCATGTCCCCGTGGCGCTGGCATCGGCCACATTTTTGGACATGCTCCTTAGCAACGTGCTGCATGGTCGGCCAATAGTATCCTACCCGCAAGGCCTTTTGTGCCAATGATCTCCCTTCCAAGTGTTGCGCGTTGATGGCCTCGTGAATTTCCTGGAGAATTTCATGGACCTTGTCCTCCTCAACATGTTTTAGGAATGGAATGGAGAATCTTTGTCGATTGAGCTTGTCTTCGACGAGCACATACTAGCAGGCTCTTCGTTTAGTCACGTTGGCCTCCTTGCTGTCCTTAGGAAATTCCCCTGTGATGAGGTAATTGTATATTGGGGTCATCCTGCAGCTGCTGTCTCTAATAGCGTTAACATCGAGCAACCCTGATGACTTCTTAATACTTGGTCGGCGAGTATCTCTTGTACGACGGATTTATTGTCGCCCTTCTTTCTGCCCGCGTGTTTCATTCGCGAGGGATGTGCTGGACTTTCCACGCATCGAACTTAGTAATTCTTTCCGTTACCAGTGTCAAATACTCGACCAGCTGGTCATTTTTGGTCTGATACTCTCCTCGTACTTGTGATGCTACGAGCTGGGAATCAGTGAAGATTTTTACCTCTTTGGCACCCAAGTCTTCGGCCAGCTGTAAGCCTGCGAGGAAAGCTTTGCACTCGGCTTGGTTGTTGGACTTAGGGAAGGACAGGACCAATGACACTTCAATTAGGATTCCCTCTTTATTCTCGAGGATGATGCCTGCGCCACTACCCGTGGAACTGGATGCTCCGTCTATGTAGATGGTCTATTTATGTGTTCCTCTTGGCAGGGACGATGGCGGCGTCATCTTTGCCACGAAATTTGCCAGGATTTGTGCCTTGAGGGCCTACCTGCCCTTGTAGTTGATGTAAAGTTCAGACAGCTTTAAGGACAACTTGAGCATTCTGCCGGTCATGTCTGGTCGACAAAGCAGCTGTCTTATGGGCTGGTCCGTTCGCACCACTACGGTGTAGGCCAAGAAGTAATGCCTCAGTCTCCTCGCGGCATTGACGAGGGCGAGACCGACCTTTTCTATCTGCGCGTATCTGACTTCTGGCCCCTGTAAGGCCTTGCTCGTGAAGTAAATGGGTTTTTGCTCATCAGTTGTTTCACGAATGAGTGCGGCACTAATGGCTTCACTGGTGACGGAGAGATACATGTACAACATTTCCCCGCAATATGGTCGTGACAGAACGGAGGGTTCAGACAAGGCTCACTTGAGGTGGAGCAGAGCCTGCTCGCATTCGTCTGTCCACTCGAATGTGGCTTCTTTTTGCAGAAGTTTAAAGAAGGGAAGAGCGTGTTGGGCAGACTTGGCCAAGAAGTGAGAAAGCGAAGCGAGCATCCCATTGAGGGATTGTACGGATTTCTTCGATCTGGGTGTTGGGAATTCAGCGAATGCCCGACATTTGTCAGGGTTGGCCTCTATCCCCGTCTCGGTGAGGTAAAATCTGAGGAATATCCCTATCCGCACTCCAAAGGTGCATTTTTCTGGGTTAAAATGCATTTTGCATTTTCTCGCTTGGTCGAGGACCTTTTGCAAGTGGACTGTGTGATCGGATTCATCTTGGGACTTCACGATCATATCGACCATGTATACTTCGAGCATGTCTCTGATTTCTGATCGGAATACCTTATTCATCATACGATGGTATGTGGCCCCAGCGTTCTTTAGACCGAAGGGCATTACATTGTAGTAATAGTTCCCTGATGCGGTCATGAACGCGGTATACTTGTCCTTTTTAGCCATGGGAATTTGGTTGTATCTCGAATAGGCGTCCATGAAGGACAATAGCTTGAAACCTGCAGAATTGTCTATGAGCTTATCTATGCTGGGCAGAGCATAAGCGTCCTTCGGGAAAGCCCGGTTAAGATCAGTATAATCAATGCACATGTGCCATTTTCCATTATGTTTCTTGACAAGTACAATATTGGACAGCCAGGTTGTGTACCTGGCCTCCAAAATGAATTTTGCCTCTAAGAGGTCTTGTATAATTTTTTCGGCAGCCTGTGCCTTCTCCTCGGATTGCTTGCGCCCGTGCTGTGCGACGGCTCGAGCAGATGGGTCAATGGTCAGTTGATGGCATGCTTTCTCAGGGTCGAGGCAGGGCATGACCGTGGCGCTCCAGGCGAACAAGTCGGCATTGTCTTCCAAGCATGTCTTTAACTGCTACTTTACCCCTTCGGGCAGCGCTGCTCCTATTTTTACCCCTCTGTTCAAGTTGTTTCCGAAGGTGATCACCTCAAACTCCCTATCTGGTACAGGACGCATGATAGCTTATATAGAGAAGCCGGTTTATTCTGCAGACGTGTTTTCCCCGTTGTCTTCCTCGCCTTCTTCAGAAACCCAGCTGTCGAGGTCAATTGTGTTCACTGGGAGAACTGGCTTCTTCTCAGGCTGACTTTCCTCCCCGGGATAGTCTTCCTCCCTTGCTCGCTTGAAGGCCTTGGGTACTGCACCGATTGAACTTTGTCCTCGGGAAACTGCTTCAAACCAAATCCGCGCAACCTCTATATCTCAGTGCAGAGTCGCAACGTGACCCTTCTCTGTGTAATACTTCATCTTGAGATGAGCACTCGAAGGGACAACAATTAGCTCCGCGAGGGTCGGTCTCCCCAGGATGCATTGGTACAATGAAGGATAATCAATTACCAGAAACTGAGTTTTGATCGACCTGGATGCTTCCTCCTCCCCGAATGTGATGGGGAGCTCCACGTACCCCCAGGGTCTGGCGGTAGCTCCGTTTAACCCTTGGAGATCTGATCCAACGTACGGTGAGAGGTTCTTCTGGTCTAGCTTCAAAGCTCGGAACAAACTGGTGTACATGATGTCCACCGAACTGCCCTGATCAACCAGGATCCATTGGACATCAGTACTAGCAAGTCTAGCCCTGATGAGCAAGGGAATGTGTGAGTTCGGGGAGCTCCCGGGCAGTTCCTCATGGTAGAATGTGATTGGCTGAGAACGCCCCCAAACTTTCTCGAGTGTAGATAGTTGGTCGGGACTACAGTCGATGAGCTGGTCAAATTTCCTCTTGACCATTGTGACCACGTTGTATCCACCACATGAGATAACCATGGCCGTGGGGAAGGCCTCCTAGGTGCTGTGCACGGATATCTAGGGAGGATCCTCGATGTGATCGGGAACGATGAAGTCCTTTGGCCGAGTGATGGACCTAGCGACCTGATGGGGAGGACTGGGCAGCGTAGACTCTATTTCCTTCTTGGTCTCTGAAGTCTCTCGTCGGGAGGATTCACCCTCTTTTGTATACTGCTTTAGGTGACCCTCCTTGATGAGGATTTCAATAACGTCCTTCAGGTGCACACAGTCTTCGGTCATGTGGCCGTCATTGCGATGGAAATGGCAGTATTTATCTTGTCCGTGTCGCCCTTTGACGATGTTGGCTTGGGGAACAGACACCCCCTGCTTGAATTCTGCGTTGATACATTCAGAGAGAATGTGCTCGCGGGGAGCTGTTAGCAGGGTATATTTCGTGAAATGACCAGTAGGTCCCTTGCCTTCACGAGGACGATCATCTCGTCGTCTCTCCTTATCGTGCCTAGGGGCCTCTAATTCGTCTTTTTTTATTGCCTGGGAACTCTCTTGATCCCTAGAGTCTCAAGCCATGTACGCTGCCTCTTTCTCCTCGTATTGTATATACAATTGAGCTTTACGGAGTAATTAGGCCAGGGTGCGAGGAGGCTCTATGCTCACCGCCTTGGGGAATTCGCTTTTCGGTCTCTACCCTTTTTCGAGGAGATATTTCTTCATATACTGTGGTGCGGACCTCAACAGCCTCCTTGTTGAAATGCTCGATGTATGCACACAAGGGCTCATCCTTGCCCTGTATAATGGCTTCAAGCGTGGCCTCCGACTCGGGATGACGTCGGGAGGCAGTAAAGTGCCAGGTAAATTGGTTCTTTAGATCCTTCCAGGACGTGACCGAACCTCGGGGAAGCCGCTTGTACCAGGCCATGGCCCCCTTCCTGAGAGTGATGGGGAATAGCCTAAATTTAATAGCCCCACTTACGTTATGATAGTGGAGCATGGCTTCGAAATTTTTTATATGCGCACCTGGGTCGGTGGTCCCGTCGTAAGTGGCCAGAGGAGGTGACTTTTCCATCCCGCGAGGTATGCGCGTGTCTATGATTTCCTGAGATAGGGGCCCATGGACATCGTCATCATTGCTCGCGCTGGATGACCGACATGGGGAGTTGCTGCGCCCGCGGCTTCTGGTGTGCCGAGGAGAGTGTCTGCGCGACCTGCGATGCTCATGATGGTTCCTCAAAGGTTTGGTCCTCTTCGGGGTAGGGGAATGTCTGGATCTCCGTAGACGACACCGATGTCGTCTTTTGGCAATTTATGAATTGGGTTCCTCCGATCTCGAATGTCTCCGGATGGGGGAAAGACTCCTGGATTTGTTCTGCCGACATTTCTGAGGAGGAGATTGCGGGCATGGAGAGGGGCTGCCAGGCTTCTGCGAAGGATGTTGCTCTTGGAGAGCATGCTCAAGCATGCTGATCTTCTCGCTCTGTTGGAAGATCAGGAAGTTTGACCTGTTGAGAGAGGCAATGAGGGCAGCAGTGCTGGGGTCAGTGTTTTGAGAGACAAGTATAAGCTCAAAAATGGGACCAACAGCCTGCGTGCACGGCTTCACTTCATTGGGGGTAGGAGAGGCGTTCTTTCCATCCCGATGGTCTATCTCCGGGAAGGTAGCTCCGGGGACGAGGTGATCGACGTTATCGGCGATAATGGCGATGACAGGTTCTTGGCGGGCATCATCATTCCTGTTGGAGACCATGATGATCAAATGAAGTTTGAAGAGAGCTTTGGTCTTTTGGGTGAAAAAGATGAGGACTCTTGAATCAAAAAGACGGGGAAGCAGTGTTCCCACAGACGGCGCCTATAAAACTTTATTAGTGAATGTTTAAAACTTTATTTTATGAAGAAAAAAATTGATGACTTCACTCTAAATATAATTAATTCATGTTTTAGAGGCACCTATAAATATTATACAAGGTACAAAGGTGTAGAATATGTCGCGAAACTCCTATACTTTATAGTACAATGGACCAAAACGAATTTGTTTACATCATCTATTGAGTGATATTTGTAAATACAAACACTTATCTTGTATTTGACAGTGTTTCCTCAAATAGTTAAGTTGTAGTTTTTTTTATAAAGAAACTGAGTTGTAGCCAACTCTTTGCGGTTGATAAACCTAAGGTATAAATCAATTGTCAAGAAGAGACCTTAGTGAATGTTTTGTAAGTTGGATTATAATGAAAATCTCCCAAAATATGGGGACTAGACTTAATTCTAAATTGTGGGGTGAAACATGATAATTCAAACCCCTAATTTCTTGTATTTGTATCACCTTCACAAAATTTCTTATAGAGAATAAAGTTTTCTTAAGTTTTGGAACATGCCTTACTTTGCGTATAAGGAACTCCTAATTGTTCAACATCTTGAGTCTAACAGTACTTATACCATGAACCTTGGAAGCCTTATTATTACTGAGTAAAATGATTCTACCTTATTTTAGCTCCAAATTATCAAAGTATTCCTCATTTTTTTACACATGTGATAAACGGATATAAAGTCCATGACCCATCTCTTCTCAGATTCCAAACTTGTTACATCTATTTTACCAACACTCTCATAATCATCCTCATATGAGGCAAATGTAATAAAAACAAAATCACCCATGCCCCCTATTAGAATAATCAATATTTAAGTGTCCTATTTTATGGCAAATGAAAAACTTATATTTTGATTTGTCAAACCCCTTAGACCTTGACTTAGACCAAGATTTTTTCCACTTTTGGTTCTATTACTTTCATTTGTCTTTCATAAACGCCTTACCTTTCATGGCTTTCCCATATTTTTGTTGAATAAATATATTTACTTTTCATAACCTAAAATAATTGGCACTAGAAAAGTTTGCGATATCCCATTTAGAATCAGTAATTCTAAGTTGTAGACTTAAACTCTTTGACCCACGGTGGGTGCCACTTGTTGTGAAATGAATATCAAAGGGTTAAAACACACCAAGAAATACGATGTGTGGGACAAAAGAGAAAAGAAAACACACTAAACAGTCTCAAGCAATAATGATCTACGAACTAAGACAATGCAAATCTACAAACTAACAAGAACAAGATAAAAGATGAAAATCGCCACACATAAAATTGTTTACCTTGTTCGATCCAAAATAATCTACTTTGGGAGATATAATAACTCTTCATCCGACTATCGATCATGGGTTTAAGCAGGAGATTGCAAATAAGATACAAGAAATGAGCTCAATATGTTAATAAGAACTTCACCTAATTTATACCAATTTGAGACCCCAATATCTCCTCCTCTCAACACATGAATCACTCAGCCCCAAAGTGTTTAAAAGTGTTTCGGAAGTTTTAGATAATCTTATAATAATATCGAAATCTTATAAAAATTAACCCTAAAAAGTTATCTCTTTATTTATCTAAGTTTCTGTCTCTTGAAAACGTCATTCTCTTAAAAAATGACGGAAACACGCTTAAAGATAATTCATATATAGAGGTCGTGCCTAGCTAGAAACAATGTACATTGCTCTACTTCTTGTTGAACCAAAT
The DNA here is from genome assembly GCA_022829125.1 of Lathyrus tuberosus. Classification (NCBI taxonomy): domain Eukaryota; kingdom Viridiplantae; phylum Streptophyta; class Magnoliopsida; order Fabales; family Fabaceae; genus Lathyrus; species Lathyrus tuberosus. Next base: position 2,825,879 of record JALAZF010000115.1, on the reverse strand, counting down.
ATGATTTGAAGAACAATAGCCTCTAATTATGGAGTTTTAAATATAAAACTATAATTTAAAAACATTGATACTCTCATGCATTTTTTCCACGTGTTGAACAATTTACATTCATCTACAAGAGATAGAGAAAATGTCATATGTTTTAGAGTCAACTAGTTTTACCATATGATCATTTGCATCCATATAGAGGAAATGATCATATTCCCTTGAAATAAATTGTGATCTATGCCAAAGTCAATAAGATTTACCATTTTTACCTCAAAGAAAAAATATCAACTACACCCAAAAATACATGTTCATTTGTACATAGCACAAACAACCAACTAAGCCCAAATGAACAACTGATCCTCTGTGCCTAAATGACGAAGCCCCACTATGATAATCACCTCTAAGAGTGTTAATTAAACAAGGGAATTTCTTATCACACCACCTAAGTTTTTTAAGCACAACCTAAATTTCTGGTTTTGCCCCCTGATTCCGGATGTGCACATCCGGACGCACCAATTTTTTAAAAAATGCTGATGTGTTTCGGAAGTGCACATCCGAAAACTTTCCTGATCTGCAGATCCGGAAAACAGCAGAACTTAATTTTTTTTTTTAAAATCGGTTTTGTTGTTTGGTCGCATATGTTAATATATCGTCGCAACTTAATATACATTTGACAACATCAATATATAAAATAAAATAATATATATATATAATAAACCTCTGTCAAAATACAGTGCATACATCTAATATAAATAGAATACATCAAACAAAAAACTACTGCGTATGGAGAAGGATCTCTCTTGGCTCCCCTGCTCCTCTGCCCTTACCCGCCATCCTGGATTGATGTCTGCGGTACTGAAGTGCCCCCCTGAGCAATCGCAATAATCTTGTCCATGGCAAGTCTGGCACCAGAGCCCTCAGGGAGGTGACCAGTTTCAATGGCGTCTGTCGTGCCTCGTCAAGCTCCTCGCCAAATCTGTGTATCAAAAAGGAGAACCGACCGTGTGCGCCCCTCAACTGGGTCACCTCCGCAATTGCCTCCTCTGCGCTAGCCCCAAGCTCTGTAATCAGCAACTCCATGTCGTCCGCCTTCGACATCCTACCGTGACGGAGAAGGGTACCCGTGATCGGTAGATGTAAAAGGCACGAGATGTCGTCAAGTGTGATCGTGATCTCACCGTACGGTAGATGAAATGAGGATGTCTCAGGGTGCCATCTCTCAACAAAGGCCATCAGCATACCGAACTGGATCTGGGAATACCCAATCCTAGACAGGCCTCCAAGACCAAAGGCAGCAAGTGCAGACGTGAACCACTCAGCCTCTAGCAGCATCTCAAGCATGCCTATAACCTTGCCCCCATGGTTATAGAACTTCTGGGGATCCTTCGCCTGAAAATTTCCAAATAAAACAATGTTACAAATGAACATATTTTCAACGTAAACAATTCTACAAATAAACCGAAAAAGGTTACCTGTCCTAGCCAGACATATCTGGCAGTATGCTCAGAGTACCCCACGAGTAGGGACATATCAGACGGTCCCCCGGGGTAACCGCCCAGCTCATCGAAATCGTCATCGGCGTCAACACCATTATGTGTTGGGTGATCACCCTCTGGAACAGGAACAGGAACAGGCGAACGAGGAGGAGCAGCTGATGGAGCTGGAGTCTCCGGACGACGTCTGCGTGCGGGCTGGGACCCTGAGGAACTACCAGTAGAAACGCGACGCCTAAGAGATGTAGAATCGGAGGCTGAAGGGGGAGTGACCTGTACCTGTGATGTGGATGGCTGTGGTGTAGGATATGGTGTAGGATGTCCCTCAGCTGTAGGGTCTACCCCAACTCCCTCTGCGCCGGAAGCCTCGGCTGTAGACTGCATCCGCTCACGTCAGACAGATGCGTGCTAAGCTGTCAGTCCATGTATGATACGATCGTCTCTGCCAGCCATCTAATCTGCAAAGCATAATAAATAAATTAGATTTTTTTAAAATAATTAAACAAAAACAAACAAACAAAAAAAAAAAAAAAAAAGTCTTCCGGATGTGCACATTCGGAAGGACATATAATTTTTAACATTAGGTATTTTCGGATGTGCACATCCGAAAACACTCAGAATACTAAACGTTAAAATCTTTCCGGATCTGCACATCCGGTACGTTTTTTGAAGTTTAAAAATGGCAGTCATGGTCACTGTAACATGTAAAAGGGCATTTTAATGCCCTGATCGTCCGTTTGAAGCAGTAAAAAAGACTTACATTGTCTCTAACCTATGTTATTCATACAACCTAACAATTTCTACACCTAAATATCTACTCTAAATCGATTACTCAAAAATTACTCCGAAACTCTAAAATTTGAAAACTTACCGATTAAAATGAGATACGGAGGATTTGGAGTCTCTTGATCGTTGTAGATGTTGCTTTGTGCCGAATTCGAAAGGAAAAAATCGAGATTTGAGATGATTGAAAATTTGAGAGTTTTAAGGAGTTTGGAAATGAAAATGTGAAGAATGAGGGGGAGGAAGAAGGTCTGGCGCGAATTAATAAGAAATCCTTCCGGAAGTGCACATCAGAATTGTTTTCGGATATGCATATCCGGAACACTTCAGCGTTTTTTAAAAATTTAGTGCGTCCGGATGTGAACATCCGGAATCATGGGCCAAAAAAATAATTTTACATGATACCTAAGAAACTTAGGTGGTGTATTAAGAAATACCCTTAAACAATCACATCATGACATATGTGTCAGTATAAGGAATGAATGGATAAGGATTTGTAAAAATAGTATAACTCCAATGACTCCATTCCTGTTAAAGAAATGATTAAAAATGACGAAGGACTTGAAACTCAAATATCCAAGTCCTATATAAAGGAATCAAATTCTAATATTGAAGGTTTCCTACTCATAAGACTTTTGTACTAAATAATATTTTGGATTAAGTTTTTTAAGTCTTTCATTTCATTGTAATATTATTAAAGAACAATCACCTAGAGACAAGTGATTTTATTCTTTATTATTTCTTAGGAAAGTTATCACGTGTAGTAAAGATTTATTGAGTTTACCATTCTATGTGAGTTACTGTAAACAAACATCTATGTCATTTTACAAGTCCTCTTGTGTGAAGCAAACAAGTCCTCTTGTGTGAGGCAAGAAAATCTTAGTCTGGTTTTTCTATGTAACTGTTTGTAATTAGATATGATTATAATGAAAACCTCTCAAGTGTGAGGGGGACTGGAGTAGCTTCTAGTTAACTGGATGAATCAATATAAAATTATGTGTGTGACTTCTATCCCAACTCTCTTTATTTTCTGTCGCTACCTTGCTTGTTTGTGTGCTAAACAATTTTAGTTTTGTTGAAAATCTTACACAATTCAAACCTCCACTCATTAGTACCCGAAAATACTTGTTAAGTCAGGTAAAATTAAATTTTTAGGTAGGTTCAGTACCTGACTTATAAGTAGACGTTATAACAAGTCATGATATATTAAGTTGGACTTTTAAATATAATTAACAAAAATAATAACATAACCGACCTAAAAGATATAATTCTAATTTTAATAAAATAAATTTTGTCATGGTGCAAACTATCCTTTTAAAAATAAAATATTTTATTTACCAAATGTTTTTCTACATAATCCCCAATTGTAATATGCATTATTATGTACAGAAAAGAGAAAAATTATATTAAATAATATGTTCTAAAGACATTCAAACTTCAAACAATTATTTCTAGTCACCAAGAGTTTACATTCATGAAAATACCTTGTAGAATGTAAAGTGTTTTGAATTTGAGCTAGTTCACATCTCAATTGTGGAATAGTTTGAAAGAGAGAAATGTATTCAGATGAAAGAGAATATTTTATGTGTTATATGAACAACTTTCAAAACCTCAAAAGAAACATAGCAGTATGATATAAGGTATAAAATTAGTAAAAATGCAAAATTAGACTAACAATAATTTCAAAAGAGAAAAGCTATGAACAAAATTAGACTTATTTGTCAAACAATATCAAAGAATCAATGTTCAATGATGCAATACAATAACATTGAAAAATAAAAACACACATTCACACCACCTTATTTTGTTCACATGAATACTTTATTTCTTCCACAAGCAAACCGGCTATAAAACCCAAAAAACTCAATTTCTATTGTCTTTGTGCTTCTTTGATTTCCATTTCTCTTCCTCTTCCACAAGACTTTCTTTAAAAATTCACTCAAATTGATCCACTTAAAAGAGCCTTTGGCTTTTCCAGTTGAAATCTTTACTTCATCAAGATCAAATACCTTTGGGATGATTTGTTTTGATCCACCAAGATATGGCAACTCCATCATTTGTCTCTCAACAATATGAGAAAGTGTGACCAATTCACATGAGTCATATAATGGACTACCACAATCCCATATGGGAAATATTGCTCTTGCATCTTTCACTTCTCCAAAATCTTTAGAACCTATACTACTACTCATCTTGCCTCAACAAGAGCAATCTAAATTATTTTGCTCTCTTCAAAATGCTTATAATTCCTTCAAGAATACCAAGTCTTCCACTTCTATATTATGGTGATAATGCTCTTCTTTGTAACAAAATAAAATAAAATATTCATTTGGGAGATTTAAATCGAAAGATTCTTGACATGCCATGTGCATGATGAGGATTATAATCATACAATTAAGCAACATCTAAATGATTTTTCTATACTAGTAATTTGTTTAAGCTTGTCCAAGAAAATGACAGATCCGGTGAATTAAATATTAGCTTAGGACAATAATAAAATAAAACCATTTTCAACAATGTTGTCTCCAACATGGATTTTATATTTGTAACCACACTAAAGTACAGTTAAACATAAGGAAGAATACATGATTAAAAAGAATTAATATGTTTTATGCTAGTTTACTTCTGTTTTTCATTGCCCTGCACTATTATGTTTTGTGTTCTTTTGTTTTCTATTGTCTTACACTATTGAGTCTCAACAAAGCTTTTATATATATATATATATATATATATATATATATATATATATATATATATATATATATATATATATATATATAAACTATGTGACATTCTCATGCGATGCGGTGCAGGGTTGCTATAGGATTTTAGAGTTATTGTTGTGTTAGAGAAAAGTCCCGGAGGGAGGTGAAAAAAGACACTATGTGTGTTTTTCGTAATGAATTGAATCTCCTTTAGGATTTATGTATTTATAAAAGTCTTGTGGGTTTGAGTCTCAGATCCTAAGAAGATAAGTTCAACACTTCCACTCTTATGAGCGTGGAAAGACGGTAATTATTTCCCTTATTTCTTTGGGAAACGTTACGACCTCCATTTGACTCCGCCTCCCATGCCGTTACGAACTAGGACACGTCATATCCACATTTTCATAGGAAGGCAAGTGATCTTAGCAATGGGCGGCATAATTAAATGACAGACGCTTGATCCAACAAACAGAAGACTATGAAGCTGGTGTGGGTGACATGTTTCATCGTCTCCCCTTAGTGAACCTTTTAGGCCTCCCTGTGTGGATCCTTTACAAATATAAGATTATAGAATCCCTAAACCACGATGACTTGGAAAAGGCAAAGTGATTTAGTTTGTTTCCTTTTCTTATTTGGACAAGTCCCTAAGGTATGCCTAGGGCGAGTCCATCAAACATGGGGCAAGTCCCTCAAGCATGTACGAGTTCCTACTATAACATTTATTGTCTCTCGCAACACTTGAAAATTGTTGTCAGAACTTTTAAAAACGTTGCTTAAAAGAATAGGAAACAATTTTCAAGTGTTTCATATGCGAGGGTTGCCTTTAATTTAATGCAACGTTTTTTTCCACTCTATAGCCACACTTTTTTATAAATGTCGCCTATATTATGGAAAATCGGAGACAGTTTTCTATGGCACCTTAGGCGATGCATTTTAAGGGTATCAATATCTACAAGCTTTTTATAAGTGTTTCCTTAAAGTGAAACATTTAAAAATTTATGTACACAATAGCCACAACTCAATTGTGGTTATCCGATATGTTTTTTTTAAACAATTTATAGTTACAGGCATGATCGATTTCATGAAAAATATTTTAAATAGATTACTAGCAAGAATTGAGCTTGAACACCAGATTCTTAAAAGTGAATATTGAAATAAAAAGTTCATATTTTTTTTATATATTTAAATAACATATTCTTAAAAGTGTATTACGATATGTCCCCCCTCAATCCTAAGGTTGAGTTGTTTATATAGGCTATTAGGCTTAGGGTTTTTTTGGGAATGATAACCACACACTTACTTAATAGTGGGTCGTTGAATCCCTATTCTCTAGGGAGACATGGATTAACGTTCTGAGCATGACACTACTATAAAATAAGCCTTTCGTAACACCAATATTACGACGACCATAGTGTTAACCGTGGTAATAGATTATTCATGGGCGCATATTCTTTTTATTTATTTACCAGGTGACATGTCACAACGATCAAATGTAGCAACCACAGTGAAAAGTACACGAAGTGAGATGGTTCGAATCCCATCACCAACAATTAGCCATTTCTTATGATAAAAAATGTTATTGACTATGTATATCACCACGGTTTTTATTTCCAACCGGGATCAAACGTGATATTTATTTATATATAAGCGAAATTATCTACCGCTTCAGTACATAACAGTCGTCTCTCTCAAAACAAACCCGTAACAACTCTTTCACTCGTCTCTCAAAATGAAACCCTAACAACTATGTCACTTGTCTCTCTCATATGGAAACCACAAAACGAAACCATAACAAAAATATTAGCCAATGGGTATTTACAGGTTCGTTTTCTTTGTAGTTTTTTTTTTCAAAATCTGTTTCAATAGTTTGTTTCACGATGTTTGAACTTTCTTCTTTTTTCGTCTTGTAGGTATGGATGCTTATTGCAATAAAGAGGACGAAGATAAATTTAGCCTGACAAACTTGTGTCAAAGATGCAGAATGACATCTATTTAAAATATACACAAGTTTGCTGGTCTAAATTTATCTTCATCCTTATTTTATTGTTGACATGCCATTACGGGACTTGACATGTATGGTATGTTTCTGAAGCATTTTATGCCTTGCTATGTTTATTGTATCGTGTTTGTTGTTTATGGTTTGTTGTTGATTAATGTTTTTGATGAATGTCATTGTTAATGTCTGTTTAAAAGATAAGTTTATTATATATTATATATTGTATCCCTTACCGAATATATTACTTCCCAAAATGCATTAGAAAATTATGATATAATAGATAAAATTGTATTAGAAAATAAGTACATGTTGAATTCTTGACAAGAATTCTTCACACTGTTAACTGCATGTTGTTCCTTGACCATTAGAACTTGGTTTAATGATTGTTGATCTTCAACCACCCTCTCTTCACTTCTAATTTTGTTTGAAAACTAAGAAATATTTTGAAAAAAGAATTAGAGGTGAAGGCAAGGGTTGTTGAAGAACTAGGATCATTAAACCAAGTTCTTACTGTCAAAGCATTGAACGTGTCAAGCATTGTCAGGCATTGAACGTGTATTTATTCTTCTATTATAACTTAATTTGTCATATTATAATGTTCTAGTGCAGATTTGAAGGTTATATGTTTAGTGAGCATTGGAAAAATAAGCATTCCACATAATTTATAATAAACTCAGGGCTATATTTAACAATGGTTGTCTAGAACAACTGTTCTGAAATATGTTGCATTTTAATATACCACAACGGTTGTTTAAAAAAACCGTTGTGGTAGGTAGCGCGCTACATGGATACAATCAAGGTCGAACGCCCGTGGTTGAAATCATCATACATACAATCACACCTTACGTCACAAAGGTTGGACCTGTGTGATGGTATCCCTTTTCCAACCATTGTGATATGGGTTTTCCGTAGTAGTGTGACTTCTCTCTCACCGAAGAACATATTTTCACACATTTCCCATTACTAGGAGAATAGGGAGCGCTCCAAGTGAGTTGGTCTCTAATGGCGGACGATAGAGGAGAGTCACCCATCATGGGCAGTTGTAATCCTGTTGCCTTTAATTTGTATTTAATAAATATATCACTACACAGTCTCTCAAGCAAAAAGGCTTTGATAAAGCGCGAAATTCTTTAAACAATAAAGTGTTGGGGAAATCTGTCTAATGAGATCCAAGTTCCTCATGTGAGGTGTTGAGTCTCTTGGGCAAGACTCACAAGTTAAGTCTCTCGGGTCAGACTTTGCTCGCGTCCCTTGGGTAAGACCTTAGGCAGGGTCTTGGCCGAGGGAACTCTAAGTCACTTAGGTGGTGGATTTAGATAATCCTGTTTGATTGGACTCTCAGTCCCTCATGCGAGACTATATGCTGAGCCTGCCTGATGAGACTCTATGTCTCTTAGGCGAGGTGTTGAGCCTCTTGGGTGGGACTTCGATCAAACCCTCAAGCAAAACATTAAGTTAAGTCTCTTGGGCCAAACTTCGGTCGTGCCTCTTGAGCTAGACTTTAGGTTGGGTCTTGCTCGAGGAAATTCCAAGTCATTCAGGAGGGGTATTGCCATTTTGATAGGAATCTCAATCCCTTAAGCGAGATTATATGTTGAGTTTTCCTTATGAGACTCGAAGTATCTCAAGCAAGGCGTTGAGTCTCTCAGGTGGTGAAGGTGAGAAAAAAAAAAGAAGGAGGGTTGGATTGTGTTGACTTTTTCTATATTTTTAAACTCTTAGTTTGATTCTAAACATAAGTTATAGAATCTGATTCACTCAGAGATAGGCACTGATAAGTGCAAATTGTACCTATTTTTGTATATAAGTTTTGTTGCACTTATCATTACTTTGTGTTAAAATTGGTTGAATAAACCCCACTTTGTTTATAAATACGTTTACTTTACGTTTTAGTGTATATATTGCGTATTGGGTAAATATTCCGTAGTTTAATTGATTTTTATCTCAATTTTGTAGGTAGTTAATAAAGGCTATCTTGCCATATTCTTGAAGAGCATTGAATAAGCTTTCCAATGCTTCCGACCGTGCGTAAATCGAAGTTTCGGTGAAGAAGTTGTGGCCAAAATAAGGACTGATTTTCTGTCATATTCGCACTGCGAACTGGCAGCGAGCATTCGCATTGCGAAGTCCAGCGAAGGCCAGTGAAGGAGTCCAGAATTGGGCAGGGGCGAAACAAGCCAAAGTTCGCACTGCGAACCAGTCAGCGAGAATTCGCATTGCGAATGATTCGTTCGCACTGCGAACCAACGAAGGAAAGCAAAGGCGGTTTAGCAATCAGAGGCACTTGAAGTGCCATTTTTTGATTCATTCGCACTGCGAATGATCTGTTCGCACTGCGAACAGTGCAGAATTTGAAATGTATATAATTTATTTCAGTTACTTTTTATGGGATGGTTTTGGAGATTCTTGCTCCAACTCCATCAAACTTCATTTTTTCAGTAGATTATCTTAGAAAACAACATGGAAGCTTGCATACGGATGATCCTGGGTGGATTGATCGTCGACCGGTGTTGACAAACCGCGAGATTTTTGGTTCATTTCTCTTCTTCTTTGTGTTTTTCTTCTTTGTTGGGTTTTGTATATGTATTGACTATGATCTCATGTATATTTGTCGCCCATGGCGTTGTATAAAACTTGCTTTACAAATCTCTATTGGTGATTGTCTCTGATTTTTGCTTTATGCGCGGGGTTTGGGCTACGTTAGAGATAACCGTCGCAAACTTCGATTAGGGATGATTGTCTGTTAGTTTCTAGATTCTAGAGATAGATTTAGGGCTAGCAATCTTCAATAGGCGTCGAAACTTAATGTCTCCGTGCCTTGAGCTAGCGTACGAAAGTATCGGCAATGGTAACACGGTTGTTCTCTCAACTTTGCGTTAGACATAACCTGTGTTGTGAGCGATGCTGGGTGATATTGAGGAGTATTGTAGGTTGAGTATAACTGGTCGGTAAGTTTAAGTTTGTGAGGAGTCGATTATGTGCAAGCCGTATAAGTTTGTCTTGCTGAAAAGTGAATTTGTTTTTATGTTTTAATGTTTACTTTTTTGTTTTCATGTTTTAAACCATTTTAATCCAAACTCATTAATGCGAGAGACTGTCGAACGACATTCTTTCCCTCGAACCGATCTTTGTGGACACGACATAAATCCCGGAGGGAATTCTTCCGAAAATAAATATTTTTGCTTGCTTGCCCTATTCTGCATTCAACAAAATGGCGCCGTTGCCGGGGATCGGTTTTGATATTGAATCGCATTGCGATAGTTTCTTTGTTTGTGAGTTTTGTAAATATCGTATATATTGTATATTTTGACTTGTTATACTGATACTTGTAGATTAACGTTTGTTTAAGTGTTTGGTTAGGACGCTTGCTTTTGGTTGCGCGGTGAGACATCACCATGGCATGAATGAAGGAAGTTTCTAATTAAGCATCGTAAAGGCGTCGAGCTTACGACGTAAAACAAGCATGTTTTATAGTTTTTCTTTTCGAATGTTATTGGTTGTTGTTTGCTCAGAGATTTTTAGTTCACTTATTTTTGAATGGATTTTGTTTTTTCTTAGACCTCAATTTTGTGTTGTTGTATGGATTTTTTCCTTGCCTTAGAAAGTAGGGAGTATTCACATGATGATATGGTTGAATTCAAGTTGGGGAGAGGATGATTGTATACTCATTGGTTGGATTCTTTGAGGATTGAAAAAGAAAAGAAAAAAGAGAAAAATTTGTGAAAAAGAAAAGAAAAAAGTGAAAAAGAAAGAAAAAGAAAATCCTTGAGAAAGGAAACAAAAAGAGTTCAAATAATTGTGCTAAATAAGTATTGTGTTTTGTGTAGCACTTGGGATTTTGGAAGAAGTTGGTTGAAATTTTGTGTGTGAATCTTTGTGAGTTTTCACTCCCTTAGGTTTAGCCAAGTTTTTGTTTCAATTACCTTTAGAAATTGCCCCTTGTTTGTTTACCCGACCACGCTACAACCTTGAAAAGCCCTTGTGATTCTTGCCTTTGTATTTTCAATGTGAATTTGTGGATGTATGCATAATTTAGTCTTTCGTTTGCATGAGTGTTGTGTGAGTGTAAAGTACCTTATTGTGTGTTTTTCATCTACCGATGATTGTTTTTACTAGGTGTGATTCACTTTGGAACTTGTGTTGTTTTAGAATTTTTGGCATGATTTTAGTATTTTGCATTTGTTTCGTGACTATGTTGTCGTCGTAGTTTTGTGGTAAGTATTTACTTTTTGTGTGTACCGTTTTCATTTGAACCATTCATTCATTTCCATTTTTCAAAACTTGTTGATTCGTCATTCTTTGGATATTGCTTGTGCATTTTCAAGTTTGTTTGATTCTTGTTTGTGGACAAACAATTATGTAAGTTGGGGAGAGTTTGATAAGTGCAAATTGTACCTATTTTTGTATATAAGTTTTGTTGCACTTATCATTACTTTGTGTTAAAATTGGTTGAATAAACCCCACTTTGTTTATAAATACGTTTACTTTACGTTTTAGTGTATATATTGCGTATTGTGTAAATATTACGTAGTTTAATTTATTTTTATCTCAATTTTGTAGGTAGTTAATAAAGGCTATCTTGCCATATTCTTGAAGAGCACTGAATAAGCTTTCCAACGCTTCCGACCGTGCGTAAATCGGAGTTTCAGTGAAGAAGTTGTGGCCAAAATAAGGACTGGTTTTCTGTCATGTTCGCACTGCGAACTGGCAGCGAGCATTCGCATTGCGAAGTCCAGCGAAGGCCAGCGAAGGAGTCCAGAATTGGGCAGGGGCGAAACAAGCCAAAGTTCGCACTGCGAACCAGTCAGCGAGAATTCGCATTGTGAATGATTCGTTCGCACTGCAAACCAACGAAGGAAAGCAAAGGCGGTTTAGCAATCAGAGGCACTTGAAGTGCCATTTTTTTAGTCATTCGCACTGCGAACAGTGCAAAATTTGAAATGTATATAATTCATTTCAGTTACGTTTTATGGGATGGTTTTGAGGATTCTTGCTCCAACTCCATCAAACTTCATTTTTTCAGTAGATTAACTTAGAAAATAACATGGAAGCTTGCATACGGATGATCCGGGGTGGATTGATCGTTGACCGGTGTTGATAAACCGCGAGATTTTTGGTTCATTTCTCTTCTTCTTTGTGTTTTTCTTCTTTATTGGGATTTGTATATGTATTGACTATGATCTCATGTATATTTTTCGCCCATGGCCTTGTATAAAACTTGCTTTACAAATCTCTATTGGTGATTGTCTCTGATTTTTGCTTTATGCGCGGGGTTTGGGTTGCGTTAGAGATAACCGTCGCAAACTTCGATTAGGGATGATTGTCTGTTAGTTTCTAGATTCTAGAGATAGATTTAGGGCTAGCAATCTTCAATAGGCGTCGAAACTTAATGCCTCCGTGCCTTGAGCTAGCGTACGAAAGTATCGGCAATGGTAACACAGTTGTTCTCTCAACTTTGCGTTAGACATAACCTGTGTTGTGAGCGATGCTGGGTGATATTAAGGAGTATTGTAGGTTGAGTATAACTGGTCGGTAAGTTTAAGTTTGTGAGGAGTCAATTATGTGCATGCCGGATAAGTTTATCTTGCTGAAAAGTGAATTTGTTTTAATGTTTACTTTTCTGTTTTCATGTTTTAAACCATTTTAATCCAAACTCATTAACGCGAGAGACTGTCGAACGACATTCTTTCCCTCGAACCGATCTATGTGGACACGACATAAATCCCGGAGGGAATTCTTCCGAAAATAAATATTTTTGCTTGCTTGCCCTATTCTGCATTCAACAGGCACCGGATAATTAATGCAAGAAAGAAGAATAATAGACAGAGTTATCCTGGTTCCTTTCACAACTTAATGGTAATCCAGTCTCTTTGTACTTACAAGAGATTTTCAATATAATCACACAAAATTACAATTTTCTCAAGCACACAAACAAGAGAGTTTCAAGGCTCAAACACTAAAGTAAGAGACTTTTATGCTCAAGCATACAAGTAAGATATTTCCAATGCTCAAGCACATAAGCAATAGACTTCTATGCTCAAGCACACAAGGAAGAGACTTCAAATGCTCAAACACTTAGTAAGAGACTTCTAACAATCTACCTAGCAGATAAATAATTGTTTTGAAAAGTACACTTGATATACAATCAGAGGTGTATAAAGAATACAATGCAAGTAGACTCTTTTAAGACTTGGGAATTTCTAAGATACACTATAAGAAAATTGGCAAGTTGCGAAGATTAATTTTGGCAGGTTACGACGGTTTAAACGACCACAACTTGCTAGTCATGATGGTTTTGTTTATGTCGTGAATATGTGTGTCGCAAGGTTATACCGCAACGGTTCCTAAAACAGCCACTCAAACCGTCATTCTAAGTTGCGACAGTTAGGAAACTAACGTAAATTGCAAATTGTTGAGATTACAACCGCCATTAAATAACTTTGTTTTTGTTACTACTCGTATCCAAAGATAAAACCACTGGCATTTCCAAAGGTAAATCCACATGTAATTCCAAAACTAATATATTTCTAAAATTAAAAAAGAAATATTTCTTAAATTGAGAAAGCATTCTACTCGTCAATAAGCTTGCAGTGCTTCCTTATAAGAACAAACAATATAAGATCATTTTAGTACTCATAAATTTTCAAATTAGAAACAAATTCAATTCAATACTCAATTTTACTTTTTCAATTAACATCTCTTTACATATAAAACATTTATGCTTTAGCAACATAAATACATGTTTAGAACCTTCAACGTCATTGATGTTCACTAATAAACATAAAGAAATTTTTCATTAGCTGCACATGCTTCAATAAATTGAGCTACACAACCTCCAATGCAATTATTAGCAGATACATAAAACATTCTCCTCTTTTCAAAGCCATTTTGAGTGTATCCTTCAATTTTTTCCAAAGTTCCAAATCTAATATGTCCCAATGCAGATTAGTATGATGGTTGGACAAGATGGCCCATTGAAAAGGGGTTACATACCCTGGTAAACAACATAAATCTTCTGTTACACACAAGAGAACATCAATAGGATTAGAAATGTGAAAGAAAAAACAACATTTACGATGAAAAATTGGCTTAGTGGGTTAGGAACAAAGTCCATATCTGCAGAGTACAAAAATAAAGCAAGAAAGAACAGAAAAAGACACTATCCCATTTCAATACAAAGTTTTCACAACAATGCTGATCCAAAGTCAGCAGCTGTAAACGGAAAAATAGACTATCAAATGCTCATATACTAGCAAGAAAAAAAAATCAAGAAGCAACTTAAATAACTCTTAATCTAACTGACAGAGACACAAATGAGAGAGTAAAATATGCAGACTGTTCAAAACAGGATGCCCAATATAAGGGAACTCCAATATCACTGTTCCAAAGACAAGAACTTCACCAAAAACATTGATTTGCAAACCTGATCAGACATACATGTGGGGAACGAGAAGCACCTCAACTAAGGCTACCATTCTAACATTTAACTACACCACCAATTGCAAAGGAAAGTTGGTTTTTCTATGCGTGTAATGGAAAGTAGCTGCACCAAACCAATAAACTATTACATTACACTATTATTATTAACATTTGATATACATCCTTCATTTCTTTCTACTATGAGATATACATTGTGCTTAAATACTTTTTAACTTTAATAAATAAACTTCAGACTTAGTGTAGAATTCAAAATAGAAATTCTACAAACATCCTATTATTAAAACAAACATGAAATGACCAAAATATTGAATAATTTCTGTAATTGTTGATAAGAAATATAGAGCTCGCAATACCCTGACTTCATCATACCTTTCCCTTTAGTGGTGTAGGAGATTTCCAAACCTTGGAATGTTTTAACTTTGAACAATAGAAACATGAATAAATTGCAAACCTTTATCTAGCATTCCTGTAGAGCAAGTAAGTCAGCCTAAATACATATTGCCTTTATGTCATTCCTGTAGAATTCATCCTTGGTCATAACGAATTCTTCCCAGTTGACATCTTCAACTAATGTCATCCTTGTTGTGTGTATCTTAATTTCAAAGCATAAAGTCATTCAGTCGCATGACCAAACATAATATGCATATTTAAGATAGCACATGGAATCAACAAAAACAACATTAGAATTCACAAAACTAGTTATGCCTACCTGGAAAATGCATCTCCTTGTTTTGATGTCAGGAAGAGGAAATTCAATCATTCTTTCAATACAACCAAGTCGTAGCAAAGCTGGATCTAGACTTTCAATTATGTTGGTAGCCAGAATCACTTTTACATCTCCTCTTGAATCAAAACCATTTAGCTGGTTCAACAACTCTAACATGGTCCTTTGAATTTCACGTTCTCGATTTGAGTGAGAATCATACCTGTAAGGCATATTAACAATTAAGCTCGTGAGTACAAGGGAAAAGTATTTGAATGTGTGCCATAAAACTCGTAAAACACCAGCTTTAATAATAAGAGTAACATTGTCCTGTCAAACAAAGTTGTTATATTAGAGGAAACATATTACCAACATCAATGATTAATGAAGAGCAACATACAATTCAAACCAATTAAAGAACAAAGAATTTAACTACACCTCATTATCAACAAGAGCATATAGATATAATTCTGCAGGTATGACTTGGTGGACTATTGGTGAATCTATATGAAATGCACATGTTGATGGTGTAACTACTGCTGCATCAGTTTTACCTTTCCCGAGCCTTTTATAACCGCATCAGTTTCTTGATATTGGTCTCCAACTGCATGTCTTTCAATGCATATTGGCTCTGTCACAAAGCTTTTTTATCAGTCACTTAATCATTTTAGGTGTCATTGAATGGAAGCTACAAGTGTTCAAATGTATACAGAAACAAAATACTTAATTCCACCAAAAATAAACAAAAACAAAGTTCTCATACCATGTTTTAAGGAGTATATCTTTAACTAGATCATAATTTCCATACTTGATCAAGGTTTTGGTTATAAACAAATAACTAAGTAGATTACATGGTTATCATTCCTATTAACATTTAATTTTACTTGATGGACCATTGACTTTTAGACTCTGAATTTGCCAACCAGTTTCCACAAGCATTACTTTTTTCATCG
Source organism: Lathyrus tuberosus (assembly GCA_022829125.1). Taxonomy (NCBI): domain Eukaryota; kingdom Viridiplantae; phylum Streptophyta; class Magnoliopsida; order Fabales; family Fabaceae; genus Lathyrus; species Lathyrus tuberosus. The sequence goes on along the minus strand of JALAZF010000115.1, from coordinate 2,809,818 downwards.
TATATAGTTTGGTACAATTGGCATTATTATTTTTACAGCTAGATCACTAATGAAACAAAGAAGTTTCTTGAGAGTGGGGTTTACTTTTCTACCAAATTAAGCAATTACTCAAAGCTGATCAAGAAAATAAATAGATTTTAATTTACGAAATAACAATGCCAACAAAACTTGCATCACATTAGAAAATGTCTCTAGCTTTGTAGATAATCCTGGATCTGGGCTATAGTCAACATGCATAAACATGCATTCCCTTAACAGTGTATGACATACACTTAGTCGGGGAATGTTATAATCGTTTATCAAACCAATAATAATATACTCCCTCGAATCACTATTATAAATTAAAATCCACTTTTCCCGTTCATTTAATAACCGATGTATCTGGTTTATATATATAAATCAAATACAATTATTATTCAATAAACTTGAAAAAAGAAACCGGAAAGTATAAATACGATGTTTCGAAATTGTAAATGCTTGGTTGTCGCTGTCTCACTTGTACTTTCAAAACAATTTTTGAAAACCAATAAATCCTAGTTAATCGCTAAAGCGATGTCGCTGTTTTTAGAAATTAAGTCCAATTTTTACGACCGGGTACTGAGCTCACACAGTCGATGTTGACCAGTACCTGAGTGTTTTGAAATTGTAAATGCAGACATTGATCGAACACCGGTCTCACACTGTCGTGTTGTTGACCGGTACCTGAACGTATCGAAATTACAAATGCAGAAAATTCATCGGATATTGGTCTCGCACTGTCGCGCTGTTGACAAATATCTGAACATTTACATTGTCAAGCAAAACCTTTAAATTTTTTCTCTTAAAAATCAGAACTGAAAAAACAAATTAACATTAAGATTATATGCCAATTGAATTCATTGAGTCCCGTCGGAATGACGGTCCTCACATCCGGTTTCTAGAAATTTAGCAGGACAGGGTTGCGGAAACAAACATGCAATTATTAATGTTCAATTCAAACAGAGACATAATAAACAATTTAAGATGATTGATAAAAGGATTTGCAGATGAATTAACAGAATAAACCAGGAATCCAGAGCAAACAATAATAGAAATATAATGGTAAAGTAGAAATTGTAAAGGACTTAAAATAAAAGTTGCATAATATAAATGACAGAAAATAAAAGTTGAAAAGTAAAGTAATTGCAATTTAAATAAACCTGCAAAGTAGAACTGGAAATAAACTTTAAATTACAGGAAGACTGTTTGATCCAAGCACAAAACACAAGCCTAAACACTACGGTGTAGTAGTTCCTCGATGTGAGAAAGCTACTACTTTACAATGGTGATTTATGCTTAAAACTAAATGCTCTGAACTTGCACAAGACTTAGATAGAACTTTGATCCAAAATTCTGATAAAATTACCTATTTATAATGTTACAAGTGCTGAAATTGAAGTCCAAAAGTGTAGAAGTCGTGGGAGAAAAATATGGTGGAATGGGGGAAGACTGGTGTTGCAGTGAAAATCGGATAACAAGCTATTAATTAACTTGCATCATATTTCTTTTACAACCGACTTTGATTTATCCAAAGGAAAGGTTCAAGATCGTTAGAAAAACCTAAAGGGAAAGATCTAAGGTTCGGGGGTTGGTTACGCCTAGGGAAGGTATTAGCACCCTAAACGTCCGTAGTATTCTACAAGAACCTCTTGTTCTAATGTTATCTTATGTTTGCTAAAGGTTCTATGCTAAAGGTTGAAAACCCTAGGGGTTAGTATCTAAGTATACTCGATAAAGCATCGCACTTTACGCCTACGTATCCTCGGGAATAGAATCAGAGTATGCGTAGTTCTACTTCTACTGAATGATTGACTGTGGTCAATATTCAGAGGGGAAATGAGTACAAGCTCATTGCAGAGTTTAAGAACTCTCTAAATCTAGTTGTAATGGACCTATGTTGAAGTTTAGTCAGTAGGGGAAGTGATAAATTCATTAGGATGAATATCACTAAGAGTTTAGGAACTCTCTCCTAGAGCTAGTTATGATTTCATGGCCCTCGATGAAGCCAAAAAACAAGGTTTCTTCCTAAGAGGTTACTTAGGTTAAGATGGGGGTCAATGACTTTAAGAGTCAACACTATTTACCTTCCTTTGGAATGGGAGGATAAATAAAAGTTACATGATAAAGCATGATAGGCAAAGATGTAAGATAAAGTATTGATATACAAGTAAATATAAGCATAATGATGGCTTTATGCTCAAACGATAAAAGATAAGTGTAAGTGTTACAAACAATACAAGCATAATAATAGCTTTATGCTCCACACATAAGATAAATGAAGATAATGAAAATAAGCATAAGATTAGCATTATGCTTAAATAAATAATGAGATAAAAAGTCAAAGATAAATCAATGACAAGTAAATAAATATCAAGATAAAAATGGTCATACATGCAATTATTGGCCAAAGCATTATAAGACATAAAGTTAATGAAATTCAAGATTTAATGATCATGGATTAAATGATGAAATTTAAGTTAACGAAATTAATAAAATGTTATTATTAATTTCTTTCCATATTTAAAAGTAAATTCAAATAGAAAGCCATAGCAAAAAGAATGGGACAAGAAGGATTAAAATTGAACAAGTTATAGTATTTTGAAAATTAAGTATAAATTAAAGAGATAAGAAAACAAAATGGTGATAAAAAAAAGGGAGAAGTGTTCCAAAGGGCTTGAACCCGTGCCCTTGTCGTTGCTGGTTAAAATACTTACCAACCAACCATGCGCGCATATTGAAGATGGGATGGAAATACAAATATATCAATAACACCAAGCGAAAATCAAGAAAAATAAAAAGGTTGGGCGATGGTATCGAACCCAGGTCCTTTGGGCGAAATGGCAAGGCAAGGCATATGTGCTACCGTTGGGACGGCTGTTTCATCCGTTAATGAACATGACTTAATAAATATATAAAGCAAACTTGCGCGCATTTCAAATTTCCAACACAAGCCAAAACACATACGATCTGCTCATGACAGCCAAAGCCAAAACCATGAACATTTCCAAACCAGATGAGACAAAAGCCTATAATCATAAGATGCTACACATATTGAACAGAAAGTAAGGTTTAACACATAAATTTAAAGTAAGAGCATTTAAGCAATGAATTTATAAACACAGCAGCAGCAACAACATGATGTTATCAATGCAACATCATGAATTCTTTACGTAAATTGAATACCAAGGAAATGTTTGATCACCCAAATTAGACCTAAGGGTAACAAACTTCAAATATATAAAGTGAAGTAAACAACACTGTCGTATTAACAACCACACAGCAAACATACAATATTCAATTGGAAACCATATAAAAACACACACGGAGATTATAGAATTTGATAGCAGAATGGGATCATATATATCAAGACATTCTCGTGACTAATGCGCTAAATGAAAGATAATAGAATTGCCGGAAGATTGGCATACACGCACCCGATGATTAAGAGAATAGCAACATCATTGGCTTAAAGCATCAAGAGAAGGCAACATATTATGACAAAACATTCTGACTTAGCCAAACAAAACACATAATTTAACAGACTCATAAGCAATACACATGAGAGCATAAGTTAACAAGACCAAGCAGCTCAAAGACAACCAAAATCAGGGCATGATGTAAAACAGAAATTGCAAACAATCATTGTTCAACCTGCTCATTCAAACAAAACAGATCTGGACACAGTGCACAAAGTATAACTGAATTATGAGCATTTGTAATATCAACTTGACAAAAGGAAACCATATAATGAAACAAGACTCAAGTTTGTAATGTTTATGGATTCCACTAAAAGGTAGTAAAATAGGGAATGGTATAAGTAAGGGTCTTAGCTTAATAAATATGTAAATCATGTCCAAAGAGGTTTGAATCTAGTTCTGAAACCATAGCAGCATAAACATAAGCTCAAGGTATACTACAAAACTTGTCATAGGTTCAAAATAGAAAGGCATACATGGATATTGCATAAAACTTATGACAGAAATCTACATTTCATCAAATCAATGTCAGCTATACTCCAAGTGATAAATACACAAACAGAAGCATACAACAGAAGCATGGCAATCGAAACCCTCAGACATCAATTGACTCCAAACCAACAAACTAACCAATGTACCCATTACAGTTGAGGCAAAAATAATATGGGCTATAGCATTGCAACAGGCTCATGAGTGTATGAATATATTCAAAGGCATATCAAGTGGGGATCCAAAGTTGGTACATAATTCTTTTATGTTATAAGTTTCAACTAGCAGGCCCAGAGTTCCAAGCAAATATGAATTTTTACACGAGTTATGACCACAGATTAAATTAACAGCAAAATAGAAGGGCGATAAACCAAAGCGGAGTAACAATAGTAAACTCAGATGATTTTGGCATTAACTCATACACATATTGGCAGGTCATAAAAACAACACAATGCATATGACATGGATATCAAATAAACATGAACATTAAAAGGGAGAGGATGTTACCAAGTGGAGTAATGTCCACTGCACCTTCAACTTGTGATAAAAATTCACTCCTCTGAATCAAAGCTTTCCAGAAACTGACCTCCTCCTCTCTTGCTCGTGACCCTTGAAAACTCAGAAACTTCGTGTATTTTAGTGAGAAAAGTGTTGATGATCGTTCGAGTATTTTTGTGAATGGTTCTTGGTGTCCTGAAGTGTAGAATCGATCCCCTTTATATAGGCTGAACAAAGGTTGAGTGTGTACATCCATCAAACACTTGGAGTGCTGAGTGGAATCAGAGTTACAACGGCTCCTTTGAATTTCAAAAGTTGGTCCAAACCTTGGAGACAAACGCTCCTCTTGCTGCGCAAAAGTTCAGAGCTCTCAGAGTCAATACTTCAAATTGGTGTGTTGCTTCTGAAACGAACTGATGTGTTCAAACAGATGGTATTGAAAGAGGAAGCGAAAGGGACATTGCTCTGAACATTTGCAGAAATCACAGGTCGTGAGCTGGATATAGAAGAGCTTCAAAGTTGCTTTTTGATGAACCAAATCCTTGGAAGCTTAATGGGGAAACCTTGGGTGAATACAAATTTGAAGAAGGACGCGCCAAGATGAGATGAGAATTTGTTGAGTTTGAATATGATTGAATTCAACTTCTCATTCTGCAAATTACACACGACAAAGAGATGGAAGAGGCTGAACTAATTTTTCCTTTCTTCAATTGCCACGCGTCGCCCTCTTATTGGTCAACAAGTAAGAGTTGAAAAGTCAAAGGACAATATAGCTTTCTGATTGGCTAATGGCTTTGGTCATCTTCCAATCAGAATTTTCAATAAATCCAACAAGGCCAAATGAAAATATGCCACACGTGTTTATCTTAAACAAAAGGTTAATCATAATTTGATACACTATTTAAATTAATTGCACTAAAAATTAAAAAGATTATTTAATAATAAAAAACTAATGATGATTAGATTAATAACTAATACAATTGACTTAATTTCAAGTAATGAACTTTAAAGTTAAAATCAAGGCATTAATGAATAAATTTTAACCAAAATAATAAAAGGATAATTAAATCAAAATCAAACAAATTAAACTAAAATTAAATCAACAACTAAATTAATTAAGCTAATAAACATAAAAAAACAAAGAAAATAAATCACATAGCATTTAGCAACAAAAAATGGGGGTAAAATTTGGGGTGCAACAACTGGGCTTAATTCTGTTGCAATTTTTTAGGGAGCGAAGTGCATGGGCACTATGGCGGTCGCTACAAGTGAAATTTAAGGATGGTGGCCAGTTGGGACTGTAAGGCAGATGCCATGGCCCCTGTGGCGGGCGTCATGGTCCTTTGACTGTGTCTCTTTGCTCTTTTTCTCTCTCTGGTGGACCCCATGACTACCTAGTCATGGCTGGTGCCATGGCAGGCGCCATGTAGGTTGCCACCAGTGTATTTTTGCCATTTTTTCTCTGGTTTGTATTATTTTTGTCTGGGTTCTTCATATATCGACTCCAACTTGTAAAATACCTGAAACATACACAAATTACCAGCATAACACTACAAAATATGATAAAGTGACACTAAAACATGTACAAATCAAGTTAAAATAAACTATGTGTTTTAGTGTTATCAAACTCTCCCACCCTTAAACCTTTGCTTGTCCTAAAGCAAACTGCCACACTTATGAAAAAGTATTTGAAAAAACTTGCACCATATAATATCAAGACTCATGAAAAACAATGCATACAAATACTCATTCTTGGCTACAAACTCCACTTCGACTAAGATTGTTTCGATATGTACTCGCTTACACACTAAGGATATCGTAGGAACACAATTCCGCAATCGTGCGGTCTTAAGCCTCCCTCCTATACAAACCAATCTGAATTATGTTGTTATGCCTAAGCCTAACTCACTCATCCCTATTTCCTCCTCTTTCATTCTAGCGCAATCACATTAAACTCGTTATCCTTACACATTCATAGTAGGATAGTCTGTTAGTAACTATGTTCTCATCATAATTATATATATATTTTATTTTTCTTGCGCATTAGCTTAGGTATCAACAAAATAAAAGAGTTTGCACCGTTGGGCTAAGCGACCGGGTGAGGATCACCTAACTTAGAAGGAACACTCTTTTTTATTCATTTTTTCTTAACTTTCTTTTAAGCCTGATATCACTCACTTATTTGCATCAGCTTTCTACGTAGTGTATGCTTAGGATGGTGCTGACTGCTAAATAAACTACTTAAGGAGTACTGAAGGGTGAGAACTTAAGGCTACGGTATAATAAGTATCCAAATCGATCTCCATAATTGGGAGACTTAAGGTGTTAAAACGATATCGGTCTTGTGGAGTTTTCTCAAGTCTCCACAATCTAACCTTAATTTAATCTATAGCCTAAAACTTTCAAAAGATGCACTGAATTTCAATTTTTTTTTGTTATGGCTTAAGAAAATGGGAAAAATCATAAAACAACATAAAACCATGCATAAAGACTCGAGAACACATGCAATGACTCAACTAACAATTAAACTAAAAATCCTAACAACATGAAATAAATAACAGAATACAAAAACCTAACCATAAAGCGGTAAAATGAAAGCTAGTAAAGTTCCTCCCCCACACTTAAACCAAACATTATCCCCAATGTTTTGATAAAAGGTGGAAGAAGGAAATATAGAACATGTGTGCAGAGCTCAGTGACGGCCACGACCTCATCTTCGTCCATATCCACCCTACCATATTGAGGGTGTAGCACACCCACTTGTTGCATATACTCTAATAGATCATCCATCCCTACCCGTAATCTTGTCATTTGTTCGATCAGATCCATTATGTTATGCTCTGTTCGTCCTGTGTAAATGTGTTACTGCTCCTGTATCTGCCGGATGTGGGTCATCATGTTGACCTGCCGTCTCTGCATATCTTTGATCAGCTGGTCACGTTCAGCATCTATATCATTACGGTGTTACAACTCACAAAGGACACCATCAAGTGCGGTCCTAATAGCAACATAGTCATACTCTTTTTGGGACTGGTGTCTGAAAGAGTACCTGCAAAATGGTCATTAGAAGATGATGCAGTGTGTGAAGGTGGTTCAGGAATACGGGGGTGAACGGCATGGTAGTGGAACCTATGCGGGGAAGCCTCGCTCTCTCCGGTCATACTCATCATCGATAGTGTAACGCCCGGTTTATTTTATTTATTTTTTGAACTTAAAATTATGTGATGTTGTGTAATTGTATGTGTAATTGGTGTTTTTGGTGTGTTGGGGATACCCTTGGTGTCGGGTAGTGGCCTTAAAGTGTAGAACTTAGTGGTGTGGTGGGTAAAACTAATTGAATTATATTAGTTAATATTTAGTTAATTATATAATATTAGGTGGATATTATTTAATTAAAATAAATATTGAAGATTATTATTATTATTACTTTATTTAATTAAAATATTGAGTAAATTAGTAATAATAATAATAATAATAATAATAATAATAATAATAATAATAATATAATAAGGAAATAAGGGAGAGATGGGATAGAAGTTGTCAGAACGTGAAAACAAGAGAAAAGTGAAAGAATATGCTAGGGCTCAAGGGGGGAGAGGAGATCACCATGACTAGATGTAGAAGATAATTTCACAAGAACCCTAAGGTAAGGGTGGAGTTCTGATTATCTAAGGGTTTGTATGATGATAGTGGATAGATTATGTCTATGCTTGGTTTGTGTTTCTCTTCTTTCTATATCATGATCATTGTTGCAATTTTGTAGTTGTTGGGATGAATATTTGATTGATGGATTATGAGTGGTATGATACTGCTGTGATTGATGTTTGATTGTTGAATTGTTGTGTTGTTGTTGTTGGAACCATGTAGTTAAGGGAATTTGTGATGTAGATGTTGTGTTGTTGATGGTTGTTGCGCGTAAGAGTCGGAACTTAAATTTTGAGTGTTTTTGGTGGAAAAAATTGGGGTTCTGATGTTTTGAAAACTGGTTTTTGGTATAAAACAATGTAGTGAATGAACTGTAAGGAAGAAGGGGTTTTGGGGTGGATTAAAAGTGATTTTCATTTGAAAAAATTGCAGAAAAGTGCTTCTGCTCACAGTGTAATCGGTTACCAGAAATGGTGTGACCGTTTACACTGCTTTAAAAACGTGTTTCTGGGCTTTTTGTGAGGGTGTAATCGGTTACCAGGATTTGGGTAACCAGTTACACTGAGTGTGTTTTGCATAACGTGACTAGTTACAAGGGGTGTAACCGGTTACCTTAATTGGTGTAACCGGTTACATTGGGAATTTTTGAAAAACCTTTTAAATTCATAACTTCAGTTTCGTGTGTCCGATTCGGGTGTCGTTCGAAGCGTTGGCAATCTGACGCGACGAACTTGATTCTAAAATTGGTTCCATTACCTGAAAGTGAATAAATTGTTGCATGGTGGTGTTAAAAGCATTGTAGTGCTTATGTTGTGGTGTGAGATATTCGTAAATGCATTGTTGTAGCTTGCTATACTGTATGTTTATGTTGTTGAACTGTTATAGCATGTGTTTGGTGCTTGGTGGCCAGTATTGGCGGAGTACATTGACTATGGTGGTGACGGTCATTGTGAATGGTGTTGTTGTTGCATGTTGTATGTGCATGCATTCTTGATGTTGGACAGTGGTCCGTTTTTGGTGAGCCTCAGTCCTAGTTGGGGATTGGGTGCGAGTACCTGATTTTGGAGGTGATGGAATTAGTGAAGCTTTATCGGTGGTGATGGTAACAAATTGGTGGGCTTTGATCCTAGGTGGGAATCGGAGCGGTGACCCTGAAAGTTCACGTATTGGTACCACATGCATCGAGTCAAGTTGTGAGTCTCATTGCATTGCATATTGGTTGTGTCGTTATTATGTTTAGATGGTTGTTATGTTGATTGTGTGGAAGTGTGTTGTGGAATGGGTGATGTGCATGTAATAATCTGATGCGTGCTTATTATTATGCATTCCTTTATATAATTATGATATCTCACCCCTTCTGTTTGAATGTTGCCTTTACATGGGCACCGTGCAGATAATCCACAATAGAGGTGTGGGTGTAAGTGGAAGATGGTGTCTGTTATGTTGAAGTTTCATTATAATTATATTATTTCATAATTAAATTTTGAATAATTATTTGATGTTAATGTTTCCGCTGCTTAAATAAAATTGGAGTTCAGACTTGGCGAAGGTTTTACTATTATTATTATTGTTAGTAATTTTTAAAGGTGACATGTGTTACATATCATGAAGTATGAGCAGGTTTTGTTGAACTGTAGCATCCTAAATGTTTTTGTGTTGAATTTTACTCTGATATTTTATTTTAATTATGTGGGGGATATTTAAGGTGTTACATTAGTGGTATCAGAGTATGTCAGTCTGTCCGGCTAAGTTGTTGATTCGGTATGGTGTGACAGTTGAATACTAATAATGCTGACTTCTAACCATTGTTGCTTTTATTGGTGTAAAACAGAAAATGGCTGGAAGGAATTATGCTACTATTTCTATTTCTTTGTAGGTTGTTGCTCAAGCTATGCAGAATCAGCCTAATGCTGGGGGGAACGATGAGTTTCTTCATTTGGGGAAGTTCTAGAGAAACAATCCGCCTACATTCAAGGGTAAGTATGAACCTGATGGAGCGCAGGCTTGGCTCAAAGAGATTGAAAGAATCTTCTGTGTGATGGATTATTCAGAAGAGTAGAAGGTACAGTTTGGTACTCATATGCTGGCTGAGGAGGCTGATGATTGGTGGATCAACACTCGTCAGGTGTTGGAAGTTGCAGGTGAGGTGGTCAGTTGGGCCGTGTTCCGCGGGGAGTTTTTGAGGAAGTATTTTCCTAAAGATGTTCACGGGAAGAAGGGGATTGAGTTTCTGGAGCTGAAGCTGGGTAATTTGTTTATTGCTGACTATGTTGCCAGATTTGTGGAACTTGCTAAGTTCTATCCTCATTATAGTGAGGCGACTGCTGACTTCTCAAAGTGTATTAAGTTTGAGAATGGTTTGCATCCTAAGATTAAGCAGGCGATTGGATACCAACATATTCGGAGGTTTCCAGAGTTGGTGAACAACTTTAGAATTTTTGAAGAGGATAGTAAAGCTCGGTCAGCTCATTATAAGAGTTTGAGTGAGAAGAGGGGAAAGCAGAATATAAACTGTGGGAAGCCATATAGTGCTCCGACTGAGAAGGGTAAGCAGAGGGTTATTGATGGTAAAAGGCCAAGTGGGGGAGGTGATCCCGCTCCTCTTAAGTGCTATTGGTGTGGTGAGTTGGGTCATCGTGTTAGTGAATGCAAGAGTGATGTGAAGAAGTGTTATCGGTGTGGGAAGACAGGACATCTGGTTGCTGATTGCAAGGACAATGTGGTGACTTGCTACAACTGTAGTGAACCAGGACATATCAGTACTCATTGCCAGAAGCCAAAGTAAGCTTCGGCTGGAGGAAAGGTGTTTGCTCTATCAGGGACTCAGACTTCCAATGATGACAGGTTGACCAAAGGTATATGTTACATTAATCGTATGCCTTTGATTGTTATTATTGATAGTGGTGCTACTCATTCTTTTATTGCTGCTGATTGTGTGAAAAGGCTAGCCTTTGTTGTGTCTTCTATGAAGGGAGAAATTGTTATCAAAACATCTGCTAAGGGATCAGTGACTACTTCTCTAGTTTGTTTGAGCTGTCCTCTGTCAATATTTGAAAGAGATTTTGGTGTTGATCTCATTTGTTTGCCGCTGGGGAATCTTGATGTGATCTTGGGGATGAACTGGTTTGAGTTCAATCATGTTCATATCAATTTTTATAATAAATTGTGTGATTTCTTGCTCCTAATGACAAGGAAGAAGTTGGTTTCTTGTCTGCTAGAGAGTTGAAAGAGCTTTTGGAAGAGGAAGTTCAGGTGCTTGCATTCTTTGCGTCCTTGTCTGTGAAGAGTCAAGCTGTGATTGGTGAATTGTAGGTGGTGCGTGAATTTCTAGATGATATTTCAGATGTACCGCTTGAGAGAGAGGTGGAGTTTTATATTGATCTTGTCCCTGGTACCAGACCTGTTTCTATGGCACCTTACAAGATGTCGGCGTTGGAGTTAGGAGAGTTGAAGAAGCGATTAGAAGATTTGCTGGAGAAGAAATTTGTGAGACCAAGTGTGTCGCCTTGGGGAGATCTGGTGTTGTTGGTAAAGAAGAAAGAAGGTAGTATGAGGTTGTGTATGGATTACCGACAGTTGAATAAAGTGACGATTAAGAATAAGTATCCACTTCCGAGAATAGATTACTTGATGGACTAGTTGGTGGGTGCGCGTGTGTTTAGCAAAATTGACTTGAGGTCGGGTTATCATCAGATTCGAGTGAAGGATGAAGATATTAAGAAGATGACTTTTAGGACTCGGTATGGACATTATGAATACTTGGTGATGTCGTTCAGTGTTTCTAATGCACCGGGAGTGTTTATGGAGTATATGAATCATATTTTTCACACTTATCTGGATCAATTTGTAGTGGTTTTTATTGATGACATTCTAATCTATTCTAAATCAGAAGAAGAACATGCTGAACATTTACGAATTGTGTTGCAAGTGTTGAAATAGAAGAAGCTTTATGCCAAGTTGTCGAAGTGTGAATTCTGGTTGCAAGAAGTTAGCTTTCTTGGTCATGTTATTTTAGGTGATGGTATTGTTGTGGATCCGTCCAAAATAGATGCAGTTCTACAATGGAAGGCTCCAAAGTCGGTTACAGAGATTAGAAGCTTTTTGGGCTTGGTTAGTTATTACCGCAGGTTCATTAAAGGATTTTCTAAGTTAGTACTTCCTTTAACTCAGCTGACTTGTAAAGGTAAAGTGTTTGTGTGGGATATTCATTATGAGAGAAGTTTCATTGAGCTGAAGAAGAGATTGACTATTGCTCCAGTTTTGATTTTTACCTAAACTGAATGAACCGTTTATGGTGTACTGTGGTGTGTCTTTGATGGGTTTAGGTGGTGTGTTGATGCAAGATGGTAAAATTGTGGCTTATGCTTCACGACAATTGACGATTCATGAGAGAAATTATCCTACTCATGATTTAGAGTTGGATGCAGTGGTGTTTGTATTGAAGATTTGGAGGCATTACCTTTATGGTTTCAGATTTGAAGTGTTCAGTGATCACAAGAGTTTGAAGTATCTGTTAGATAAGAAGGAATTGAATATGAGGCAGAGAAGATGGTTGGAATTTCTTAAGGATTATGACTTCGGCTTGAATTATCATTCCGGTAAAGCTAATGTTGTGGCTGATGCTTTAAGTTGGAAGTCTTTGCATATGTCTTCTATGATGGTTAGAGAGTTGGAATTGATTGAGCAGTTCAGAGACTTGAGTTTGGTCTATGAGTTGACACCGCAGAGTATAATGTTGGGTATGCTGAGGATCAACAATGATTTTCTTAATAATATTAAAGTGAGTCAGAAGTTGGATGTGAAATTGGTGGACTTGATGGTTGGGAGTAATCAGACTGAGGATAGTGATTTTAGAGTGGATTGGCAAGTTGTGTTGAGATTCCGAGACAAAATCTGTATTCCTGATGATTCTGAGTTGAAGAAGATGATTTTAGAAGAAAGCCATAGGAGTAGCTTGAGTATCCATCCAGGAGCTACAAATATGTATCAGGATTTAAAGAGGATATTTTGGTGGCCTAAATTAAAACGTGATATGGACAGTTTGTGTATGCTTATTTGACTTGTCAGAAGTCGAAAGTTGAGCATCACAAACTTGCAAAGTTGATGCAACCGTTGGATATTCCAGAGTGGAAATGGGATTGTATTTCTATGGATTTTGTGACTGGGTTACCAAATACTCTGAGAGGGCATGATTCCATTTGGGTTATTATTGATAGACTGACGAACTTGGCGAACTTTATTTCGATTAACACCAGTTTTTCTTTGCAGAAGTTGGCAGAGATATATATCCATGTGATTGTGAAGCTACATGGAGTTCCGTTGAGTATTGTGTCGGATAGAGATCCGAGGTTCACTTCCAGATTTTGGGAGAGTTTGCAAGAGGCTTTGGGGTCGAAGCTGAGGTTGAGTTTAACTTATCATCCATGGACAGATGGTCAGACAAAGAGGACTATTCAGTCTTTGGAGGATTTGTTGAAGGCTTGTATTCTTGAACAAGGAGGTGCTTGGGATAGTTATTTGTCGTTGTTAGAGTTCACCTATAATAACAGTTTTCATTCTTGTATTGTAATGATGCCTTTTGAAGCTTTGTATGGTCGGAGGTGTAGGACACCTTTGTGTTGGCATGAATCTGGTGAGAGTGTGGTGTTTGAACCTGAGATTGTCCAACAGACTACTGAGAAGGTGTTTACCCTGAAAAATGGTAAACAACCATTGGTCTCCAAATGTATGGTTTACTAGCAGGATCAACCAGTGAATCCTTAGGATGAAGTGCTTAAGGGTTTATTTATTGTTATTTCTTTTGAGTTCTTAGGATTGTGGACTTCGACTGTGTCGAAGGGATGTATGAAGATAGTGTGATAGTGAGTTTCTAAACCTCTTGTAGAAAGTGTAAAGTAAAGCGACAATACTAAAACCTTTTAAAGGAAAAATAAAGGCTTGGAAAAGATGAAAATGTTGAAGACGATGTAAACTAAATAAATTAAGAAACTTTGCATTGAATAATAAACATCATGTTTCATTTGTGCTTACATTCTCTCATCCATTCGCTCGTTTCTCTTACACTGGTATTTTGAGTTTTTTTTTTGTAATACAAATGAACACCCTAATCTAATAAAATGAACTACTATATATAGAAGTCTAAAAATAATTACCCTCTAACGTTCCTTTCCTATTGGTTCGCCACGTGCGTTTTTTCATGTAATTTGCTTTCCAATTTTCTCCACGTGTCCCTCTGAGAGAAGAACCCAAGCAGTTATCAAGATTTAAACGTGACAAAATCGCGCCCAAACAACCTCCTTTTCGACCAGCTTCACTTTGACGCTACCTTCCTGGTCGAAGCAGATGTTATCAAAACACTCACTTTAACAACCAAAAATCCTCTAAGTCCCCAAAGTGCAGTCGAACCGCTGCTCTTTTAAGACTTCACTCTTGTTTGCTGGGTTTTCTTCATTGGTCAAAAATTCCAGCTAACAAATTTCCCCCCAAAAAGGCATCTTCTAGGAGATAGGGCCATTTTTGTCCTAACTGCTCACTTAGTAGGATGACATCATCCCATCATGACATTTCTTCTCAAAAGTCACCTCGAGACCACACCTTTTTCCCACTTCCCATATCCCTCATTATCACGAAGTCAGATAAATAGGGTAGGGCCAGCTAGGTGCAGTAAACCTACTAACTATCGCTTCCATTTCTGAATCATTTTTTATTTCTACTTCCCTTGCCCCCAAGTCTAGTAGAATTTGGAGGCCTATTATTAAAGCCTCATATTCGACCTCATTATTGGAACACGCCCCCAAGATCTTGTATCTGAACTTTGTGGGAATGTTCTCCAGTGACAGTATGAAGACACCTACTCCGGAGCCGTCTTTATGTATGGATCCGTCGAAATATAACTTCAAATGTCCCGTCCCATTATATGCTTCTTGTGTGTCGATCACTGAGTGATCGACAATAAAGTCTGCGATAATATGCCCTTTTACTGATTTCAAAGGGCGATAAGTCAAAGAGTATTCTGTGAGCGCTAACGCCCACTTTCGTATTCGACTATGCAAAATAGGTTTTCAAAGCATATGCTTAATAACATCAAAACGCGAATAAATATAAACTTCAACTGACTTTATATAATTTTTTAACTTTATACAAGAGAAGTACATGCATAAACATAACTTTTCAATCAAGTTATACCTAGTTTCTGCATCTACAAGGATTCGACTGAGGTAATATATGGCTCTTTCGACGCCATTATCATCCTCTTGTGCTAACATGCTGCCTATTGTCGAATTCGATGCAGCTATATACAGTTTTATGCTCTCATTCCTACTTGGAGGTAACAACATTACAAGCTTCATCAGATATTGCTTTATAACGTCAAAGGCCTCCTGCTGTTCAATTCCCCTAACAAAATCGTTATCCTTCTTGAGTCGAAGAAGCAGTGAAAATGAAAATACTTTGCCACTTAAGTTTGAAATAAATCTTCTCAATTAGTTGACTTTTCCCAACAAAGACTAGAGCTGCTTCTTTGTCGAAGGAGGCTTGAGATCGACAATTGCTTTTGCTTTGTTTTGGTTGATATCTATGCCTTTTTTGTGTACTACGAACCCCAATAAATCCCTTGCACCAACACAGAAAGCACATTTCAAAGGATTCGTTTTCAAACCATGTTTCCTAATCCTTTGGAAGGATTGTCGAAGATGGTCTAAGTGACCATCGTCTGAGGAAGATTTTATCACAATGTCATCTATATAGACCTGCATAAAGGTCTCAATAAAATCATGGAACATTAAGTTCATGGAACCCTAGTAAGTCGCCCCAGCGTTTTCAATCCGAATGGCATTACTATCCACTCGTATGTGCCTAATGCACCTGTGCATCGAAATGGCATTTTGGGTACATCCTCTTCAGCTATAAATATTTGATTGTATCCGGAGTACCCATCTAACATACTTAAGTACTCATGACCTGCGGCTGAATCGACCAGCATTTTTTCCACAGGCATGGGATATTCGTCCTTTGGTGTCGCACTATTCAAATCTCTAAAATCTATGCAAACCCTAAGGGTACCATTTTTCTTTATTACCGGGACTATGTTTGCTAACCAATCAACGTACCTGGTTGTTCTTATGAACTTGCTTTTGAGCAGCCTCTCAATCTCTTCCTTGATCTTTGACATCACTTCTGGCGCAAACCTCCTTGGCAACTGCTTCATTGAATTTTTCCCAGGCTTTATTGGCAGCTTCAGTTCCACCATACTTCAACTCAGGCCTGGCATCTCGTTGTATTCCCATGTGAAGAAATCTTTATATTCTTTCAACAACTCGACCATGTCGGAGCCATTAGTAGCGTCCACTATTAGGATTTCAAGAGGCTCAACATAGTTTGCTTCCTCCATTTGCATGCTGTCATACCCCAAATTTGTCCTACCCTTTCATTCATATCTATTGGCTTATGTTTCACTCCCATATGCATTTAGGTCATAAGCATCGCATATGCATCATTTTCCCAAGGCATGGGATCAGAGGTTTCCATGGTGTGAATTGTCCAAAGCAAAGAGGGTAAGGCTCCTCAAGGCCAAGACATCTCATTTGATTCGCGATTTCATTCGGAAAGATTTCAATTGGTCAGATGGTTGAAAATCAGACAAATAAAAAAAAGTCAACCGATCAAGGAAAAAGTCAACTCTCGATTTTTAGGTCAAACTCATGTTCATCATATCAAATATGGTCCTTAAGGGGAATTTGATCAAGAATTATCAAAGGAATCATGAAAAATCAAGAATTATGGAAAGTTACCATTTTTGGAAAAAACAAGGGTTTTAGAATTTTCCATTTTGGGAAAGTTTTGCATGCCATGCAAACAGCTTTATGGTCATTTTTCTCTATGATCCAAGCTTCACTTAAAATTTTTTCTCAAAAGAAAGTTGTAGTGTGTATTCCAACCTTTCCATCCATATAAAGAATGTTCCATTTGAGTTTCTAGATCAAGAGTTATGATCAATCAAAGATGGGATTATTAAGTTGTTCAATGAAATAACTTAGAATTTTTCGAAGTCCCAAAATTCAGTTTTGTGAGCATGTTTTCCATGACATTTTCCATGGTGTTCCAGACCTCAAATCCATTTCTTTTTGACATCAACTTTGTTCTATCAAATACCACCTTTCCATTGACATCAAAATCATGCAAATTGATTCATTATCCTTCAAGAAATTTATCCATAAAGTCACCTTCATGAACACTTTTTTCATGCCATAAACCATAAAAATTCCATTTTCCAAATTACAAAATTTAGAGAGCAAGTTGTGTTGGCTATGCTAACTATCATCTTACACCATTATTATCATCATAATGCATTCCATGGTAGCTAAAATACACCACTGACATAGTAAAATTCATACACCACCATAAACCCTCATTTTTCCAACTTTCACCAAACCACCTCTAACTAACTTTTAACCATGCTTAAGCTTTTAACCATACTCTAACCAACCATATAAATTCTCATTCTCCTTCTAACAGAAGTGAGTTACACCATTAGAGAGCAAATAGATCAAAAAACGAACTTCACACCCACAACTTCAACCTCCAAGATCTCTCTCATCTTGAGGTTTTTTTTTCTGGAATTCTTTCACCATCTTCATCATCTCATGGAGTAGAAGCTACTGTTTGCATTTATTCTCAACTGTAACCATTGAATCATCACCTACTAGTTCATCTTCTTCCATTATCAATTTGCAATTTTTTCAAGATTTGAAGAGGTTAAGCATTTATTTTGCTTAAGGGAGATTCCAACACCTTGCATCGAAGTTTTCCGGGTTTCTTAATTGCGAATCATCACAAGAAGCGGTGGACTTTCTCCACTAGGTAAGAATCTCTAAAAATTTCCATGGCTCTCATTTGTAGATTTACATGATTTAGGGTGTAAAAATCTTGTTCATACATTGCATCTAGAAGTCCTGAAATGATGGCACACCATGAATCTTTGAATTTAAGTTTATGCATTATTCTTGATTTTGTGGTTTTCAATTTGAATCTGTGACTTTCGTGCTAATTTTCACTATGTTAGAGTTGTTACTTTGGAAAACTAATGATGTACTATTGTTCTACGTTTCGTGGGCTTTAATTTGGTATATTATTTCGCATGATTTGATGGAATGTTGAGTGAGTTATGAGTTGTCAAAGTTTGTTGTTTTCTACCATGGTTCCTAAGCATGAAATGGTGCATGGAGGAAGTGCATAATTTTCTGCATGCATGGTTGGTAGTAGGGGTGTTCGTGGTTCATGAACTGCACTGAACCAAACCACATTTATGGTTTAATTCAGTTTATAGTAACCATTTCAATAAAAATATGATTAACTGCTAAAATGGTTTCAATTCAGTTTAAAACTAGTTTAAAACCAGTTTGTTTTTATAAACTAATTTATAATCAGTTTCCATTTATAAACCAATTTTAAAATTTGAACTCTTTTACAACCAATTTCTTTCATCTTTTTTACCTACATATAGACATATTTCTAACATCACTATGACTTGTGTTGCAAACTGATTTAACTGCTAAATTGCTAATATATCTATAAACAAAATCTTGAACATGAAAAATAAGTACAACCCTTGCCCGTTGTTTTGTTATGGAGACAATAGCAAGAACGTTGAAGAAAAATTTGAAATAAATAAGAAAATTGGCACAAGAAGTAATTTGAAGTAATATGTAGAGATTCACTCTCGGAAAAAAAATTAGATAATTTTTTTTTTTTTTAATTTGGGGAAATTTTTTTATCACTCGAAAATTTTTCTTCTTTTTTATAAAAAACTTATTTATATAATTAAAACAGTTTATAAAAGAAAACTAGTTATGAACCGGTTTTAAACTGGATTAGAATTGTTTTAATTAAATGATTCAGTTCATTAACCATTTAAGTGATTCAGTTTTTTTATGGTGCAATGCAATTTAGTTTAGTAATATAGTTTGGTTAATCATATTTTTGCACACCCCTAGTTGGTAGGGACGACACGTGTCGTCAAGTCACAGGCCCAGCGTTTTTTCTTCACTTAAAAAAATCCTTGCCCAGTTGATGGAGTATTGGTGTAACATTTATTCATGAATAATATACATGCAACATGGAATAATAACATGAGAATAATGGCCTAAATAACAAGGCTACAGCGAGTGCAAATCGCAGCCATGTGATCAAGATCACACGGTGGATAATAATGATGGCATCATGTAATAACAATAGCAGCGAAATGCAATCTCAGACGTGTGATCATGATCACACGCATGGAAATGTTGGTAACAGCATATAGTGTGATCCAACGAAGAGCAATCGTGACCATGGGATCGATCCAACGCGTGGGGTAATGAGAGCACATTAATGAGGCATGTGCTCCTCATGTGCCTCCTCTCTCCACTATTTCCTTTTCTTTTCTTTCAGAAAAAAGAGTTTTTTTATATGCAATTGGGCCAGCGAAATAGCACTATTCGCACACCCCATGCATGGCCCATCAAGGATTCAACACTAACATTGCTAACACAACATCTCCCCTGACTTTTCTTGTAGTTTTTAATTTCATTTACTGTACACGTTAGGAAATTGAATATTAAAAATACAAAAAAATTCTAAAAGAATTCATGTAGGTTCTTGGATGTTTTAATTAATGTTTTATGAATTTTAATTTCTTTTTTGGGCTGCTTAGATATTTTTCTGGGATTTTTGAAAGAGATGTGTGTATATGGATGTACCTTGTGATTCAAGGCTTGAAAAGTCACTTTATCTTAATAGTTGTAACCCAAATTTTTGTGTGTATTTTGACCCTTCATTGTAGGATCCTTACAAGTTAAATTAATGCTTTGATCATAATTTTTAGGTCACTTGTTAAGTACTTTTTGTGACTTGTGTTTGTATGATCATTGAGTAGAAAATGCCTAATGTTTGCAATTAAGGGAGCACTTTTGGTGCATGATTTGGATCCAATATTTTGCATGTGATCACTTACTGTACTTAACATGACTTGGTTGATTTTTCATAATTTTCAAAGGTCATTTGCTATTTTTCACCAATTTTCCAATGTGAACATGTCATATGTAAGCATGCTAGAACTAGGTCAAGATTAATGCCAAGGTGTGAGCTCCTTAAAGCTAATTTTGAGAGCATGTTTGAGCCTATAGAAAATGACATTTTAGGTTCCTTTTGATCCCTAAATGTTGCTTTTTGATCATGACTTACATGATTATTTTTTTGAACCCTAAGTTGTTTATTCGATTACGATTGATGTTTGCTTAGGTGTTTTAGGTTGATCATATTTTTTTAGAATTTTTTGCCATTTTATTGGTTGAATTTTATGCATCCTTGATTAGATTTTTGCCACTATTATTGGTTGAAATCTTTAATATCAATTTGTTGAATATCTTGTGCCATAGCTTTCATCATCTTGATTTCATATACTAACCATTCTTCTTTGTTGTGAGGTGCCAATTTGGGGACTTGGACCTTCCTTTAGCCTTTAATTTGCCTATCTCATGATTGTACTTTTACTCACATGTCATCCCCCATTGGTGGGTTCCTTGTGCTTCCCCACTCCCATTAAAGTGTAATAGTTTAGGATCTTACTTTTATCGCTTTATGCTTGTTGCTTGCTTAATTGTTAAGAAAGATAAAATCGAAATTGCTTAGAAAATAATTTCAAATTAAAAAGACAAATAAAAAACTCGATCCAACGTTGAGTCACTTTTCAAAACAATTAAATGAATTGTTCATTCCTCTATCACATTAGGGTTTCCTTCCACCCCCTCTACCAATTTCATTCCATCTCTTCTACCAACTCCATTCCATTTAAACCTTACAAACCTTTTATGTACTCTACCCTTGTAAGTCGATTTCCTTGCGCGTCGCCATCAACCTGCCTTGATTTAATCCACCATCCTTTCCATATCACTTTCATCCTCTTTCATCCATAAAAACATTTAAACCAAACCCAGAGTTAATATGTCCTTTTAGGGTGAACGTAGGTGGTTGGGATATTATTGTCCCCTCAACCTCGAGTATCTGATTGTAGGTCGTACTTAGCTTATGGTTGGATACTTTTCCCCCTCTAAGTACCTATAGTTAAACTCGATAAAACCAATAACTTTCACCACTCGTTTGCCTTAGGGCATCACTCTAAATCATACCAAAAAAAGGCACACTACCTCCGTTCTACCGCAATACAAGCAACGCTTAACTGCTAGAACACAACCGTTAATCTCGTCCACCAAAAGCAATAAACCTTCTATCTCCTATGTGCGATCGAGACCAATAACCCGTGGTCCCACGAACTACGGACGCTCTGATTCTTCATTTGTCAATGAAGATACGTAGGCACGAGATGTGATATCTTGGCGAGCAACCTCCCACCAATTCACCCGTAGTCCTCCGAACTACGATGACTTTGACGTTCCCATTGCACGAGGGAATACGTAGGCATAGGATTGTGAGATCTTATCGAGTCTCCTTTTATTTAAACCCCTCCATTTCTCTTTAGCAAGTGAACCTTAGATAAAACACCCATTCACGCGTAGACTACCTAGATGGTTCCCATTGAGTACGATGGATGCGAGGGGTGTTAATACCTTCCCCTTGCATAAACTTCCAAACCCATATTTTGGTCGTGAGACCATCTTTTTTCCCTAGTTTTTCTCGATGTTTTCCTTTCCCCCCTATTGGGATAAATAACATTCGATGGCGACTTCTCTGCATTTTTCGCATAGCGACACATGTGGTCGACATCCACTTTCATTGTTGATTTTGGCTTCTCGCCAAATTGGAGTCTTCTATCGTTCAAAGCTTTCTGAACCAAGTCCCTGAAAAGGAAACATTGAGAAGTCTTATGACTCAGGAAGTTATGATATTTGCAAAATCCACTTTTCTTCTTTTGTTCTAAAGGAGGAGTTTTCAAACCAGGAGGCACTAGTATTTGACCATCCTTAACTAACAAATCAAAGATTTCGTCACATTTCGTGATATCAAAGGTATAAGTCCTAGTAGTGAACTTCTCGTTCTTGTTAGTTTCAATAGGATTCTAACCATTGGATGGTTTTAAAAGTTTACAAGTTTATGGGGGTCATGGCTTCAACTCAACCACATTGACTTCGTTTTCCTTTAAACTGACTTCGCCTATGTCGGAGACATACTCATCTGCGTCTATGTAAGAGGCTTTTTCTTTCTTATGATACTTACTAGTTCTGGATTTTTTTAGCTTTTAAATGTTCGACTTGACAAACCCTATCTGCAAGTTGTGCCATATCCCTTAGGTATTGGGTATCCAATTTCTTTCTAATAGAATAGTCTAGGCCACCCGCGGCCATTTTGACTAACTCGTGCTCTGGTACTTATGTAAAGCACCTGGCTTTGAGAAGTCTAAGTCTATTCAGATAGTCCTCTATTGACTTAGGGATTTTTCGCCTAACACTTGCTAATTCTTTCAAGCTAATGTTCGACTGCCCCATATAAAACTGTTCATGGAATAACCTTTCTAACTGGCTACATGTTTGGGCAAACTAGGGAGGGAGAGTCATGTAAAGGCATTTTTGGTTGGTTGCAAGCCTGCCATCATAGACGTTGGCATTCCATATGGATAATCTATTCCAGGGGTGGAATTGAGAACCTAAACAAAGGTCTTGCCAACGCAGGATTGTTAAGGGAGTTTCTTGGCTATGGAGGGGGTGTATTCCCCTGGGACGACATTGTTGCGACTGGTGCCACTGATGCCAATGAAGCCGTCGTTCTAACTAGCATAGAAAGAATTGGCTCTTCAATGGCCGATACTACCGGGTGTTGCACCACATCTTATGGGTTATTCTGGGAATTACTATTGTCTGGAGGAGGACACGACATACTGGATAACGCTTTACCACTCCTTAAACGCATGCAAAAACACCCAGAAAAAGTTCATAAGAGTATAACCTAATTCTTCTAACGTAAGAAAACAAGGGATGATATAAATAAAACACACTTAGCACGGGTCCCACTGGGCGTACAATTTGTTTACCCTGAAAAATGGTAAGCAACCGCTGGTCTCCAAATGTATGGTTTACAAGTTTATGGTTAGTTTCATCAAAGGTAACATGAACACATTCTTCTGTAGTTAGTGTTCTTTTGTTTAAAACTCTAATGACTTTGCTCAATGTGGAATATCATATTGTCATACCCCAAAATTTACCCCTAAATTCCATTATCATTTGCATAGCATTCTAGGTCAATCATTCATGCATTGCTAACCAATTATCAAGATATGGCTTTGCTTTGTTTCATCTGTGAATTAGGGTTTGCCTTAAGGAGCTCAAGGGATTGATCAATCAAATTTTTGGATTGATCATCAATCAATCAAGTTCTCATACACTCAAGAGATCTCCCTCCATCAATAATCAAGTGCAATATGGCTTCATTATAAGTTCTCCATTATTCAAATTCATCTGGCCATGAATTAGGGTTTTTCAACCAAAGTCAACTGCATCTTTGACTTTTGGACCAAACCATGATCTCAAGCCTTGAGACATGATTCAAGACACTCAAATACATCCTTGGAGTCCATCCATGGTGTTCAAATATCTCAAGAGATGGAAATCATTGAAGATCAAGAACTAAAAATTCATCTGATACACAAGCCAATCACTGCAAAGTCAAACCTTTGACTTTAGGGTTTTTTGGTCAAATATGAGCTTCTCAAGATAAATTTCATGGAAATATGTTTGATTGATGAATTTGATCAAGAAAAGTCAGGAGAAATGAGATTACTTGCAAAAAGGGCAACAAAAGAGAAATTAAAAATTTTCTAAGTTATGGAAGTACAATGATTTTTGTCCAACTTGCCAAGGCCATAACTTCCAATTCGAGCATCCATTTTCTTTGCTCCAAAGACCAATTTGAAGAGCTCATTCCATACTGCAACTTTGTCCTTGAGAATGAATTCCCAAAAAGTTCATAGATTTCAAGTTATGAATCCATGAAGTTGGAGTTTCATTCAAGTGTGAAGTTGAAACACTTAAAAAAAATTTTATGCAAATTTACCTTGTAAAAGTAACCAACTTTAGGGGGATTTTTCATCATGATCCATTTTGATTCAAGGAAAACTCAAAACATGAAAGTTGTAGAGCATATTTCAAGCTTTCCAAAGAGTCCAAGAACTCATTTTTTTTTCATGCTTGAGCTAGGAGATTCGAAGAGAAGAAGTTGGCATTCCAAACATGAGCTTTAGGTCATTTTTCATGTCATGAACTTGAAGCAAATCCAATCCAAATCTGCAAATCCCTTGATTACAGGTCTTGTAACTTGAAAATATCTCCTTTATCAGAAGATTACACAAACTTTTGAGGCATTATCCAAAGAGTTGATGCATTATCCAAGAGTTTATTCCATTTTGGGAAGATTTGGCAAGAAAGATCACACTTTCATTCTTATAAAGTTGCTTTAATCACAAAGTCAACTTGTATGAAGCTTTGTGATTGTTTCTTCTGCACAAACCTTTTTCAAAGATCAGAAGCAACATCTCTAAAGCCTCTAACCACCCTAGAGTCGATGTACTATGCATGGGAACTTCACATTTTCATCCACAAACTTTGTTCTCAACCAAACCATTACATTTTGACCAGCCCTTAATCCCTCCACTTCTCCTATAAATAGAGGCCTCTTCTAAGCCTCAAAACACACAAGAAAACACCCTCAAAACCTCAGCAACTTCCCACATACCAGAATTTGCAAAAACCCACCATTTTTGCAAGTTCAAAAACCTAAAAGCTCCAACTTGCATTTCTGTTGAGTTTCTTCTCAACCAACCATCAAAACACCTTATATACATCATATATAGCTCATCCAAACCCACAAACCACTTTTGTTCTATCCATATCATCACCTACCATCCTCACTTTCATATTTTGCAAAAGGAGTCGTGTGGAAAGATACATGCAGTTTCTGATCAAGTTCTCAATTCAAACACCCTTTCCAAGGATCAAGGAGGCCCTTAGAATATTTATCTTTCTTCTGTAACCATTGTGAAGGGCCATTGGAGCTTACTCCAATAGGTAAGGTTTTTGCACTTTGGAACTGTTAATTCATGCATCATTTGTGACTTTTTATTGAAGCAAAAATGTAGAACTTATTGTGTTTATTGAGTTCATATGGATGCTTGCATCATATCATGTTCATGTGTGAAGTTGTGGATGGTTAAAACTTAGGGTTTTACTTCTGGTTTTGCCCTTCATGTGCATTATACAATGAATTTTAGGTTCTAGAAATTATACCATTGTAATCCTTTTGAAAAGTAGATCAATTTTGGTTTTTACAATTTTAAATTTGATGGAAAAATGAGTGAGATATTAAGGGTAGAAAATTGGAAGAAAAAAAAAAGAGAGGCACGAGGGAGGAGAGAGAGAGAGAGAGAGAGAGAGAGAGAGAGAGAGAGAGAGAGAGAGAGGGAGAGAGAGAGAGAGAGAGAGAGAGAGAGAGAGAGAGAGCGTGAGCTGATGAAGAAGATGATGACGTGGCCATTTTTATTTTATCATGTGTTTTTAATATTTATTTATTTGATTCTATATTAAATACAGACATATCACCACCCCAGTGGTTTAACCTGCACGTTTGGAGTGTATGTGACCTAGAGGACTTGGGTTCGAATTCCCCATTCCCCAGTCCTTTTCTTTTATTTTTTTCTTATTTTCTAAAGCATGTTTTAAATATATATTTCTTAATGCATCCTATATCACAATGTGCGCGTTGGCTTAATGGCTTAGTTTTGGGCCTAGAATCAGAATGACCTGAGTTCAAACCTTGGCAGCCATATTCCTATTATTTTTTACCACTTGTATTTTCATTTTTCTTCACAACTTCAAATGATCATAACTTGGTGCTCCTTTGGTATTTTTGGGCCATTTTTTTTCTCATTTACTCATGATCTTACATATTTTATGAATCCACTTTAATTTTCACAAAAATATCTATTTTTCACATACTTTTGTTTAGTTAAAGTTAGGCACATTTTTAGGTCCTTAAATGAATCTTTTTCCTTGTTCCTTTGACTTTTCTTGTGCATATTGACTTGTGTGAATATGATATACATTGTATGAACCTTGTGTGGTGTTGGTAACATGTTTCATTTGATTTCTACCTAAGTTTGGAATACTTTAAGGCATATTTTTATGTGTACATGCCTTGTAATTTTGTTGTTTATACCATGAATTTTTGTTTGATTGCCTTGTCTTTTATACATGATATACTTGTTAGTTTTTCATCCTTTGTTGAACCCTTGTGTACATGTATGTCCTTGTTCTTTTTTTACCTTTGATTATGTGTTCATAAATGCCTTAAACTTTGATAACATGTCTTCACATGATTCCTAACTTGTATGCCTACCATGTTCAAACCTTTGTGATGTTTTAACCCTTGAATGTGATCACCATGAACCTTACCAAGTACCTTTGGTTGTTACCTATGTCTTGAACCATGTCTTAACTTGTTTGAATGATTAAAGTAATATCTTAACTTATTTTTCATGATTGGTTAATATGTCTTAAATGGTATTCATGATTAAGTGTTGTTACAACTTGTCCATGATTCAATTGTATTCATGATTAAGTGTTGTTATAACTTATCCATGTTTGAATTCTTAAATTGTAGTCATGATTAAGTGTTGTTACAACTTGTCCATGTTTGTTTTGTGTTCATAATTAAGTGGTGTTAGTAAACCCTAGTCCATGTCCTAACCTTGACTTTAGTTCATGCCTACCCTAGGTGTATACTTGAACTTTTCATCCATGATACCATGTTGATATTGTTATATCCATGATGATTTTGAATCCTTGCTTGATATTGTTATGTTTTGATTCTCATGTTGATATTGTTTCCATGACCATGATATTGTTATATCCATATTAATTTAAATCCATACTTGACATTGATATATCCATGATTGATTTGAATCTTTGTATATATCCATGATGCTTGTGTCTTGTTAGAACTATGTCATATGTATTATTTGATCTTTATCATTCATGCATGTATGTCATCCTTGGTTGTTACATTGTCTTGTTTATAACTTTGTTAGTCATTCATGTTTTGTTTACCTTGGTTGATATCATGTTTAAATATCATCTTTATCACTCTTTATCCATCTTTTTTGACATCATATTTGAATGTCATCCTTTATCACATTTACTTTGATATCATGTTTGAATATCATCCATGTTCATCTCATCCATCTACCCATGAACTCTTTGTTTACTTTGACTTTGTCAAGTCATTCTTTTCCTTTTCTTTTCTCTTGTTGCCTAAATCCAAAGGAAAGATATTTCTTGTTGACTATATGTCATAGGTAGTTTAGCCTTACCTCAACTTCCATAATGACTTAGTCAAGCCATTAACTTCTTCAACTTAGCCTTAGGTTAGAGTTTGTAAACTATATGCAAGTGTTGTTGTTATAAACACTTACTTCCCCCTTGGAACCTTGATCACTATCAAGTGTTCTTCACCCTTATTAAGGTGAACTACGATTGCTTTTATTCTGTCCTTGTAAGGATATGTAGGCATAAGACCGTGAAGTCTTGGCGAGCATACTTAGTAAAACTTTAGGTCTCTCCCCATAGAACATTTCCAAACATTAGCAAACAAAAACTTAACACAAATATTTCAAGAGGTTCCTATAGAGTACAATAGATACTTAGGGTGCTAATACCTTCCCTTAGTATAACCAACCCCCAAACCTTTAGATCTTTTTGCATTGTTGTTACATTGCACAATTAGGGTTTTATTCGATCTTTTCCCTTTCCTTTGGATAAATTAAAGTTCGGTGGGGAACATTCAATATTTTATGATTCAAGTTAATATAACGGCTTGATATCCGATTCTCACCGCAACACATATGAATATGTATTCATTAGCTTTTGTGTAGGTATCCTTCTCGTTTTTAAAGATAGATCATTTTCACCCAAAGATATGTAAGTAAGAAATACCACGATTTCTTCCGTTATATAACTCATAGGGCATCAACTTTAGAATTTATCTTTTCAAGACACTCTTCATAACATAACAAGTAGTGCTTATTGCATCAACTCAAAAGTATTTTGGAAGATTTGTCTCATTGAGTATCCTCCTTGCAAGCTCTTCTAGAGATTTTTTTGTATGACATCAAGGGGATCAACCCCAATGTATGTATGCATAGAATCCTATCATGAAGGAAGTTGTGAAGAAATATATCATCAAATGGTTGAATGCTAAGATAATTTATTATATATCTGACAGTATTTGGGTGAGCCATATACAGTGTGTACCAAAGAAAGGTTTGAGGATATTAGTGGAAAGTGAAAAGAATGAGTTAATACCCACTAGAGTTGTCTCTAATTATAGGAAGTTGAACAAGGCAACCATAAAATATCATTTCCCTACCTTTGATTGACCAGATGTTGGATAGATTGGTTGGAAAATAATAATATTGGATACTAAATGGATATTTAGGTTAGAATCAAATTTCCATAGTTTTATGTCCTTATGGAATCTTTGCTTTTAGAAGGATGCAATTTGGGCTATGTAATGCACCTGCAAATTTTTAAAGATGCATGATGGCCATATTTTCATATTACATCAAATACTACACGGAAGTCTTCATGGATGATTTTTTTGTTTTGTTTTTGGAGAGTCATTTCCAAAATGTTTGGACAACCTGGAGCTAGTCTAGCATTATGTGAAGAAAGTAACTTAATGTGTGAATTGCGAGAAATAACACTTCATGGTGAAGGAAGGCGTAATGTTAAGAGATTGTATTTTAAAGAAAGGATTTAAAGAAGCTCAAGCTAAAATTGAAGTTATTAAGAAGTGGCCAACACCTTCTAATATAAAGGGAATCATAAGTCTCCTTGGTCATGCTGGTTTTTAAAGAAGGTTCATTAAATACTTTTCAAATATCACAAAACCTTTGTGTCAACTACTACCACATGACATGCCATATCTCTTCAGTGATGAGTGTATGCAAGCTTTCAAGACTTTGAAGAATGGATTAATTTATGCTCTTATTGTCAAAGCATCTGACTGGTCAAGGCCATTTGAGTTAATGTGTAATGCAAGTGACTTTTCTATTTGAGCTGTTTTAGGCCAAAGGCATGACAAAATGTTTCACACAATTTATTATGCAATCAAGGAATTGTTTGAAGCCCAAATCAACTACACCATCACAAAAAATGAACAGCTAGTTGTTGTCTTTACCTTTGACAAATTTAGATCCTACTTGATGGCTAACGAGGTGGTAGCTTACATTGATCATGCATCAATTAAGTACCTTATTGCTAAAAAAATTATAAACCAAGGTTGATTATATGAGTATTATTACCTCAAGAGTATTTTTTGGAGATAAGAGACAAAAAGGGAGTGGAGAATTTAGTAGCAGACCATCTGTCATGTTTTCCCAATGAAGCCTAGAGTTTTGGCATGGAGGACATTAAAGAATAATTTCCTGATGAACAATTACTTTTGGTGACTATTATCATGACTCCCTGTTATGCTGATATAATCAATTATCTGGTCAATAAATATGTGCCCCCATAATTTATTTTCCAATAGAGAAACATATTTTTCATTTGTCAAAGATTTAATTTTGGGATAAGCATGTGATATACATGGAGTATGTTGACCATTTATTGAAAAGGTGTGTAGATGGACCAGAGACACGCCAGATCTTGTCATCTTGCCATAACACACTTTTTGGAGGGCACATTGGAAGAACCAGAATTGTATCTAAAGTTTTACAATTAGGTTATTTCCAGCCCTCATTATTTATGGACGCCCATGAATTACTAAAAATACGTGATAAATGTCAAAGAGTGAGGGACCATTTCCATGAAACAAGAAATGCTATTACAAATATTTTAGAAATTGAAGTTTTTAATGTACCGGGCATAGATTTTATGGGATCCAATATAGAATATAGTGGTCAAGCTGGGTTATCCAATAAAGAAATTAAGAGAACCCTTGAAAAAGTAGTTTACTCTTTTAGGAAATTATTTTAAAAACACCTTTAGGGTTGTCTCCATTTAGATTAGTCTATGGAAATGCTTGCCATTTACCTATTTGTCATACCCCAAATTTTGACCAGGCCTTTTAAAACTTGCATTCATTTGGCTTTATTTTCACTTTCCATCATCTGTATAGTATAACATGCATTTCACCGGGCTCTTAAGACATGGGATCAGAGGTTTTTTGTTAATTTGGGTGTCCCATATTCAGAAGTATTTTCATTTTGTTTTTATACTCAAGTTTGAAACAAGTTGTTGGATTTTAAATCATCATAGACGTCTCCTTATCAGAGGTTTATCAAAGCACAATGTCATCCCCTCTGAGTCTCCTCAAGGGTATCAGTTGTTTAGGGTTTCATCAGTGGCCTAACTGAAAGGATTTGGATTAGGGTTTTGTTTCTCATCAGCTTACTAAGTCATTGCTTCATCAGTATGCGTCCAAGGCAAGAGGATTAGGGTTTCTCACCCCTTTGTGTTTAAGATGGGCAAGTGTCGTTCAATTGAGATTCATTTGAGGTTACCAGGCCAAGGTGTGCATAATCCGAGTGAGTTGTGCTTGAGGCTCCAATTAGGATTTTTGTACCAATTCAAGTTCATCTGGTAAAGTCAAGTTGAAGAGCCATCAAAGGTCAAGGCAGTTGGTACATTTCAAGTTGTTTGCAAGTACTGATTGTGTGGTTCAGGTTCTCGTCATTGATCTAAGGATTCATCATATTTGTTGTTCAATCAAGATAATTTTTTAGATGGATTCAAGGTTGTGATGTAATTCAGGATTTGTGGCGGTCAAGTGCAATTGTCGAGGTTTTAAGTGTTGTGGCGTATTACAAAACTCATATACATTCCCGTAACCATTTTTAATTCACATTTCTAAATCCAATTCATTTCCATATACAATTTAAATTCATATCCATTTCCAAACACCATTTCAATTATCCATATATTAATCCACTTCTTTTTAATTATCCATTTCATTTTTATCCATTTTCCATTTTATTTTATTATCCACATTCATTTCCATTTTTTTATATTTTATATATATCATCCATGTTTATACATTACACAAAAAATATTACTACATTCCACAAAAATCAATAAAGCCTAAGCTACATTTTAAGTTCGTTGTTTATTTGTACAAATCATTCATTACAAAATTCCACAAGAAGAAGCCCATAGGCCCATTTCTCATTTGAACTTACAAGGAAAATTGCAACACAAAAAATCCACAACCACATGACCCCTTGCTCAACCTGCCACAATACCGTACCACACATACACCAAAACGGTACAAGTTTGCTACACCAAATTGCCACTCCAAAATCTGCTGCACCAAATTGCCACTCCAAAAAACCTACACTTTGCAAAACCTCATCAACAGAACAACAACAATACAATGACAAACCTGCAGCTTTGAAAACGACATGTCAAGCAGAAACAAACATATTTTTTTACTTCTAAAACTTAGAGAGCATGGTTTGA
The DNA here is from genome assembly GCA_022829125.1 of Lathyrus tuberosus. Classification (NCBI taxonomy): domain Eukaryota; kingdom Viridiplantae; phylum Streptophyta; class Magnoliopsida; order Fabales; family Fabaceae; genus Lathyrus; species Lathyrus tuberosus. The sequence goes on along the minus strand of JALAZF010000115.1, from coordinate 2,778,194 downwards.
GTTTATTTAAAAGAGAGGAGATAGGAAACGATTTAGAGGTGATTCACAATTCACAGAAAAAAGAATACTCCCTCTGTCCCAAAATAAGAGTCTTTCTAGCACAAAAAATTTGTCCTAAAATAAGAGTCTTTTTATGTTTTCAATACAATAATAATTAATTCTTACCAACTTTACCCCTAATAAATATTATCTACACAACTTTCAAGATATCATATCACATTACACCTTTATGACGACCAATAGCAACTAAGGACAATTTTGTAAAATTGTTACATTTAATTCTTCAATCATTACTTTTCTTAATCTATGTGCAACAACCTTAAAAGACTTTTCATTTTGAGATAGAGGGAGTAACAAGAAAAACAAAAGTAAAACTTTGTTCTTTCATTGACAAAACAAAAACCTTTCTCCTTCATTCTCACTACCCTTCACCCTCACACATCATCATCATATTCGTTTTGTTTTCCCACAAAATCACAAAACCTCCATACGAAACCATCGAGAAACAACATACAAGACCAAATCTCCAAGAAACCACAACTTTTCCTCTGAACAACACTGCTCGAAACCAAACAGCCACGACTTTTCACTTCAAACTCGCGGATACTTAACGAAAACATCTCAGCTTTCCACCACCACTATGCCATAGCTTCGCCTCTTTCAACCATGTGAAGCCGTTTAAAAACTCGATCTACCACAGTAAGCACTGCCGTATCATCCATCACGCTACCCCTCTCCCCTCCTTCAATACAACAGTAACAACACCTCGACGACAACATCTCACATCCAACCACCCTTCTTCATCAGCCTTCAGCATGACCGCACCATGTCGTAACCACACGAGAAAGCGAGATTCACTGCCGTGAGCTTATGAGAGATTGAGGAAAATGAAATTGAAACAGAGAGAGGGCGATCGTGAGCGAGCAAACAGAGTGAGAGTGTGATGGTGTGTTAATGGAGGTCGAAGAATACTCCGCATCTCAATCCTTTTTATGTATCTTTCTCGCGTGAATGTTTCACCCTGTTGGGAATTTGTTTCATCGTGTTATGCTACTGATAGGTTAGTTTGTTAAATACCCCTTTTGTTGGACTTAAAATGGGGTCGGTCCAAGGACCCGTGGTTGACCCCGCCTTGGCACTATGCATATGAGCTTGTGATGTTTTTTTTTTCTACTGGCCTATGTTCCTTTTCATGTCCCTTTTTTATGTTTTTTTGTTTATTTATTTTTAGCTAGTAACTTTTTTTTTTATTTTAAAAAAAGCTTATTTTGTTTTGTTGAAAAAAAAAGAAAAGTGATAAAAATAATTTCTACCAATTAGGCTTATTTAATTGTTTACTTATTGAATAAAAAAAATGTCAAATTAAGAATGAGATAAGAGAGTTTTTTATTTTGGTAGTTCTTAGACTTTTTTTTAATAGAAAAAATGTAAAAAAAATAGGACTTTCCTAATTATAAAAAAAATCTTAAAAAAAATATGTTAACAAATTGTTAATCATTTTAAGCATTTTACTTAATTTTGGTTAATTGAACTTTAGATATTTTTAAAATGTTTATACTTAACTTGGTTAATGATTCACTCTTAGTTTGATTTTATTTTGTGATTGATCGTTTCCATGTTTAGTTTTGTTTACTCTTGTTTAATCTTAATGCTTTCCTTGTGCTTGATACTTTGACATGGCATGGATTTCTCTCTGTGCTTGAGTCTCGCTTGCGCTTGAGCCTTGTTTTGTATTTGATTATGGCTTGACGATTGAGATGCTTTATGTTTACTTGTGGCTCGTTTTGCGCTCACATGCTCCCTTAGGGTTTCGTAGTTAAAATTAATTTCTGATTAAGTTTGAAGTAGGATATACATTAGGTTCTTAATCTTTTTCATGACAACATTAGATTAGATTGTCCCTCCATCCTCAACTTTAGGACCATCATTGCATGATAACATTTAGGATTCAGTCTCCCATAGATTTTCTTTCTTTTGCATCCAATCTTTTCTTGCATAAAAAAATCCAAAAACATTTCATAAACACGGTGCGTGTAGTACATCACGAGCCTTAAGCACATGGGAAAAGATGAGCGGGAATTTTTCCTTACCTCTTCTTAGAGTGTTTTGTACGCGAGACACTTAGATCGTTTATACAAGACATTCGCTCCTATGTCATAGACTTCAGTGTAATACGCGTCTCAAACTCTTTTCAAAACTCTAACAAAAACACTTTCACATATTCAAATCATTTTATCCTTCGGGATTCCTTCAAAACCATTTTGAAAAAGGGCATGTTATTTCCATTCTACCGCAATACAGGTAACGCATAAGACTCCACGAGGGAGCGATAATACACCTAACTGCTAGAACGTGAACGTTAGCATCGTCCATAAAAAACACCAACAAACCGTAGCCATGAACTACAGACGCTCTGATTTCTCATACCAGTTGAGAATACGTAGACACAAGGGCCCCAATCCTTGGCAAACAAACTTCCCCCTTTTCCCGCCGTAGTCCTTTGAACTACGATGACTCTGACTTTCCCATTGCACAAGGGAATACGTAGGCATAGGATTGCGAGTTCCTATCGAGTCTCATTTTTTTCACTTTTCATTTATGCATTCCCTTAGCAAGTAAGCTTTAGATACACACCCTTTGATTAGAACAAGAGCGGATCCCGTTGAGTACAATGGACGCGAGGGATATTAATATCTTTCTCTTGCATAATCGACTCCCGAATCCCGAATTTGGTTGGGAGACCATGTTCTTTCTCTTCCGAGGTTTACTTGATGTTTTCTTTTCCTTGTTGGAATAAATAAAGTTCGATGGCGACTCTATGTCTTCGTCGATTGTTTTTCGCGTAGCGACAACTGACAACTTTGCTGGGGATAGAACCTCCCTAAGCGAGTTAGTACTAGCTCTTGTTTTTTTTTTCTTTGGGTGTTTATTTTATGCTTTATTTTCTTTATTCATTGCATTCATTGTAACTATGCAATTCATCTTATCTTGGATACTGTTATACTGTTGGGATGGGCTATTGTTGAGAGATAAGCCCACTACCCAGGCTTGAGGATACACATAAGACTAAAGTGGATAGTTGTGTTGACTTGCGTAGCGCTTGATACATGTAGTTGACATGAGACCCACATTCAGATGAGGTTTTCTTGGGAGATATTTTGTCCTGCATATCTCATGCAGATGACATGGTTTTCCCATAGAGAGCTTATGAATCTGGAGACCGTTCATGGGAAATTAGTGGAGGCCTCCTTGAGGGATAATAATACCAAACCAGAAATGGTGGACGTATTATTGCTTCTCGACCTAAGAGCCATAGAAGCTGAGGACCTATTAGGAGCCTTGTCCAATACTAGAACCCACATGTGAGAGGGATGAATTTTTACAGGAACCTTGACCTTCATCCTACCTGGTTTTCTTGTGTTCTTGTAGAGGCGAACTTTTGAACCTGTTATGTTCATCCTATTCTGAGATTAGTGCAGCCATTATCCAGAATATATGAAAGCTTTGATCACATGTTTATTGCATTCATAACATTGCATAGCATAAGCATGCATGCGTCATTTTGCATATCATTCTTCAACCAAATACAAGAGAGCTCATCCATCCTTTGTCTATAACCCAGAGTTGATTTCCCGACTCTCGTATTAGACTTGAAGCAGCTTTTGGAAATATCGTGAACTTAGGAGAGCAAAACCAGTTTGCGACAAGAGCAAATGTCGAATTGATGAAAAACCAATTTGACCAACTTGTGGAAGCTATGACAACCTTAGTAAAGAAAGATGACAATATTCAGAGGACTTTAGTCGCTAGGAATGTCATTCCACCTCAAGTGAACAATGTTCCTCAAGCTCACCCTGTGCAGATCCCTATTGAGAATCCTACTATTCAAGAATGTCCCATTGCCCGAGATGGATATTCCTCTTCTCTTAATGCCGTGTAATATATTAGTTTTGCATTCTCTGTGCCAGAGTTCCAAGGGGCGGCCCCTGTGATGAAAACCAAGGACCCACGAGCTGTTGAGATTATGGAAAGATGTCGTGTGTTGGAAGGGAAGCTTAAAGCCATGGAGGGGTGTGATGCTTTTGATCTAAATGCTTTGAACATGTGTTTGGTACGCGGCCTTGTAATACCTCTAAAGTTCAAGACACCGAAGTTTGAGAAGTACAAAAGGGATAGTTGTTCGAAGCAACATTTGGTGATGTTTTGCAGCAGAATGATCTCATATGTCCACAACGACAGACTTATGATTCACTGTTTCCAGGACAGTCTGAGTGGGGCATCACTGAGTTGATACATGCAGCTAGAGAGAAGACACATCCAATCATGGTCAAACCTAGCTAACGCCTTTGTGAAACAATACAAATACAATCTTGACATGGCTCCCAACCGTATACAATTGCAAGGCTTATCTCAAGAGAACAACGAATCCTTCAGAGGATATGCTCAGAGATGGAGAGAGGTAGCTGCTCGCGTTCAACCATCCCTCTCATATAGAGAATTGGTTTACCTGTTCATATATACTTTGCAAGGCCCATACCTAGAAAAGATGATTGGCAATGGGACATCAAACTTCTCTAACTTGGTATCAATTAAAGAACACACCGAGAGCGGCCTCAAGAGTGGAAAGATCCAAGACGCTTCGAACATCCCAGTTAGTGAAAGTGAATCAGTTGCCAGTTCCCAAGAAGAAGGGGAGGAGGAAAATAATTCCATTTGGGAAACTCCACAAGTTCCACCTCTGCTACCTTATCCTCAGTACTCATGCACCTCAATTGTTCAGAGTCAGCAACCTTCTGGGTCTCCGTGTCAGATACCATTCTCTCCACAGGAACAGTATCAAGGACCTCCTCAGTATCAACGGTCATACCTACGTCAGCATGCTCTGCATCAGCTGCATCAGCACGCCCGACAAAGGTTAAGAAAGCCAGAAAGACTTTGGTTGCGAGACCATGTTCTTTCCCTTCTGAGGTTTTCTCGATGTTTTCTTTTCCCCGTTGGGATAAATAAAGTTCGATGGCGACTCTGTGTCTTCGCCGGTTGTTTTTCACGTAGCGACACTATTGAATTACAACACAAAACCTTTTGGATCATTAAGAAGTTGAATTTTAATTTGTATGTTGCTTGACATGCATGGTTGTTTCAACTCAATGCCTTGTAATACCATAGTTTGTTTTCTTATTGGAATGTTGAAATTCACATGGCCAACACTAAGAAATGACATGACAAAAAAAGCCAGAAAAAGAGAGCTAGTGGAAGGACAACAAGTCCTCCTCTACAATTCAAGACTTTAACTATTTCTTGGTAAATTGAAGTCAAGATGGTCATTCCCTTCAAACTTCTTAAGGTATATCCTCACGGGGCTGTAGACCTTCTTAATGAGAAAATAAGAAATTAGTTTAAAGTTAATGTCCAAAGAGTGAAGACTTTCGTTGGAGATCCTTTAAATGATGCAAGCATCACCATTGATATGGAAGATTTATGTTTTTGTTTGAAGTCAGGATAAAAGACTTTAAACTACTACTAGGAGGTAGCACAAAATAATTTAATGTTGTATTGTAATTTTCATGGTCATAGGTTAGATAAGAAAGTTTCAACATAATGACTTTTATCACTACTACAAATAATACTTTTTGTGACAAAGCTTTCACCTTGACCCACCAATAACTGAGGTATATGTTACTGCAACACTATCATTTATTTATTTGTTAAAAATATATACAACATATACCTTCAATTATTCCCTAAACTGAGGTAATATAAACTACGAGAAAACTTGCTTCGAATCTCATTTACTACATTTCATGTTTTATTTTTATATTTAATTGGTTTAGAGTCACATAGAGCCTTTCCCTTTTCCCTTTTTATTTTTTATTTTTATTTGTATTACCCTCGATTATATTGGCTAACCGAGGGGTAATATCTTTAACATTTCATGTACCTTTTTTATTTTTTATATTATTTTTAATTATTAATTAATCTATTACCTTAGTTGCTTCTTAAAATCGAGGTGATAGTTGTTGTGAATTAGGATTTGTCACACCACACTTAAGATGAGAAACTAGCATGATATTTATAATAAAACCTAACATACTAACCTAATGGGCTTTTTAACAATTACCCATTACAAGCTAACTTAGGGTACAAGCTAACTTAGACAATTGGATCCTTAACACAAGGCCCAATTCGACATAATAGGTCAACATTATATTTTGACATTACATACTAGAACTAGCTTCGACTACAGTATGTAACCCTTAGACATTAGCATGTGATCCATATTCGACTTCATGCTTGTCTCCTGTCAAAACACATGAAAGTTATCCCTCGACAGAGCTAGAGTTCGACCCAACAATCTCACAAAGCTCCACCTTAGATCTAACTATACAAACAATAGGGAATAAACTAGCTTTCAACATGCAGCTTTATCAACTACATACAATGGAAAAACTTGCAACTGGGCAACGTCTTGGTGATCATATCAGTAGCATTATGATATGTCGAAACCTTCAGCACTTGGATTTCTCCACGTTCGATTACCCCTCTGACGAAATGCAGCCTCACATCAATGTGCTTGGTTCGCTCATGATAGGTTGAATTCTTCGACAGGTGTATTGCACTTTGACTATCACATTTAACAGTGACAACTTCACCTTGAAGTTTCACCTCCTTTGTAAAACCTTCAAGCCATAATGCTTCCTTCACAACTTCAGTTAGGGCGATATATTCTGCTTCAGTGGTTGATAAGGCAACAACCTTCTGAAGTGTTGCTTTCTAACTGATTGATATGCCAAACATAGTGAACACATATCCAGAAATAGATTTTCCGGAATCCATACAACCTATATAATCAGAGTCGACATATCCTTTGATTGCTGATTTACTATATTCACCCAAGGTTCCACCATAAATTAGGACTTTGTTCAGAGACCCATTTATGTACCTTAAAATCCACTTGAATGCTTGCCAGTGAGCCTTTCCAGGATTCGCCATGTACCCGCTTACAAGACTTACTGCATATGCTATGCCAGGTATAGTACATACCATAACATACATTAAAGAACCCACTATATTAGCATACAGAATGCTATTCATATAGGCTCTTTATAGATAGTACTAGGACACTGATCTATACTCAGCTTGAATTAAGGGTTTGTCAGAGTCACAACAGGCTTTGAATTCGACATACCATACTTTTCGAGAATCTTCCGTAGGTATGCCTCTTGAGATAAGCATAATTTTGATTGATTTCTATCTCTTTGGATGTCAATCCCAAGAATCCTGGACGCAACTTCTAGATCCTTCATTTCGAACTCCTTATTGAGTTCAACCTTCACCTTTATTACATCTTCGACATTGTTGCTTGCTATTAGAATATCATCCACATACAGTAACAAAATAACAAATGAATTACCCGGTCAAAATCTGAAGTAAACACAGTGGTCGAACTGACTTCTAATGAAACTTATGCGTGCCATGAACTTGTCGAATCTTCTATTCCACTGTCGAGGAGATTGTTTTAGTTCATATAAAGACCTCTTCAGCTTGCACACGTAATTTTCCTTCCCCCCTTTCAATATACCCTTCAGGTTACCTCATCAGGATTATTTCATCTAGATCATCATACAAGAATGCAGTCTTCACATCCATCTGTTCTAGTTCAAGGTCGAATTGTGCCACCGTAGCAAGCAACATTCGAATGGATCTGTGCTTCACAACAAGAGAGAACACATCATTGAAGTCAACACCTTTTTTCTGAGTGAACCCCCTAGCGACCAATCTTGCCTTGTATCTTTTTGACACCACTCCTTTGATTCCTTCCTTAACTTTGAAAATCCATTTACAGCTGACTAACCTGGCTCTAGCAGGTTTCTTGATCAGTTCCCAGGTGTTGTTATCACGAAGAGATTTCATCTCATCATCAATGGCCTTCAGTCATTCAGTCTTATTTCGAATCCTCATAACTTCCTTATAGTCTCTAGGTTCTTCGTCGAGAATCTCACTTGCAGAGATTAAGGCATAAGCTATAAGATCTGCATTAACTTTCAATTAGGGTCTTGCATGAGATGTGTGTTGAAAGGAAATTGAAAAAAATATTGTTTCATAAATCCATTAAACATTCAATTTCAAGGTAATTCAGCAAACACTATCATGATGCACATACAAAATAAGTTGGTTAAGGAGAATAAATATTGTTACATGGCACCATTTATAAATCAATTTTATACGCATTATTAATTATTCTGAGTGTTTATGTAGGGAACATTGACAACTAATTATAATTTTATGTTTGAAGCAAAATACTGTAATTATGTTATGCTCGTTACACTATCATATTGGTGAAGATATGCAAAAGGTTTTGAGTGGGTAAGCGATATTATTTGTAGTACTCAAATTTTACCTTTAATTTTTAATAGTTTTTGTTTATTTTAATAGTTTTTATTCATGTTTAACTTTTACCGTCATATAAAACTATGAAGATATACAATTTTGTGAAACATAATCTACAAAGAAGAAAGCCAAAGTTCACAGAACCACTTAAGCATTACTTGTGCTTTTTGACATTCTTTTATTTTTGCTAATGTATTACTTGTGCTTTGTGTGTATTAATTTGTAACTATATGAAAATTATTTGTAGTAGCATAGACAACCCAACGACTATGATTGTGGATACTATGTGATGAGACATATGTTTAATATTATCTCGAGAGGCATTATCAATTCATGAACTAAGGTATTAACTATCCATATACATGTAATTTATGTATATTTGTTAAGTTAATGTTGTTGTTGTTAGCTTATCATAATTTAAATATTGTTCAAATTATAGGGGTTTAGTAACGAAACATCATTCTCAAGAGAAGATATAGATGACATCTGATCACGTTGGGTCGATGCCTTCCTATCTTTTCATGAATCTCATAAACACTAGTTTTTATTGATCCTGGATTGGAATGCATCTAACGGATGTGATATAAACTAGAGTTAAAACCCTAAACGAACCTCACCGGCCGGAGAAGGACCTCCGGTCATCTTCTCCGGCGAAGCACCACCACCTGCAACCTTCAAACTCTCCAGAAATTTATGAAATGCATATCAAAATGTTCAGGAAGTCATGGAGATCACAAATCCAGCAAAAGAATTCACATATCATGCATATACACAGAGAATCGAGCACAAACATTTTGCCCTAGAATTTGAATCTAAGCACTTAAGGTGCCTATCACTAGCCAGATCAATCACATTGCTTCTATTAAGCTATAATCAACATAAAACAAGCTAAAAAAATAATGAAATCGCGCAAGAAAAATTGAAGAAGTTCAAACCTGGATTGAAGCTTCTTGATGATTGTTGAGAAAACCAGAGGTGTAGGCTTGTTCTTGAGCTTCCAAGGAGCAAAGCTTTGAATCTTGATGAAGACAGAATGAGATTCGAATTGCAATGAAGCTAAACTTGAGGAGATTGATCCTGATTCTTCCTTGTTCTTGATCAGAGAGTTACAATGATGAACAATGGATGAAGATGATAATAAAATCGTGCACAGAGAGAGAGAATTCAGAGAGAGTTTTTCAGAGAGTGAGGTTTGTGAAATGTGAGAAAATGAGAGTATTTTTTTCCAAAATTCTGTTAGAGAAGTTTTTATATGTTGAGTTAGATCCTAACTAGTCTAGTTAACAGTTAGGATCATGGTTAGGTTAGATGTGGTGTGTGGAGATTGTTAAGGGTGTGAGAGGCAATGGAAGCTCCAGCTGACTCGCATATGGCTATGTTGTTGTTATTATGTGATGCTGAACATGGTAGCTTATGGTGAGTTGATAATGATGGATAGTGGTGATGACATGCTGCCACATAAAACTTGTTATGCAAGTTTCTCATTTCCTCTTTGGTGTATGGCTCTATGTATGGAGCATGTATGTGTAAGAATTGTGTTTGTCTTTTAATGGCAATGTGGATGGTATGAAAGCATGCGTGTGAATGTGTGAATCTGAACCAAGGCAATGCATCATTCTTTCTATCTTGGAAAAAACAAACATGGAAATGATGATGTTTAAAGATGAATTTCTCTCATGTTGATGGATGAAATTATGAGCTTTAGGATGTAATGGAAAGAGGAAACATAGTAGAACAAGATTGATGTTTGGTTTGGATCCAATGGAGGCTTATAACACACTTGAAAATAGCTTTGAAGTCAAGGAATCAAAACTGGTGTATGGCCGAGGCAAGTTGTGACATGCATGGCAACATGGGCCTATAGAATTCAGTTTTGACATCATCACTTTGAGTAACCACAACTTCCCATCCCTTGATCAGATGAAAAATTGATAAACATGAAAGTTGTATAGGACATGGAGATGAACAAGATTGATGTTCAACAATTTTCCATTTGAAGCCTTCTTGAGTGAGAAAATTGACTTGACATTTGGCACACCACCTCTTTGATGAAATTATGGCCTGGAGGCCTGAACTTGCCTTGCCATGACTTGAAATTTGCCTTGATTTTACCAAACTTTGATTGATCTTAACTCTCTTAATTTTGATCCAATGGAAGAGTTCTTGGTATGGATTTGGAGCTTAAGATGTGATTTTTGATTGGCTCAACTTAGGCCTGAAGTTTGAAGCTTTTATCATGGAGAAAGAATGCCTTGAAGTAGAGTGCAAAATGGTCTAAACTTGCCATTTTTAGAAACCCTAAAGTTTCTATTTTGGGCAGTTTTGTGATTTCTTGATTTTTTCCATGAACCTCTTGGATTTTCTTGATCAAATATTCATCAATGAACATATTGGACTCGAGGACCCTGAATTTGACCTTAAAAAGTCAGGAGTTGACTTTTTTCACTGCACGGTTGACTTTTCCCCAAATTTCTTGATTCTCAAGCAACTGATCAATTGAACCTCTTCTGAAATAAACCAATGGGAAATCTTCCATCCTTAGACACTTGACATCATATAGAAAACATTGAGATCAAGTTTGAACCAAAATTTCATCAGGAGAATGCTTGAATCCGAAACCCTAATTTTGACTGCTTTTGTGTAGGAGATGATGAACTGTCCAACTTCTTGATGAATTCCCATCTTCCAATGACTTGTGGTATCAAATGGGATGATATATGATGAAAGAGACCTTTGAGGCTTGTTTGAAGACCCTTGGCTCTTGTTCTCTTGCTTTGGATGCTCAATACTTTGAAATCAACTGATCACATACCCAATGCTGAACCAATGCTGAATGTTTTATTTTTCTATGACTTGAATGTAATGCAATGCAATGAAAGTACATGCTAAATAATATGAAAAATGAGAGGGAAAATTTTGGGGTATTATAGCTGCCCATATTCAATCATTGTAGACCTGAATGAATGATAGCAATTGCTCTCAGAATTTCAAGGTATAGAGGGATTGAATACCGAAAAATAACCAGAAAATTTGCACTCTGTGGAGAAGAAGAAAAGGGATATAAACCCAACCAAATGAACTCTGCTCGGATAAAAGCTCTGATGATAACCATAACACTGGAGAGATGTATTTTGAACGACGCCAGATGACTACTGGCTTGCCACGCTGCGAGTGGACTTTAACAACGTCTTTTGTACGACGCCAGATGAATACTGGCTTGCCACGCTGCGGGTGGACTTTAACAACGTCTTTTAAATGACGCCAGACGACAACTGGCTTTCCACACTGCGGGTGGACTTTAACAACGTCTTTTAAACGACGCCAGACGACTACTGGCTTGCCACGCTGCGGGTGGACTTAAAAACATCTTTTTTACGACGCCAGACGTCTACTGGCTTGCCACACTGCGGGTGGACTTTAACAACGTCTTTTGTATGACGCCAGAAGACTACTGGCTTGCCACACTGCGGGTGGACTTTTGCCATTCTGTGGTTGGTCTTGAAACTGTCTTTTAAATAGAGTCAGACGACTACTGACTTGCCACACTGCGGGTGAACTTTCGCCAATCTACGGTTGGACTTTACCCTGCTTTACCACCCTAAGATGGACTTTTGCCAATCTGCGGTTGAACTTTGCTTGCTTTGCCACCCTAAGATGGACTTTTGCCAATCTGCAGTTGGACTTTGCTAATTTGCCTCCCTAAGATGGACTTCTGCCAATCTACGGTTGGACTTTTGAAAGATGCCTTTGGGGATGAAGTCAGTTGACTACTGATTGGCCACACTGCGGGTGGACTTTTGCAAAAATTCAACACTGGATTACGCTCTGCATACATATCAGACATCCCTGCTGACTCTGCTGAGGAACAATGATCAATGATCTCAGAAGCTCCCAAAAGGATAATATCTCTGTCGGAGAATGACTGAACAATCCGTCTACTCCAAATTGCCACACTTGCCAAAAATAAATTGGACTTTGAGATATGGGGAAGTGATGACTCTACCAAGAATTAATTCATCTGTCTGGAGATGAATTCTGATCATAGCAACTCAGCTGGAGGAATGACAACTTTCCGACTTGGCTGGGGAAAGAATGTACTAACTCTCTGCTGAGGAAGAGATTTTGTTGACCTGCTAAACCTCTGCAGGGAGAAAGAACAACTCAGCTGGGGATATTACTGACAAGATTCAACATTGAACTTTGTGGGGATACAACTGCCAGAAATACGATCTTACTGAGGATCAGAACTATTTCGCCGGGGGTACGCAAATCCTGGTTGGAAGACATTCCGTTGCAACATGCTGAGAAAGAGTCCCTAGAGATCTGCTGGGAAAACACAAAAACCCACGGTAATCTGTTTGGGAACAAAGCTATCGAGCTTAGAATAAAAGCCACAATGTCCCACGCTAGGCAAACCTTCCGTTTGACGACTCCACTGGGGATAATGAGTTTACCACAAACTCCGCTGGGGAAAACCGCTTCAAAGCGTCTCGTGCTGGAGATGCCCCTGAAGAGGATTTTACAGAAGACTAAGCATCCTCAAACTCTTAAACAAATGTCGAGACTTGAGCTAGTAGTATCAATTGGGAAGTCACTCTACTGGAGATAATAGATCTGGAACACATCCTACCGGAGGGATTTCAAGATGCTCCATGCTTTGGAGGGTCACCAACTCACTTTTGCCCCAGATTACAAGGCTGATCTGAAGAAATCGTCCCAAGAGAATTTTACAGAAGATTTGGCATCTTCAAACTCCTGGACACTCGCTGAATCTTGAGCATTAACTGCGAGATCTGCGAAGCAACTCTACTGGGGAATTTGTAACCGTTATCGACACAGAAAAGCTTATAGTTATTGAAAGTATTGAATGGGAGAATCGACTTAATAAGATCCAACGATACCTTATTAGCTTTGCCTCGTTGATCTCATCTTACCGTAATCAACCGCCGATCACACGGTGGACTCAATCAGTAAAAATTACAACAAAAGGGTGACATGGGAACCCTTTCCTGAATATGGTTTCCCCGGTATTCTGACTTAGGGATGACTGATTATTTGTCTAGAAGAAATAACCCATGCTCTTGAAAAGGCTTGTACCTGTTACCTGCAAGCAAAAGGATATGACTGTATGCCCCGTGCCGGATATGACTTCTGCAACTGAGAAAATCCAACTCTGAACCTCCACTTGTTGGGGAGAAATGTTTTGATGTATCTCTTGCTGGGAACATGATTAATGAAGCCTGCTGAAAATAGGGGACCACAAATGCCTTGGGTTGGAATGCCCCTTTGTTTCAAGCTTTTTGGCTAATTGACTGCATATGCGTGAACAACAGTTTTTCTTTTTTCACCTGCCCCAGACCAACATGGTCCACCAGAAGAAATTGCTTCAAGAGGATTTTACAGAAGACTTGACATCCAAAACGCCTCAATGTCTTCAAACTCTTGGAGAGATTCGTCGGATCTCGAAGTAACTGCCTCAGACTGTATGGTCTACAGAGGAATTCGCCTCAAGAAGATTCATGAACAATCTCATATCACCGTGAGATATTCTGCCCCAATACTCTGAACCCTGGATAGGCTGATCAGTCGTCTGGATGAACTAACTTCTCATGCTCTTGGGATGACCTGCTCCAGTATGAACCTTGAAGTGGTTTTGCCCCTGACTACTGATCTTCGAAGGAAGACCCCGAATACCTGCCTTTGGAGAGATTTGAATCTCGAAGTAATTGCCCTAGTTTGGCTGAACTCTGAAGAGATTTCTCGACGTGATTGGCTCAGGTTGGCTACACCTTAAAGAGATGATTTGACGTGATTGCCCCAGATCGGCTACTTCTTAACTCAACTTGTTGGGAAATCTCCCTCTCAACAAAGTTTCTTGAGGAAGTACCACTGGATGTGGCTGTCCTTCGGGAGTTTCAGGATTCTCAACTCGGAAAGATTAAGCTTCTGGGCTGAATTTCCATATGCAAACTTCTTTTGATGTCAAACAAATGTATTCAAGCAGAAAATGTTTTAGTCTGAGAATGAAAATTCTAATGCAACACACATGTTAATCTTGAAGTTTTACTGAAAAGATGTCGCAAACCCTTTGTGAGCGAATCACGGGTTAGGATACGACATTAATTTTTGAACGAAATAATGCAATGCACATGCAACACCAACAAAGATCTTTTAGCACAACTCACAGGAGTCAGGAACGCTATCTCTTGGTAGTATGCTTTCGAAATAACCCTGTTTCAATTGAGGACTTCTGGTTTTGTAACGGGGCCTGGTTCACGGTTATTGAAACAAGGGAAGTCTCAAAATTTATTAGTGCCCACCCACTCTTCGTGATGTCCTCCGGTCCTACATTCAGTTAGTTCGGCACTAGCGTTCACTTCTCAAAAGAGACCTTTGTGGTGGTTGAGGAACCATTGACTTTTAACAATTTAAGCACCAATCAGTTTATTGGAGTAACAGTCATCCCTTTTCGTCTTTGTGTCTGTGTCACACGACTTTGTTCTTTCGCTTGAGGGTCTTTCTTGGGTAATCCTGTTCACATTTTGCTTTCACATTCTTTTTTTTTTTTTTTTTGCTTATCCCTAACTTTTTCCTGGACAGATTCTTTTGAATCTTTGATTTCGGAGTCCAGCGGGATGCCCTAACTTTTGCCTAAGTTGCTTGTTTTCAAGTTTCAACTTAGCGGGCTTTTTCATTTCTTTTTTTTTATTCTTTTTTTTTTGAACACGTCGTGTGACATCGGCTGTCTTGATTTCTTTGGAAGGGTTGTGACTGTTTCACTTCTCAGTTGATGAGGGATAACCATTGTGGTTTCCGCTCTTTGGACCTCTTGATGCGGTAGAGTGAAAAGTAATGCATCCTCAGATGCACACTCCTTTTGAGGTTTGAACGCTTGGTCAAACTAACTGGCACCTACCCTGCCCCGGGGTTAAATGTTAGGGTTTTTTTTCTAAAAGAAACTCCTTCTTTAGGGCTCCTATTTGGGGGAGGGTCTATCTCCTTATATCTTCAGTGTTTAGGATTTGAAACAATGCCTTTACACATCGTCAACAGGGTTTTATCCAAAAGCACACAATTCGAGATTTTTGCGTTTTCAACTCATCATCCCCCTTCAAGAATTTAAGCACGACAGTTGGTATTGCAATGCACATATACAAAATTATGAGTGAATACGAATGGATTACTTTAGGAAAAACATGCGCGCTTTATTAGGATTAACATAAAAAGAAAAACAGATTTCATGCATGCATACAAATGTTTTGACGAACATAAAAAGCTACACATGAGAATGCAGTAAAGAAGCTAAATGATTGTCCTTGTTGAGGAGGCTTGACTCCGTCTGGACTGTTAGCTCTTGTATTGGCTGGAATTTTGGTAAAACAATGTTGATGTCATATGTCTGATGTCATAACATTGGTTCCTAACATTAGCTGTTGCAGGGTTGAAGTTTTATATGCTGATGTTATAAGTGATGTCTTAACATCACTATATCAGAACATCAGAACATCAGATTGTGATGTTTTAGGGTTGCGCGTGTTAGTGAGTTTTGAGGAGATCTGTTAGAGTGATTGGATGTGAATATCTTGGAGAAGAGATTTCCAATCAGATAAATTTGCAGATTATGGAGCAGATTCTGTAACCAACATTAGGGCTGATTTGGAGAGATTTAAAAAGATTTGAAGATCAAATTTGTTTTAAAATCAGATATTTTTGGAAGAGATCCAAGCCTAAGTCAGAATTATATAAAAGCATCCTCAACCCTTGTTGAAAAAGTGACGAAGACAGAGAGCATAGACTGAGAGTCAATTTGAGTTTTCGCGTGTTTTTGTAAACCATTCATGTTGGAATTGGTGTTACTATTTTGAGTTGTAAGTGTATTCACTCTAGAGCTTTTAAGCAAGAGTGTGTTGTTCTTGATCAAAGCTGTTAAGTAGAATCAAGTTGGGTGATTAGTGTGTAATCATTGGATTGTATCACTGTGGTGAATTAGGGAGTGAGTGGTTTCTCATACCTAAGTGGTTTCTTAGGTAGAAGTGTCATTGGGTAGTGATTAAGTTAGGTAGATGTCAACTGGGATTGTTGAGTCTATAATTTGATACTACTAATAGTGAATTTCCTCCCTGGCTTGGTAGCCCCCAGACGTAGGTAGTTAGACCTAACTGGGTGAACAATTCTTTGTGTCATTTACTTTTGTTTTTACCCTATTCATATAGCAGATTGTGTTGTTGTGACATCACACTTAACATCACACATCTGATACCAGAATTTCAATTGGTATCAGAGCAGGCATTCTGCTCTGCATCTGGGTGAGATCTAGGGCTGATACTTTCTGGTTCAATGGACAAGGAGACTGGTGGATTTGTGAATAGACCCCCTATTCTAGATGGCTATAATTATGACTATTGGAAACCTCGGATGGTTACCTTCTTGAAGTCATTGGACAACAGGGCTTGGAAGGCTGTCTTAAAAGAATGGAAAGCACCTGCTATTGTTGTAAAGGATGGGACAACAAAGCTAAAACCTGAGGAAGATTGGACAAAGAAAGAAGATGAGCTTGCACTTGGAAATTCAAAAGCCTTGAATGCCATCTTTAATGGTATTGACAAGAACATCTTTAGGCTGGTAAACACTTGTGAAGTAGCTAAGGAAGCTTGGGATGTCTTGAAAACTACTCATGAAGGAACCTCCAAGGTCAAGATGTCAAGACTTCAACTGCTGACCACAAAGTTTGAAAATCTGAAGATGAAGGAGGATGAAACCATTCATGATTTTCACATGAATATTCTTGAGCTGTCCAATGCCTCTAGTGCTTTAGGAGAAAGAATGACTGAAGAGAAGCTGGTAAGGAAGATTCTCAGATCCCTTCCCAAGAGATATAAAATGAAGGTGACTGCCATTGAAGAAGCTCAAGACATCAGCAAGATGAGGGTTAATGAGTTGATTGGTTCTCTTCAAACCTTTGAGTTGGGATTGAATGAGGAGCCTAAAAAGAAGACCAAAAGCATAGCTTTGGTGTCCAATACTGAAGATTGTAAGAAGGAGTGTAATTTTGAAACTCAGGAGGAACTGTCAAATGCTGTTGTGATGCTTGGGAGACAGTTTAATAAAGTGTTAAAGAGGATGGATAGAAACTATAGACCTAATGTTAAGAACATCACATCTGACAACAACAGGTCTAGTGATCAGGTGAAGAAAACAAGAGATGAAGAAAAGTCCAATCATGACAAAGGAGTTCAATGCTATGAGTGTGAAGGTTATGGTCATGTCAAGAAAGAATGCCCTACATACCTCAAAAAGCAGAAAAATGGGTTATCTGTTTCCTGGTCTGATACATATAGTGAAAGTGAAGAAGAGAATGACAAGCATGTTAAGGCATTGACTGGACTATGTGCCTCTGATGGAGAATCTAGTGATGGTGAATTGACCTTTGAAGAGCTGGCATCCTCTTATCAAGAGCCGTGTCTGAAAAGTGAACAGGTCCTTCAAGAAGGGGAGAAGCAGAAGAAGATTATTGTACAGCTTGAGACTGAGAAAGCTAAACTTAAGAATGAAGTTTTGTTGTTAAAATCCCAGCTTGATCAAATGCCAAAATCCATCAGAATGTTAAATAGTGGAACTGACACTCTGGATAAAATTCTTGAAGCTGGAAAAGGTGCAAGTGATAAGACTGGTCTAGGATATGAGGGTGAGAAGAAGATATCTGCATAGGCTAGTTCTTCTGGGGTTAAACAAAACATTCCTCATCAGAATGAAAAAGGACATGGTTCTGGAATTAAGAAGAATGTCCCTCACCCTAGGCAACAAAATAATGGAAAGGGCTATGGTCATAAGAATTTTTTGTCTCAACCTCAAGGAAAGCCCCAGTTTTCTGGAGCTAGACAGTATATGCCTCCCCAATACCATAGGAGCATGCAGGCTTATAATTTCAAACATAACTTGTTCCATCCAATGTCTCAACATCAAGGGAAAATGTATGGGCTTGGACCTAATAATGCTGTGCCTCATGGTGATGGCAGAAGAAGGCCACATCATCATGGTAAAAGACAGCCTAAGCACTACAGAAGACAGCCTAGTTATGGGAGAAGACAGCATCAATACTTTGACAGATGGCAGCCTCAGCATTATGGCAGAAATCATCATCAAGGGGGGAGACACTTCAATCACTTCAGAGAAGAGATTCAAAGAGTAAGATGTTACTATTGTGGTAGATTTGGCCATATACAATCTTCTTGCTTTAAACTGCATGGTTATCCCAAGCCTGTTCCTCAACCTAGACAGAAGCAGGAGAGGCCTCAGATTGTGAAACAATGGATTCCTAAAGCTGCTGTCACATGTCTATTGGCTCACTCATCAGTTAGAACCCCAGCTATGGATGGTTGGTATTTTGACAGTGGTTGTTCAATGCATATGAATACTTTCAAGAATCAGTTGGTAGATATCAGGACTTACTCCACAAAGGATGTAACTTTTGGTAATGGAGAAAAAAGGGAAGTAAAAGGAATTGGAAAATTGAGTTGTGAGGCTGGACCTAATCTTGAAAGTGTTCTTCTGGTCAAAGGATTGACTGCTAATTTGATTAGCTTTAGTCAGTTATGTGATGAAGGATTCAAGGTTAGCTACACTAAAGATGAATGTTTAGTGACTAATGAGAAGAGTGAAGTCGTTATGAGGGGAGTTAGATCCATAGATAACTGTTATTTATGGGTTCCTCAAGAGTCCAGCTTATCATGTAATGTCAAGGATGATGTTATGACATCTGAATGTGACATTAGAAGGATCACCAAATAACCTAGTGTTATGCAACTATTCAGAGGAAATATTGAAGAAACTAAGGTAGTTGAGGTTGATCATTCAGGTATGAAGGGTAATGACGATTTCCCTAAAGATATGTGTGCTGAAATTTGTGAAGTGTTAAGTAGAAATTTGGGCAATTGGAAAAGGATTCAAAGGTTAATGAATTATGATGTGCATTTATTAAATTTCAAAAATTTAAAAGGAAATTTGTTTTGGTGGGGAAAATACATTTATTGGCCTTTAAGTAACCAACAAAAGCAGTTCCCTCACCTTAGGCTATCATTCCCTATTATTGCTCTCTCACGCTATTTCACTCTCCACACTCCAAGTCCTTTCATCTTCCCCCTCAAGAACAAAAAATTACAAAACACCTTTGGTCACCAGTTGTTGCATAGAAATGATGTCTAAATAAGTGTCATCTCCATCCAAGAAGGCTGCGTCCAAAAGTTCCACTCATGCAAATTCTAGGGTTTTGACAGAAGAGGTGTCTGTGAATGAAGCTATGGACATTGCTCCTATCTATATGATTCCAGCCTCTGATAAGAAAAGACCTGAGAAGTATCAACCCAAAAGACCTTCAAAAGATAATACTTCTAATCAATCTGCGAGTAGTAAATTTGATGATAGTGAAAGTAGAGCTTTTGTCACTAGTGTGTTGTTTGGAGACAAACCTAATCCTAGGACTACCACCCCTCTTCCACAAACTGTTGAAGAAAGGGTAGATGTTGACTAGAGCATTAATCAGATTGTCACAAAAATATTTGAGAAAGGGATTCCTGTGAAGGGAATATCTAGACCTCTAAGTCAAAGGCCTGCTGATAAATCTGTTAGAGAAAAGGGTGACATTGAAACTTCTGAAACAAATCTTCACAGATTAGCTGTTTCAGTCATTGAAGATGCTGAGATTGAAGATGAAGTTGAAGCTGAAGCTGAAAGAGAAAGGGATGCTCATATTGAAGATGAGGTTGATGTTGAACATGATGTTGTAACATCACCTGCTAGGGATGTTACTCCTAGTCCCAGAGGGAAGAAGAATGCTGATGGGGTGGATGTTGTTGACTTATCTGATAATGAAGTAATTGGTAATGCTGTTCCTGGGATTGCCAATAGATTAAAGACTAGAAAAGGAAAGACTGTGGAATCTTCTCCTAAGATGACAGCTGAAGGCAAGAAGAAAAAGACATCTGTTGTTGGTCCAACTAAATCTTGGAGCAAGGATGTTGTGACCTCCAAAAAGAGAAAGGTTAGAGAGGAATCTGAATCTGAGTATGATGTTGAGGAAGATGTTCAAGACATCATCCCTGTCAGAAAGTCCATTTTGAAGAGAATTTATGATAAGGTTCCTGAAGTTCCAGTAGACAACATATCCTTTCATTATGCTAGCAGTGCTTCAATGTGGAAATTTGTGTGCCAAAGGAGAATAGCTCTGGAGAGAGAGCTGGGCAAAGATACATTGGAGATGAAAGAAATTATGGAGCTCATTCATGCTGCTGGACTGTTGAAGACTGTGACAAAATTCTCTAAGTGCTATGGTGGACTTGTTAAGGAATTTGTTGTTAACATTCCCATAGACATTTCTGATAAAAGAAGTGTGGACTTCATGAAGGTGTTTGTTAGGGGTAAGTGCATTAATTTCTCTCTTAGTACCATCAATAAGTATCTGGGAAGAGATGATCAAGAGGGTTGTGAACTGGAAGTGACTGATAATGATGTGTGTAAAGAGATCACAACCACTCAGGTGAAGGTTTGGCCACTGAAAGGTAAATTGACAGCTAGCAAACTCAGTATCAAGTATGCTATTTTGCACAGAATTGGAGCTGCTAACTGGGTGCCTACTAATCACAAAACCACCATAGCTGTGGGATTAGGAAGGTTTATTTATGCTGTTGGGAAAAAGGTCAAGTTCAATTATGGGAATTACATATTTGATCAAGTTGTGAAGCATGGTGCCCCTAATGCTATCAAGATGCCTATAGCATTCCCTTCCCTTGTCTGTGGAATGATCTTAGATCAACATCCTGGAATTCTAACCAGTTCAGATGTAGAATGTAAGAGGGAGTCAGCTTTATCCTTGCATCCCAAGCTGTTTGTTGGGAATCATGTTCCAGACATTGTTGTAACATCAAGTTCTGGTGTTAAGAAGGTCAGGACTAAAGCTGAGTTAATTGAAGAATTGAAGGCAACCTTCAAGGATCTTGATATGGTTATCAGTACTAGCACTGCTAGGAAGTTGAGAATTGAGCAGATGATCAAATCCTTGGAACAGGGTGAAGATGATGTGAGTGCCAACACTGAAGATTCAGGTTCAGAGGAAGGTGAGGAGAATGATGCAGATGGTTCTGATGCTAGTGAAGATTGAAGTGCCGCTTTTGCTGTTTATTGCTTTTGTAGTTTATAGTTTTTGCTTCTGCACATTGTGTGCATGGTGTGTATCTTGGATAATAGTACTTTTATGTTTATCTTGGTTTTGTTCTATGATTTGTCTTGTCTTGTGGTGCTGACTTTAGACTGACAAGGAGAGCTAGTAGGACTAACTGTAGTAGAGTGTTAAGGTTTAACTTGTTGATAGTTGGCCAATTGTGGCTAAAAAGGGGGAGAGTTAGCCTATGTGTTGCCTAGTTGTCTGATGTGGCTCTAGGCTTGAGGGGGAGTGTGCATGTTTGAACAGCTGGTATGCTGGTTCTTGCCTTGAGGGGGAGTTTAGCTTGCAGCTTGTTATGTGATTGCTGCTGGGTTAAAGTTTTTTGTCGTTTGAAGTTTTTTCCGCTGCAGGTACCTTTGATGATGGCAGAGTTTGTTTTAGCCAAAATTAGCCAAAGGGGGAGATTGTTAGCTCATGTATTGGTTGGAATTTTGGTAAAACAAAGTTGAACAATGTTGATGTCATATGTCTGATGTCATAACATTGGTTCCTAACATTAGCTGTTGCAGGGTTGAAGTTTTATATGCTGATGTTATAAGTGATGTCTTGACATCACTATATCAGAACATCAGAACATCAGATTGTGATGTTTTAGGCCTGCGCGTATTAGTAAGTTTTGAGGAGATCTGTTAGAGTGATTGGATGCGAATATCTTGGAGAAGAGATTTCCAATCAGATAAATTTGCAGATTATGGAGCAGATTCTATAACCAACATTAGGGATGATTTGGAGAGATTTAAAAAGATTTGAAGATCAAATTTGTTTTAAAATCAGATATTTTTGGAAGAGATCCAAGCCCAAGTCAGAATTATATAAAAGCAGCCTCAACCATTGTTGAAAAAGTGACGAAGACAGAGAGCATAGACTGAGAGTCAATTTGAGTTTTCGTGTGTTTTTGTAAACCATTCATGTTGGAATTGGTGTTAGTATTTTGAGTTGTAAGTGTATTCACTCTAGAGCTTTTAAGCAAGAGTGTGTTGTTCTTGATCAAAGTTGTTAAGTAGAATCAAGTTGGGTGATTAGTGTGTAATCATTAGATTGTATCACTGTGGTGAATTAGGGAGTGAGTGGTTTCTCATACCTAAGTGGTTTATTAGGTAGAAGTGTCATTGGGTAGTGATTAAGTTAGGTAGATGTCACCTGGGATTGTTGAGTCTATAATTTGATACTAATAATAGTGAATTTTCTCCCTGGTTTGGTAGCCCCCAGACGTAGGTAGTTAGATCGAACTGGGTGAACAATTCTTTGTGTCATTTACTGTTGTTTTTACCTTGTTTATATAGCAGATTGTGTTGTTGTGACATCACACTTAACATCACACATCTGATACCAGAATTTCATGGACTTATTGATTCTGAAGATGTTTTTACAAACTGGGTGCTCAATCTGATGAAGAAAATTCAATTTATGGGCCACCCGTCTGGTGTGATAACCTTTGAGTCAATCAAGTCTTGCACCTTATGTTTGAACACTCTGCAATTGTCAATTGTATGTCCAAACATTCCCGAGTGAAACTCGCACCTGGCATTCATGTCATAATCTGGAGGAAAAGGAAACGGCACTGGCACTACCTTGCCCAGCTGAATCAAAGAGCCTTGGAGAAGGCGAGCAAGAAGCTGGCTTTGAGAAATAGGAACTGGAGCAGACACTCTCTCAGACCTCCTAAGTCCTCATTGCCTCTGTTGCTGACGGTTTTGCTGCCAATGTTGAATATGGTGCCTAGTCTGCCCCTGTACTTTTCTTTCCATATTTGGCCGAGGAACAAACAAAGGTTGCTGACGTGATGACTTTGAAACCTGAAGCTGAGGAATACATCCATGACCTGAGGTAGACCATAGAGAAGGGGAAGGAATACTCACTTCCTTTGTAGCTATTGGCGTAAGATCACCTGATACCTTCAAGCCAGCTGGTCCGAACTCGATTTCTTTGGAGTCAATTAAGTCTTGTACTTGGTGCTGGAATGCTCTACACCCCTCAATATCATGGCCTGGTGCCCCTGAGTGAAAATCACAATAAGCCTTGACATCCCATCCTTTTGGAAGCTTTGCAGGAGGAGTCAACTTCTGGAGCTCAATCAATCTTAACTGAAGCAGTTGCTGAAGTAATTCGGCACGACACATCGGTAGAGGATCAAAAACCCTTTCTTGCTTCTGTTGATGATGAAAGGATACAACCGGGAGGGTCCTAGCTGTAATTTGCTAATGCGGTAATTTCGGAACCCAAGGTTTATAGATTGAGGAAAGTCCCTGAGAGGAGGGAGGAATATCCACCTCTTTAGCAGCAGTTGGAGGAACATCTCTTCGCTTGACAGTGCTGATGGGTACAAACTCGATTGCCCCTGAATCAATAAGCTCTTGGACCTTATACTTGAGCATCTTAAAATTTTCAACATTATGACCAGGTACCCCTGAATGGAATTCACACCTATCATGGACATTGGAACCCATACGAAACTTAGTGTGTGGAGGTCCTGCAACAATCACTTCAATTAGCTGAAACTTGAGCAAGTACTGAAGCAACTGAGCGTATGGCATCGGAATCGGATCAAACTTCTTTTCAAGCTTTTCTGGATTAAGACCCTCAAGAAACAGTTGGTGATGAAAAAGCTCTGACGATGGAGAGGATTCACGAGGTAAACCATCGTCTAGAGGAGACCCCAAAGAGGTAGGAGAAATAAGAACCTCTGCTGCGGAAGCGGACGCCTGATTGTTTTCCTTTCTTAACGCTTCATTTAGAATTTCCATAACCCGGCCCATCTGAGTATTTATCCAGTTGACTTCTTCTCTAAGCAGTTCCTGACCTCGGGACAACGCCTGAATGTCCACCATAAAATGCCCCAGTTGGGCCTTCATCTCAGCCACCTCCGCTTGGAGTTGTTCCATATCTGAACCTTGATTGTGGTGAATCGAGTAGTTGGAAGAAGTCATGTTGGCCGTTCTGCAGAGAATACCCAGTCAGAATGATAATCCACACCTTTAGATTCTGGTACCTGTTATGAATGCATGAATGCATGAATGTATGCAAATGCCATGTTCGGTTATTTCCAAGGAATCTATCTGCTTTGATTCAAATTTTGTACAGAATAATGCATAAGAAAAGGGGAAACTGCTCAATAGCAAAATTCAGATATAAGATCCTTGGAAATAACAGAACATGTGTGCTGAAATGCTATGATATTACATATGTACAGACATGTGATCAGGGTTTCCATAAGTATCCTGAATAAAACTGTGCTGAACCGATCTGGCTGAACAATAACCAGTCAAGTATGCAGGATCAAAGGTCCAACAAGGAAACCAGAAAACCAGAAGAACCCCTGTAGGTTGATGGTCATACTTTACATGCATCTGCCCTGTCAGTGTAGAACCGTGAGCCAAGTGTCTGAATAGAATCATATCAGGCATATCAGACCCAAGCACCAGTAAAGAACCAGATCCAGAATACCAGAACAAAGTACCCAAATCAATGATCATATGAGAACCACACATAGGGTGGGTAGAAGGTCAAGGTTACCTGCAAAACTCACAGGTAGGTTCTAAAAGGTAGGATCCTTAGTTTTGAATCCCGGAATGAGAAACAATAACACATTCAGCCCGTAGGATACAATGCTATCGCCAAACAAAGAGATCGTCATCTGATTCACCACAAAATAAAGGCCATCCTATGCAAGTTCCAAAGTGGGCCCTCGGGTGCGAATGGGTTTGCCACAGAATGTGGTCTGCCACTGTCACCACTAAAGAGGGATGTTTCCACTAAGGTCCTCAATGACCGGTCACCATATGCACATAACCCTCAAAGTCATTCCCTGAATGAGGAAATCCCTCAAAGCAAGATAATCCTAAGAAAGTCGCACTCTGGCTGTGGAACTCACAACTACCCCCGTGGCTAAATACCATGAGAGCCCTGTGACTGTCCACTCTAAGTCTTATAGTACACTCGAGCCTGGGTAATGGGCTCATCTC
The DNA here is from genome assembly GCA_022829125.1 of Lathyrus tuberosus. Classification (NCBI taxonomy): domain Eukaryota; kingdom Viridiplantae; phylum Streptophyta; class Magnoliopsida; order Fabales; family Fabaceae; genus Lathyrus; species Lathyrus tuberosus. The sequence goes on along the minus strand of JALAZF010000115.1, from coordinate 2,752,628 downwards.
ACAGTAACAATCCCATCCCGCCAAAGGAAACCAGACAGTCTAGAATATATGATGCATGATATAAATAAAATGCAATGAAGGCGGTAAAGTAAAGTGATAAAGCTGTAAATAAAAGCAGTAAAGCTAAACTAAAGCAAAACAAAGCAAACACCCAATAAGCAGTCAACAAACAAGTGCTAGGAGAGACTCGCATCGGGGAGGGACCACCAATAGGTCAACTCTTCCCAGCAGAGTCGCCAGCTGTCGCTCCCGGGATTTTCATCCAGGTACAAATGCGAAAGTGGCACAGACGAAAGAAAGAGAGTCGCCAACCAGGCATTTTTATCCCAAAGAAAGGGAAGGGTAATGCTGCACAAACCCGGGAGAAAGGAAAGAACGAGGTCTCGCGAACCAAAGAGAACGGGTAAGGGAGTCGGTTACCTGAAGGGAAGGTTATCCAACCCCTTCACGTCCGTCGTACTCGACGGGATCCACGCTTGAAGTACTGCTCAAAGGGTGATAGAAAAGATGCTGGAAAAGGAATGGAAAGAGAATGAGAAACAAATGCAGGGAAAATAAAAGAAGTGCTCGAATGGGCCCTACCCCACTGCCTACGTATCTCATCGGGAACATGAGAATCAGAGCGACGTAGTTCCCCTTAACTAAGGGAAAACTGTTTTTGTTTTTTAGGGAACGACTAACGTTCTATGACACATGAAGATATTTCAACCTTTATTAGGTGTTTTGAAGTTGTTTTGAGATGAGAAAGAAGAGACTCAAAAGAAACAAAGGTAAAGACTAAAGGGGACTAAGACTCACCCTAATGTTATCATGCTTGGATGTTCCTAATGGTTTAGTGTGGTTTATAAACCTAAGTCTAAAAGAAGAGGGAAGAAGAGTGAGTTCTAACTTACTTCAAAGATGGAAGTTAAGTTAAGAACTCAAAGGGATGAAAGAGATGAAATGTTAAAGAAAGCATAATATGCTTATCACAATCACAACTTGAAATATTAAAAGAGATAAGAAAAGAGGTTGTATGTGGGTGCACACCCACACACTTGACTTACCATTAGCCCCTGAAAATGTTAGCGAGAACAATTTACAAGTAAAGAAATAAGGAAAGAATAACAAGTAAAGATCAAACAAGTTAAGAACTAAAGAAGAAAGATTCTAAGGGTTGAGAAGTACTCAAGGTCAGTATGTACACCATAAGGAATCATACCAATGGATACATGTTTTATGAAATCAAATAAAAGCTAACTATGTGCCAAACAATTGCATAAATGTAGTAATGTGCTACTAATGTAAACTAGGTGCATAAGAAATGTAAACATGTACAAATTCAAGAACATAGCTCAAGGTCAGAATTAAGAGTCATTAGAGGATGCATATGAATATCATAGAAGTATCATACAAGACATGAGTGCAATGATTCAAGAAGAAAAGACAAGATGAAAAGAAGTTCAAACAATGTTCAAGTTCAAAAGATTTGACATACTTGTAATGCAAGTTATGAATAAGGAATGAAACATGAACATGAATAACAATGGATGCAAGTCAGTAATGTATGACATGCTTGATCATATTATAATGCAATAATGATATCACAAAGATGCACACAAAACAAGTTGAGACATGTAGGAGAAGATGCACACAATTAGGTCAAAGTAGCTCACATAAGCACCAAACATTTATGAACCAAAATAAAATGACAAATGACCTATAATCTAACATTGATGACCTATAATATCTAATAAATGACCTATAAAAGGCACATACAAGTTCTCATGCAATGGCACAAGTGCCTCCTAATCAATCAAAGTTTAGAAGTCAAACAAAAGCATACAAATGTGACCTATACCAATCAACAAGGAAAAAATAGAAAGAGACTTAGGAAAATTATGAAATCAAATCATAAAGTACCTAAGTAAGAAGCTAAACACATGTCAAAAAATCATGCAAATATTCAAGAAGAAACTAGTTCAAACAAGTCATCAAAGTCATATTAGGTCAACAATGAATAATGCACAAAGATATGGTTCAAAAGCTATGCAAAAATGATTTTAAAAATTCAAAAAAATTATATAAGATGCCTTGATATGTTGTTTAGACATGACAAAAAGATTGGGTGCAAAAATGTTTTAAAACTATGCAAAATAAATCAAAAATAAAACATGTGTAATGAAGAAGAAGACTTAAAAAGAAATTGAATGGAAATTAAGAAAATATGAACAAAATCAATTAAAATCAGAATTAAAAAATATGAAAAATTAGTTTAATGAATTATGATGCTATATGAATTTTTGTATAATTTTTTAATGCATTTTGGTATTTTTAATAAAAGAAAATAGAAACAGTATGAAAAAGAAATTTAAAATAAAAGAAAATAGGAGAGGGGGTGCAAGCAAAGTAAAAACCACGTTCAGAATGTGTTTGGGCTTAAAGTGAAGGGGTGTGAAAAGCAATTATGTCCAGTCCAATTACAGCACGCGTATGGCAATTAAGGTGGAACCTCAGTCAAATAGTTGACTCAATAACAACCACAAGATACAGTCAATAAGTGATAATCATCAAAGTACTTAGATCCAACAAATCAAAACGCATGCACACAACAATTACCACGCACGCACACACATACAACCAAGTCAGAGTCCAAAAAAGGCACGTGGACAACACATGATCATTAATGTGTTGGCAGCATGAGAAGCGTAGGATTATAATGCATTTAATGGCTGTGATATAAACTGGAGTTAAAACCCTAAACGAACCTCACCGGCCGGATAAGGACCTCCGGTCATCTTCTTCGGCGAAGCACCACCACCTGCAACCTTCAAACTCTCCAAAAATTTATGAAATGCATATCAAAATGTTCAAGAAGTCATGGAGATCACAAATCCAGCAAAAGAATTCACATATCATGCATATACACAGAGAATCGAGCACAAACATTTTGCCCTAGAATTTGAATCTAAGCACTTAAGGTGCCTATCACTAGCCAGATCAATCACATTGCTTCTATTAAGCTATAATCAACATAAAACAAGCTAAAAAAATAATGAAATCCCGCAAGAAAAATTGAAGAAGTTCAAACCTGGATTGAAGCTTCTTGATGATTGTTGAGGAAACCAGAGGTGTAGGCTTGTTCTTGAGCTTCCAAGGAGAAAAATAAATGCTATGGAGCTTTGAATCTTGATGAAAACAGAATGAGATTCGAATTGCAATGAATCTACACTTGAGGAGATTGATCCTGATTCTTCCTTGTTCTTGATCAGAGAGTTACAATGATGAACAATGGATGAAGATGATAATGAAATTGTGCAGAGAGAGAGAGAGAATTCAGAGAGAGTTTTTCAGAGAGTGGGGTTTGTGAAATGTGAGAAAATGAGAGTCTTTTTTCCAAAATTCTGTTAGAGAAGCTTTTATATGTTGAGTTAGATCCTAACTAGTGTAGTTAACAGTTAGGATCATGGTTAGGTTAGATGTGGTGTGTGGAGATTGTTAAGGGTGTGAGAGGCAATGGAAGCTCCAGCTGACTCGCATATGGCTATGTTGTTGTTATTATGTGATGCTGAACATGGTAGCTTATGGTGAGTTGATAATGATGGATAGTGGTGATGATATGCTGCCACATAAAACTTGTTATGCAAGTTTCTCATTTCCTCTTTGGTGTACGACTCTATGTATGGAGCATGTATGTGTAAGAACTGTGTTTGTCTTTTAATGGAAATGTGGATGGTATGAAAGCATGCGTGTGAATGTGTGAATCTGAACCAAGGCAATGCATCATTCTTTCTATCTTGGAAAAAATAATCATGGAAATGATGATGTTTGAAGATGAATTTCTCTCATGTTGATGGATGAAATTATGAGCTTTAGGATGTAATGGAAAGAGGAAACATGGTAGAACAAGATTGATGTTTGGTTTGGATCCAATAGAGGCTTATAACAAACTTGAAAATAGCTTGGAAGTCAAGGAATCAAAACTGGTGGATGGGCGAGGCAAGTTGTGACATGCATGGCAACATGGGCCTATATAATTCAGTTTTGACATCATCACTTTGAGTAACCACAACTTCCCATCCCTTGATCAGATGAAAAATTGATAAACATGAAAGTTGTATAGGACATGGAGATAAACAAGATTGGTGTTCAACAATTTTCCATTTGAAGCCTTCTTGAGTGAGAAAATTGGCTTGACATTTGGCACACCACCTGTTTGATGAAATTATGGCTTGAAGGCCTGAACTTGCCTTGCCATGACTTGAAATTTGCCTTGACTTTACCAAACTTTGATTGATCATAACTCTCTCAATTTTGATCCAATGGAAGAGTTATTGGTATGGATTTGGAGCTTAAGATGTGATCTTTGATTGGCTCAACTTAGGCCTGAAGTTTGAAGATTTTATCATGGAGAAAGAATGCCTTGAAGTAGAGTGCAAAATGGTCCAAACTTGCCATTTTTAGAAACCCTAAAGTTTCTATTTTGGGCAGTTTTGTGATTTCTTGATTTTTCCATGAACCTCTTGGATTTTCTTGATCAAATCTTCATCAATGAACATATTGGACTCGAGGACCCTGAATTTGACCTTAAAAAGTCAGGAGTTGACTTTTTTCACTGCACGGTTGACTTTTCCCCAAATTTCTTGATTCTCAAGCAACTGATCAATTGAACCTCTTCTGAAATAAACCAATGGGCAATCTTCCATCCTTAGATACTTGACATCATATAGAAAACATTAAGATCAAGTTTGAACCAAAATTTCATCAGGAGAATGCTTGAATCCAAAACCCTAATTTTGACTGCTTTTGTGTAGGAGATGATGAACTGTCCAACTTCTTGAAGAATTCCCATCTTCCAATGACTTGTGGGATCAAATGGGATGATATATAATGAAAGAGACCTTTGAGGCTTGTTTGAAGACCCATGGCTCTTGTTCTCTTGCTTTGGATACTCAATACATTGAAATCAACTGATCACATGCCCTATGCTGAACCAATGCTGAATGTTTTATTTTTCTATGACTTGAATGTAATGCAATGCAATGAAAGTACATGCTAAATGATATGAAAAATGAGAGGGCAAATTTTGGGGTATTACACATGGTCGCCCCCAAACGAGACGTATGCTAAACCCTCTAGAAAAGTGAAGGGAAACCCCCCACTCTCCATTTACCATGTACTTAAGGCTCACAGCGCACAATACTCGTGGTATTTAATAAGTGTTTTGTCGTTGTTATGAGATGAGAAGAGAAAGGACTCAAAGGTTGAAACGAAAACAACTAGGGGAAACTTGATCCTAATGTTATCATACACAATGGTCCTAAGGTTAGGATAGAAAGGGAATGTCCTAATTGTTGTCATGCAAAGGATTGAGAGCCTAATGTCTATCCTACTTCGAACCTAATAAAAAATTAAGTTCAAACTAGGAGCCTTAGGGGAGCATGCGATCGGACACAAGTAAACACCAAGCAAGCTCAATCGCAACAACAAAAGAAAGTCCACAACCTAAAGAAGAAGAAATGGGATAAAAAAGGAATATGAAAAAGCAACATGTATGCACATCAAAGCAAAAACAACAGCAACGACAACACTTCTACGATACACAGCCATAAAATCCAGCAAATACACCAAACAACATTTAACAGCTCATGTATTCAGCACATAATAGGTGTAAAAGGCGGTAGACAGCATAAATGCACAATCAATAGCAGGTGTGAAAAGTCAGGCGGCATATGCACATGAACATTGCAATGAAATCATATGACATGGTAAGGGTCATGCATTAACAATTTAGCACAAGAAAATTCAACAAGATTGTGCACTTAAACAACCAACGAGATCACCATGCATATCAACACCGATTAACAAATTCAAACGATTATGCAATTACGATATCGGAAACAAATATAAGCATGTGACACATATCCAACATGATAAACATCAACAATCAATCAAAAATAGTGTGCAAACAATTATGCAACGTTATCAACATACTAAGAATGCAACACAATGATCATAAACGTTCGTCAAAGGAAAATCAAAAGTCGTGTGTCGAAGAAACACAAGCATGCTATCAAGGATGATGAAATAGGTCAAAAATAATCCACCTAAATGCATCACATCAATCCATGAAGTTTAAGGGTGAAAATGAACTCAAACAAGCTTAAAAATGCAAGAAAAAGGCAATCTGTCCCAGTGGTAATCGATTACCTCATCCTAGTAATCGATTACCCTTTGAAAACTTTCAAAAATTCACGTGGACAGGGCAGGGTAATCTATTACCACTGAGACAGTGGCAAAAAAAACTAGTTCAGAAGCACATTTCAGCAGCAATTCTCCAATTCAATCCACCATATGCATCCATATTCAATTGTGCATGAAAATTACATTAAACCACAACTAACAAACATCAATTGCAGCAATAAAACAGCCAAATCAAAGATCAAAACAAGAAATAAATAGATTTACAATAGCAAATTAATAATCTACATTGTAAAAGCTGAAAATAAGCTAGAACAGGTTTAGATATGAATTTAACCAACCTACAAAGCCGAGAATTGCTTTGGTAAGTGTTGTTAAGCTGCAATCAATGAATCCAAGCTAGAAAACCAGAGATCTATGAAGCTTCTTGTAAGAAAAGCTATAACTCTAAGCAATAAGCTAGAAATGCTCCAAAATCACTTCAAATAAGCACTTCCAAAATCCAGATTTAGATCCAAACGAAGAATCAAGTAATGGAATGGAAATTAGAGGTTTTAGCTCAAGGATTAACAAATTACAATGAAGAATTTGTTAACTCTTATGGAAGAGCTTTGGAGTGAGGTTGAAGATGAAGATCGAGAGTGAAAAATGAGAGAGAAATGAGAGTCAATTCTGAAAATTAGGATGAGAGTCAGAGTGAGTGAGTGTGAATGAGTGAGGTTTGGAGCAATTTGATTTAAATAACCCCTAGGTTAGGAATTCAAATTTGACTTGGAGTGTAGGTTAGTGAGAGGAATGGAAATTAGGAGTAGAATTAGGAATGGAGTGCTTGAATTTTGGAGGGAAATGCAATTAAATGAAGCAATTCTAGATCCTTCTAACTGATGCTCAAGGAGACCGCATGACTAACTTTGAAACCAAGTTCTGCAGTGCTGAAATTTGAATAATTTAGGCAAAATTCGTCCAGGGTAATCAATTACCCATATGTGGTAATCGATTACCACCTTCAAAAATTCAAATTTCTGGCGCCAAATGGAGGGAAACTTAGGGAATCGCATGTTTCCACCTGTTCTGAGCCACGTTAGGCCTTTGAAACTTGTCTTTTGATATTACCACTGAATCATGCCTGAAATATGCTGTGAATTTCGTTCGACACTCAAAATATCCCACTGAAATAAAACTGTCCGATGTCGAATCACTGAGCAAAGAATACTGTCGGAGCTTCTGATAATCAAAATCATCCAGTGAGCAAAATAAATGCTCGAAAGGACTTTGAAAGCTATTTGTTTAGCTCTGAACACTGCTGAAATAACCCCAAAACTGATGACATCCTGAGTTGCTGGAAAATACCTTGATCTTATGTCTAAGAACCGATGCAATGATATGCGCAATGATGCAAATGCAATGAAGCATAAACCAGTTAGGGTTAGAAACAAAAGGGAAAATTTTGGGGTGTTACAGCTGCCCCTATTCAATCGACTTAAATCTGAAGGTATGAAGAGTGACGCTCCTCAAACATTCAAGGTAGAAGGGGATTGAATACCAAAAGAACCATAAAATTTGCAACCTGCAAAGGTAGGGACGACTCTACTTGGGAACAAGTAAAAAGAGGTCTAAAACCATAAACACAGACGGGTGTCAAAAGTCGATACGAACGAGTACTAATGAAGTTGAAACAAACACGGTCGGGTGTTTGCAACCAAAGGAGGTGAACCCAGATGATTGTCTAAGATCAATATATACGAGTGTTGATGATATTGAAGCGAACACAGACGAGTGCTGAAGAAATTACTACGAGTGTATAAAATCTAGGATCAATGCGGACGAGTGTTGACAAAATCGAAACAAACACGGACGAGTGTCTTAAAGAACACGACGAGTGTCTCAGACCAATATGAACGAGTATTGATGGAGCTTGTCGTAACCCTAAATTTGACCTCCCTCTTTTGGCCTTTTGCATAAGCATGCGCACTCGCATCGTTGGCATACGCATTCGCACTTTTCTTTGTGTGTTTCTTGTTGCAGGACATTCAGGTTTGCCAAGCCCGATTAATTGAATCCTCACAAGGTCATCACATCACCAAAACAAGCCCAAAATAAAGGTTTCCATGTTTATTTATCAAGACAAGAGATGGAAAAGCGGAATCAGGACTTCAGCATCATCCTTTTGCAAATTTGTGGAAATTTGGCTGAAGTAACCGGTTAGCACATATGCTGTAACCGGTTACTCAGTGTATTTTTCACCAAAAAACGCAAGTTTTCAAGCATGTAACTGGTTAGCACATATGCTGTAACCAGTTACTCAGTGGAAAATTTCAGTTTCTGCTGCATTTTTGGGACAGCACCATGCACTCTCCTTGGTCATTGATTCTACAGTATTCTAGCAGTGTGTGGAACATTTTAGACTTCTCTATACATTTCAAGGCTATTCAATTCAATCCAAGTGCATTTATTCTAATGCTTCACTCCAAATTAAGTGCACCATGTTCCTTGTTTTATAAGCATGCCAACCGCTGGATGATGGAAATTCACATTGGGATTGTTACCGAGTTGGTTCTAACTAACCGAGTTAACCACCTTGACTCAGTGAGTCAAGCCCAACTAACTCCAACTCTAACTCCAAACCCAAAGCTAAGTCCAAAGCTAAGTCCAAACCTCCCATACTCCAAACCTAAAGTTTATATAAACTCACCTTCACTCATTTTTCAGGGACCTTCAACCATTTTGCACAATTCACACTCAATTCTCTCATTCCCCTTTGTATTTTTCTGCAACTTCTTCATCTTCATCTCAATTCTCATCCCAAAACCTCACCAAAAGCTCTTATTCTTGAAGGATAATCACTTTTCACATTGAAAGTGATTAACTCTTGAGCTTAACCTCCATCATTTGGCATTCTTTGGTTGGATTTCTGGAATTACATCTTATTCTACTTCAATCCAAGAGTTCTACAACTTTCAATTTGGTGCAAGTTCGATTTCGGTGCATTTTTGCGTTTTTGATCGGTTTCGACGCGTTTCGTCTACAAATTAAGGATCCACTGGTTTTCTTTGATTTTCTGCATCAAAATCTCGTTACAACACTTACCAAGCCAAATCTCTGGCTTGTAGGTTGGTGGATCTAACTAATTTTACCGTTTCGCGCATTTTCGTATCGTTTGCAATGTAGTCGATAATTGTTGTGTGTGATTTGGTTTTGCATTTGTTTGATCCATGATCCTATTGTGTTAGTTTATTCTATAACTGTTTATTTGTTGTTTTCAAGTTCAATTTTCGTGCACAATTTCAGTTCCTAGCATGTGGTGGTTGGCATAAGTGATAATGTGTTGAAAACTACTTTTGAAAAGCTGTTTTTGCTGTTATTTTTGCCACTGTCTCAGTGGTAACCGGTTAGCAGTTATGCTGTAACCAGTTACACAGTTCAATTTTCAACAAATACGCTGATTTTCAAGTATGTAACCGGTTAGCAGATATGCTGTAACCGGTTACCACTGAACAGAATGGCCAATTTTGAGTTTTTTCAAGCTTGTTTGATATCCTTTCTTCTTCTTCTAACTTCCATGGATCAATGTGCTTCATTTTTATGGATGTTTTAAGTGTCATTTAACTTCTGATTGAAGCATGTTCATGAACTTTTGTTGCACACTTTTGATTATTCAAATTGTTCGTATTTTGGCATCATGTGAATGTAATCATTCTTGCATTTTTCCTTGATCACAAATAACATGATTTTGTGTTGCATTTTGTTGATCACGTGGTACTATTTTGTACTCCCTTTCTTGGTTTTGCATTAAGTTCATTCTTCATGGATGAGCTTAATCTTGTATAATCAATAATTCACACCTTTTACCTTAATGATTTTTCATTCTCTTTGGAAAATTGTTGGCATGGTTTTTCCCTTTGATTAATTGATCGAAACCATGTTTCGATTAGTTGATCTTCCCCTTTCCTCTCTTTAGGCTTCCTTTAGAGCTTTCTCTCTCGTTCCCCCGTGAAGTTGGAGTTTCGCGCTATGCCTTACGTCGAAGCACTGTACAAATTAAAGCCGTTACGCAGGAGCACTGTACAACTTGGAGCTGTTGTGCCGTCCGGTTCAACTCCCGCATCACACCCTGTGTGTTAGAGAAGGAATGAGAAGAGAGAATTCCTACTTTCATTCTGACTACTTCAGGTAGGGGACGAATGGCCCTGTGCTTGGCTTAGTCACCTCTATCTCCAGGCGGTAGTGTGCTTTCTTTCCCCAGTCGAGTCGATCCTTGATCACTCTTCGCCCTTTGTAATCTTTTTCGATCCTTGATCACTCTTCGCCCTTTGCAATCTCTTTCGATCCTTGCTCACTCTTCTCCCTTTGCAATCTCTTTCGATCCTCGATCACTCTTATCTCTTTCGATCTCTCTCTTGATCAATCACTTTCTTGGTTACGATCCTTTGTTCATTGAGTTAGCAAGCTGTCTTCGTTTCAATACCCTATTCTTTCCTTGCGGTCAATCATTGTTCTTTTGATTCCCCTGGAGAGTCTCTCTTCTATTTCTTCGGTTAAACACAGTACTCCTGTTAAAAACCGAATCCCTTGTGGAGTTCGCAACCTTCCTTTGGTTTTTCTCCCTTTGTTGGTTAATCACTGTCGGCCAGTTAAAACACCAATGTTTGCACTCCTTCTCAGTTAACCACAGTTCGTCTGTTAAAACACTGAGTTCCTCAGGTTAATCACCTTCTCTTGGTTAATCACCCTTTTCTTCAGTTAACCACAACCTGTCTGTTAAAATACTGAACCCCTTTTTGAGTTAATCACTCATTTCTCCGGGTTAATCACAGTGTTCTGTTAAAAATTGAATCCCCTGCAGTTGGCAACCTTTCTTGGTTCGAATACTTGCACCCTTGGGTTAGTAACCTTCTTTTGGTTCAATACCCTTCTTCGTTGGTCAAGTGCTGTTTGTTCAGTCATTACCAACACCCCTTGTGGGTTACGACCTTCGATCGGTCCTACACCCGTTCTTCTGGTTAATCACAGTTTTCTCTATTAAAACCAATGCTTCTCTATCCCCCACGGAGTTGCAATCCTAGTTCCCTCGGTTAACCACTGTTCATCATTTAATATACCGACGCCCCCAGCAGAGTCAAACACCTTCTCTTGGTTCAGCACTCTATCTCTTGGTTTATCACAGTCCGTCTGTTGACACCAGCCTCTTTTCCCCGCCAGAGTCTTACTCTCTTTCTTCGGTTAACCACTGCCAACCAGTTAATATACCGAATCTCTCTTTTCTCTTGGTTATGACACCATCCCTTTATTTGGATCCCCAGCGGAGCCCTTGCTATTCATTTTGCTCTTACTTTCTTGGTTTCGACACCAATCCTCTTTGTCATCCCCAGCGGAGTTTCTTTCATTTTTGGTTTTGACACCATTCTTTTTCTAGGCTCTTGTCCAATCGCTCTTAATGTGTGTTCTTCCCAGTAGTGTTTTTCTTTCACTCTTGCTCTTGGTTTTGACTCCACTTCTTTTGTTTCCTATTTTTTTCTAGTCTGTTTTCCGTTTGGTTCCCTGGACTACGGAAGCTCTGATTCTGCATTCTTTCAAATGTCAGATACGTAGGAACGAGAGGTAATGTCTTGGCGAGCACACTTCCAACCTTCTTCTTTTCCCCCTTCTTTTCTGTCCTCTAGTTCTCTGAACTACGATGCTCTGATTTCCTCATTGCACTATGAGGGTACGTAGGCACGAGGGCCCCAATCCTCCGCGAGCACTTTCCTTTTTTTCTTTCTTTCCCCCTTCTCTTCTCTCTCTTCTTCTTTTAGCTAGAAGCCTTTAGATAGATAACCCATCCAAGCCTAGAAGCAAGCGAAATGGTTCCCGTCGAGTACGACGGATGCGTTAGGTGCTAGTACATTCCTTTCGCATAACCGACCCCCCGTTCCCGTTTCTCTTCCCCTTGGGTTTTATCGATATTTTCCCTATCCTTTGGGACTAAATAAAGTTCGGTGGCGACTCTGTGTTATCTTTGAGTGTGCGATTCACTCAGGTAGAAAACCAGTCATCTTCAGCTGGCGACTCTGCTGGGGAGAGATTGACCTCTTGCTGGTCCATCCCTTGAGGGGTTTAGCCTAGTTTTGTTTGCTTTATCTTGCTTGTTTGGGCGTTTATCTTTCACACTTTACTCACTTTATTACTTGCTTTAGCTTTATGTTTATTTATCGCATTTCTTTACTGCTTTGAATATTCATATGCTGCATATTCTGGATATCTGCTGTTTTCTGCTGTTGTTGGGGCGGGTAGATATTATTGGAGAGAAAGGTCCTAACATCGGGCCTAGTATACACATAGGCTAGAACGTGGATAGTCGTGAGGCCTGCATTTTGCGCGTTGGGTTATCACGAGAGCCACATCCCAGATCGTGATTCGCTTGAGAACACTTCCGTCCTGTGAGAATTCACTACGGCGGGGGGTTTTCACTCTGAGTCCTATGGTTTGGGCAACCTTTCTAGGGACCACCTTGTTGTGTCTAGATCACACCTGTGAGGGGGATGGGTTTTTTGCAGGAAAACAAGCCACTTCATACCTTTGTTCTCTCACACATCAGATTTTTCACTGACACATCAGATTATGTTACACTGACACAGATTTATAAGCAGCAATCCAGATTATTCAGATTTGATTATTCAGACAGTGTTGGCTTCTTGTTGCTGTGTTGCATGTCATTTCATCATGTAAATTAATTTTTGCATGTGCATTTCCAGGTTCTCAAGGGCTTATCTTTTGTTGACATTATCATAGAGATGAGTACTGGTCGTCGTGGCATCTTCAGTTATAAGTTTGTGGAGCCTAAGATGGGTATTTTGAGAGGTCTAGCATCCCTGTTGGTGGGAGATCACAGAGGGGTTTTCATAGATACTTATGGTAATATGTTGACCATCCTCAACACTAAAGTCAACATCACTGTTATTCATACTCTGGTTCAGTTCTACGACCCGCCATATAGGTGCTTCACATTTCAGGATTATCAGTTAGCACCTACGCTTGAGGAGTATGCTTATATTCTGGGGGTTGAGATCAAGAAGCAGGTTCCTTGTGTTTACACTAGCGGTTGTCCGAAGTTTCATCTTATTGCCGATGCGCTTTGCATTAGTAAGAAGGATGTAGAGGATAATCTCAAGACCAAAGGGAAAGGTATTCGAGGGTTTGCTTCGAAGTTCTTGGTGGACAAGGCCACTTCTTTTGCTAAGGATGGGAACTGGAAGGCTTTCAGCGCCGTTCTTGCTTTGCTGATATATGGGATTGTCTTGTTTCTGAACATGGAGGATTTCGTAGATCAGGTTGCCATCAGTATCTTCTTGTCCAAGAATCCTGTTCCGACGGTTCTTGCTGATACCTATCATTCTATTCATTCCAGGAATGAAAAGAAGAAGGGAACCATTGTCTGTTGTGCTGCTTTGTTGTACCGATGGTTTATGTCTCACCTTCCACAGAAGGGTCCCTTTGTTGAGAATAAGGGCAATCTCAAGTGGTCTCAGCGAATCATGTCTCTTACTGCTGATGACATTTCTTGGTATTCTCGAGTCTTCGACGACATTCAGATCATTCTCCATTATGGGAAATTCTCCAATGTGCCTCTCTTGGGTACAAAGGGTGGAATTAACTACAATCCGAGAATGACCTTCCGACAATTGGGATACCCTATGGTTGACAAACCTGATCCTGAGGTAGTGGAAGAGTTCATCTTTCATGAAGGGGTTGATGACATGGGTTTGCTGAAGAGGTCTAGTGCCACTTGGACTCAGATTCATCTTGAAGGTAGGGCCGATTTGGGTAAGAACAATTGCGTAGCCAAGGAAGCTTACACACTTTGGGTCAAAGAGCGCGTCAAAGAGATCTTGTTGCCATTTTCTCCTGAGCCTTCCATGAATGCCAAGCCTCCTGAACTTACCATTGTTCCTCCATCTGAGGTCGATCAACTCAAGCTGATTATTGAGAAGTTGAAGAAGGAGAATTCTGATCTTCGTCTCAACCTTGATAGAGTCACTTCCGAGAAGGATAGCCTACAGATTGAGCTCCATCAGAAGCGCGAGCGCATGCTCAAAGAGGCGGAGGTTGAACAAAACAAGCGTAGGAAGGTGGGTGATGCTTTGAAGAGCACCTATGAGGGACTTGCTTCAAAGAAGAGACAACTCGCTGATGCTCATTATCAAGCCTACAAAGAGGAGCTGAGCTACAACAACCAACTTGAAGAGCTTCGAGGGAAGTTATCCGAGTTCAAGACGAAGTGGCAAAGTGAGCAAGACCATGCTAATCAGTTAGCAAAGGACTTTTCTCAATGTCAAACCCAGCTAGACAAAGTCTTCGGCGAGATTCAGAAGCTGCAAGATCAAGCACATCAGAGTCAAGAGCAGATTAGTCAGCTCAACACAGAGGGCATTCATTGGGAGCATCAAAGGCGTCATCTACAGAACCTCCTGGATCAGAAAGAGGCCTTTCTTCAGGACATGCTTTAGGGACCTAACAATTCTTTGCTGCGTAACCTCATGAAGGATGCGAAGTATTGGAGTGAGAGGTATGGCCGTTTAGCCAGATTCGCTGAGCACGCATTGGAGGACCTACCTGGGCTGTTGAGGGATGCATATGCTGATGCATTACCACACCAGCTTCCTTGGGCTGTTTTCCATTTCTTGTCTGTGTGTAGGGTGGTATTTGATAGGATCCGTACGGATTTTGTTGTAGCCCATAAGGCAGATATTTGATTTGAATTCGACTTGTACTGTTTTCCTTTATTGCTGAATGAATGCAGTTTCTTATTAGTCCTATCTTTTGTGACGGCCCCAATCTATATCCCCAATTAACACGCAATTAAAGCGGTAAAAAGAAAATTCGAAAATTGATCAAAGTATATTTGAAACATCATGGCATAGAAAGGGAGGATCACATCAAAGTAACCAAACATACACATAACATGCAACACCTGCTCATTTAGATATGCAACGTGGGGTAACAATCATACAGAGGAAACTTCGTTCCTTACACCCACTTTTCAGAAATTAGAATTAAAGCGGAGAGATCTAAAATCTGAATAACACATATACATATATACATATAAACTTGGCTGTCATACATCAAGCTATAACTGTACAACCAAAATATATCATCAGATATACAAAACAATCACAAACGGCCACCCTATGCTACCCGGAGTCACATATCAGAGCCGACCGACCAAAATAATGAAGACGCAACGCTTCACAAAAAGGAATACCTCCAGCAGCTCTAATCTGCAACGCCTCATAGAGCGTTATAAAACAGCAGAAGGGTGAGAAAAATAACCATAATATAATTGTATAAAATTATATATTAACACAAACATTCACAAGTAACGTATTCTCACCACCAAAGCACACAGATAAATTATAACAACACACAGTACAATTCACACGTATCAATTACCACTGCACATCAATCATTCACAATACAATCACACATATTCCATTTCATTAATCACATTCACAATTCCATGCACAAATGACTCATGATGAATGCAAATGCACATAGATCGACACAACGACTCTATGCACATGCCATGCGGGTACCGACTTCCATTGTCTCATGTCTCATCATCAGTTCACTCAGGAACTATTGGAACCATCGCTCGTTACTGAGACTTAGTCAAGTAACTCCCCGTCGGGCCTACGATGTTCACCCGTCGCTTTAGGTCCTCAGGCATCGCCTCATATTTTCGAGGCACACGACGTTAAGGATTGCTTTAAGTCTCCAAAGGAGCCCACAATCGTCTATACCCATCGCTTTAAGTCCTCAGGCATCGCCTCATATTTTCGAGGCACACGATTGTATAGCATATTCCCTCAGGAATCAAACCGTCTCTCAGGACGTTTCCACAATGCACATTATGATGCTTGGCATACAATGACTCATGACACTCACATTGCATCCATGCACACATTCATAATCATGCATAAATCATCAAATACAACACTTAGCATTTCTTGCCTTTCGGCCACAACTTATCCTCACAACAACATATAAGGCATACATATCCAAAGCACAAACATATAGCATAATACATGACAATTATGCACCATTAAAACGACAAAAGTCGACCATTGACACTATTCACATTTACCGACAAAATAAAATCGGCCAACAAATTCTAAACCATCATAATAAGAAAGTATAGCTCAATGGCTTTCCAACGCATCAAACCACGCCTCAAACCGAAACACAGATCAAAAGTTATGCAGAAAACAAAATTACACGAACATCACTGTTCGCTGGGCGAATCTCCCTCGCGAGCATTCGCTAGCTTCTTCGCTAGGCGAACATCCCTCGCGAGCATTCGCTAGCTCCTTCGCTAGGCGAATGTTCCAGCGAACCAACTGTTAGCTAAAAACAGACACAAAGTTCGCTAGGCGAGCACTTGGCGAACCAAGTCAGAACCAAACAGAGCCAAAAACACCCAAAGTTTGCTAGGCGAACACTCTAGCGAACCTTCGCTCATGCCTTCGCTAGGCGAATACCCGTAGCGAACCTTCGCTACCCTTCGCTGAATGGTTCGCTAGGCGAACCTGCGAAAACTCAGAATCCTTCAGCGCTGTTGAAAACCCAAAAATGATATTTTCCAACCCAAACCATTTCCAAATCAACATATTTCAATCAGAACCTATTCTAATCATGTCAACAAGCAAACTACCACCTTTACATCGATTTCCAACCGTTAAACCATCGATTCTACTCATTTTATCGTTTTCGACCTAAAAGTGAAAAAACATGGAAAGCAAGAGAATCATCCAAACACATACATACATAATCATATACAAGCATAGTATAATCGAGTTTCGCACCCTTACCCGATTAAATCGACTCTACAACTTGCTCTTGATGATTTTTCCACACTTTCTTCAATTTTCTCTCTTCCCCTTTTTTCCTCTCTTTTTCCTTCTTTCTTCTTTCTTTCTCTCTATTTTTCTTTCCCTTTTCTTTTCTATTTTCTTTTCTTACTAACTTAGTAAAAATATCTATGAAATGTCCAAAATACCCCCACACTCAAATATCTCGCAAACGTTCCCAAAACGCGATAAAATATAATCACGACGAAAAATAACACATTTTCACACAAAAGTTGAAATTACAATAAAATAATAATAAAATAATCAAAAACGACTCAATAAAATAAAACTGGCAAAAACTGGGGCGTTACAACTCTCCCCCACTTAGAAATTTTCGTCCTCGAAAATCTTACCTGATACAAACAACTCCGGATACGACTCCCGCATCCTACTCTCCAATTCCCACGTCAAATTACCCTCAGCAGCGCCTCCCCACGCCACTTTCACAAGTGCAATCTCTTTGCCCCTCAACCGCTTCACCTCGCGATCCAAAATACCAACCGGTAATGCCTCGACCGTAAGGTTATCCCTTACCTCAACCTCGTCCATCGGAATCACATGTGAAGGGTCCGGAACATACTTCCGTAGCTGTGAAACATGAAAAACATCATGCAAATTCGACAGATTCGGCGGCAACGCCACACGATACGCTACAGCACCAACTCTCGCAGATATCTGGTAAGGACCAATAAATCGAGAAGTAAGCTTCTTAGATTTCAAAGCACGACCAACACCCGTTACCGGCGTAACCCTCAGAAATACGTGATCACCCTCTTGAAACTCAAGATCCTTCTGTCTCCGATCATGATAACTCTTTTGTCTATCCTGAGAAGCCTTCATTTTCTCACGAATAAACTTTACCTTTTCCGTCGTTTGTTGCACCAAATCCGGTCCAACCACCGAACTTTCACCTGTTTCGTGCCAACACAACGACGTTCTACATCTTCGTCCATATAAAGCCTCAAAAGGTGCCATTCCAATACTAGAATGGAAACTGTTATTATACGTGAACTCAATCAAAGCAAGATAACTGTCCCACGTACCACCTTGTTCCAAAACACACGCTCTTACCAAATCCTCCAACGACTGAATAGTTCTTTCGGTGTGACCATCCGTCTGCGGATGATAAGCCGAACTCAACCTCAATCTAGAACCCAAAGCCTTCTGTAAACTTTCCCAAAATCTCGATGTAAACCTAGGATCTCGATCAGAAACAATACTCAATGGAATCCCATGCAATTTCACAACCACACTGATATAGATCTCAGCTAACCGTTCCAAAGAAAAACTGATGTCAATCGGAATAAAATGTGCCGATTTAGTCAGCCTGTCCACAATCACCCAAATAGCCTTATGCCCACGCTGAGTGTTCGGTAATCCCATCACAAAATCCATCGAAATGCTATCCCATTTCCACTCAGGAATATCCAACGGTTGCAACAAACCACTAGGTCTCAAATGTTCCACTTTCGATTTCTGACAAGTCAAACATGCATACACAAACTGAGCCACATCTCTTTTCAAACCAGACCACCAGAAAATCTTCTTCAAATCTTGGTACATCTTATTCGCACCCGGATGAATACTTAAGTTACTTCGGTGTCCTTCCTCCAAAATCATTCTTTTCAACTCCGCATCATCAGGAATACAAATACGACCACGAAACCTCAAAACACCAAAATTATCCACCTTGAAATCCACATTCTCATTCTTCATCCAATCAACGAATTTCAAATCCAGCTTTTGTCTCTCACTAACCGACAACATAAATTCATTAGTAACTTTCAACATTCCAAGCCTCACACTAACCGATGTCACTTCACATACCAAACTCAAATCTCTAAACGACTCCAAAAGTTCCCACTCTTTCACCATCAATGCGGACATATGCAACGATTTCCGGCTCAATGCATCGGCTACCACATTAGCTTTACCAGGATGGTAATTCAAGCCAAAGTCGTAATCTTTCAAGAATTCCAACCATCTCCGTTGCCTCATGTTCAACTCTTTCTGATCAAATAAATATTTCAAGCTTTTATGATCACTAAAGACTTCGAACCTTGCACCATAGAGATAGTGCCTCCAAATCTTCAACATAAAAACCACAACCGCTAACTCAAGATCATGAGTAGGATAGTTTTTCTCATGAACTCTTAATTGCCTTGAAGCATAAGCTACAACTTTACCTTCCTGCATCAGAACACCACCCAAACAAATTAAAGAAGCATCGTAATACACAACAAATGGTTCATTAGGATTAGGTAAAATAAGAATCGGAGCTGTCGTCAATCTTCTCTTTAGCTCACAAAAACTTTCTTCACATTGAATATCCCAAATGAATGCTTTGCCCTTACAAGTCAACTGCGTCAAAGGAAGAGCTAGCTTAGAAAAACCTTCAATGAACCTCCGATAATAACCAGCCAAACCTAGAAAACTTTGAATTTCCGTAACGGATCTAGGAGCCTCCCATTGTAGAACTGCTTCTACTTTAGATGGATCCACAGCAATACCATTACCTGAAATTACGTGCCCAAGAAAACTCACCTCAAACAACCAGAACTCACACTTGGACAATTTGGCAAAAAGCTTCCTTTCCTTCAAAACCTGCAAAACAATACGCAAATGCTCTGCATGTTCTTCCCGAGACTTAGAATAGATTAAAATATCATCAATAAACACCACCACAAAACGATCCAAATGCTCGTGGAAAATCCGATTCATGTATTCCATAAACACACCAGGCGCATTAGAAACCCCGAACGGCATCACCGAATATTCATAATGACCGTAACGTGTTCTAAAGGCCGTCTTCTGAATATCCTCTTCTTTCACTCTTATCTGATGGTACCCCGATCTCAAATCGATCTTACTAAATACACAAGCACCAACCAACTGATCCATCAGATCATCAATCCTTGGAAGCGGATATTTGTTCTTAATCGTCACTTTGTTCAACTGGCGATAATCAATACATAATCGCATACTCCCATCTTTCTTTTTCACTAACAAAACTGGGGCACCCCAAGGAGAAACACTTGGCCTCACGAACCTCTTTTCCAACAACTCACTTAACTGCTTTTTCAACTCCACCAATTCAGACGCCGACATTCTATAAGGTGCCATAGAAACAGGTCTAGTACCAGGAACTAGATCTATCGAAAATTCCACCTCTCTCACCGGCGGTACATCTGAAATATCATCAGGAAACACCTCAGGAAATTTGCACACAACAGGAAACACATCAAGAGAAACTTGACTATCCACAGTCAAAGATGCAAATAATCCAAACAACTGAGCTTCATCCGCCAAAAGTTTCTTCAACTCTTTGGTAGATAAGAAACTCGAGTCTTCATCTTCTACAAGAGAAGGAAACCTTACAAGCTTATGATAACAATCAATGTGCACCCGATTGAATTGCAACCAATTCATTCCCAACACCACATCTAAACCTTCCAACGGTAAACACACCAAATCCATCGCAAAGTCTTTACCATAAATGGTCAAAGGACAACTCAAACTCACCAAAGAAGTAGTTACTGACCCCATCGCTGGAGTATCAATAACCATCTCACCATCCATCGAAGACAACCCAAGATTCAAACGTTCCGCGCACTCAGACGAAATAAACGAATGAGTCGCTCCAGTATCAATAATATCAATTAAAGGCGTATTATTAATAAAGCAAGTACCTCTTATCAGACGATCAACACTTGAGGTCTGAGTTCCCGCCAATGAAAACACTTTCCCACTAGTCGGAGCTTTCTTCTGATTCGGACACTTCGAACTAATGTGACCAGGTTCCCCACAATTATAACACTTCATTACATTCTTCCTTTTACAATCAGCTAAAACATGTCCGATACCACCACAATTAGAACACTTATCCACTTTCTTCCTACATTCCATCTGGCGATGACCCAATTCACCACATCCAAAACACCTAATAGAATTAGACATACCTCCTCCACCTGACCTCCGATCAAAAGAACCCATTTGTTTACCTTTATCAGCCGGTGACACATACGGACCACCACGGAACTGTTGCTTCCCTTTTCTGTCACTTACACTTTTATAGTGAGCAGAACGAGCCTTACTATCTTCATCATAAATCCTACAGCATTCCACCAAATCAGCAAACCTTCGAATCCTCTGATAACCAATAGCCTGCTTTATCTCAGGACGCAAACCACTTTCATACTTTACACACTTTGAAAATTCAGCAGTCGCTTCCACATAATGAGGATAAAACTGCACAAGTTCCACAAACTTAGCAGTATAGTCAATAACCGACATATTACCTTGTTTTAGCTCTAAAAACTCAATATCCTTCTTTCCTCGGACATCCTCCAGAAAATACTTCCTCAGAAACTCTCGGCTAAACACCTCCCAAGTGATCTCTTCTTCCTCCTCCTCAGCTTCCAACACCTGACGAGTACTGACCCACCAGTCATCAGCCTCTTCGTGTAGCATATGAGTGCCTAACCTCACCTTAACATCATCGTCATCACAATCCATTACCCTGAAAATCCTCTCAATCTCTTTCAACCACAACTGCGCACCATCCGGATCATGTTTCCCTTTAAAGACCGGCGGCTTATTCTTTCTAAACTCATCATTTCCGGCAGCATTCGGTGCACCCTGCACAGCTCGTGCCATCGCTTCCATCGCAGCAGCCAAAGCAACATCATTACGACCAGCCATATTCTGTTCGTCCAAAATAGAAACTATGGTTAAACAACAACTTGTTCAACACAACTCGCCCAATATGCCAGATACAACAGACACAACAGACACAACTGACACGGACGTAGCTCTGATACCACTTAATGTGACGCCCCCAATCTATACCCCCAATTAACACGCAATTAAAGTGGTAAAAAGAAAATTCGAAAATTGATCAGAGTATATTTGAAACATCATGGCATAGAAAGGGAGGATCACATCAAAGTAACCAAACATACACATAACATGCAACACCTGCTCATTTAGATATGCAACGTGGGGTAACAATCATACAGAGGAAACTTCGTTCCTTACACCCACTTTTCAGAAATTAGAATTAAAGCGGAAAGATCTAAAATCTGAATAACACATATACATATATACATATAAACTTGGCTGTCATACATCAAGCTATAACTGTACAACTAAAATATATCATCAGATATACAAAACAATCACAAACGGCCACCCTATGCTACCCGGAGTCACATATCAGAGCCGACCGACCAAAATAATGAAGACGCAACGCTTCACAAAAAGGAATACCTCCAGCAGCTCTAATCTGCAACGCCTCATAGAGCGTTATAAAACAGCAGAAGGGTGAGAAAAACAACCATAATATAATTGTATAAAATTATATATTAACACAAACATTCACAAGTAACGTATTCTCACCACCAAAGCACACAGATAAATTATAACAACACACAGTACAATTCACACGTATCAATTACCACTGTACATCAATCATTCACAATACAATCACACATATTCCATTTCATTAATCACATTCACAATTCCATGCACAAATGACTCATGATGAATGCAAATGCACATAGATCGACACAACGACTCTATGCACATGCCATGCGGTACCGACTTCCATTGTCTCATGTCTCATCATCAGTTCACTCAGGAACTATTGGAACCATCGCTCGTTACTGAGACTTAGTCAAGTAACTCCCCGTCGGGCCTACGATGTTCACCCGTCGCTTTAGGTCCTCAGGCATCGCCTCATATTTTCGAGGCACACGACGTTAAGGATTGCTTTAAGTCTCCAACGGAGCCCACAATCGTCTATACCCATCGCTTTAAGTCCTCAGGCATCGCCTCATATTTTCGAGGCACACAATTGTATAGCATATTCCCTCAGGAATCAAACCGTCTCTCAGGACGTTTCCACAATGCACATTATGATGCTTGGCATACAATGACTCATGACACTCATATTGCATCCATGCACACATTCATAATCATGCATAAATCATCAAATACAACACTTAGCATTTCTTGCCTTTCGGCCACAACTTATCCTCACAACAGCATATAAGGCATACATATCCAAAGCACAAACATATAGCATAATACATGACAATTATGCACCATTAAAACGACAAAAGTCGACCATTGACACTATTCACATTTACCGACAAAATAAAATCGGCCAACAAATTCTAAACCATCATAATAAGAAAGTATAGCTCAATGGCTTTCCAACGCATCAAACCACGCCTCAAACCGAAACACAGATCAAAAGTTATGCAGAAAAAAAAAATTACACGAACAGCACTGTTCGCTGGGCGAATCTCCCTCGCGAGCATTCGCTAGGCGAACATCCCTCGCGAGCATTCGCTAGCTCCTTCGCTAGGCGAATGTTCCAGCGAACCAACTGTTAGCTAAAAACAGACACAAAGTTCGCTAGGCGAGCACTTGGCGAACCAAGTCAGAACCAAACAGAGCCAAAAACACCCAAAGTTCGCTAGGCGAACACTCTAGCGAACCTTCGCTCATGCCTTCGCTAGGCGAATACCCGTAGCGAACCTTCGCTACCCTTCACTGAATGGTTCGCTAGGCGAACCTGCGAAAACTCAGAATCCTTCAGCGCTGTTGAAAACCCAAAAATGATATTTTCCAACCCAAACCATTTCCAAATCAACATATTTCAATCAGAACCTATTCTAATCATGTCAACAAGCAAACTACCACCTTTACATCGATTTCCAACCGTTAAACCATCGATTCTACTCATTTTATCGTTTTCGACCTAAAAGTGAAAAAACATGGAAAGCAAGAGAATCATCCAAACACATACATACATAATCATATACAAGCATAGTATAATCGAGTTTCGCACCCTTAACCGATTAAATCGACTCTACAACTTGCTCTTGATGATTTTTCCACACTTTCTTCAATTTTCTCTCTTCCCCTTTTTTCCTCTCTTTTTCCTTCTTTCTTCTTTCTTTCTCTCTATTTTTCTTTCCCTTTTCTTTTCTATTTTCTTTTCTTACTAACTTAGTAAAAATATCTATGAAATGTCCAAAATACCCCCACACTCAAATATCTCGCAAACGTTCCCAAAACGCGATAAAATATAATCACGATGAAAAATAACACATTTTCACACAAAAGTTGAAATTACAATAAAATAATAATAAAATAATCAAAAACGACTCAATAAAATAAAACTGGCAAAAACTGGGGCGTTACATCTTTCGCGCCTTTACTTGTATGCTTTATGATTATCGTCAACAAAGATAAGTTTAAGAATTCCTGGAATTTAAAACGTTATTTTTGCATGCATATCATACATTCATCTGCACACACATGCACGTCCTTTCATCTGAAACCGTTGCTCATCCTTGTCCGCATTCCTTGTAGCAGGACGACGACTCGACATCGAAACAAATCCAGGATCATGGATAACTTTGAAGCTGAGAACGCTGCTTACAGGGAAACTCTGGCTCAATTCCAAGGTCGGATGGATCAGTTTCAGACAAACATGGATGCCATTATGGAACTCCTTCGTGCTCAGAGGGACGCCGCTGCTGCTGCCACTGTTGTTGCAACTACTACTGATGCAATTGTTGTCACTCCTGTTGTGACCACTCCTCCGGTTGTTATGGCTACTCTTGCTGTTGTTGTTCCTTCTCCTGCTAGAGTTGAAGTACCAACTGAGCCTGTGAATCAGCCTGCTGTTCAGCCTAGTTTGAACCAGATTCCCGCTGGTTTTCCTTGGGGCATGCCTCCGAATTATACTCCTCAGATTGCAAATAATGGTAGTGCCTTCATGCCATATCAGCCTTTTGTTGCACCCATGCCTAATGGGTATGCTGCTGCATATCCATGGGGCATGCCTATTCCAGTCCTGCCTCCAGTGGTGAGTGATGATCACGAGAACCCTTAGGCTCAGACTCATCAAACTTCCGGGTTGGCTGACATTGAAACTCCTGATGAAGAAGAGCATGTGTATAAGGGTCCTCCTATTCATGTTCCAGTTTCATCTCAAGCTGGTCAAACTGCTGTTCAGAATGTTCATCCTGGGATATTCTATCCTGGGGCATCTTCCTCAGCTACTGTGATACCTCCTCCGAATTATCCATTTGGTGTTCAGATGGGTCAGAATGTTGGTCAGATGGTTAATCAGGGTTTGGTGTTTCCTACTCAGTTTACTACTCCGCAAGTGCATGCTCCGGCTGCATCTCAGTTGCCAAATCCTCAGGTTCTGGTCAGACCCACTCATCAGAATAGACCTGCTGACTACAAGTTGTTGGAAGACCGTATCAGAGCTATTGAAGGGTACTCTGCTTTTGGAATGGAGGCCAAGGACTTGTGTTTGGTTCCGAATGTTGTGCTGCCGCAAAAAATTCAAAATACCTGATCTTCCAAAGTATAAAGGTTTGGGTTGCCCGCGTAGTCACATCACTATGTACTGTAGGAAGATGGCATCCCATGTTGATAATGATGAATTACTGATTCATTGTTTTCAAGATAGTTTGTCTGGTGCTTCGTTGGATTGGTACATGGGTTTAGAGCGCAGCAAAATCCGTACTTGGAGGGATTTATCAGAAGCATTCGTAAAACAATACAAATACAACCTTGATCTGGCGCCTACTAGATTACAGCTACAAAATCAATCCCAGCGCACAGCTGAAACATTCAAAGAGTATGCGCAAAGATGGCATGAGATGGCATCTCGTGTGCGACCTGCTCTCTCTGACAATGAATTGGTTGACCTCTTTATGGGTACATTGCAAGGTTCCTACTATGAGAAAATGGTGGGTAGTTCTTCATCGAACTTCGCTGATGTTGTGACCACTGGTGAACGGATTGAGAACGGTTTGAAGACTGGAAAGATTCCTGGAACTGCTTCCCAGTAGCCGGCCAGAAAATCTCATAACAGTCAATCAAAGAAAAAGGAAGGTGAAGCCAATGTTGTGACAGCTCAAGCTTCTCCTCAGTATCAACCTCCCATGGCTCCCATGCCATATTATCCATATCCATAACAAAGCACTGCACATATCCGTCACCTGTACAGACATCCTCTTATCTCGTGTTCTGGTGGATACCGGTTCTTCCCTCAAAGTGATGCCTAAGGGCACGTTAAGCCAATTACTGGTAGAAGGGAGCGAGATGAGGCCGAGCTCCTTAGTTTTCAGAGCCTTTGATGGTTCTCGAAGGCAAGTCATCGGAGAAGTGGACTTACCCATCAAGGTTGGACCACATTGTAGCGAGCGATTTTGGATATGGTTGCGAAGCACTACCTCTCTTTGGTATCTATAGCTCGATTCATTTTTTATCCTATTAAAGCTGATGAAGGAAGGGAAATAGATGTCTCAAATTAACCCTGCTTACAAACTGAGGTTAAACAGACAAAACTGTTGGTTTACAGATGCTACAAAGATTCGGGGTCTCTATTGGGTGTATTTTTTTAAAAGTGGTGTTCGGTCGATTGGTGGGAGGTTGGGACGGATGTGTGGAAGTATGGGATTTTGGGTTTTTGTTTAGTGTGCTCGCTAAGATCTTTTCTTTTAATCTTATGCCTACGTATTCCCGTTTACCGAAACAGGGAAATCAGAGCGTTCGTAGTTCCTCCTATTCTATGGGAGGAAATGGTGATTTGGTGTCTTGTTCAAAGCCCAAGACGTGAAGCAAAAGGTGGTTTGTATCTTGTTTAAAGCCCAAGATATGAAGCTAAAAGGTGTTATCTTTAGAGAGAATTTGTCATCTCTAAAGAGGTTTGTTTGTCACAACTATTTATAAAGGAGGATTACTTTAACCGGGATGTGTGAATCCGACAATGCCATAATTTCCTTTATAGGGGATTTCCAACCTAAAGGAGAAGGCTTTAACTCAGTGTAGAGCAATGCTATCTTTACTTAGGAATTTCTCATGCTAAAAGAGGGACAGTGGCATGGATGTAGATAATCCAGAGGCTTGCCGCTTACAGCAATTAGATGAAGGGGAAGGAGTTGTTGATGTTTGTGAACTGCGAACGAGGCACAACTTTGATGCTAAAAGGTTGATTGGATCAACCAATGGTTTTCTTATACAAAGCCTAAGAGGAGGCTAATATGTGTCTCGTACAAAGCCTGAGAGAGAGGCTAAAAGGTTTTGAATCAACGAGGGAATCTTTTGGTATCTCGTATAAAGCCCGAGATGGAGGCTATTTGACTCAACAAGAGAGTTTTTGTATCTCATACAAAGCTCGAGATGGAGGCGAAAGGGGCAATTGAATCAACGAGGGAGTCTCTGGTATCTCGTACGAAGCCCGAGATGGAGGCTAAAATTGTTAGCTCCGTTGGGGAGAATCATTGTACAAAGCCCAAGAGGAGGCTATGGTTACTGTTTCAGTTGAGTGACAGGTCCAGTATGCTGATTTAAAGAGAAAATCAGTTCTTATATGAGTAATGTTGGCCCTCAGGGATTTTGATTCGAGGATCAGGGATATTTCCTGTTCTTTAAGGAAGTGGGAAATTCGAAGGGTATTGAGATTGTCCGAGTCTACGGGTTTCCTTCCTATTTTTGAAGGGGTCACTTGAGAATGTCTTTGAGGCTCAAGGATGTTAGATTGTCCGTGTCTAGAGTTTCATCTTTTGTACTATGCTTTGAGAAACAGTAGTAGACTCTTGGAAAGGACTGTTCTATGAAGATGACTAAGTTCTGTTCCTATACCTCTAGGAGGTCGTCGGGACAATTTGTACGAAGCCCAAGAGGAGGCTGGAAACTTTTAAGAAGCCGAGTGGTCCTTGTATGAAGCCCAAGAGAAGGCTATCATTCCCGGAGGAAGAATCATTATACGAAGCCTAAAAGGAGGCTGTGAATACTTCTAAGAAGCCGACGGGTCCTTGTAGAACGCCCAAGAGGAGGCGGGGATACTTTTAGGAAGCCTGTGGGTCCTTGAACAATGCCCAAGAGGAGGCCGATGCTTTTAAGAAGCCGCTGGGTCCCCAAACCACGAGAAATTCAAGACAGGTCATTCACGAGGAATGGATCAAGCCAGGAAAGTTCGAGAATTTGGAAGAAACTCAAGAGATGCCATTCACGGAGAAAAGATCATCTCTGGGGAGTAGAGTTTCTTGACAAATGCTTTTAAGAAGCCTGTGGGTCCCCAAACCCCGAGAAGTTCAAGACATGCCATTCACGAGGAATGGATAAAGCCAGGAAAGTTCGAGAATTTGGAAGAAACTCAAGAGATGCCATTCACGGAGAAAAGATCATCTCTGGGGAATAGAGTTTCTTTGACAACTTCTACGAGTGACAGTCTATGAAAGGGTTCACCGAGAATGCTGCCTTTCATATCTCCATATTGTTTAACCCCAAGAGGAGGGAAGACTGTGTCTGGTAATCCTATGGGGATTTAGTTTTGACTATTTAAGAGTGATCAAAGGGCTTAATGCTAGACGTAGTTGCCGGGGAAACTCTAAATATCTATACTATTATTACACAGTTGATATGAGTTTATGAAAGAAGACTTACAACGAAATAGCCCCACAATACAGTTATATGTATATGAAAGCGGTAAATGAAAGCGTATAAACACTTACTCGGTTGTAGAGCTTACATGCTGTTTGGTTAGTTGTTCAACAAAGAAAGATCGAAAACAACAGTATATTCAAAATCAAAGGAGAAAGTGCTTTGAAAAAGAAAGATTTGGGGCTTACAGCTCAAGGAGAGGCCCAGGGTTTTATCAGTGATCACACTGTTTGAATTTGTACAGAGGGACTTATACAAGTGACTGAGGCCCACAAAAGTTTTCTGTACAAAGGGACGGGTCTTTTACTCTAATAGAGGCCCAAAAGGTTTAAAGAAAAGAAATGGGTCTTACTACTCGAGGGTAGGCCCAGATGACTTTTCGTTATAAATGACGATCGCGCCGAGGTTTTCTTTTAACGCAGAGGGACTTATACAATAAGTGAGACCCAAAAATGGTTTTGGTTAAAAAGGGGATTGGGTCTTACACTCTATTAGAGGCCCAAAATTTTGAATGGGTCTTATAGCTCAAGGAGAGGCCCAGATGGTTTATTCTTAAACTGGCAACGATCATGCCGAATTTAAAAATGTATAGGGGGACTTATACAATAAGTGAGTCCCTAAGTTGTTTCTGTACAAGTGGGTTGGGTCTTACACTCTAATAGAGGCCCAAAAAGCGTTTGAAAATGATTTGTGAGGGTTGAATTAATCAAAAACCCTAATTTATTTCCAAAATGTATTTTAATTGAATAAAAATTCAATTAAAATGATCAAAAATTGTTTAACATGTGGGAAACAAATTATGATCTTGGATTAATGCTTCAAAATCAAGTATTAACCTACAAAATAATTAGAAGTCATTAATCTTAACAAAATCAAGAGGAAAAAAATATTTTAAATGTCAAAAACAATTAAAATATTAATTCTTTTCAAAAATATCAATTATATGAAATAAATAATATTTTTGGGATTTTTTGTGGAAATAAAATATTTCAACGTTTTTGTGAATTATTAAAAAAAGAATCAACTCAAAATCATTAAAACTCAGAGAGAAATTAATTTTTGAATCAATTAAATAAAAATCACAAAATTCAAATATTCAAATGTTGGAAAATGGCACCAAGAACAAGGGCAAGAACACGCGCGTGTTCTGAGTTTCCCAGATTTGCATTTTCTATCCAATCTCACTGAATACTTAATCATATCATGCAATCCACATACCAATCAACTCGTTTCAACCTCACGATCATGTCTATGACAATTAATTTCATTTAAATTAAACATAAAACAAGAAATCATGAACAATCCTCAAGAACCCTAGATTCTGCATGAAGGCTGGGATTTTTGATACACGATTCAAACAATGCAATTAATTGAGGGGAAACATTCCATGCATGATTATGAACATATGGCCAAATTATTGTGCAGCAAATATTGCATGGATCATAGAGTTAGAAGAGCTCTTGCTTATTACTTGCAGCTGGTGATCGTGATTTGTGTTGGAGGTGTTACAGATGAGTTGTGATGATCTGAACAACTTCCCTACACCCTATGGAGTGTGTTTGAATGTTTGGACTTGATTGAAATTGGCTGGATCACTTCATGGCATCTCAACTGCAACTTGGTTAAAACCTTGAGTAATTGACTGGTGATTCTGAGAAATCAGTGTTCCAGTTGTTGTTTAAGTGTTTGATCAGCTCATATGTGATGTATATGAGGTGTGTGTGTGTGATTGGTTTGATTGGAAAAGCTCTCAAACTCAAAACCCGATAGTGACTTGCCTTAGAAGGCAAAATTGGAGTGAAAGAAGAGATTCTGAGGAAAGCATCTGTTTGATGGCTTTGGTGTACTCAAATTGATCACAATTGAGGTCTATTTATAGTAGAGCAAGTTTTTTTTGCAAGGAATAGTGAATGGCAACTGCTGAGTAGGTTTGGCCAATGTTGGCAAATGAAAATCCAAGTCTCCTCTAGCCATTGACTAGAGGTTAGAGCACAGGCTGCTGGTTCCCTTGGTCTTGGATAAGTCTTGACTGAATTCAGTTGCTAAGAGCTCAGTCCATGCCACCTTGATGCTTCCATTGAATGCTCCAATCCAAAATTGGAGTCTTGTCCCTATTTTGGCAATTCTAGGTTCAACATGCTATTTCTTGTTCCAAAGACTTTGGAGGCTTGGCTCAGTGATTGTCCCCTTTAGATTCAATCCTCAGATGTGTCCAAAGTGATGACAAGGCTTGGAATTGGCTGATTTTGGCAAATCGACCAAAAGTGCAAAAATCTGCCTTGCCTTGGCAGATTTTAGTAAGGCATCTTGCCAATGTCATATCTCATAGCTCAAATTGAATTTGGTAATGTTCTTGGCCATTTTGGAAAGCCCTTACATGATACAACAACTGTTTGAACATGTTTGGTTTTGATCTCTTTTGAATCCAAGTGAAAAACCCCCCTACATTTGGAAAAAAATAAAGGCAGATTCTGACTTAGTGAAATTTACACTAAGTGTTGGAACAAAGTGGCTTTTCTTGATTTTGATCACTCCATAACTCAAAATCCATGAGGAATTTGGACATAGGTCAGTATGAAGCTTTTATAGAGGGCAATGTGATCTACAAATCAAGATTTGAATGGGGAACAGTGGCCTTGTGGTTTAGGAGTTATGGTCCTCCAAAGTTGGCACATTAGTGTCACTTTTTCCATAATTTAGAAATTTTTCTAAGTTTTTATGGTTACCCCTTTTACAAGTTATCCCACTTTCTTTGATTTTTCTTGATGAATGATGATTCAAATCATACATTAACATCATTTTAGGGTTAAAAATCCATTTTGGTGAAAAATCTCAAAAAGTCAAAGTTGACTTTTGTGCACAGTTGACTTTTTATCAGATGAATTCCAAACTGTGCAATTCTTCACGAAATCATGTCCTTGACCTAAATAAAACTTGATGGACATGTTCCATGGGTGTCATAGGGTATATTGAATCATGTCTTAGGGTTTGGGAGCATGTCCTGGTCAAAAGTCAAAGTTACAATTGACTTTCCTCGCGAAACCCTAATTATTTTGCAGATGAAATTGAGACTTGTTGCTCAAGCTTCTTGGATTAATCCATTGTTGCAAATGGATCAATATAGTATATTAAAGACCCTCAAATCCTCTCTTGAGGTCTTGGCTCATGATTTGTCCCAAAAGTCAACTTAGGGGTGAATTAGGTCAAGAAACCCTAATTCCTGATTTTTGATGTATGCATCCCCTGAGATCAAATTGACTTGATGATTGGGTCCATGAGGTTCCATGGAGTATATTAGGTTATGTTTTGGATCATTGGCTTGTGCCTAGATGAAAATTTTCCATCTGGAGGCCCTGGTAGACCAAAACCCTAATTTGGTGACACTGTCGATCTTGAGACTTGATCCAACTAGAAGGGAGTAGCCTTGTGCTTAATCCTTGAAGTGGGAGTCCTTTTGATCCATTGTGGATATTCTAGAGGCTAGACAAGTTGAAGATCAAGTCATTCCTTGATTGATCCTTTGTCTAAGGCTCTGAGTGGGCTTAAAACCCTAATTTTGATTATAGTGAATGCTCAACAACCCTTGAGGCATTTGATGAGGCATGATGGTTCATCCATATTGTGATGATGATTTTCACAATGATGGGAAATCTTAGTGGTCAAAATTTGGGGTATGACAGATGCCCCTATTTAATCTTCTTGGACCAGAAGGTGTGAATGACGAAGGTATTCGGGCATTCAGGGTGCAAGAGGATTAAATATCGGAATACCCGAAATTTTGATGGCTATGAATGGCAGATCGCATTCATCTTCTTTTGCTAAGCAATGATGCTTAGAAAAGGTAAACTTCCCCTCGATCCTGGTTTCCTACCAAGGAACTGGTCTTAGTTTCTGATTTAAACTTCCCCTCGATCCTGGTTTCCTACCAAGGAACTGGTCATAGTTTCTGATACAAACTTCCCCTCGATCCTGGTTTCCTACCAAGGAACTGGTCTTAGTTTCTAATTTAAACTTCCCCTCGATCCTGGTTTTCTACCAAGGAACTGGTCTCATTTTCTTTTGTCAATAAACTTTATTGACAAGGGACGCTATTTGTAGCGGCTTTCCTTAAACTTCTCGCCGGATTTTCCTAGGGAGATGCCATTTGAGGGGAAAAAATGACGTCAAACTTGATGGGGAGCCCAATCGTCTGAGTTGTAGAGGTGCACAAACTTCTCTGTTAGAGACGCCATTTGTTTCTACTGGGGAAGACGAGTGTTCTGAAAGACTGCCTTCATTTGGGGTCTTATAACATACTTTGCTCGGGATCTTCCCAGAGAAATGCCATATGATGGGATCCAATTTGAGGTGCCGATGACCTTTTCATCAGCGGTCTTTCGGAGAAAGGCAGCTGTAATGCCAAATCTTTGCTTAGGAGGCTTTCTCTGGGGATTTTTCTTTAATCCGGGAAAGCAAGGAGATCATCTTCAATGGCGAAGAGTGACATTTGTAGAAAGCTTCTCTGGCTTTTCAGAGGTTCAAGTTATCAAAGTGGTCGAGTGCTGACTCTAATCCAGAGATACACTGGAGGCGAGATTGTTCAAATGCAGCATTTCCTGACGAGGCAAGAACTGATAACTCGATTGAGAAGACTGTTATCACTAGGGGACAAGACCGACTAGAGTGATAGTGATGCAATATGAATATGAATGCAAATTAAATGCATGATGTATGTATATATGCTGACAAAACTGACGCGACATACAGACTGACGAGTGAACATGACTGGATACTCGGCCATCGCGGGGCGAAGAAGTATCGTTGGTCAAAAAAGTAGCAATTCTACCTTGCTTAGGAGAGATAGTCCCTGCGGGGAATACCGTTGATCGGGCTTAGGAGATAAGAACTCGGCCGAGGGTATCAGATGGGAAAGCCGCATCTCATACAGTTGATCCTTCGTTCAAGCGTACTGGCCTAGAAGGGGTACTTTGATTCTGCGCTTTGAAATTCAAACGCCTTTGGAGACGCAATCGACGTTCTTCTGATGCTCAACAGTCAAAAACAATTGCCATCTTTAATTTAAAAGCAGAAAAAGTTTTAACAAGTAAATTCATTTTTGTTTCATTTCAAGAATCGATAATCATGTTAAAACGCCATTCTGTAAAGCTAAAACAAATAAGAATTACAAACAAAAGCACAAGGGCTCAAATTTTATTGATAAGATGGAGATCAGCCAAACGCGTGATTCCAAAGAGTATATACAAAGTTTGAAAATGGTAATTTACAGGGAAAAGGGCTACGTTGAAACATAACGACCACTATCCTTATACCAACTTTGAATTCGGGACATCCTGAGCTTCTGTCGAAGATGACCTTGACTGGAGTTTTCCTCAGATGGATGGTGTAACTGCTGCTGAGGGACTTGCCTCTGTTGAACATTGTTACTTGCCATTATCCCTAATTTTTGCCTGGATTGTACTTTGATGTTTCCAACCCATCGGGATGATTTTTTCCATGTCTCTAACTTTTGCCTGGACCGCCCTTTCGGGTTTTCAATCCACCGAGACGTTTTTTTTTTTATTTTTTTTTTTAGTTTAGGAGAAGTATTTCTTGACTACATCAACATTTGTGGGGTAGACAAATTCCTCTCCGTCCATGGTTGCAAGTCTCAAGGCACCGCCTGAGAAAGCTTTCTTAAGCACGAGGTCTCCTTTTCTGAAGACGCGAGGTCGGACCTTTTTGTCGAATGCCTTCTTCATTCTCTGCTGATACAACTGACCGTGGCATAGCACCGTGATTCGTTTCTCTTCGATCAGGTTTAATTTGCCGTGTCGACTTTGACACCATTCAGCTTCTGAAAGCTTAGCTTCCATCAATACCCGGATTGATGGGGTCTCTACTTCTATGGGGAGAACTGCCTTCATGCCATATACTAGAGAGAAAGGGGTTGCCCCTGTTGAAGTGCGGACAGACGTTCGATAACCGTGAAGAGCAAAGGGTAGCATCTCGTGCCAATCTTTATAGGTTGCAACCATCTTTTGAATGATCCTCTTGATGTTCTTGTTAGTCGCTTCTACCGCTCCGTTCATCTTGGGTCGGTAGGGAGATGAGTTATGGTGTTCGATCTTGAACTCAACGCACAACTCTTTCATCATCTTGTTGCTCAAGTTAGAACCATTATCAGTAATGATCTGGCTCGGAACACCATAACGGCAGATGGTATTGTTTTTGATAAATCGGACCACCACTTGTCGGGTTACATTAGCGTACGACGCCGCTTTGACCCACTTGGTGAAATAGTCAATGGCTACCAGGATGAACCGATGTCCGTTTGAAGCCTTAGGTTCGATCAAGCCAATCATGTCGATTCCCCATATGGAAAAAGGCCATGGGGAAGAAAGAACTTTGAGATGTGATGGCGGTACATGAATTTTGTCGGAGTATATCTGACACTTGTGACACCTCCTCAGGTACTTGTAGCAGTCGGATTCCATGGTCAACCAGTAATACCCTGCTCTTAGGATTTTTCTCGCCATTGTGTGTCTGTTGGCATGAGTGCCAAAGGATCCTTCATGAATTTCTTTCAAGCATGTCTGCTTCTGGTCTGTCTACGCATCGGAGCAAGACCAAGTTAAAATTCCTCTTATAGAGTGTATCACCACTCAAGAAGAAGTTTCCAGCCAGTCTTCTGAGGGTTTTTCTGTCCTTCCTTAGTGCCCCAGGTGGGTACTGTTGTTTCTGAAGGAAGCATTTGATATCGTGATACCACGGTTTGTCGTCTATGACTGCTTCAATCGTGAAGATGTAAGCGGGCCTTTCAAGGCGCATTATGTCGATCTTAGGTAGGTCATTCCGTTGACCTACACTAATCATGGAAGAGAGAGTGGCTAAGGCATCAGCCATGTGATTCTCTTTACGAGGGACGTGATGAAACTCGACTCTGTTAAAGAAGGGTAACAACCTTCTTGCATAGTCTTTGTAAGGAATCAGTCCTGATTGGTATGTGTTCCAATCTCCTTTTATCTGATTGATAACCAAGGCTGAATCGCCGTATACGTCCAAGTTTTTGATCCTTAAATCAATCGCTTCTTCGAGACCCATAATACAAGCTGCGTATTTGGCCTCGTTGTTCGTACATTTGAACGAAGTCTAGCAGTGAAAGGAATGTGGGTACCCCAATTCCGTTTCCATAATGATTAACTGCTCCATCAAAGATAAGTCCCCATTGGGATCCTAGTTCTGGCCCTTCACTGGGTAACGGTTCATCGCA
Organism: Lathyrus tuberosus; assembly: GCA_022829125.1. Lineage (NCBI taxonomy): Eukaryota > Viridiplantae > Streptophyta > Magnoliopsida > Fabales > Fabaceae > Lathyrus > Lathyrus tuberosus. The sequence continues at coordinate 2,716,838 of JALAZF010000115.1, read as the reverse complement.
ATCTTTCATTTTTAGATACATGACATCTTCGTCTGGGAAGTCAAACCCGATTGGTTCTTGATCGTCAATCGGTTGATAAGCCAAATGATCGTCTAAAACACTCCCCTTAACGGCTTTCTGAGCATGGTACTCTATGTCATATTCTGATAATAACATCTGCCAACGGGCGATTCTTCCCGTGAGAGCAGGCTTTTCGAAGACATACTTGATTGGATCCATTTCGGAGATTAACCAAGTAGTGTGACGAATCATGTATTGGCGAAGACGTTTGGCTACCCAAGCCAAAGCACAGCAAGTTTTCTCAAGCATCGTGTACCGAGTCTCGCAGTCGGTGAACTTCTTGCTTAGATAGTAAATGGCAGACTCCTTCCTTTTGGTTTCGTCTTGTTGGCCAAGTACATATCCCATTGACTCCTCTAGGACTGTGAGGTAGATGATCAGTGGTCTTCCTTCCACTGGAGGTGATAGAATCGGAAGATTCAACAGGTATTCCTTAATACTGTCAAAGGCAGTTTGGCAATCTTCTGACCAAACGCAATCCTGGTTCTTTTTGAGTAATTTGAAAATCGGCGCACACGTGGCGGTCATAAGGAATATGAATCTGGAGATGTAGTTCAAATGTCCCAAGAATCCTCTGACTTGTTTTTCAGTTTTCGGAGAAGGCATTTCTCGAATGGCCTTGACCTTGTCAGGATCGACCTCAATCCCTTTCTGGCTGACGATGAACCCTAAGAGTTTCCCCGAACAGACATCGAAGGTGCACTTGTTGGGATTCAAGCGGAGTTTGTATTTTCTCAAACGCTCGAATAGTTTCGACAGGTGGGTCACATGCTCCTCTTCTGTCTTAGCCTTTGCAATCATGTCATCGACATATACCTCTATCTCTTTGTGTATCATGTCATGAAACAGAGTAGTCATGGCCCTTTGATAGGTTGCCCCGGAATTCTTCAAGCCGAACGACATCACCTTGTAACAAAAGGTACCCCATGCGGTAATGAACGAAGTTTTCTCCATGTCTTTCGGCGCCATTTTGATCTGGTTATAGCCCGAGAATCCATCCATGAAGGAGAAAACTTTGAACTTTGCTGTACTGTCAACCAACATGTCAATGTGTGGTAAAGGAAAGTCGTCCTTTGGACTTGCCTTGTTTAGATCTCTGTAGTCAACACACGTTCTGACCTTTCCGTCCTTTTTGGGACCGGGAACAATGTTGGCTAACCATTGAGGATATTCTGATGTGGCGAGGAAACCCGCGTCAATCTGTTTCTGTACTTCCTCTTTGATTTTGATGGCCATGTCCGGGTGAGTCCCTCTCAACCTTTGTTTTACTGGCGGACATTCTGACCTTAACGGTAAGTGATGTTCCACGATGCTGGTATCCAACCCTGGCATATCCTGATAGGACCAAGCGAATACATCGGGGAATTCTTTAGGAAGCTTTATCAAACCCTCTCTGGCAGTTGGACTGAGCAGTGCCCCAATCTTGATTTCTTTTCTCTCTTCTTCCGAACCCAAGTTTACCGTTTCCAACGACTCTTTGTGAGGTTCAATGGACCTTTCCTCCTGTCTGAGTAGTCGAGAGATTTCTTCTGGAATTTCGTTGTCAACTTCTTCTTCAGCCCCAAATACTGGGAACCCAAAGTCGGGAGAAGGCATCGGATCGTATGTTTCAACTGGGTTTAAAACAAGCAATCTGCATGACGTGATGATTCGTGTTTAGAAGAGATAGAGAAAATGCGAGTGTGTGCAGTGTATTTATTTTACTGCTTGTTTTTATTTTTAATTTTTTTTTAGGATTACCATTTTCTGAAAAAGCAAAAAGAGAAAACAGCAATTAATGCGGAAATTACAGAACGACATTATTTTATTAATAAACAAGTCGATCCTTGAAACTACAGCCCTATAAAACAAAACTCTGTCGCTTTGGGCGAAGCGAAGAGGGAAATTTACAGAAAGTGAGCCCTATCAAAACATCCGTTTCACCTGGGCAGGGTGAAAGGTTAAAGATGGCAATTACTTAGATTGGCGAACGACCTTCGGAACATCGACAGCAACCCATTGGCGGCGAACTCCTCGGTGAATCACAAAGTCTGGCACCTTCCTTGATTTGTCTTTAGAAATAACGCTGATTTCTGGTGGAGCGGGATCATTGGAATCTGTCTCCCAGGCAGAGTTGTCGTAGGAGAATTCCTCTGTGACATTTTGCATAGCATTTGTGCTCTCAGCTGTATCTCCCCATCCAGTTGGTTGGATGTCTTCGAGCCTGATACGAGAGCTTTCGGGAGCGGTGTATTGACCATATAGTCGTACTTTCCACTCGGTTGTCCCAAGATGTCCCACACTTCTTTCGAACTGGAGGAGTCATCCCTCTCGATGACGTTGACCTCGGGAAAAGCATAGTTGATGAATTCAAGTCCTGCAAACGTTGCAAATTCATCGTCGTGTTGAGTAGTTTCTGAATGACCTGAGTGTTGATCCCATGACATGGTGGGGACGCAGATATTCTGTTCAATGACGATCAGCTAATTTTCATTGTTCGGCTGACTTTCTGGCCCCAAGTCTCCTGGGTAAGGCTGCCACATTGGCAGACCATTCATCGGGCCATAGTAATTGTGGTCAAAGTTGTCTTTCATCAGAGTGTCTTCCTCTAATGAATTTGGTGGAGCACAGCATCCTTCCGGATCACAATCCGCGTATATCATTTCGATGTCTGACCTGGGTATAAATCTCGGACTCTCTGTAGGAAAGCAAAAAGGAGTTTGCGTTTCGTCCTGAGACATATAACCGTCCTTGTTAAGATAGGATTTCCACTCTTCCTTTGTGTCAGAGGGATCTTCCTCATTGATAGCATGGACTGCTTGAGGGACTGGGTGAAGAAAACCTCCACTGTGGAAGAAATCCTGAATGGGATGAAGACTTTCATCGTTAGCAGCTGTTCAGGTACAGGTTGCAGAAAAACCAAGACCCTTCTTTGTTTTATTGTCAATAGGAATGACAAGCTGTCCCCATCCGGTTGTATCGGTACTCTCGACCACTTTGATAGCATCTTTGTATGAGGAAATCGAGGTTCCTCCTTGGGATTGATTGTCCTTGCCGACCGACAGCGCTTGGAACTACGTCCCAATAACCTCCTCGGGTTCTACACAAGTAGATGATAATAAGTTACTCACGAGCAAGGCCTGTTCTCCACAGACTATGACAAGTTGATCATTCTGAACGAACTTTAGCTTTTGGTGGAGGGTCGAAGTGACCGTTCCAGCCTGATGTATCCAAGGTCTTCCTAATAAACAACTGTATGTTGCCCGGATGTCCATGACCTGGAAAGTGACTTGGAAAGTGTGAGGATCGATAGTTATGGGAAGATCAACTTCGCCGATAACTGTTTTTCTGGATCCGTCGAACGCTTTGATGACGACCTTGCTGATTCTCATCGAAGGGCCTTTGAATGATAACTGCATCAAAGTGGACTTCGGCACAACATTCAGGGCTGACCCTGTGTCTACCAGTACGCTGGCTAAAGCATCGTCCTGGCAGTTAACTGTAATGTTGAGCGCCGTGTTATGACGGCGACCCTCTTCGGGTGATTCCTCATCACTAAATCCCAAATTATTGCAGGAAGTGATGTTAGAGACAATGCTATTGAACTGTTTGATTGTTACATCCTGTTCCACAAAGGCTTGCTCCAAGACTTTCTGTAGAGCCTCCCAGTGGGCTTCTGAACTGAGTAACAGTGATAATACGAGATCTTTGAAGGAGTCTGTAACAGCTGATCAACAATGTTATATTCACTCCTTTGGATGAGCTTCAGCATCTCATCATTATTTTTCGAAAGGTCGGGATTACTGGATTGACCGACTGATGGATCGGGAGCTTCTGTCTGAAGTTCCTTTTCCTTGTTAGGTTCTCCAACTCCTCGATTGAAGATTCGACCGCTCCGTGTTACACGACTGATGTCTGCAATATTCACGATGGAGGGTAATGGAACTTGTTAGTTCCTGGATTGGATGGAATTTTGGTAAAACAAAGCATGTTCAATGTTGATGTCAAGGTGCTGATGTTGCAACATTGAAGTCTTAACACTGGGCTGTGTTAAGTAGTTAATTGCTGAAGTTGGATATCTGATGTCACACAGGTGATGTGGTAACATCAGATCTGCAGAATCAATAACATCAGGTGCAGATGTTGTTAGGGTTGCGTGTTAGCTGGAATTGTGGAGAGTGGTTGACTCATTGGATGAGAATATCTTGGGATAGATATTTTCTGTTACATGGGAGATTTGATTGCAGGTCTGTTGGAGAATTAAAAGGTTGAAGATTTAAAAAGATTTTGGGGATAAAATCTATTTTGAAGATTCAGTTTTAATTAACAAATCTGATCAAATATTGTGACAAGTCCAAGCCCAATTCAAGGAGCTATATAAAGCGCACAAGACCAAAGGAAAAGGTACAGAAATACAGAGAGAAGATCAAGAGCATAGGCTGAGTGTCTTGATTATTTTGTATGAGTTGTATTTACACTATTCTAGGGTTTGAATAGGTGTTAAGTTTCTGTCCTCTCTAGAAGCTGTGAAGCAATAGAGAGTGGTTGCTTGATCGAAGTTGTGAAGTAAGATCAAGGGTACTCAAAGTGGTCTCTTTGAGTGTTTGTAAGGGATTGAGTGGTGTTCTCATACCTAAGTGGTTTCTTAGGTAGGAAGTCATTAGTAGAGTATAAGTTTAGGAGATTGTCAACGGGTTGTTGAGTCTGTAAATTATATCTACAAGTAGTGAATTCCATCCCTGGCTTGGTAGCCCCCAGAGTAGGTTGGTTGTAACCGAACTGGGTCAACAATTCTTGGTGTTATTTTACTGTTATTGCTGTCCATTGTGCAGAGTGTGTTGTTGTGACATCACACCTTAACATCACACGTCTGATACCAGAATTTCAATTGGTATCAAAGTAGGCATCATGTCTGTCTCTGGGTGAGATCTAGGGAAGTTACTTTCTGGTGTAAAGATGGACAAAGAAGTTGGAGGATTCGTCAACAGACCCCCTATTTTGGATGGATCAAATTATGACTATTGGAAGCCAAGGATGACCACCTTCTTAAAATCCTTGGACAGTAGGGCTTGGAAAGCTGTTATTAAAGAATGGAAAGCTCCTGTCATATGTGAGAAGGATGATGCTGGCAAAGATAAAGAAGGCACCTCTAAGCCAAAGCCTGAAGAAGAGTGGACCAAGGAGGAAGATGAGCTTGCCCTTGGAAATTCCAAAGCTCTGAATGCTATCTTCAATGGAGTGGATAAGAATATCTTCAGGTTAATCAATACCTGTGAAGTTGCTAAGGAAGCGTGGGATATCTTGCAGGCTACACATGAAGGAACGTCTAGAGTTAAGATGTCGAGACTTTAGATTTTAACATCAAAATTTGAAAGCCTGAAGATGAAGGAAGATGAGACTATTCATGATTTCCACATGAGTGTTCTTGAGCTGGCCAATGCATCTAGTGCTCTTGGAGAGAAAATGTTAGATGAAAAGCTTGTGAGGAAGATCCTTAGGTCCCTACCTAAGAAGTATAAGATGAAGGTTACTGCCATTGAAGAATCACAAGACATCAGCAAGATGAGAGTTGATGAGCTCATTGGATCTCTTCAAACCTTTGAGCTTGGGTTGAATGAGGAAGAACCAGAAAAGAAGCCAAAGAGTATAGCCCTGGTGACAAATGGTGAAGAAGAGAAAGGGAAGAAATCTGAATCCCAGGAGGATCTATCACAGGCCATAGTGATGTTGGGAAGACAGTTCACCAAAGTATTCAGGAGAATGAATAATAACTCCAGGCCTAATGTTAAGAACATGACTTCTGACACCAGCAAGAAGGATGAAGAGAAAACTGCCCAAGATAAAGGAGTGCAGTGCTTTGAGTGTGAAGGGTATGGACATGTCAAGAAAGAATGTCCCACCTTCTTGAAAAAGCAGAAGAAGGGCATGACAGTTTCCTGGTCTGACTCTGATAGTGAAAGTGAAAGCGAGTAAGCAAAGCATGTGAGAGCTTTAACAGGAGCTGTGGTTTCTGATGATGATTCTAGTGATGGAGAAGTAACTTATGAGGAGTTGGCATCTACCTATCAAGAGCTGTGTTTAAAGAGTGCTAAAATCTGTCAAGAAAACAAGTGCCACAAGCAACAGATTGCTCAGCTAGAGAAGAAAAAACAGATCTGGAAAATGAAGTGGTGCTAGTTAGAGCTCACCTTGATCAAATGACCAAGTCTGTTAGGATGCTGAGCTGTGGTACAAACACACTTGACAAGATACTGCAGTCAGAAAAAGCTGCTGGAGACAAAGCTGGGATAGGTTATGACAAGGGAACTTCAGAAGGAAGCACTTCAGGTTCAAAGAAGGAAGTGTCACAACTTTCATCTCAACCTCAGACAAAGAAGCAGGATCCTACCCCTAAGAAAGCTGATGTTTCACAACCTAAGAAGATTGAGAAGAAGACTGGTCCCTATCAGAAGAGAAAGCAGCCACAGGGAGCTAGTCAATATATGCCCCCACAATACCATGAGAGCATGCAAGCTGCTCAGTTCAAACAGCACAAGTCTCATCAGGTGTCTCAACATCAGGACAACTGGTATGGTTATGGTTGTGGATTCACCAATGTTGTTCCTTATATCTATGGAAGAAGAAAGCCACACCATCATGGGAGATAATCCAGGAAACAACATTCTCAGCCGTCTTATGGGAGAAGATATCAACATAATAGATGGAAGGGCAGTTATGGTAGGAGGGGATCACATTATGGATGGCAGCATAAGCAATCTCATCATGGCAGAAGATTCAGAGATGAAAGGGTGAGATGCTATTACTGTGGAAGATTTGGACATATGCAGTACTCTTGCTACAAGCTGCATGGATACCCTCAACCTCAAAACAGATGGAGAGAGCACAGGCCCAAAGTTGTTAAACAATGGGTACCCAAGGAGAAGGTGAAGTGCTTATTGGCTCACATAGGGGATAAAGAAGGAACATGGTATTTTGACAGTGGGTGTTCCAAGCACATGTCTGGATGTAGATCCATGTTTGATGATCTTAGACCTTGCCCCTCTCATGAGGTCATATTTGGCAATGGAGGAAAAGGTGTTGTTGCAGGAGTTGGGAACGTGCAAGGTAATGGTAAACCTGAACTTGACAATGTTCTGTTTGTCAGTGGCTTAAGTGCAAATTTGATCAGCATAAGCCAGTTGTGTGATGAAGGGTACAAGGTAAACTGCACTAAGCATGAGTGTGTGGTTTCTGATGAGCATAATCAGATTTTTATGAAGGGTGCCAGAACCAAAGACAACTGCTATCAGTGGATTTCTCTTGAAGAAAATTCAACTAATGAGGTTTAAGTTGATGTTATAACATCAGACTATGACATCAGGATGCTGAAAGGTCACTCAGAGTTAATGAGTCCTGATGTGAATTCTTTTAAAGAAAAGTCTTTATGGAGGGAGAATATTAGTAATTGGTCTTTAAAGAGTATTCAAAATCAGGCGCCTTACTATATTGATACTACATCAAGACTTACCAAAGCATTCTCATCGCAACGCTTCATCTCCCTAAATCTCAACAGAATAGAAAGTTCTTCTCCAAACCTAGTCTGTCACAAAGGAACGATGTCTGTCCCTTCCAAGAACTCTGAGCAGGTACGAACTAGGGTTTCTTCCGAAGAACTCATTTCTATTGCTGTTCCCGAGTCAGGTAACCCTAAACCCTCAACCACGGTAAACAAACCTGAAGCTAGGTCATCATCCTCTCAACCTGTGGAGGAGAAGTTTGATGTAGACATGCATTTGGAACAGATTGCCACCAAAATCCTTGAGAAGGGGATACAGGTGAAAGGGATTTCTATCCCTCTAAGGCAAATGCCTGCTGAACAAGTCGACTCTCAAGGAGAGGACAAAAATCTTCAAAGACAGGCCCCTAGTCAAGAAGCTGAAGGTGAAGATCCCGATGACTCTGATGTCAGTCTTGATGTCAGAACATCGTCCCCTAGGAATGAAAGCCACAGGGGTAAAGGAAAGGAATAGGTTGAGGTTATAGAGATTAAGGACTCATCTGATGATGATAGAATTGGAAAAAGGAAGGACAAGAAAAGGACTTCAGTTACAGACTCTCCCAAGTCGTGGAGCAAAGGTGCCAAGTCTGGCAAGAAGAGGAGAATCAGGGAAGAGTCAGATTCTGAGTGTGATGCTCAAGACATCAACCCTGCTACAAATCAAGTGCCTGATAACATCTCATCTCACAGTGCCAGAAGTGCATCCTTGTGGAAGTATGTGAGCCTAAGAAAGATAGCTCTGGAAAGAGAGGTAGTAGCAAAAGACTTAGAGTCTACTAAAATTATAGACCTAATTAAGCTTGCTGGTCTCATGAGGACTGTGTCAGGGTTGACTAATTGCTATGATAGATTGGTCAGAGAATTCATAGTTAATATACCTGAATCGATAAATGACAACAAGAGCCGAACTTTCAAAAGAGTTACCATCAGGGGTAAGTGTGTCTGGTTCTCTCCTGAGATGATCAATGCCTACTTAGGAAGAAATAAGGAAGATTATGAGGAATTAGAAGCCTCCAACAATGTTATATGCAAAGAAATCACTGCTGGGCAGGTAGATGTTTGGCCCGTAGAAGGAAAGCTGTTAGCCAGTTTATTGAGTGTCAAATATGATTTTCTGCACAGAAGAGGTATTGCCAACTGGGTTCCTACTAGTCACAAGACCACAATTTCTGTTGAATTGGGGAAGATAATTTATGCAGTTGGGACAAAGCAAAGAATTGACTATGGCTCCTACATCTATGATCACACTATTAAGCATGCTGCTACAAATGCTGTAAAGATGCCCATTGCTTTTCCCTCTCTCATTTGTGGGATTGTCTTGTCTCAACATCCTGGAATTCTACAGCAGTCAGATGTTGCTTGCAAAAGGAAGCCTGCCTTATCACTCCATCACAAGTTGAAACATGTTCCTTACAGTGTCAATACATCTGCTTCAACATCACAACAGTCACCGGCCAAGACTGGGTTGATTACAGAACTAGAGGAGGCTTGCAAGGAGTTAGATGAAGTCATAAGAGTTAGTACTGAAAGGAAACAAAAATTTGAAAGTCTTGCCATGTCTCTGAGATCGGCAACAAAGGAAGGTGAAGCTGTCAACACAAGGAAGGATGCTGTTGATAAAGACGATAATGATGATCTCAGCTCAGAAGATTCAAGCTTTTAATGTTTGCCTTCTAATTTAGTAGGGTTAGCTTTATATTCAGTCTTTGTTTTAGCACTTAATGTGCTTGGTTTTGTAATTTGAATATGGTGCTGGTTTATGCACTGTTTATGTTTTAGTTTCCTTCTATGATTTGTTTTGCCTATTTACTAACTGAGAGGCTAACAATGAGAGCTAGGGTGTACTGACTATAGTTAATAGGGCTTCTTATAGAAGCTTGCCTAATTGTGGCTAAAAAGGGGGAGAAAATAGCCAAGATAGTCAAGAGTTGTTATTGCCATATGCTGCAAGTGTGATGCAGATATTAAGGGGGGGTTATTGACAGTTGCTATGCTGAGCAACATTGCTGCAGTGAGGAGGAGTTCAGACTGAACTTTTAAAGATATCATGACATTTGAAGAGTGCAGCCAAGCAGACATCAAGGGGGAGTAAAGTGCTGCACATTGTGAGCTACTGAACAGCTGTGATGCTGGTTCATGTTTTAAAGGGGGAGCACCAATTGGCTGTTGTCAATAATGAAGATGGTGCTGCAGCAGATCGAGTGATGAAGACTATGAAGATTGTCAAACTGCTGCTAATGTGTTTCAAAACTTTTGAAGATTGTTCCGCTGCTGAAATCTCTGAAGGTGCAGAGTGCAGAAGTTGATTGCAGAGTGCAGAGATTGTTTTAGCCAAAATTAGCCAAAGGGGGAGATTGTTAGTTCATGGATTGGCTGGAATTTTGGTAAAACAAAGCATGTTCAATGTTGATGTCAAGGTGCTGATGTTGCAACAATGAAGTCTTAACACTGGGCTGTGTTAAGTAGTTAATTGCTGAAGTTGGATGTCTGATGTCACACAGGTGATGTTGTAACATCAGATCTGCAGAATCAATAACATCAGGTGCAGATGTTGTTAGGGTTGCGTGTTAGCTGGAATTGGGGAGAGTGGTTGACTCATTGGATGAGAATATCTTGGGATAGATATTTTCTATTACATGGGAGATTTGATTGCAGGTCTGTTGGAGAATTAAAAGGTTGAAGATTTAAAAAGATTTTGGGGATAAAATCTGTTTTGAAGATTCAATTTTAATTAACAAATCTGATCAAATATTGTGACAAGTCCAAGCCCAATTCAAGGAGCTATATAAAGCGCACAAGACCAAAGGAAAAGGTACAGAAATTCAGAGAGAAGATCAAGAGCATAAGCTGAGTGTCTTGAGTATTTTGTACGAGTTGTATTTACACTATTCTAGGGTTTGAATAGGTGTTAAGTTTCTGTCCTCTCTAGAAACTGTGAAGCAATAGAGAGTGGTTTCTTGATCGAAGCTGTGAAGTAAGATCAAGGGTACTCAAAGTGGTCTCTTTGAGTGTTTGTAAGGGATTGAGTGGTGTTCTCATACCTAAGTGGTTTCTTAGGTAGGAAGTCATTAGTAGAGTATAAGTTTAGGAGATTGTCAACAGGTTGTTGAGTCTGTAAATTATATCTACAAGTAGTGAATTCCATCCCTGGCTTGGTAGCCCCCAGAGTAGGTTGGTTGTAACCGAACTGGGTCAACAATTCTTGGTGTTATTTTACTGTTATTGCTGTCCATTGTGCAGAGTGTGTTGTTGTGACATCACACCTTAACATCACACGTCTGATACCAGAATTTCAGAACTTCCTTTCCATTTTCAACTGTCATTGCACCGTATTTGTAAGGGATAGCCTTAGTTGATTCATACGGTAGTGGTCCCGGTAGATAGATGACTATGGGAACCTTCTGATTTTTCTGACCATCATAAGTAATCTCGATCCGTTCCCGGTTGGGAGCTCTAGATTCGTCAAGTAGAGGGATGATGGCAAAAACATCCCTGGTCCGGTGACGACCAGAGATTGTGACATTATCCTCGACTTGATTGGCAAGGTAGTTCGACGTCCAGTTGATGGGTCCAGAACCCGGATATGGGCGAATCTCTCCACGATCCACTTGACCCTGAAGAGCCACTCTCACATGGTAACACCCTTGGTTACTTTCTGAATAGACGCTACAACGGTCATAGTTATGTGGTGGCACCTGACCACGCCCACTTTGAATACAATGTAACCTCACTAGGTTAGCTTCCACAGATCGGACATCCTGACTTTGACGTCGAGTGGGATTTCTATTATTGATACTAATCTGCTGAGTATCTTCATCCATATAGATTGGCATCCACCAGTGATTTAACAAGTGCTGAAGTGCCTCCTGGACAAGGGTACAACCTCGATCGTTTTCGCAACCTGCTTTACAGCTTTGATAGTCATGTGATATTAAGAATCTGAGTTGGACCTGCTCAGCATGTAACTCTACCAGGTTGGTATTCATCACGCGAATATCGAAGATCTGAACCATGTTAATCTGATAAGGGTTCCTATCATGGTAGTCTTGGATCCATCCAAGATCCATCTGACGCTGGAGGGCCTCTTGTATGAAAGAGCATACATGTTTGTTTACCGAGCAAATTAGACAGGAACTGTAATCGTGTCGCGGCAGATTATGATACTGGCTTTGCCTTGAGTGCATCGCCACCAAGTTGACATTCATTACACAGATGTCGTGGTTCTGAATGACGTTGGAGTTCGTATAGACCATGTTAACTCCACGAACTCGGTGCTCTTGGATCCATCCGAGATCCATCTATTCCTGTAGAGCTGTTTGCACCACAGAACATCCTTGCTTGTTTTTAGAGCAGACATTACACTGGTGATAATTATGAGGTGGCACATGGCCGTACCCACTCTGTCTACAATGCATCTTGACCAAATTGGTTTTCAACAAGAGTACATCGTGAATTTGATAAATGTTGTTAGACTCTCCCTCTATCAAATTGACTGCAGCTTTCTCATGTTGAGGCAGCGGGTTTGTGAGAACATTGGGATTCATATCTTTGAAAGATAATAGCCCGCTCCTAACAAGCTTTTGCACGTCGGATTTGAAATTGAGACAATTCTCTATGTTATGCCCTGAACCTTCTTGATGATAAGGGCATGTTTGATTCACCTTAAACCAAAAAGGCGGATTTTCTGGTACTGTAAGAGGAGACTTAGTCTGGATGTGCCCCTTAGCCAGTAGTAACAGAAATAGTTCTGCGTACAACATGGGTATAGGATCAAAACCTGATGGTCATGTTGTACGGTTGTTGTTATATGGAGGACGAGCCTGCTGAAGAGGCTGCTGTGTCATTTGCTGATTAGGTTGGCTTTGCGCAACCTGAGGTTGATACGTAGGAATAGGCGCAGGGATAATAGCAGGAATTACAGCTGCCACTGGTTGATAACGTCGCCTTTGCTTTCTGAGAGAGATATTCCCAATATCTTGCTCTTTTTTCTTAGGGAGAGCACTACCGTATCATTTTGTACTGCTTGATGGTCCAGCGTCTTTTGCCAAACGTCCTTCCCGGACGGCTTCCTCAAGACGAACTCCCATGCCCACCATCTCGGTGAAGTCACTGGGCGCACTGGCAACCATTCTGTCGTAATAAAATGGGCTTAAGGTCTTTAAGAAGATCTTTGTCATCTCTTTTTCCTCAAGAGGTGGACAAATTTGAGCGGAAACTTCACGCCATCTCTGAGCGTACTCCTTAAAGGTTTCCTTGTCCTTTTGTGACATTAATCTGAGTTGATCTCTGTCTGGTGCCATGTCCAAATTGTATTTGTATTGTTGGACGAAGGCAGTACCAAGATCTCTGAATGTGCTAATCGTAACACAGTTTAAACCATGTACCATTTTAATGCGGCACCGATTAAACTATCCTGAAAGTAGTGAATCAGCAGGTCCTAATTCTCAGTCTGAGCTGACATTCTCTGAGCGTACATCACCAAGTGACTTTGAGGGCAAGAGTTACCCTTGTATTTTTCAAAGTCGGGCACTTGGAACTTGTGCGGGACTTTCACATTGGGGACCAAGCAGAGGTCTGCAGCATCCTTTCCAAATAGATCCTGACCGCGAATGGCTTGCAGTTCCTTCTGCATTTCCAAGAACTGTTCCTGGAATTCATCCATTCTATCGAACATAGTTTCCTTCTTATCATAAGGGATCGGTGGAATCTGTCCTTCTGGGACAGTGTGCACCACAGGGGGTGGTACCGTAACTACGGCAGTGAATCTTGGGGGTTGCCGAAGTTTGTAACCTTTAGGAGTCTTCAGTATGCCCCTGGCATCTTCGCTTTCCCGAAGTTTGTAACCTTTAGGCCCAACGGCTTATGTTATGATTCCCTGATCTTCAGTGATCGGCGGAACATATCCTTCCGGGATATAGTTTGCAGGCATGCCCCAAGGGCGATCTTTCAGCATTTGATACCTAGGATCATACTTCTCCACTATGGGCGTTGAGGCGATCTCTGAGATCACAGTCCTTTGTAGCTGAGCTTCTGCCATGGCTTGCATGTCGTTACGAAGCTTTCTCATATCCTCTCTCAGAGCGTCGATCTCTTCTTTCAACTCTCTGTTCTCTTCCTCAAGATCATCCATCTTTTTCTGACGATTAGCCCGAGTATTATACGAATGAGACAATTTGACTCTAGAACCGAGACACAAACGTGAGATTCGTAGGTAAGAAGAATATGTTGCGCGAGAATGATGAATGCAATGATTATATTAATTGTTTGTTTGGTTTAATCAAAATAAACTTCGACAATTAGATTGCAAATATCAAATAGTGGGGAAACCCCTTTTTATTGAAATTCAAAGGATTGCGGAAACGAAAATACAGTAGATTACAAAGTGCAGAAACAGAAACCTAAGCTAATGGGTCCCGAGAGAACTCGGGTGCTGATTCTGGTATCTTCCTTTTCTTTGACCGGGGCTCTTGAGCCATTGTCGGGTTGTCATTCCTTTGCCAGGTGAAAGGAGCGAGCAAATTCCTTTGGTCATCCTGATTTTCTACAGCATGTTGCTCCAAAATCTCGATCAGAGCATCCTTATCTTTCAGCAGTTGCTGTATTTTGATGCACTCCACGTTGAGGGTACGATACTTGTTCTTCCAAGACCTCTTCTCCCGTTGAACTTTATTGAGAGTAACCTGAAGCTTTTTAGTTTCCGTCATGAAGTACATGACAGATTCCCTCGGCGGAAGAATTTCGTAACGAGGATAAGGCATCTTTAGCTTGAGAGCTCTAGTTTGTACCCAGTGGAGATAAGGCGCCACCGAGACACAGTCCGATTTTCCTAGATACTCCCGTCCTTTCTTATGAACGTGTTTCCAAGTGTGCACTATTTCCGTCTTTAGTGCTCTGTCATTTTCTCCTTCCTTGAAGAAAAGACCTTCCAGATGAACACTCCGTGGGACGTGTCTCATCGGGTATCCAAATTGACGATGAACGAGAACTGGATGGTAATTGATTCCTCCCTTAGTTCCTATAAGGGGTACGTTGGGGAAGTTTCCACAACGGTCAATGATCCTGATTCCATCATAAATCCTATTGCACCAATCTATGTCAGAGTTGGTGAGAGACATGATCTTCTGTGACCAGCGCAATGCACTCTTATGATCCCAGAAAGCAGCAGACTTAGGTAAATGGGAGATAAACCATTTGTAAAGCAAAGGTACACAACATGTGATCTCCCCTCCGTTGTATAAATTCCCTAAGTGTACAGAATGATATGCATCTGCGAGCAAAGTCAGCACAGGGTTTCCAATGAGAAAAACCTTAATGGAGTTGATATTGACGAAGTTATTAATGTTGGGCAACAGAAATAACCCATAGGTGAGTAAAACAAAGATGCTCTCGAAAGCAGTCACGTTCCCGATACTGGAGAAGTACAGGGCTTTCTTTGTCAAGAACTGAGCTGGCAAACCTTGTATGCCACCCTTAGTGGTCTTGTGAGTCCTGACCTCAGACTCGTCCAAATGAATTGCTCTTGCAATGGTCTGATTCTTTGGAATTTCCTCCAGTCCAAAAAATAGAGCTCGATCAGTGATATGTAAATCAATCAGATGAGAATATTCCTCCAGCGTTGGTGCTAGCTGGTAATCCGGGAATGTAAAGCAGTGATAAACCGGATCGTAGAACTGAATGAGCGCATCCATGATTCCCTCAATCACATGGACCCTTAACAGAGGTAGCAGACCTCCGTATTTGGCTCTGAAAGCCTCTTGGTTTGTGATCATTCTCGCCAAACCTCTTAAATCCTCTAGTTTTGGAATCCTGAAGGTGTACTTATGAGTTCTCCTTCTACCGAAATCCATTAGCGTAATCCTTTTCTCTGATATTTGCAATCACAGTCTTAGTTTAATTTGAAAAACAGAGAGACTAGAAGAGAATTTTTTTTTTGAATGTTTTAATGTCTTTTAAATGAATGCATGATTGCAGCACACAAAAACATAGAAAAAACATGGGGTCAAAGGGTTGTTGTCATGAAGTCAAGGCTCTACCCATCCCCAAAGGTTTATACTAGGGTGATTTTTGTACCTGTACTCAAAATCATCAGCTCCTCCCAGGATAACAAACAGCAAGCGGATCGCCAGCGAGCTGTATGAAATCTTAGAGTAAATGCTATTCACCGAGAATAGATCATCAACCTCAAATGAGGGTAGTATCATGTGACAACTATTTCCAATAGTTTCTGCACTACAAAAGGGTTGGCTCCTCAGCTTCTCAGACGTCACAATCAGCCCATTGCCTATGAGAGGGAATGGGTTGCATTGGGAAGCCTCCAATGAGGTTGATGGTCGACCTCGTCGCCATCACTTATCTTAAGTGTATACTCAATCTTTCCACATGCGGCACCACACGCATTCCCATTAGCAGAAAAATAAACACATATATCAATTAGGAAAAGCAGTATATATATTTGTCTTAATGTCCTAGACCTTTTAAAAAGCTACGAATCTTATGTTCCTGACAGAAAATGGGTTCCCCGGTGGAATTCCCAATCTGTGGTTAGAAGAGCCCCTACGGTGGGTGCCACTTTTAAAGTTTCCACCTAATAGATGGTAAGAGAACAAGATCTCGCTACAAAGGTGAGATAGATCCTAATGACAGGTCCCCAGCAGAGTCGCCATTTTCCCCAGTGAAGTCGCCATTTTTCTGTAGCGAGCGATTTTGGATGTGGTTGCGAAGCACTACCGCTCTTTGGTATCTACAGCTCGATTCATTTTTTATCCTATAAAAGCTGATGAAGGAAGGGAAATAGATGTCTCAAATTAACCCTGCTTGCAAACTAAGGTTAAACAGTCAAAACTGTTGGTTTACAGATGCTACAAAGATTCGGGGTCTCTATTGGGTGTATTTTTTTAAAAGTGGTGTTCGTTCGATTAGTGGGAGGTTGGGACGGATGTGTGGAAGTATGGGATTTTGGGGTTTTGTTTAGTGTGCTCGCTAAGATCTTTTCTTTCAATCTTATGCCTACGTATTCCCGTTTACCGAAACAGGGAAATCAGAGGGTTCGTAGTTCCTCCTATTCTATGGGAGGAAATGGTGATTTGATGGTGAAGTGAAAGGTGGTTTGTATCTTGTTTAAAGCCCAAGATATGAAGCTAAAAGGTGTTGTCTTTAGAGAGAATTTGTCATCTCTAAAGAGGTTTGTTTGTCACAACTGTTTATAAAGGAGGATTACTTTAACCGGGATGTGTGAATCCGGCAATACCATAATTTCCTTTATAGGGGATTTCCAACCTAAAGGAGAAGACTTTAACTCAGTGTAGAGCAATGCTATCTTTCCTTAGGAATTTCTCATGCTAAAAGAGGGACAGTGGCATGGATGTAGATGATCCAGAGGCTTGCCGCTTACAGCAATTAGATGAAGGGGAAGGAGTTGTTGATGTTTGTGTACTGTGAACGAGGCACAACTTTGATGCTAAAAGGTTGATTGGATCAACCAGTGGTTTTCTTATACAAAGCCTAAGAGGAGGCTAATATGTGTCTCGTACAAAGCCCGAGAGAGAGGCTAAAAATTTTTGACTCAACGAGGGAATCTTTTGGTATCTCGTATAAAGCCCGAGATGGAGGCTATTTGACTCAACAAGAGAGTTTTTGTATCTCGTACAAAGCCCGAGATGGAGGCGAAAGGGGCGATTGACTCAACGAGGGAGTCTCTGGTATCTCGTACGAAGCCCGAGATGGAGGCTAAAATCGTTAGCTCCACTGGGGAGAATCATTGTACAAAGCCCAAGAGGAGGCTATGGTTACTGTTTCAGTTGAGTGACAGGTCCAGTATGCTGATTTAAAGAGAAAATCAGTTCTTATATGAGTAATGTTGGCCCTCAGTGATTTTGATTCAAGGATCAGGGATATTTCCTGTTCTTTAAGGAAGTGGGAAATTCGAAGGGTATTGAGACTCTCCAAGTCTACGGGTTTCCTTTCTATTTTTGAAAGGGTCACTTGAGAATGTCTTTGAGGCTCAAGGATGTTAGACTGTCTGTGTCTAGAGTTTCATCTTTTGCACTATGCTTTGAGAAACAGTAGTAGACTCTTGGAAATGATTGTTCTATGAAGATGACTAAGTTCTATTCCTATACCTCTAGGAGGTCGTCGGGACAATTTGTACGAAAGCCAAGAGGAGGCTGGAAACTTTTAAGAAGCCGAGTGGTCCTTGTATGAAGCCCAAGAGAAAGCTATCATTCCCGGAGGAAGAATCATTATACGAAGCCTAAGAGGGGGCTGTGAATACTTCTAAGAAGCCGACGAGTCCTTGTACAATGCCCAAGAGGAGGCAGGGATGCTTTTAGGAAGCCTGTGGGTCCTTGAACAATGCCCAAGAGGAGGCCGATGCTTTTAAGAAGCCGCTGGGTCCCCAAACCCCGAGAAATTCAAGACAAGCCATTCACGAGGAATGGATCAAGCCAGGAAAGTTCGAGAATTTGGAAGAAACTCAAGAGATGCCATTCATGGAGAAAAGATCATCTCTGGGGAATAGAGTTTCTTTGACAACTTCTACGAGTGACAGACTATGAAAGGGTTCGCCGAGAATGCTGCCTTTCATATCTCCATATTGTTGAACCCCAAGAGGAGGGAAGACTGTGTCTGGTAATCCTATGGGGATCTAGTTTTGACTATTTAAGAGTGATCAACGGGCTTAATGCTAGACGTAGTTGCCGGGGAAACTCTAAATATCTATACTATTATTACACAGTTGATATGAGTTTATGAAAAAAGACTTACAGCGAAACAGCCCCACAATACAGTTATATGTATATGAAAGCGGTAAATGAAAGCGTATAAACACTTACTCGGTTGTAGAGCTTCCATGCTGTTTGGTTAGTTGTTCAACAAAGAAAGATCGAAAACAACAGTATATTCAAAATCAAAGGAGAAAGTGCTTTGAAAAAGAAAGATTTGGGGCTTACAGCTCAAGGAGAGGCCCAGGGTTTTATCAGTGATCGCACTGTTTGAATTTGTACAGAGGGACTTATACAAGTGACTGAGGCCCACAAAAGTTTTCTGTACAAAGGGACGGGTCTTAAACTCTAATAGAGGCCCAAAAGGTTTAAAGAAAAGAAATGGGTCTTACTACTCGAGGGTAGGCCCAGATGACTTTTCGTTAAAAATGGCGATTGCGCCGAGGTTTTCTTTTAACGCAGAGGGACTTATATAATAAGTGAGGCCCAAAAATGGTTTTGGTTAAAAGGGGGTTGGGTCTTACACTCTATTAGAGGCCCAAAAGTATTGAATGGGTCTTATAGCTCAAGGAGAGGCCCAGATGGTTTATTTTTAAACTGGCGACGATCGTGCCGAATTTAAAAATATACAGAGGGACTTATACAATAAGTGAGGCCCTAAATTGTTTCTGTACAAGTGGGTTGGGTCTTACACTCTAATAGAGGCTCAAAAAGTGTTTGAAAATGATTTGTGAGGGTTGAATTAATCAAAAACCCTAATTTATTTCCAAAATGTATTTTAATTGAATAAAAATTCAATTAAAATGATAAAAAATTGTTTAACATGTGGGAAACAAATTATGATCTTGGATTAATGCTTCAAAAATCAAGTATTAACCTACAAAATAATTAGAAGTCATTAATCTTTACAAAATCAAGAGGAAAAAAATATTTTAAATGTCAAAAACAATTAAAATATTAATTCTTTGCAAAAATATCAATTATGTGAAATAAATAATATTTTTCGGATTTTTTGTGAAAATAAAATATTTCAACATTTTTGTGAATTATTAAAAAAAGAATCAACTCAAAATCATTAAAACTCAGAGAGAAATTAATTTTTGAATCAATTAAATAAAAATCACAAAATTCAAATATTCAAATGTTGGAAAATGGCGCCAAGAACAAGGGCAAGAACACGCGCGTGTTCTGAGTTTCCCAGATTTGCATTTTCTATTCAATCTCACTGAATACTTAATCATATCATGCAATCCATATACCAATCAACTCGTTTCAACCTCACGATCATGTCTATGACAATTAATTTCATTTAAATTAAACATAAAACAAGAAATCATGAACAATCCTCAAGAACCCTAGATTCTTCATGAAGGCTGGGATTTTTAAAACACGATTCAAATAATGCAATTAATTGAGGGGAAACATTCCATGCATGATTATGTACATATGGCTAAATTATTGTGCAGCAAAAATTGCATGGATCATAGAGTTAGAAGAGCTCATGCTTACCACTTGTAGCTTGTGATCGTGATTTGTGTTGGAGGTGTTACAGATGAGTTGTGATGATCTGAACAGCTTCCCTACACCCTATGGAGTGTGTTTGAATGTTTGGACTTGATTGAAATTGGCTAGATCATTTCATGGCATCTCAACTGCAACTTGGTTAAAACCTTGAGCAATTGACTGGTGATTCTGAGAAATCAGTGTTCCAGTTGTTGTTTAAGTGTTTGATCAGCTCATATGTGATGTATATGAGGTGTGTGTGTGATTGGTTTGATTGGAAAAGCTCTCAAACTCAAAACCCGATAGTGACTTGCCTTAGAAGGAAAAATTGGAGTGAAAGAAGAGATTTTGAGGAAAGCATCTGTTTGATGGCTTTGGTGTACTCAAACTGATCACAATTGAGCTCTATTTATAGTAGAGCAAGTTTGTTTTGCAAGGAATAGTGAATGGCAACTGCTGAGTAGGTTTGGCCAATGTTGGCAAATGAAAATCCAAGTCTCCTCTAGCCATTGACTAGAGGTTAGGGCACAGGCTGCTGGTTCCCTTGGTCTTGGATAAGTCTTGACTGAATTCAGTTGCTAAGAGCTCAGTCCATGCCACCTTGATGCTTCCATTGAATGCTCCAATCCAAAATTGGAGTCTTGTCCCTATTTTGGCAATTCTAGGTTCAACATGCTATTTCTTGTTCCAAAGACTTTGGAGGCTTGACTCAGTGATTGTCCCCTTTAGATTCAATCCTCAGATGTGTCCAAAGTGATGACAAGGCTTGGAATTGGCTGATTTTGGCAAATCGACCAAAAGTGCAAAAATCTGCCTTGCCTCGGCAGATTTCAGCAAGGCATCTTGCCAATGTCATATCTCATAGCTCAAATTGAATTTGGTAATGTTCTTGGCCATTTTGGAAAGCCCTTACATGATACAACCACTGTTTGAACATGTTTGGTTTTGATCTCTTTTGCATCCAAGTGAAAAATCCCCCTACATTTGGAAAAATGTAAAGGCAGATTCTGACTTAGTGAAATTTTCACTAAGTGTTGGAACAAAGTGACTTTTCTTGATTTTGATCACTCCATAACTCAAAATCCATGAGGAATTTGGACATAGGTCAGTATAAAGCTTTTGTAGAGGGAAATGTGATCTACAAATCAAGCTTTGAATGGGGAACAATGGCCTTGTGGTTTAGGAGTTATGGTCCTCCAAAGTTGGCACATTAGTGTCACTTTTTCCATAACTTAGAAATTTTTCTAAGTTTTTATGGTTACCCCTTTTACAAGTTATCCCACTTTCTTTGATTTTTCTTGATGAATGATGATTCAAATCATACATTAACATCATTTTAGGGTTAAAAATCCATTTTGGTGAAAAATCTCAAAAAGTCAAAGTTGACTTTTGTGCACAGTTGACTTTTTATCAGATGAATTCCAAACTGTGCAATTCTTCAGGAAATCATGTCCTTGACCTAAATAAAACTTAATGGACATGTTCCATGGGTGTCATAGGGTATATTGAATCATGTCTTAGGGTTTGGGAGCATGTCCTGGTCAAAAGTCAAAGTTACAGTTGACTTTCCTCGCGAAACCCTAATTGTGGTGCAGATGAAATTGAGACTTGTTGCTCAAGCTTCTTGGATTAATCCATTGTTGCAAATGGATCAATATAGTATATTAAAGACCCTCAAATCCTTTCTTGAGGTCTTGGCTCATGATTTGTCCCAAAAGTCAACTTAGGGGTGAATTAGGTCAAGAAACCCTAATTCCTGATTTTTTATGTATGCATCCCCTGAGATCAAATTGACTTGATGATTGGGTCCATGAGGTTCCATGGAGTATATTAGGTTATGTTTTGGATCATTGGCTTGTGCCCAGATGAAAATTTTCCATCTGGAGGCCCTGGTCGACCAAAACCCTAATTTGGTGACACTGTCGATCTTGAGACTTGATCCACCTAGAAGGGAGCAGCCTTGTACTTAATCCTTGAAGTGGGAGTCCTTTTGATCCATTGTGGATATTCTAGAGACTAGAAAAGTTGAAGATCAAGTCATTCCTTGATTGATCCTTTGTCTAAGGCTCTGAGAGGGCTTAAAACCCTAATTTTGATTGTAGTGAATGTTCAACAACCCTTGAGGCATTTGATGAGGCATGATGGTTCATCCATATTGTGATGATGATTTTCACAATGATGGGAAATCTTAGTGGTCAAAATTTGGGGTATGACACACATTTATTTACCATTACCTTCCAAGTGATGGATATCAATCCGGCGTACAGTTGCCTATTGGGTCATCCATGGATCCACGCGGCAGGGGAAGTTACATCCACTTTACATCAGAAGTTAAAGTTCATGTTTGAGGATCAGCTTGTCATTGTCTGCGGTGAAGAGGATTTGATTGTAAGCGAGTTATCATCTTTTCGATACGTCGAGACCGAAGAAGGCATAGCCGAGGTGCCGTTACAGTGTCTCGAGTTCGAAGATGTCAACTCTGCTTCAACTAGTCAAAGTAGATCACCATAATTGACTTTAGCGTCTGCTAAGAGTGCTAAGGAGACTATCCAGAAAGGCGCTTTGTCAGGATAGGGGCATGTGATTGATGTGGTTGAGAAGCATATTCATTGTGGATTGGGTTATCATCATGGTCGTCAATCTGGTTCCTCTGATCAGAAGCAATGCAACTTTGTCAAGTTCAATAGCGCGAGTTTCCAGCAAGGTGACATCGTGGCGGCTACAGATGATGCTGGTCCTAGTAATCAGATTTCAAGCTTTGTGCGCAAATGTCCGTCGGGTTTCAAGCTCAACAATTGGACATCTACCGTGGTTCCTATGGTTTTCCCATACAACATGTAATGCATTTTTGCTTTCTCATTCCCTCGTCCTTGCCTGAGACAAGTGGATAGCTTGTAAAGGGCCTCGTGCTTTTGCAATATTATGTGATCAATAAATAAAAGTTTTTTGCATTCAAAATCATACTCTATTCTCTTTCTTTATTTTACTTTTTCACAAAACAAATGGCAAAAGTTTCTTTTCTTTTTCACTTTTTAAATAGCTCATTCTAAACATATTCATAAACATGCAGAACTAATAAAAGCATTGATAACAACATGGCAAACATCCATTGTAATTTTGGAATTCCAATTAACCAAGCCGAAGAAGATGGTGAGGAAGATTGTGAATTACCGGATGAACTGGCAAGGCTCCTTGAGCATGAGCGTAGAGAGATTCAGCCACACAAAGAGCCAGTGGAAGTTGTTAATCTTGGTACTGATGAGGTCAGAAGAGAAGTCAAGGTTGGCGCATCCCTCGATAAGCATGTACACTCCGAGTTGGTCAAGTTGTTGAAAGAGTATGTTGATATCTTCGCCTGGTCCTATCAAGATATGCCTGGGTTGGATACCAACATCGTTGAACATCACTTGCCACTCAAGCCCGGATGTCCTCCTATCAAGCAGAAGCTCAGGAAGACTAGACCCGACATGGCACTCAAAATCAGAGAAGAGGTAAAGAAGCAGCTTGACGCTGGGTTCCTCGCCACTTCCGAGTATCCTGAATGGATTGCCAACATCGTCCTAGTTCCAAAGAAGGACGGCAAAGTCAGAATGTGTGTGGATTATCGAGATCTCAACAAAGCAAGCCCGAAGGATGATTTTCCTTTGCCTCATATTGATGTCTTGGTAGACAACACTGCGCAGTTCTCTGTCTTTTCCTTCATGGATGGTTTTTTAGGATATAATCAGATCAAAATGTCCCCAACTGATATGGAATAGACTACTTTTATCACGGCATGGGGTACATATTGCTACAAAGTCATGCCATTCGGTCTAAAGAATGCAGGGGCAATATACCAGCGTGCCATGACAACCCTCTTTCACGATATGATTCATAAAGAGATTGAGGTTTACGTGGACGATATGATTGCCAAATCCAAAACTGAGGATGATCACTTGGTTCATCTGAAGAAACTGTTTGACAGACTCTGGAAGTTTAGATTGCTGTTGAATCTTGCGAAGTGCACCTTTGAAGTTCGATTTGGTAAACTGTTGGGCTTTATTGTGAGTCAGAAGGGCATTGAAGTTGATCCTGATAAGGTTCGGGCAATCCAGAACATGCCGCCTCCCAAAACAGAAAAAGAAGTCTGTGGATTTCTGGGCAGACTTAATTACATCTCAAGATTCATTTCTCATTTGACGGCTACCTGTGAACCAATGTTCAAATTACTAAGAAGAAATCAATCGGTTGAATGGAATAATGATTGTCAAGAAGCATTTGAGAAAATAAAACAATATTTGCAAGAACCACCGATCTTAGTACCGCCGGTTCCTGGTAGGCCTTTAATCATGTATCTCACCGTTCTCGATGAATCGATGGGATGTGTGTTGGGTCAACATGATGAGACTGGCAGAAAAGAACATGTAATTTACTATCTGAGCAAGAAGTTCACTGATTGTGAGACCATATACTCACTCTTAGAGAAAACTTGTTATGCTCTGGTCTGGGCTGCTCGACGCCTACGACAATACATGCTTTGCCATACTACTTTGTTAATATCCAAAATGGATCTGATAAAGTACATATTTGAGAAGCCTGCTGTCTCAGGAAGGATTGCTCGGTGGCAGATGCTGTTAACTGAGTATGATATCCAACATGTTACCCAGAAAGCAATAAAAGGGAGCGTCTTATCTGACTACCTTGCCCATCAACCTGTGGAGGGTTATCAACAAGTGAAGTTCGACTTTCCCGATGAGGATGTGTTATTCATCAGAGATTATGAGACTCCAGACCCTGACATAGGAATCAAACCAGGGGCGCAGTGGACGCTCGTGTTCGATGGTGCCTTCAATTCTAAAGGTCGTGGAATTGGTGATATCCTCATCTCTCCAACAGGTTTTCACCTTCCCTTCACTGCCAGATTATTCTTTGCATGCACCAACAATATGGCTGAGTACGAAGCATGTATCTACGGCATTGAAGCGGCAATTGACATGAGAATCAAGATTCTTGAGGTCTATGGGGATTCTGCCTTGGTCATTGGTCAAGTCAGAGGGAACTTTGTGACTCAGGATTCCAAGCTGGTTCCGTACCAACAACACATAGCGAAGTTGATTCCTTACTTTGATGAGATCACTTTTCATCATATTCCCAGAGAGAAAAATCAATTAGCTGATGCTCTTGCAACTTTAGCATCCATTTTCAAGGTCAAGTGGAAGAATAAAGCTCCTCATATCCGTATTGATCACTTGAACGAACCAGTACACTGTTTGGCAATCGAGGATGAGTCTGATGACAAGCCTTGGTTCTACGACATCAAAAGATATCTGGAAAAACAGGAATATCTCGAGGGTATCACTATCACTGACAAGAAGGCTCTTAGGCGGCTTTGCGCCAAATTCTTCTTAAGTGGTGGTATACTATACAAGAGGAATTATGATTCCGTGCTGCTCAGATGCGTGGAAAAACACGAAGCAAACACGATCATAAGGTCCATACATGAGGGCTGCGAGGGTGTATATGCTAAAGGTCCTGCTATGGCCAAGAAGATCCTTCGGGCTGGGTATTACTGGACAACAATGGAGGTAGATTGTTACAACTTTGCCAAAAGATGTCACAAGTGCCAAATATACGGAGACAAGATCCATGTGCCTCCAACTCCATTGAATATCTTGACTGCACCTTGGCCATTCTCCATGTGGGGTATAGATATGATTGGAATGATCGAGCCGAAGGCTTCCAACGGTCATCGATTTATTCTGGTTGCTATCGATTACTTCACCAAGTGGGTTGAAGCTACTTCTTATGCAAACGTTACACGACAAGTAGTTGCTAGATTCATCAAGAAAGAGATAATCTGTCATTATGGCATTCCTAGCAACATTATCGCGGACAATGCAAGCAACCTGAACAACAATATGATAAAGGAGTTGTGTCAAGAATTTAAGATCGAGCACCACAACTCTTCACCATATCCGCCCAAGATGAATGGCGTGGTTGAAGCAGCAAACAAAAACATCTAGAGGATTGTCCAGAAAATGGTCAAGATTTACAAGGATTGGCATGAAACGCTTCCCTTTGCATTGCATGGCTACCGAACTTCAGTTTGCACTTATACTGGGGCAACTTCGTATTCGCTAGTGTATGGTGTGGAGGCAGTTCTACCCATTGAAGTCGAAATTCCTTCGCTCAGAGTTATCATGGAGGCAGGTCTTGATGAAGCTGAATGGGTTCAATCCAGATACGATCAGCTGAATCTTATCGAAGAGAAGCGCCTTACAGCCGTTTGTCATGGTCAATTGTATCAGAGACGCCTCAAGCGAGCGTTTAACAAGAAAGTTCTCCCTTGAACGTTCTGCGAAGGCAAACTCGTGCTCAAGAGATATTCACCTGTTCACTCGGATCCACGAGGCAAATGGACTCCCAATTACGAAGGACCTTTTGTTATCAAGAAAGCCTTCTCAGGTGGAGCCCTGATCCTCACCACAATGGATGGGGAGGAGTTGCCATCGCCCGTGAACTCCGATATAGTCAAAAAATATTATGCCTGAAGAAAAATGGATAAGAGTCTGCTAGATTGGCATCCGCAAGGACAATCTAGGCAAAAATGGACGTCTCGATGGACCGAAAAAAAGAAAAGTCCATGCAAAAGTTAGTGACAATGAAAAAACAATAACAACCCACTAAGTTGAAACCCCGAAAGGGCGACTTAGGAAAAAATGGGCATCCCGGTGGATGAAAAAAATGTGAAAACATGTCCAGGAAAAAATTAGGGATAAAGGCATTTGACTGTGAACACCTGGGCCTCTTTTCATCACGGCTGGACCTCAGACGGTAACAGAACAGTCGAATCATCATCAATTGGTGCAAAGCATTGGAACCTAGACTTACAGTGGATGGTGGCCAATATTGTAATCAATGCAAAGCATAATTTCCCTTTGCCATTTACATTTGTTTTTCAATTTTTTTAGCAAAGTTCCTCATCAAGGATTTTGCATCCTTGTACACACTTTATGTACAAAATTTTACGTTCAATAAAATGCATTCTTTGTCATCTCAAGTTGTTTTCATTCCAGTATTTTGTTTGCAAAATAAACAATTATTTGTGATCACATAATACAATAAAACGTTGAGAACAATAAAAAGCTAAACCAATCGAGAAAGCATTATGCATTGCATGTGTTACTGGTAACTCCTGCAGGATAATCGGTAATATCCATTGGTAAGCCTAACACCTAGCCGGAAAAATGATGGTTCTATGAAGAAGTTGTTGTTTACTCAGCAGTTCCTCGGCAGAGTCATCGTTCTCCCCAGCAAGCGCCATTACAATTTTTCGAAAAGCTTGTTTACACATCGTTTCTCCGACAGATTTGTAATGCCTCTAGGCAGGTTTCCGAAGTGTTCCCAGCAAAGACACTTTGCTATCTTTTCCCCAGCAAGGATTGTACATCAACTCCAATAATTTTAAATTATGTGTCCCCAGCAGCAGGGTTTCTCCTCAGCTGAGTCAACATGATTTGGAAGGATGTATTTCCCCATGCAGAGCCAGTCTTGGTAGGAAGGATTGATTTAATTCTTTCATCCCCAACAGAGCCAGCCATGGTGATTTAGAAACTTGAGATGTTCTCAGTTTCTTTCCCCGACGGGATCATCATCCTTTGTGAACTCTCTTCTATAGCAGAATTTGTCTTTATCTGCGGGTCCTCTCCCCGGTCGAGGGTGTCGAAGTCGTTTTCCTACAATTTCTGCCTAATCGCTTTACACTATACTTTACCTTGCGTCTTTACATTGCATGACATCAAGCATCATGTAGAAACGCATACATAGCATATAAATCGATCATACTCCCTCTCTTTTTGCCTGACTTATCTCCCAGCAGATTTTCAGCCAAACCTTGCACTTATCTATTCTACCTTGCACCGCTCTATTTGTCGTCGCCGACCAAATTCTCGAGCTACTCTTTTATTTAATCCCCTTTTACCTCGAATCATCGAAAAGCTGACGCAATTCGTACATTCAGGTCCAAGAGGATTAAATAGGGGCAGTTGTCGTAACCCGAAATTTGACCTCCCTCTTTTCGCCTTTTGCATAAGCATGCGCACTCGCATCGTTGACATACGCATTCACACTTTTCTTTGTGTTTTTCTTGTTGCAGGGCATTCAGGTTTTCCAAGCCTGATTAATTGAATCCTCACAAGGTCATCACATCACCAAAACAAGCCCAAAATAAAGGTTTCCATGTTTATTTATCAAGACAAGAGATGGAAAAGCGGAATCAGGACTTCAACATCATCCTTTTGCAAGTTTGTGGAAATTTGGCTGAAGTATCTGGTTAGCACATATGCTGTAACCGGTTACTCAGTGTATTTTTCACCAAAAAATGCAAGTTTTCAAGCATGTAACCGGTTAACACATATGCTGTAACCGGTTACTCTCCTTGGTCATTGATTCTACAGTATTCTAGCAGTGTGTGGAACATTCTAGACTTCTCTAGACATTTCAAGGCTATTCAATTCAATCCAAGTGCATTTATTCTAATGCTTCACTCCAAATTAAGTGCACCATGTTCCTTGTTTTACAAGCATGCCAACCGTTGGATGTTGGAAATTCACATTGGGATTGTTACCTAGTTGGTTCTAACTAACTGAGTTAACCACCTTGACTCAGTGAGTCAAGCCCAACTAACTCCAACCCTAACTCCAAACCCAAAGCTAAGTCCAAAGCTAAGTCCAAACCTCCCATACTCCAAACCTAAAGTCTATATAAACTCAACCATTTTGCACAATTCACTCTCAATTCTCTCATTCTCCTCTGCATTTTTCTGCAACTTCTACATCTTCATCTCAATTCTCATCCCAAAACTTCACCAAAAGCTCTTATTCTTGAAGGATAATCACTTTTCACATTGAAAGTGATTAACTCTTGAGCTTAACCTCCATCATTTGGCATTCTTTGGTTGGATTTATGGAATTACATCTTATTCTACTTCAATCCAAGAGTTCTACAACTTTCAATTTGGTGCAAGTTCGATTTCGGTGCATTTTCACATTTTTGATCGGTTTCGACGCGTTTCGTCTACAAATTAAGGATCCTCTGGTTTTCTTTGATTTTCTGCATCAAAATCTTGTAACAACACTTACCAAGCCAAATATCCGGCTTGTAGGTTGGTGGATCTAACTAATTTTACCGTTTCGCGCATTTTCGTATCGTTCGCAATGTAGTCGATAATTGTTGTGTGTGATTTGGTTTTGCATTTGTTTGATCCATGATCCTATTGTGTTAGTTCATTCTATCACTGTTTATTTGTTGTTTTCAAGTTCAAAACTAGCATGTGGTGGTTGGCATAAGTGATTATGTGTTGAAAACTACTTTTGAAAAACTGTTTTTGCTGTTATTTTTGCCACTGTCTCAGTGGTAACCGGTTAGCAGTTATGCTGTAACCGGTTACACAGTTCAATTTTCAACAAATACGCTGATTTTCAAGTATGTAACCGGTTAGCAGATATGCTGTAACCGGTTACCACTGAACAGAATGGCCAATTTTGAGTTTTTTCAAGCTTGTTTGATATCCTTTCTTCTTCTAACTTCCATGGATCAATGTACTTCATTTTTATGGATGTTTTAAGTGTCATTTAACTTCTGATTGAAGCATGTTCATGAACTTTTGTTGCACACTTTTTATTATTCAAATTGTTCATATTTTGGCATCATGTGAATGTAATCATTCTTGCATTTTTCCTTGATCACAAATAACATGATTTTGTGTTGCATTTTGTTGATCACGTGGTACTCTTTTGTACTCCCTATCTTGGTTTTGCATTATGTTAATTCTTCATGGATGAGCTTAATCTTGTATAATCAATAATTCACACCTTTTACCTTAGTGATTTTTCATTCTCTTTGGAAAATTGTTGGCATGGTTTTTCCCTTTGATTAATTGATCGAAACCATGTTTTGATTAGTTGATCTTCCCCTTTCCTCTCTTTAGGGTTCCTTTTGAGCTTTCTCTCTAGTTCCCCCGCGAAGTTGGAGTTTTGTGCTACGCCTTACGTCGGAGCACTGTACCAATTGAAGCCGTTACGCAGGAGCACTGTACAACTTGGAGCTGTTGTGTCGTTCGGTTCAACTCCCGCATTACACCCTGTGTGTTAGAGAAGGAATGAGAAGGGAGAATTCCTACTCTCATTCTGACTACTTCAGGTAGGGAATGAATGACCCTGTGCTTGGCTTAGTCACCTCTATCTCCAGGCGGTAGTGTGCTTTCTTTCCCCAGTCGAGTCGATCCTTGATCACTCTTCGCCCTTTGCAATCTTTTTCGATCCTTGATCACTCTTCGCCCTTTGCAATCTCTTTCGATCCTTGATCACACTTCGCCCTTTGCAATCTCTTTCGATCCTCAATCACTCTTATCTCTTTCGATCTCTCTCTTGATCAATCACCTTCTTGGTTACGATCCTTTGTTCATTGGGTTAGCAAGCTGTCTTTGTATCAATACCCTATTCTTTCCTTGCGGTCAATCATTGTTCTTTTGATTCCCCTGGAGAGTCTCTCTTCTATTTCTTCGGTTAAACACAGTACTCCTGTTAAAAACCGAATCCCTTGCAGAGTTCGCAACCATCCTTTGGTTCTTCTCCCTTTGTTGGTTAATCACTGTCGGCCAGTTAAAACACCAATGTTTGCACTCCTTCTCAGTTAACCACAGTCCGTCTGTTAAAACACTAAGTTCCTCGGGATAATCACCGTCTCTTGGTTAATCACCCTTTTCTTCAGTTAACCACAGTCTGTCTGTTAAAATACTGAACCCCTTTTTGAGTCAATCACCCCTCTAAGTTAATCACTCATTTCTCTCGGTTAATCATAGTGTTCTATTAAAAACCGAATCCCCTGTAGTTGGTAACCTTTCTTGGTTCAAATATTTGAACCCTTGGGTTAGTAACCTTCTTTTGGTTCAATACCCTTCTTCGTTGGTCAATTGCTGTTTGTTCAGTCAATACCTACACCCCTTGTGGGTTACGACCTTTGATCGGTCCTACACCCGTTCTTCTGGTTAATCATAGTTTTCTCTGTTAAAACCAATGCTTCTCAATCCCCCACGGAGTTGAAATCCTTGTTCCCTCGGTTAACCACTGTTCATCAGTTCATATACCGACGCCCCCTGCAGAGTCAAACACCTTCTCTTGGTTCAAAACTCTCTCTCTTGGTTTATCACAGTCCGTCTGTTGACACCAGCCTCTTTTCCCCGCCAGAGTCTTACTCTCTTTCTTCGGTTAACCACTGCCAACCATTTAATATACCGAATCTCTTTTTTCTCTTGGTTATGACACCATCCCTTTATTTGGATCCCCAGCGGAGCCCTTGCTATTCATTTTGCTCTTACTTTCTTGGTTTCGACACCAATCCTCTTTGTCATCCCCAGCGAAGTTTCTTTCATTCTTGGTTTTGACACCATTCTTTTTCTAGGCTCTTGTCCAATCGCTCTTACTGTGTGGTCTTCCCCCGTAGAGTTTTTCTTTCACTCTTGCTCTTGGTTTTGACACCACTTCTTTTGTTTCCTATTTTTTCTGGTCTGTTTTCCGTTTGGTTCCCCGAACTACGGAAGCTCTGATTCTGCATTCTTTCGAATGTCAGATACGTAGGCACGAGATGTAATGTCTTGGCAAGCACACTTCCACCCTTATTTCTTTCCCCACTTCTTTTATGTCCTCTAGTTCTCTGAACTACGACGCTTTGATTTCCTCATTGCACTATGAGGGTACGTAGGCACGAAGGCCCCAATCCTCCGCGAGCACTTTCCTTCTTTTCTTTCTTTCCCCCTTCTCTTCTCTCTCTTCTTCTTTTAGCTTGAAGCCTTTAGATAGATAAACCATCCAAGCCTAGAAGCAAGCGAAATGGTTCCCGTCGAGTACGACGGATGCGTTATGTGCTAGTACCTTCCTTTCGCATAACCGACCCCCCGTTCCCGTTTCTCTTCCCCATGGGTTTTATCGATATGTTCCCTGTCCTTTGGGACTAAATAAAGTTTGGTGGCGACTCTGTGTTATCTTTGAGTGTGCGATTCACTCAGGTAGAAAACCAGCCATCTTCAGAGCTGAAACAAACACGGACGGGTGTCTGGGATCAAAACGGATGAGTATCGAAGGGTTGAAGGCGAACACTGACAAGTGTTGACTGCGTTGGGGATAAACACAGACGAATGCTAAAAGAACGCGGACGAGTGTTAAAGAGGTTAAAACTTACACGGATGGGTGTCTAGGACCAATACGAATGGGTATTGAGGAAATTGAAACAACATGGGTGAGTGTTGAAAGAAACGGATTCAAACACGGACGAGTATTGAAACAATCCGGATGAGTGTTGAAAGAACACGGACGAGTGTCTAAGATCAATACGAACAAAGTATTGAAGAAAGGAATCGAACACGGACGAGTGTCTAAGATCAATACGAACAAAGTATTGAAGAAAGGAATCGAACACGGACGAGTGTCGAAAGAACAATATAGACGGAGTATTGAAGAAAATGGATTGAACACGGACGAGTGTTGGACGAGCACAGACGAGTGTCTAAGATCAATACGGACGAAGTATTGAAGAAATTGAATCGAACACGGACGAGTGTCTAAGATCAATACGGACAAAGTATTAAAGAAATGAATCGAACACGAACGAGTGTCGAAAGAATCAAGCTAACACAAGATTAACTGCCACTAACACCTGAACGAGGGGTGAAAGCAACAGGAATTAATCTCTAAACGACTCTGAGGGGATAATGGATCAACCACCTAGACGAAGGAGTGAAAAGAAGCAGCAGACTAATGATTTTGTGTGAAATAAAAGCGTTATGAACGATCAACCCTGTCGGGAGAACAAGTAAGATAAACAAACCCATCGACGACTTTACTGGGGATAAAGTAAAAAAAATCTCCCGAGTTATGCCATTTTCTGCTAGGGAAACATCTGGCAAAAAGAGTATCAATCATGGCTTATGCTCCGAATGCATATGTTTGAATTTTTCTATGGCGTAATGCTCCCTACAAAATGAAAATGCTACGCGTTTTGAGGATGCAATGCAAAGATGCTTATGATATGCAAAAGACACTCCAACGAGCGAAGTGCTGAGAAATCCGGGAATAAACTCTGCTGAGGAAGACATACCGAACGACCTTCTTAATTATAACCTCTGATGACGATAAAACCCAAAACGAACTTCCACTCTACTAGGGATTATAAATATCACCTACTGAAGATAAAACCCAAAACAAACTTCCACTCTGTTGGGGATTATAAATATCACCTGCTGAAGATAAAACCCAAAAGGAAAATCCACTCTGCCGAGGATAATGAATAACACCTGTAGGGGAATCGTCCCAATAATCTAATACAAAAAAGTGCCAATGATGATTGGGCTTGGAATCTGCTGGGGATATCAAGCACCGTTGATTTACTTGTCGAGGGAATCAACATCAAACCCTGCTTGGGGAGAGAAAGTCAACGGTACCAAACTTGCTGGGGGAATGTCATTAAGCTTCTGTTGGGGAGAATCTTTTAACCTTACCCTGGTGGGGATACGAGCACACTGTTGCTGATGCAATTACACTTCCTGAACCGATGAGGAAAGTAAACACCACGACTCTGTGGGGAGTATAAAATCTCTGCCGGGGAAGAGACGTCAAGCAAGTCTTCTGCTGGAGATACAACATTGTCATGTCTGGTACAATCAGCTTTTGAATACTCGCTGGGGGAGTAATAAACCAATCTGACTAGGGAAAGCAATCCTCTGCATTCTTGCTGGGGAGAAAGAAATTCCCAATGTTCTATTGAGGATGCTAGATCTTCAATGCTAGAGAGAAGGACTCTACCGGGGAGAAGAAATCTTGCCACCCTACAAACACATATCAAACAACAGACTGCTCTATATGCAAAATGCCCACCTCAGTTGCCATCCATAATATCCATCGCTCAAGCAATTTCCATTGTTTTCAATATGCTCTGTAAAGCTTAACGTTTTCACATGCAATATTTATCAAAAATATCAGACATTTTTGCAAACAAAACAGTAAAAGTAAAAACAGAAATGAATAGCTTTTTGAGTGAAATGAAAATTTTATTGACTGAATTGGCCTGTAAATAGGCATTTACACATTGGAAGAAACTCCTGAAAAGAGATAATTGCACAAAAGTGAAAAGGAAATACATATGTCGACAATGTAGGAACAGATATTCACCATGCTTCGATTCAGCTATGACCCATATGTCTTCTATATCCGCAGATGCTTTGTCTTCTGAAAAGACTAACTGGACTGATTCCTCTCTGTAAGTTCTTGTAATTGGCTGAAATTTTGTTAAAACAATGTTGATGTCATGGTTGATGTTGCAACATGACTTGCTAACAGTCTGGGTTATAAATAGTGTTGAAAAGTTAAAGTGCTGAAGAGTGATGTCACATGCGAAGTCTTAACATCACTATACCAGAACATTACAACATCAGGTCTGGGATGACTAATTAGGGCTGCACGTGTTTCTGGTGTGAATGAGAAATTCTGCTAAAAAGAATCAGAGAATATAGGTGAAGATCAAGGAAGAGATATATTCTGTTACAATCAGTTATGAAGATCGGTTTGTTACGCATTTAAAGCATAAAGATATGGAGAATATTCAGAGTTAATAATTGAAGATTTAATTGAAGATATGATTGAAGATCTATTTAGAAGCAGATTTGTTACAGAAGATATGATATGATTTGAAGGCCCAAGTCCTGTTGGGATTATGTTATAAATAGAATGTTTGTAACCTAGAAGAGGTACGGGTCCAAGATGTAGATCTTTAGGGCTTTGTCAAAGTGAACCACTCGGGTTGTGAGATGGTCACTGTGGTTAACTCAGAAACCTGTGGGTAATGAGTTTGGGTTTGTTCTTGGAGGAAGCTTTGAAGCAACTCCAATGTGAGTCACGGAAGTGTGTCTTTTGGTTTTTCTGTGTTAGAAAAGTAGTTGGTAAACAAGCTGTTGATGCAGTGACGGTGTAGTTGACTGCTAGACATCATTGTGATGATAGGAAGTGAGATGGAGTCTCTTACCTAGGGAGGACTTAGGTAGAAGGGTCATTGGGTAGTGATTAAATTAAGTAGATTGTCAACTGGTCTGTTGAGTCTGTAATTTGATAATACTAATAGTGGACTTCCTTCCTGGCTTGGTATTCCCCCAGATGTAGGTTATTGAACCAAACTGGGTGAACAATTCTATGCGTTATTTACTATTTCTATTATTGCCTTGTTCAGCAGATTGCGATGTTGTGACATTGCACAAGGACATCACACATCTGTACTAGAATTTCAATTGGTATCAGAGCAGGCATCCTGTCTGTTTCTGGATGAGATCTTGGGAAGATACTTTCTGGTTCATGAGCAAGGAAGATAGTTTTGCTGAGATGGTGTATGGACTTGATCAGTTCATAGAGATTTTTGTATGATCCCTGGAAGTGGAGGATGAACTGTTCATGACAAGGTGTGTATTGGACCTGTCTATTGTTATCAGGCTTGTACCTTTGGTGGTGAACTGCTGTGTGGTTTGACTTAGTTTCAAACCTATGGAGTGTCGTGTTTGTACAGGGTTGTGCTTGAAGGTTGCAAAGGAGTTTTCTGGTGTGTGTTCCGCTGCATATTTTTATCTGATGGAAAATTCCTGGTGGTTTTGTGTTAAGGCTGCAACGTTATGTGAGGTGATACTTGAGGATATCTTCAACTAGCGTAGTAGAATTGCCAAAGATACTTGTGGTTCATCCCAAGTCCACTCATAAAGGAACTCGTATATGAGCTTGTTGAAAAGGGGTCTGAAGAAAGTTAGAAGCATTTTTTTTTTCCTCCAAAGTCAATCTCTGGGGTGTGTTAAAGGCAGAGTGTGACATAACAGATGCTAGGGGGCTAAACAAATGTGTTGATCACGTCTGTTTGGAACCTACTCCTGACTTGGAAGAGGAGGCATCTGGGAGGTATGGAGATTCATCAAGAAAGAAGCTGAGCTTAATATGTCAATCAGCCCTTGGTCAATTTGAATTGGTGTTAGCATCAGCCTTGTGGCTGGAAGGATCTGAGAAAGATGGAGACAAAGCAAAAGAGTATCACTGTCAAAGTTTTCATGCGGGAGTGAAGATCTTGATAAGTTATCTCTTAAGCTTAGTTGTGGTAACCTAATAAGGATGGCATCAAAGGTTTGAAGATGCTTGGAAGATGAGAATATGCTGGGTCATGTGACTGGTGATGTCAATACATTATGCTCACGGTGAAGTATCAGGTCAAGCCACTTACCTAATCTAATGCGATCTGTTGGATGGATTAGCAAAAGAAGGATCAATCAGTGCCTCAAGTCTGCGGAAAAAGGATGTCAAACCAGATAATATGTTGTATCTTGCATGATAATAGTTGAATAGTTGTCTACTTTTGATAGGGTTGTGCAGTCAACTGACGACAATATACATTGACGGGAGACTGTGTATTTGTCTGAGGTTAAAGTATAGGACTGCATAAGGGTTGAGAATTTACTTTATGAAAGTATTTTCAAGATTTGAACGTCCTGGAGTTGGATCAAATGGTCTAGTTGATGGAGCATATCAAGAATCATGGTGATGATGTCTCGGTGGGTGGCAGAGGGTCTAACGTGTGGATATCCTTGGTGAAGGAAGATTATGCTCTGATTCAGAAGCGTGGTGCCTACATTATGCCTGAGGAGCGTCTACATAGTCATACGGGAGGATGATGAAGTAGAAGGTCTACCTTTGATGGGAAATGTAGTTCAGGTATTGATTGGAAGTCTGAAGATAGAGAGCATGGTAAGGAATGAATGCCTGTGGAGAA
This sequence comes from Lathyrus tuberosus, assembly GCA_022829125.1. Lineage (NCBI taxonomy): Eukaryota > Viridiplantae > Streptophyta > Magnoliopsida > Fabales > Fabaceae > Lathyrus > Lathyrus tuberosus. The sequence continues at coordinate 2,680,217 of JALAZF010000115.1, read as the reverse complement.
AGGGACAATGGGGCCAAAATGCATGTGCTCAGCAAGTGTGCTTAAATGTTCATCCTCATCTATAGCATTAGTGAACCATGACAGGGGGATTACTTATATATGGATTGTGAAGATTGCTTGATTGGTTGATTCTTGTGAGGAGTTAATGTCAGATAACATGTTATGACATTAGGCTGTTGGATGGCATGTGGCTGTGGACATAAATGGTTCTACCCTTGTGAAGCTAATTGTTTAAATCATATGTGCACATGCTTCTGGGGAAGAGTCTGAAGGACAGTTTTGGTTGTGGAAAATTTGCAAGAACTCAGTAGGGGTTGGTGTTGATGGAAGGTGTTCTATTTAGGGGGAGAAGGATATTATGGGAGCTTTTGGTGTTGGCACTTAGGTTAAAGTAAATTGAAAAGTTGCTTACATGAGGATTCAGTGTCTTGTACAGTGGTGTAAATGGAACAGAAGTAAACTAGAAATTTATTGCATTGATGAAGCTTACAAGATTAGTAAAAACAACCAACAAAGTGTCTAAAGATTATCCCATCCCCCCGAATCAAGAAAAGTCTTCCAGTCTTCATCCCATTCATCATCAGATGCTTGAAGCTGCACTTGTTTTTTCTTGATAGTCTTCATCCTGGTTTCTGATGTCTTGCGTGTTCTTGTTACTCCAGAAGATGCTCCAGCTTTGGACAGTGTTGTGTCCTTCAACTTCTGAGGATCTGGCTTCTTGTCCTCTTGCATGTGTCTCTTTGTTGCATTCTTGTTAGACTGACTCATGTTTCCTTCCTTGGTGTGCTGATAGGAGCAAGGAGGTTTGGTATTTATAATGGATAATATGGCATTGTTTGTATCGCCTGACCAGTCAGAGTAGTCTTTGGTGTGGGAATCTGTTTTTCTTGGGAACCTGCTTTTCTTGACATATTGGTTACCAGAACTACTTGCTTGGTGCCTGGGTGGAAATGGTCCTAGTAGGATTAGGCTAGGTCTTGTCTAGTTAAGTGGGATGGTCTTTTGTCTCGTGCTGATGTCCTACATGTTGTTACAACATTATGGTTGGGTATGTACCATACTTATGGAGTTTGAAGGAGCAACATTATTGTCTGAAGTGGCAGTTCTGACTTAGTGTGGATTAGAATGGGCAGATTCTAATCTTGATGGTAAGTAGTTCAGGAAATACTTGGCTAGTTTCATGATGAAGACTTCATTAGGAGCTGGTGGATGTAAGGACAGAAGGGTGTTTATCTTGTGTGAGAAGTTTCCTATCAAATGGGCCTTTGTTATTGGTCTTGGCAGACCTTGTACGTAAAATCCCCATGAGGAATGTGGCATTATTGGTGGGATATCATAAAGGGCATTGAGTGTAAGGCTGTTTACTATAGCCTATTGCAGAATGTGTATGGATCAAACTTGTGCAGTGTGATGATGGGACCTGTCATTGCTGTGTGAAGATAGTGCCTATACAGGAGAGGTCTGAAAAGCAAAAGTGGTGTACTTGGCTGATGGAAGTTGTGAGAAGTTGTATCAATACCCATTAGATAAGAAGATGTGTTTGTAAAGTCTTGGGTTACTGAGCCAGTAGGCAATGTCTGAAGAGATGTCAGAACATGATATAGGACATGTTTTTCTTGAGCCAAACAGGGAAGTATTTTGGACGGTGGTGTTAGGATAAAGTGAAACACGTGGCATCGACTATGCATGGAGCGTTATTGGCCTAATTTATGGTAAGATTCAGTTGTGAACTATTTAAGGCAGTCAAGGCAGTTTTTGGAAGGTAGGCATTGAATTTGAATGCAGTTTTTGGTTCCTATACAGTTTTTGGTTCCTAAAATAGCGTTTGTTTGACATATTCAAGGCTCGTTAATTTCTAAGTTACTGGTCAGCTATTTATAAGGGTTAGGTTGTTCTCCTTCAGCCAGTGAGTGTTCTCGTCTCATAAGTCTTATGGCATTTATTCGTGTATGGGTAAGCACTTCTTGGGTCTGGTTTTGTGAGGGCTTCCTTTGCCAATTTGTGCCTAAAAAGGGGGAGAAAGGAAAAAGATGGACTAAAAGGTTTGCGCAGTTGTTATGCCTGGAGTCTACAGTTCCTGATGCAGCAGAAAAGGATGGCATATCCTTGAGTTGGTGTTGAGTCTTTGTGACTTGTGTCCTGAGTTATGAACACAGTTGTGACTTGTGTTCTGAGTTACCTGGGTTGGCAGAATGGCACTTCTTAAGTTTCCTCTTATGCCATGGTCTAAACCCAGTGTCTGATCAATGATGGTGTGCAGAATTATCTTATGCCACCATTGGTCTTTGATGAATGGACTAACATTTATTTTCTGGGGGAGTCTTCCGCAATGATTCCGAGTCTGAGTTAAAAGGAAAAAGAAATGTACTGTATTAAGGGGGAGTGTCTAAAATCTTCTTCCTCATGTACACCAGATATCTGTAATCTGAGTGCATAACTTCGGGACTTTCTACTCCTTCCTCCTGATGTGCTGCCTGAAGTGATTGTGGTAGGCTGTGCTGCCAAAAGAAGGTGTCAGACATGTGTCAGACATGATGGCTTAACATCATTCAATTATTCCCTAGAAGATGGATCTCTAGGATTGTTGCGCACAGTAGCTACTGATGGTTACTGTTAGGTTCAGTGGTTACTGATAACTACTGACAGTAGTATATAGTTGTAATAACTGCTGTAATCTGAGTTGTAATGGTTATATAGTTGTTTTAGCCAAAATTAGCCAAAGGGGGAGATTGTAAGTTCTTGTAATTGGCTGAAATTTTGTTAAAACAATGTTGATGTCATGGTTGATGTTGCAACATGACTTGTTAACAGTCTGGGTTGTAAATAGTGTTGAAAAGTTAAAGTGCTGAAGAGTGATGTCACATGCGAAGTCTTAACATCACTATACCAGAACATTACAACATCAGGTCTGGGATGACTAATTTGGGCTGCACGTGTTTCTGGTGTGAATGAGAAATTCTGCTAAAAAGAATCAGAGAATATAGGCGAAGATCAAGGAAGAGATATATTCTGTTACAATCAGTTATGAAGATCAGTTTGTTGCGCATTTAAAGCATAAAGATATGGAGAATATTCAGAGTTAATAATTGAAGATTTAATTGAAGATATGATTGAAGATCTATTTAGAAGCAGATTTGTTACAGAAGATATGATATGATTTGAAGGCCCAAGTCCTGTTGGGATTATGTTATAAATAGAATGTTTGTAACCTAGAAGAGGTACGGGTCCAAGATGTAGATCTTTAGGGCTTTGTCAAAGTGAACCACTCGGGTTGTGAGATGGTCACTATGGTTAACTCAGAAACCTGTAGGTAATGAGTTTGGGTTTGTTCTTGGAGGAAGCTTTGAAGCAACTCCAATGTGAGTCATGGAAGTGTGTCTTCTGGTTTTTCTGTGTTAGAAAAGTAGTTGGTAAACAAGCTGTTGATGCAGTGACGGTGTAGTTGACTGCTAGACATCATTGTGATGATAGGAAGTGAGATGGAGTCTCTTACCTAGGGAGGACTTAGGTAGAAGGGTCATTGGGTAGTGATTAAATTAGGTAGATTGTCAACTGGTCTGTTGAGTCTGTAATTTGATACTACTAATAGTGGACTTCCTTCCTGGCTTGGTATTCCCCCAGATGTAGGTTATTGAACCAAACTGGGTGAACAATTCTATGCGTTATTTACTATTTCTATTATTGCCTTGTTCAGCAGATTGCGATGTTGTGACATTGTACAAGGACATCACACATCTGTACTAGAATTTCAATTGGTATCAGAGCAGGCATCCTGTCTGTTTCTGGATGAGATCTTGGGAAGATACTTTCTGGTTCATGAGCAAGGAAGATAGTTTTGCTGAGATGGTGTATGGACTTGATCAGTTCATAGAGATTTTTGTATGATCCCTGGAAGTGGAGGATGAACTGTTCATGACAAGGTGTGTATTGGACCTGTCTATTGTTATCAGGCTTGTAACTTTGGTGGTGAACTGCTGTGTGGTTTGACTTAGTTTCAAACCTATGGAGTGTCGTGTTTGTACAGGGTTGTGCTTGAAGGTTGCAAAGGAGTTTTCTGGTGTGTGTTCCGCTGCATATTTTTATCTGATGGAAAATTCCTGGTGGTTTTGTGTTAAGGCTGCAACATTATGTGAGGTGATACTTGAGGATATCTTCAACTAGCGTAGTAGAATTGCCAAAGATACTTGTGGTTCATCCCAAGTCCACTCATAAAGGAACTCGTATATGAGCTTGTTGAAAAGGGGTCTGAAGAAAGTTAGAAGCGTTTTTTTTTTCCTCCAAAGTCAATCTCTGGGGTGTGTTAAAGGCAGAGTGTGACATAACAGATGCTAGGGGGCTAAACAAATGTGTTGATCACGGCTGTTTGGAACCTACTCCTGACTTGGAAGAGGAGGCATCTGGGAGGTATGGAGATTCATCAAGAAAGAAGCTGAGCTTAATATGTCAATCAGCCCTTGGTCAATTTGAATTGGTGTTAGCATCAGCCTTGTGGCTGGAAGGATCTGAGAAAGATGGAGACAAAGCAAAAGAGTATCACTGTCAAAGTTTTCATGCGGGAGTGAAGATCTTGATAAGTTATCTCTTAAGCTTAGTTGTGGTAACCTAATAAGGATGGCATCAAAGGTTTGAAGATGCTTGGAAGATGAGAATATGCTGGGTCATGTGACTGGTGATGTCAATACATTATGCTCACGGTGAAGTATCAGGTCAAGCCACTTACCTAATCTAATGCGATCTGTTGGATGGATTAGCAAAAGAAGGATCAATCAGTGCCTCAAGTCTGCGGAAAAAGGATGTCAAACCAGATAATATGTTGTATCTTGCATGATAATAGTTGAATAGTTGTCTGCTTTTGATAGGGTTGTGCAGTCAACTGATGACAATATACATTGACGGGAGACTGTGTATTTGTCTGAGGTTAAAGTATAGGACTGCAGAAGGGTTGAGAATTTACTTTATGAAAGTATTTTCAAGATTTGAACGTCCTGGAGTTGGATCAAATGGTCTAGTTGATGGAGCATATCAAGAATCATGGTGATGATGTCTCGGTGGGTGGCAGAGGGTCTAACGTGTGGATATCCTTGGTGAAGGAAGATTATGCTCTGATTCAGAAGCGTGGTGCCTACATTATGCCTGAGGAGCGTCTACATAGTCATACGGGAGGATGATGAAGTAGAAGGTCTACCTTTGATGGGAAATGTAGTTCAGGTATTGATTGGAAGTCTGAAGATAGAGAGCATGGTAAGGAATGAATGCCTGTGGAGAAAGGGACAATGGGGCCAAAATGCATGTGCTCAGCAAGTGTGCTTAAATGTTCATCCTCATCTATAGCATTAGTGAACCATGACAGGGGGATTACTTATATATGGATTGTGAAGATTGCTTGATTGGTTGATTCTTGTGAGGAGTTAATGTCAGATAACATGTTATGACATTAGGCTGTTGGATGGCATGTGGCTGTGGACATAAATGGTTATACCCTTGTGAAGCTAATTGTTTAAATCATATGGATGGGGAGGAGTTGCCATCGCCCGTGAACTCCGATATAGTCAAAAAATATTATGCCTGAAGAAAAATGGATAAGAGTCTGCTAGATTGGCATCCGCAAGGACAATCTAGGCAAAAATGGACGTCTCGATGGACCGAAAAAAAGAAAAGTCCATGCAAAAGTTAGGGACAATGAAAAAACAATAACAACCCACTAAGTTGAAACCCCGAAAGGGCGACTTAGGAAAAAATGGGCATCCCGGTGGATGAAAAAAATGTGAAAACATGTCCAGGAAAAAATTAGGGATAAAGGCATTTGACTGTGAACACCTGGGCCTCTTTTCATCACGGCTGGACCTCAGACGGTAACAGAACAGTCGAATCATCATCAATTGGTGCAAAGCATTGGAACCTAGACTTACAGTGGATGGTGGCCAATATTGTAATCAATGCAAAGCATAATTTCCCTTTGCCATTTACATTTGTTTTTCAATTTTTTTAGCAAAGTTCCTCATCAAGGATTTTGCATCCTTGTACACACTTTATGTACAAAATTTTACGTTCAATAAAATGCATTCTTTGTCATCTCAAGTTGTTTTCATTCCAGTATTTTGTTTGCAAAATAAACAATTATTTGTGATCACATAATACAATAAAACGTTGAGAACAATAAAAAGCTAAACCAATCGAGAAAGCATTATGCATTGCATGTGTTACTGGTAACTCCTGCAGGATAATCGGTAATATCCATTGGTAAGCCTAACACCTAGCCGGAAAAATGATGGTTCTATGAAGAAGTTGTTGTTTACTCAGCAGTTCCTCGGCAGAGTCATCGTTCTCCCCAGCAAGCGCCATTACAATTTTTCGAAAAGCTTGTTTACACATCGTTTCTCCAACAGATTTGTAATGCCTCTAGGCAGGTTTCCGAAGTGTTCCCAGCAAAGACACTTTGCTATCTTTTCCCCAGCAAGGATTGTACATCAACTCCAATAATTTTAAATTATGTGTCCCCAGCAGCAGGGTTTCTCCTCAGCTGAGTCAACATGATTTGGAAGGATGTATTTCCCCATGCAGAGCCAGTCTTGGTAGGAAGGATTGATTTAATTCTTTCATCCCCAACAGAGCCAGCCATGGTGATTTAGAAACTTGAGATGTTCTCAGTTTCTTTCCCCGACGGGATCATCATCCTTTGTGAACTCTCTTCTACAGCAGAATTTGTCTTTATCTGCGGGTCCTCTCCCCGGTCGAGGGTGTCGAAGTCGTTTTCCTACAATTTCTGCCTAATCGCTTTACACTATACTTTACCTTGCGTCTTTACATTGCATGACATCAAGCATCATGTAGAAATGCATACATAGCATATAAATCGATCATACTCCCTCTCTTTTTGCCTGACTTATCTCCCAGCAGATTTTCAGCCAAACCTTGCACTTATCTATTCTACCTTGCACCGCTCTATTTGTCGTCGCCGGCCAAATTCTCGAGCTACTCTTTTATTTAATCCCCTTTTACCTCGAATCATCGAAAAGCTGACGCAATTCGTACATTCAGGTCCAAGAGGATTAAATAGGGGCAGTTGTCGTAACCCGAAATTTGACCTCCCTCTTTTCGCCTTTTGCATAAGCATGCGCACTCGCATCGTTGACATACGCATTCGCACTTTTCTTTGTGTTTTTCTTGTTGCAGGGCATTCAGGTTTTCCAAGCCTGATTAATTGAATCCTCACAAGGTCATCACATCACCAAAACAAGCCCAAAATAAAGGTTTCCATGTTTATTTATCAAGACAAGAGATGGAAAAGCGGAATCAGGACTTCAACATCATCCTTTTGCAAGTTTGTGGAAATTTGGCTGAAGTATCCGGTTAGCACATATGCTGTAACCGGTTACTCAGTGTATTTTTCACCAAAAAACGCAAGATTTCAAGCATGTAACCGGTTAACACATATGCTGTAACCGGTTACTCTCCTTGGTCATTGATTCTACAGTATTCTAGCAGTGTGTGGAACATTCTAGACTTCTCTAGACATTTCAAGGCTATTCAATTCAATCCAAGTGCATTTATTCTAATGCTTCACTCCAAATTAAGTGCACCATGTTCCTTGTTTTACAAGCATGCCAACCGTTGGATGTTGGAAATTCACATTGGGATTGTTACCTAGTTGGTTCTAACTAACTGAGTTAACCACCTTGACTCAGTGAGTCAAGCCCAACTAACTCCAACCCTAACTCCAAACCCAAAGCTAAGTCCAAAGCTAAGTCCAAACCTCCCATACTCCAAACCTAAAGTCTATATAAACTCACCTTCACTCATTTTTCAGGGACCTTCAACCATTTTGCACAATTCACTCTCAATTCTCTCATTCTCCTCTGCATTTTTCTGCAACTTCTACATCTTCATCTCAATTCTCATCCCAAAACCTCACCAAAAGCTCTTATTCTTGAAGGATAATCACTTTTCACATTGAAAGTGATTAACTCTTGAGCTTAACCTCCATCATTTGGCATTCTTTGGTTGGATTTATGGAATTACATCTTATTCTACTTCAATCCAAGAGTTCTACAACTTTCAATTTGGTGCAAGTTCGATTTCGGTGCATTTTCACATTTTTGATCGGTTTCGACGCGTTTCGTCTACAAATTAAGGATCCTCTGGTTTTCTTTGATTTTCTGCATCAAAATCTTGTAACAACACTTACCAAGCCAAATATCCGGCTTGTAGGTTGGTGGATCTAACTAATTTTACCGTTTCACGCATTTTCGTATCGTTCGCAATGTAGTCGATAATCGTTGTGTGTGATTTGGTTTTGCATTTGTTTGATCCATGATCCTATTGTGTTAGTTCATTCTATCACTGTTTATTTGTTGTTTTCAAGTTCAAAACTAGCATGTGGTGGTTGGCATAAGTGATTATGTGTTGAAAACTACTTTTGAAAAACTGTTTTTGCTGTTATTTTTGCCACTGTCTCAGTGGTAACCGGTTAGCAGTTATGCTGTAACCGGTTACACAGTTCAATTTTCAACAAATACGCTGATTTTCAAGTATGTAACCGGTTAGCAGATATGCTGTAACCGGTTACCACTGAACAGAATGGCCAATTTTGAGTTTTTTCAAGCTTGTTTGATATCCTTTCTTCTTCTAACTTCCATGGATCAATGTACTTCATTTTTATGGATGTTTTAAGTGTCATTTAACTTCTGATTGAAGCATGTTCATGAACTTTTGTTGCACACTTTTTATTATTCAAATTGTTCATATTTTGGCATCATGTGAATGTAATCATTCTTGCATTTTTCCTTGATCACAAATAACATGATTTTGTGTTGCATTTTGTTGATCACGTGGTACTCTTTTGTACTCCCTATCTTGGTTTTGCATTATGTTAATTCTTCATGGATGAGCTTAATCTTGTATAATCAATAATTCACACCTTTTACCTTAGTGATTTTTCATTCTCTTTGGAAAATTGTTGGCATGGTTTTTCCCTTTGATTAATTGATCGAAACCATGTTTTGATTAGTTGATCTTCCCCTTTCCTCTCTTTAGGGTTCCTTTTGAGCTTTCTCTCTCGTTCCCCCGCGAAGTTGGAGTTTTGTGCTACGCCTTACGTCGGAGCACTGTACCAATTGAAGCCGTTACGCAGGAGCACTGTACAACTTGGAGCTGTTGTGTCGTTCGGTTCAACTCCCGCATTACACCCTGTGTGTTAGAGAAGGAATGAGAAGGGAGAATTCCTACTCTCATTCTGACTACTTCAGGTAGGGAATGAATGACCCTGTGCTTGGCTTAGTCACCTCTATCTCCAGGCGGTAGTGTGCTTTCTTTCCCCAGTCGAGTCGATCCTTGATCAGTCTTCGCCCTTTGCAATCTTTTTCGATCCTTGATCACTCTTCGCCCTTTGCAATCTCTTTCGATCCTTGATCACACTTCGCCCTTTGCAATCTCTTTCGATCCTCAATCACTCTTATCTCTTTCGATCTCTCTCTTGATCAATCACCTTCTTGGTTACGATCCTTTGTTCATTGGGTTAGCAAGCTGTCTTTGTATCAATACCCTATTCTTTCCTTGCGGTCAATCATTGTTCTTTTGATTCCCCTGGAGAGTCTCTCTTCTATTTCTTCGGTTAAACACAGTACTCCTGTTAAAAACCGAATCCCTTGCAGAGTTCGCAACCATCCTTTGGTTCTTCTCCCTTTGTTGGTTAATCACTGTCGGCCAGTTAAAACACCAATGTTTGCACTCCTTCTCAGTTAACCACAGTCCGTCTGTTAAAACACTAAGTTCCTCGGGATAATCACCGTCTCTTGGTTAATCACCCTTTTCTTCAGTTAACCACAGTCTGTCTGTTAAAATACTGAACCCCTTTTTGAGTCAATCACCCCTCTAAGTTAATCACTCATTTCTCTCGGTTAATCATAGTGTTCTATTAAAAACCGAATCCCCTGTAGTTGGTAACCTTTCTTGGTTCAAATATTTGCACCCTTGGGTTAGTAACCTTCTTTTGGTTCAATACCCTTCTTCGTTGGTCAATTGCTGTTTGTTCAGTCAATACCTACACCCCTTGTGGGTTACGACCTTTGATCGGTCCTACACCCGTTCTTCTGGTTAATCATAGTTTTCTCTGTTAAAACCAATGCTTCTCAATCCCCCACGGAGTTGAAATCCTTGTTCCCTCGGTTAACCACTGTTCATCAGTTAATATACCGACGCCCCCTGCAGAGTCAAACACCTTCTCTTGGTTCAAAACTCTCTCTCTTGGTTTATCACAGTCCGTCTGTTGACACCAGCCTCTTTTCCCCGCCAGAGTCTTACTCTCTTTCTTCGGTTAACCACTGCCAACCATTTAATATACCGAATCTCTTTTTTCTCTTGGTTATGACACCATCCCTTTATTTGGATCCCCAGCGGAGCCCTTGCTATTCATTTTGCTCTTACTTTCTTGGTTTCGACACCAATCCTCTTTGTCATCCCCAGCGAAGTTTCTTTCATTCTTGGTTTTGACACCATTCTTTTTCTAGGCTCTTGTCCAATCGCTCTTACTGTGTGGTCTTCCCCCGTAGAGTTTTTCTTTCACTCTTGCTCTTGGTTTTGACACCACTTCTTTTGTTTCCTATTTTTTCTGGTCTGTTTTCCGTTTGGTTCCCCGAACTACGGAAGCTCTGATTCTGCATTCTTTCGAATGTCAGATACGTAGGCACGAGACGTAATGTCTTGGCAAGCACACTTCCACCCTTATTTCTTTCCCCACTTCTTTTCTGTCCTCTAGTTCTCTGAACTACGACGCTTTGATTTCCTCATTGCACTATGAGGGTACGTAGGCACGAAGGCCCCAATCCTCCGCGAGCACTTTCCTTCTTTTCTTTCTTTCCCCCTTCTCTTCTCTCTCTTCTTCTTTTAGCTTGAAGCCTTTAGATAGATAAACCATCCAAGCCTAGAAGCAAGCGAAATGGTTCCCGTCGAGTACGACGGATGCGTTATGTGCTAGTACCTTCCTTTCGCATAACCGACCCCCCGTTCCCGTTTCTCTTCCCCATGGGTTTTATCGATATGTTCCCTGTCCTTTGGGACTAAATAAAGTTTGGTGGCGACTCTGTGTTATCTTTGAGTGTGCGATTCACTCAGGTAGAAAACCAGCCATCTTCAGAGCTGAAACAAACACGGACGGGTGTCTGGGATCAAAACGGATGAGTATCGAAGGGTTGAAGGCGAACACTGACAAGTGTTGACTGCGTTGGGGATAAACACAGACGAATGCTAAAAGAACGCGGACGAGTGTTAAAGAGGTTAAAACTTACACGGATGGGTGTCTAGGACCAATACGAATGGGTATTGAGGAAATTGAAACAACATGGGTGAGTGTTGAAAGAAACGGATTCAAACACGGACGAGTATTGAAACAATCCGGATGAGTGTTGAAAGAACACGGACGAGTGTCTAAGATCAATACGAACAAAGTATTGAAGAAAGGAATCGAACACGGACGAGTGTCTAAGATCAATACGAACAAAGTATTGAAGAAAGGAATCGAACACGGACGAGTGTCGAAAGAACAATATAGACGGAGTATTGAAGAAAATGGATTGAACACGGACGAGTGTTGGACGAGCACAGACGAGTGTCTAAGATCAATACGGACGAAGTATTGAAGAAATTGAATCGAACACGGACGAGTGTCTAAGATCAATACGGACAAAGTATTAAAGAAATGAATCGAACATGAACGAGTGTCGAAAGAATCAAGCTAACACAAGATTAACTGCCACTAACACCTGAACGAGGGGTGAAAGCAACAGGAATTAATCTCTAAACGACTCTGAGGGGATAATGGATCAACCACCTAGACGAAGGAGTGAAAAGAAGCAGCAGACTAATGATTTTGTGTGAAATAAAAGCGTTATGAACGATCAACCCTGTCGGGAGAACAAGTAAGATAAACAAACCCATCGACGACTTTACTGGGGATAAAGTAAAAAAAATCTCCCGAGTTATGCCATTTTCTGCTAGGGAAACATCTGGCAAAAAGAGTATCAATCATGGCTTATGCTCCGAATGCATATGTTTGAATTTTTCTATGGCGTAATGCTCCCTACAAAATGAAAATGCTACGCGTTTTGAGGATGCAATGCAAAGATGCTTATGATATGCAAAAGACACTCCAACGAGCGAAGTGCTGAGAAATCCGGGAATAAACTCTGCTGAGGAAGACATACCGAACGACCTTCTTAATTATAACCTCTGATGACGATAAAACCCAAAACGAACTTCCACTCTACTAGGGATTATAAATATCACCTACTGAAGATAAAACCCAAAACAAACTTCCACTCTGTTGGGGATTATAAATATCACCTGCTGAAGATAAAACCCAAAAGGAAAATCCACTCTGCCGAGGATAATGAATAACACCTGTAGGGGAATCGTCCCAATAATCTAATACAAAAAAGTGCCAATGATGATTGGGCTTGGAATCTGCTGGGGATATCAAGCACCGTTGATTTACTTGTCGAGGGAATCAACATCAAACCCTGCTTGGGGAGAGAAAGTCAACGGTACCAAACTTGCTGGGGGAATGTCATTAAGCTTCTGTTGGGGAGAATCTTTTAACCTTACCCTGGTGGGGATACGAGCACACTGTTGCTGATGCAATTACACTTCCTGAACCGATGAGGAAAGTAAACACCACGACTCTGTGGGGAGTATAAAATCTCTGCCGGGGAAGAGACGTCAAGCAAGTCTTCTGCTGGAGATACAACATTGTCATGTCTGGTACAATCAGCTTTTGAATACTCGCTGGGGGAGTAATAAACCAATCTGACTAGGGAAAGAAATCCTCTGCATTCTTGCTGGGGAGAAAGAAATTCCCAATGTTCTATTGAGGATGCTAGATCTTCAATGCTAGAGAGAAGGACTCTACCGGGGAGAAGAAATCTTGCCACCCTACAAACACATATCAAACAACAGACTGCTCTATATGCAAAATGCCCACCTCAGTTGCCATCCATAATATCCATCGCTCAAGCAATTTCCATTGTTTTCAATATGCTCTGTAAAGCTTAACGTTTTCACATGCAATATTTATCAAAAATATCAGACATTTTTGTAAACAAAACAGTAAAAGTAAAAACAGAAATGAATAGCTTTTTGAGTGAAATGAAAATTTTATTGACTAAATTGGCCTGTAAATAGGCATTTACACATTGGAAGAAACTCCTGAAAAGAGATAATTGCACAAAAGTGAAAAGGAAATACATATGTCGACAATGTAGGAACAGATATTCACCATGCTTCGATTCAGCTATGACCCATATGTCTTCTATATCCGCAGATGCTTTGTCTTCTGAAAAGACTAACTGGACTGATTCCTCTCTGTAAGTTCTTGTAATTGGCTGAAATTTTGTTAAAACAATGTTGATGTCATGGTTGATGTTGCAACATGACTTGCTAACAGTCTGGGTTATAAATAGTGTTGAAAAGTTAAAGTGCTGAAGAGTGATGTCACATGCGAAGTCTTAACATCACTATACCAGAACATTACAACATCAGGTCTGGGATGACTAATTAGGGCTGCACGTGTTTCTGGTGTGAATGAGAAATTCTGCTAAAAAGAATCAGAGAATATAGGTGAAGATCAAGGAAGAGATATATTCTGTTACAATCAGTTATGAAGATCAGTTTGTTACGCATTTAAAGCATAAAGATATGGAGAATATTCAGAGTTAATAATTGAAGATTTAATTGAAGATATGATTGAAGATCTATTTAGAAGCAGATTTGTTACAGAAGATATGATATGATTTGAAGGCCCAAGTCCTGTTGGGATTATGTTATAAATAGAATGTTTGTAACCTAGAAGAGGTACGGGTCCAAGATGTAGATCTTTAGGGCTTTGTCAAAGTGAACCACTCGGGTTGTGAGATGGTCACTGTGGTTAACTCAGAAACCTGTGGGTAATGAGTTTGGGTTTGTTCTTGGAGGAAGCTTTGAAGCAACTCCAATGTGAGTCACGGAAGTGTGTCTTTTGGTTTTTCTGTGTTAGAAAAGTAGTTGGTAAACAAGCTGTTGATGCAGTGACGGTGTAGTTGACTGCTAGACATCATTGTGATGATAGGAAGTGAGATGGAGTCTCTTACCTAGGGAGGACTTAGGTAGAAGGGTCATTGGGTAGTGATTAAATTAGGTAGATTGTCAACTGGTCTGTTGAGTCTGTAATTTGATACTACTAATAGTGGACTTCCTTCCTGGCTTGGTATTCCCCCAGATGTAGGTTATTGAACCAAACTGGGTGAACAATTCTATGCGTTATTTACTATTTCTATTATTGCCTTGTTCAGCAGATTGCGATGTTGTGACATTGCACAAGGACATCACACATCTGTACTAGAATTTCAATTGGTATCAGAGCAGGCATCCTGTCTGTTTCTGGATGAGATCTTGGGAAGATACATTCTGGTTCATGAGCAAGGAAGATAGTTTTGCTGAGATGGTGTATGGACTTGATCAGTTCATAGAGATTTTTGTATGATCCCTGGAAGTGGAGGATGAACTGTTCATGACAAGGTGTGTATTGGACCTGTCTATTGTTATCAGGCTTGTAACTTTGGTGGTGAACTGCTGTGTGGTTTGACTTAGTTTCAAACCTATGGAGTGTCGTGTTTGTACAGGGTTGTGCTTGAAGGTTGCAAAGGAGTTTTCTGGTGTGTGTTCCGCTGCATATTTTTATCTGATGGAAAATTCCTTGTGGTTTTGTGTTAAGGCTGCAACATTATGTGAGGTGATACTTGAGGATATCTTCAACTAGCGTAGTAGAATTGCCAAAGATACTTGTGGTTCATCCCAAGTCCACTCATAAAGGAACTCGTATATGAGCTTGTTGAAAAGGGGTCTGAAGAAAGTTAGAAGCGTTTTTTTTTTCCTCCAAAGTCAATCTCTGGGGTGTGTTAAAGGCAGAGTGTGACATAACAGATGCTAGGGGGCTAAACAAATGTGTTGATCACGTCTGTTTGGAACCTACTCCTGACTTGGAAGAGGAGGCATCTGGGAGGTATGGAGATTCATCAAGAAAGAAGCTGAGCTTAATATGTCAATCAGCCCTTGGTCAATTTGAATTGGTGTTAGCATCAGCCTTGTGGCTGGAAGGATCTGAGAAAGATGGAGACAAAGCAAAAGAGTATCACTGTCAAAGTTTTCATGCGGGAGTGAAGATCTTGATAAGTTATCTCTTAAGCTTAGTTGTGGTAACCTAATAAGGATGGCATCAAAGGTTTGAAGATGCTTGGAAGATGAGAATATGCTGGGTCATGTGACTGGTGATGTCAATACATTATGCTCACGGTGAAGTATCAGGTCAAGCCACTTACCTAATCTAATGCGATCTGTTGGATGGATTAGCAAAAGAAGGATCAATCAGTGCCTCAAGTCTGCGGAAAAAGGATGTCAAACCAGATAATATGTTGTATCTTGCATGATAATAGTTGAATAGTTGTCTGCTTTTGATAGGGTTGTGCAGTCAACTGATGACAATATACATTGACGGGAGACTGTGTATTTGTCTGAGGTTAAAGTATAGGACTGCAGAAGGGTTGAGAATTTACTTTATGAAAGTATTTTCAAGATTTGAACGTCCTGGAGTTGGATCAAATGGTCTAGTTGATGGAGCATATCAAGAATCATGGTGATGATGTCTCGGTGGGTGGCAGAGGGTCTAACGTGTGGATATCCTTGGTGAAGGAAGATTATGCTCTGATTCAGAAGCGTGGTGCCTACATTATGCCTGAGGAGCGTCTACATAGTCATACGGGAGGATGATGAAGTAGAAGGTCTACCTTTGATGGGAAATGTAGTTCAGGTATTGATTGGAAGTCTGAAGATAGAGAGCATGGTAAGGAATGAATGCCTGTGGAGAAAGGGACAATGGGGCCAAAATGCATGTGCTCAGCAAGTGTGCTTAAATGTTCATCCTCATCTATAGCATTAGTGAACCATGACAGGGGGATTACTTATATATGGATTGTGAAGATTGCTTGATTGGTTGATTCTTGTGAGGAGTTAATGTCAGATAACATGTTATGACATTAGGCTGTTGGATGGCATGTGGCTGTGGACATAAATGGTTCTACCCTTGTGAAGCTAATTGTTTAAATCATATGTGCACATGCTTCTGGGGAAGAGTCTGAAGGACAGTTTTGGTTGTGGAAAATTTGCAAGAACTCAGTAGGGGTTGGTGTTGATGGAAGGTGTTCTATTTAGGGGGAGAAGGATATTATGGGAGCTTTTGGTGTTGGCACTTAGGTTAAAGTAAATTGAAAAGTTGCTTACATGAGGATTCAGTGTCTTGTACAGTGGTGTAAATGGAACAGAAGTAAACTAGAAATTTATTGCATTGATGAAGCTTACAAGATTAGTAAAAACAACCAACAAAGTGTCTAAAGATTATCCCATCCCCCCGAATCAAGAAAAGTCTTCCAGTCTTCATCCCATTCATCATCAGATGCTTGAAGCTGCACTTGTTTTTTCTTGATAGTCTTCATCCTGGTTTCTGATGTCTTGCGTGTTCTTGTTACTCCAGAAGATGCTCCAGCTTTGGACAGTGTTGTGTCCTTCAACTTTTGAGGATCTGGCTTCTTGTCCTCTTGCATGTGTCTCTTTGTTGCATTCTTGTTAGACTGACTCATGTTTCCTTCCTTGGTGTGCTGATAGGAGCAAGGAGGTTTGGTATTTATAATGGATAATATGGCATTGTTTGTATCGCCTGACCAGTCAGAGTAGTCTTTGGTGTGGGAATCTGTTTTTCTTGGGAACCTGCTTTTCTTGACATATTGGTTACCAGAACTTCGTGCTTGGTGCCTGGGTGGAAATGGTCCTAGTAGGATTAGGCTAGGTCTTGTCTAGTTAAGTGGGATGGTCTTTTGTCTCGTGCTGATGTCCTACATGTTGTTACAACATTATGGTTGGGTATGTACCATACTTATGGAGTTTGAAGGAGCAACATTATTGTCTGAAGTGGCAGTTCTGACTTAGTGTGGATTAGAATGGGCAGATTCTAATCTTGATGGTAAGTAGTTCAGGAAATACTTGGCTACTTTCATGATGAAGACTTCATTAGGAGCTGGTGGATGTAAGGACAGAAGGGTGTTTATCTTGTGTGAGAAGTTTCCTATCAAATGGGCCTTTGTTATTGGTCTTGGTAGACCTTGTACGTAAAATCCCCATGAGGAATGTGGCATTATTGGTGGGATATCATAAAGGGCATTGAGTGTAAGGCTGTTTACTATAGCCTATTGCAGAATGTGTATGGATCAAACTTGTGCAGTGTGATGATGGGACCTGTCATTGCTGTGTGAAGATAGTGCCTATACAGGAGAGGTCTGAAAAGCAAAAGTGGTGTACTTGGCTGATGGAAGTTGTGAGAAGTTGTATCAATACCCATTAGATAAGAAGATGTGTTTGTAAAGTCTTGGGTTACTGAGCCAGTAGGCAATGTCTGAAGAGATGTCAGAACATGATATAGGACATGTTTTTCTTGAGCCAAACAGGGAAGTATTTTGGACGGTGGTGTTAGGATAAAGTGAAACACGTGGCATCGACTATGCATGGAGCGTTATTGGCCTAATTTATGGTAAGATTCAGTTGTGAACTATTTAAGGCAGTCAAGGCAGTTTTTGGAAGGTAGGCATTGAATTTGAATGCAGTTTTTGGTTCCTATGCAGTTTTTGGTTCCTAAAATAGCGTTTGTTTGACATATTCAAGGCTCGTTAATTTCTAAGTTACTGGTCAGCTATTTATAAGGGTTAGGTTGTTCTCCTTCAGCCAGTGAGTGTTCTCGTCTCATAAGTCTTATGGCATTTATTCGTGTATGGGTAAGCACTTCTTGGGTCTGGTTTTGTGAGGGCTTCCTTTGCCAATTTGTGCCTAAAAAGGGGGAGAAAGGAAAAAGATGGACTAAAAGGTTTGCGCAGTTGTTATGCCTGGAGTCTACAGTTCCTGATGCAGCAGAAAAGGATGGCATATCCTTGAGTTGGTGTTGAGTCTTTGTGACTTGTGTCCTGAGTTATGAACACAGTTGTGACTTGTGTTCTGAGTTACCTGGGTTGGCAGAATGGCACTTCTTAAGTTTCCTCTTATGCCATGGTCTAAACCCAGTGTCTGATCAATGATGGTGTGCAGAATTATCTTATGCCACCATTGGTCTTTGATGAATGGACTAACATTTATTTTCTGGGGGAGTCTTCCGCAATGATTCCGAGTCTGAGTTAAAAGGAAAAAGAAATGTACTGTATTAAGGGGGAGTGTCTAAAATCTTCTTCCTCATGTACACCAGATATCTGTAATCTGACTGCATAACTTCGGGACTTTCTACTCCTTCCTCCTGATGTGCTGCCTGAAGTGATTGTGGTAGGTTGTGCTGCCAAAAGAAGGTGTCAGACATGTGTCAGACATGATGGCTTAACATCATTCAATTATTCCCTAGAAGATGGATCTCTAGGATTGCTGCGCACAGTAGCTACTGATGGTTACTGTTAGGTTCAGTGGTTACTGATAACTACTGACAGTAGTATATAGTTGTAATAACTGCTGTAATCTGAGTTGTAATGGTTATATAGTTGTTTTAGCCAAAATTAGCCAAAGGGGGAGATTGTAAGTTCTTGTAATTGGCTGAAATTTTGTTAAAACAATGTTGATGTCATGGTTGATGTTGCAACATGACTTGTTAACAGTCTGGGTTGTAAATAGTGTTGAAAAGTTAAAGTGCTGAAGAGTGATGTCACATGCGAAGTCTTAACATCACTATACCAGAACATTACAACATCAGGTCTGGGATGACTAATTAGGGCTGCACGTGTTTCTGGTGTGAATGAGAAATTCTGCTAAAAAGAATCAGAGAATATAGGCGAAGATCAAGGAAGAGATATATTCTGTTACAATCAGTTATGAAGATCAGTTTGTTGCGCATTTAAAGCATAAAGATATGGAGAATATTCAGAGTTAATAATTGAAGATTTAATTGAAGATATGATTGAAGATCTATTTAGAAGCAGATTTGTTACAGAAGATATGATATGATTTGAAGGCCCAAGTCCTGTTGGGATTATGTTATAAATAGAATGTTTGTAACCTAGAAGAGGTACGGGTCCAAGATGTAGATCTTTAGGGCTTTGTCAAAGTGAACCACTCGGGTTGTGAGATGGTCACTGTGGTTAACTCAGAAACCTGTAGGTAATGAGTTTGGGTTTGTTCTTGGAGGAAGCTTTGAAGCAACTCCAATGTGAGTCATGGAAGTGTGTCTTCTGGTTTTTCTATGTTAGAAAAGTAGTTGGTAAACAAGTTGTTGATGCAGTGACGGTGTAGTTGACTGCTAGACATCATTGTGATGATAGGAAGTGAGATGGAGTCTCTTACCTAGGGAGGACTTAGGTAGAAGGGTCATTGGGTAGTGATTAAATTAGGTAAATTGTCAACTGGTCAGTTGAGTCTGTAATTTGATACTACTAATAATGGACTTCCTTCTTGGCTTGGTATGCCCCCAGATGTAGGTTGTTGAACTGAACTGGGTGAACAATTCTGTGTGTTATTTACTGTTTCTATTATTGCCTTGTTCAGCAGATTGCGATGTTGTGACATTGCACAAGGACATCACACATCTGTACCAGAATTTCACTCTCCTTCAAAATTCCCATGTATCAAAAGTGTTCATAGATCGAACGCAGACCGCAGCCTCTCGCTTTCAAATCCCTAACTTTTGCCTGGACCGCCCTTTCGGGTTTTCAATCCACCGGGATACCCATTTTTGCCAAAGTTTCCTTTTTAGGCTTTCAACTTTGCGGGTTTATTATTTTCTTTTCTTTTATCCCTAATTCTTTCCCGAACCTTTTCTTTTTGTGTTTCGTTGGGATGCCCTTTTTTTGCTTGGACTTTTCTTTTTGTTGTCCAGCGGGTCTCTTTTTTGCGAAGTATTTTTTGACTGCGTCTACATTCACAGGGGATGTAAAGTCTTCTCCATCCATAGTTGAGAGTAACAAGGCTCCACCAGAGAAAACCTTTCTCATAACATATGTCCCTTTGTAGTTTGGAGTCCATTTGCCCTTGTGATCTGTCTGAGGAGGAAGAATCCTTTTCAAAACCAAGTCACCTGTCTGGAAACACCGAGGACGCATTTTCTGATCAAAGGCCTTTCTCATCCTGTTCTGGTATAATTGACCATGTGCAATAGCTTCCAATCTCTTCTCCTCAATAAGGTTCAGTTGATCCAACCAGAATCGCACCCATTCGGCTTCATCAAGTTTCACATCAGCCAAAATTCTTAAAGAAGGAATCTCAACTTCTAATGGTAGGACTGCCTCCATACCATACATCAGTGAGAAAGGAGTTGCCTCTGTCGACGTACGTACCGAAGTACGATAACCGTGTAAAGAAAAGGGCAACATCTCATGCCAATCCTTATACGTTACCACCATTTTCTGCATAATCTTCTTAATATTTTTGTTTGCTGCCTCAACAATACCATTCATCTTCGGATGATATGGAGAAGAATTGTGATGTTCAATTTTAAAGCTCTGGCATAGCTCCTTCATCATCTTGTTGTTCAAATTTGAACCATTATCAGACATGATTCTCTCTAGGATACCATAACGACAGATGATGTCCTTCTTTATAAACCGGGCTACCACTTGTCTAGTGATGTTTGCAAACGAGGCTGCTTCTACCTACTTCGTGAAGTAATCAATGGCAACCAGAATAAAGTGATGCCCATTGGAGGAAGTTGGGTCAATATTTCCAATCATATCAATGCCCCACATAGCGAAAGGCCAAAGAGATGTCAATACGTTCAGAGGAGTAGGCGGTACGTGCACCTTATCAGCATAAATCTGGCATTTATGGCATTTCCTGGCGTATTTAAAACAATCAGACTCTATAGTCATCCAGTAATACCCTGCCCTCAACAGGTTTTTTGGCCATAGAATGCCCATTGGCATGAGTACCGAAAGAACCCTCATGAACCTCTTCCATCAACAGGTCTGCCTCGTGTTCAACAACACAACGCAGCAAGACCATGTCAAAATTCCTCTTATACAGCACATCGTCCTCGTTCAAAAGGAAATTGCCTGCTAATCTCCTCAAGTTTTCTTATCCTTGGTAGATGCCCAGCTAGGTATTCTTGACTCTTAAGAAAACACTTGATGTCGTGATACCACGGTTTGCCATCCGATGCCTCCTCAGCTGCAAACACAAAGGCTGGTATTTCAAGTCGTATAATTCGGATCGATGGAACTTCATTCCACAAATTCACCTAGTACATTGAAGCCAACGTTGCCAACGCATCCGTCATCTAATTTTCTGCCCGGGGTACATGATGAAAGTCAACCCTATCAAAGAACGGTAATAACCTTCTAGCGTAATTCTCGTAAGGCACCAAATTTGCCTGACGAGTTTCCCATTCTCCTTTAATCTGATTAATCACTAACGCAGAATCACCATTCACGTCAAGGTTCTTGATTCTCAAATCAAAAGCTTCTTCCAACCCCATGATGCATGCTTCATGCTCTGCTTCGTTGTAGGTACATATGAACGCCAATCGGGAAGTGAAGGGTATGTGAGAACCCCTTGGAGTTGTAATGATTGCCCCGATTCCGTTACCATATGAATTAATGGCCCCATGAAAGATTAAACTCCACTGAGATCCAATTTCAGGTCCTTTGTCAGGCAAAGGTTCATCATAGTCTTTCATCTTCAAAAACATAATATGCTCATCCAGAAATTCAAACTTCATCAGTTGGTTATCCTCGATCGGTTATTGAGCAAGATATTCTAACAGAACACTTCCCTTAATGGCCTTCTGGGACACATACTGAATGTCATATTCTGTCAAAACCATCTGCCAACGAGCTATTCTCATAGAATGTGCTTGCTTCTCAAACACGTACTTAATCGGATCCATCTTCGAAATCAACAGGGTTGTGTGATTTAACATATATTGTCTCAAACGCTTATCTTCCCAAGCGAGTGCACAACATGTTTTTTCCAGCATCGAGTAACTTGTCTCGCAATCAGTGAACTTCTTGCTCAGGTAGTAGATGGCATGCTCTTTCCTACCTGTCTCGTTGTGTTGACCGAGCACACACCCTATCGAATTCTCAAGAACCGTAAGATGCATAATCAACGGTCTTCCTGGCACTGGAGGCATGAGGTTCGGAGGTTCCTGCAAATATTCTTTTATTTTTTCGAACTCCTTTTGATAGTTTTCTTCCACCTGACCTCGTGATCTTTTCTCAGCAATTTGAAAATTTGTTCACACGTGGCTATAAGATGAGAGATGAACCTAGCTATGTAGTTCAGTCTCCCAAGAAACCACGAACCTCTTTTTCCGTTCTCGGTTCAGACATTTCTTGTATGGATTTTACTTTAGCAGGATCTACCTCAATACCTCTTTCTTTAACAATGAATCCCATCAATTTACCAGATTTCACCCCAAAGGTGCATTTGTTCGGATTCAACCTCAATCTGAATTTCCTCAACCTTTCAAACAGCTTATGAAGATTCACCAAATGTTCTTCCTCCATTTGTGACTTCGCAATCATGTCATCAATATAGACCTCGATCTCTTTGTGAATCGTATCATGAAAGAGAGTCACCATCGCCCATTGATAGGTTGCCCCAACATTTTTCAATCCAAATGGCATTACCTTGTAGCAAAAACTTCCCCACGTTGTTATGAACATCATCTTCTCCATGTCCTCTGGGGCCATTTTGATTTGGTTATACCCAGAGAAGCCATCCATGAAGGAAAATACGGAATACTGAGCAGTGTTGTCAACTAACACATCTATGTGGGGGAGCGGGAAATCATCTTTTGGGCTTGCTCTGTTCAAGTCTCGATAATCAACACACATCCTGACCTTTCAATCCTTCTTAGGTACAGGCACGATTTTAGCAACCCACGGAGGATAATTCGTCACAGCAAGAAAACCAGCATCTAACTGCTTTAGAACCTCTTCTTTGATTTTGACAGCCATGTCCGGTCTTGTTCTCCATAAATTCTGCTTGATCAGAGGACAACCATATTTAAGCGGCAACCGGTGCACAACAATATCCGTGTTAAGCCAATGCTTGTCTTGGTAAGCCAGGTGAAGATATCCACATACTCTTGCAGCATTTCAACCAATCTTCCCTTAACACTGTCTTCCAAGGCGGCCCCAATTCTAACTTCCTTTTTCACGTCCTCGGAGACTAGATTAACAGTCTCAATGTCCTCCTGATGAGGTAAAATGATTCGTTCCTCCTGTTTCAGCAGTCTGGCTAATTCCTCAGGCAAATCACAATCTTCTTCAGCCCGATAAATGGGATTATTGAAGTCATACCGAGCCATAGGTTATTTTTATTATGAATGCAACAATGAAAAACACATTACTATTTTTCTTTCATTAAATGCAAAAGGAAAAATAGGGAGCAAAACATTTGAATGCAAAAACGTCATTTATTAATGATGAAATTGAAAGCAAAACATTTTGGCCCTACAGAAAGGAATCACTATGCCTTGGGCAGAACGTAGGACCTAATATATGCAGAAAACAATAATCATTACTCTTCGCTGGTGACTTGGATAACTTCCACAGAAGACCAGTTGTGCAACTCTTGACCAGGGACACACAGACGGATCCACTCGTCCATATCGCAATCATTGTCACCTAATATCATTGATACTGTTAAAAAATACTCCAGCACTGGTAAACTGAACCGGACCACTGTACCTTGGAGGCTCTTGAGACTGCTTGGGTGGCTTGTATCCCAAACCATATGTATCCTTCTTCATCTGCACATCTATCACCTGACCCCATCCCTGAGAATTGCCAAACTCTACCACTGCGCGTTCATCCTTGAACGAAGACATTGAAACTTCAGGCTCATTAACCTCGACAAGAGGCTCTTTCGGAATCTGAACAGCTTCAAAAGCCTGACATAAAGTTTCGTGAATTTCTCCATCCACTTCCACATATTTGAAGGTCGATAGATGACTGACCATTATGTCCTCCTCACCACATACTGTGACAACTTCACCTTCAACCATATACTTCAATTTATGATGCAACGTTGACGTCATTGCCCCAACTTGATGAATCCAGAGGTGACCCAACAAACAACTATACGCTGGCTGAGTATCCATAATATAGAAAGTTGTGTTGAAAACTTCTGGCCTCACCTTGATGGGCATAACAATCTCTCCAAACACGGATCTCTTAGAACCATTAAAAGCACGCACCACCAGATCACTAGGCATACAAATCAACCCTTGTGTGTCGAGCTTCATGAGTGCCTTTTTTGGAAGAACATTTAACGATGAACCGGTATCTACTAACACATGTGACAACAATGAACCCCTACACTCCATGGAGATGTGCAGAGCGTTATTGTGGTTCCTTCTCGCGGGAGTCAAATCCAGATCAGTAAAACCCAAGCCATTCCTAGCGTTGACGTGTGCCACCACATCTTCGAGCTAATTCACAGAAATATCTTGTGGCACGTATGTGGCATTTAACACTTTTAGCAGCGCATTTCTATGAGCTTTTGAGCATAACAACAATGACAGAATGGAGATCTTGGAAGGCGTCTGATGCAACTGATCCACGATTTTGTAATCGCTCTTCTGTATTAACCTCATGAATTCATCCACGTCTTTCGAGAAAAAGTCATCAACCTGCTTTTGTGCAGAATCATTTACAACTTGCTTCTGTCCAGAATTATCAACTACTTGCTTACCCTTATCTTGACTTGAACTACCCACATTTTCATTAGATGGTTAAAACACTCTACCACTTCTGGTGATGCCTCCACCCCCACAATATTCTCAACAGTAGATTCTAAGCTTGACGAACCCACTAGCTCTTGCTTTTGTCCATTATAAAATACTTCAACCCCATAATTCCAAGGAATGGCTTTAGTACTTTCATAAGGTACTGTGCCTGGAACAGTAATAATGACCGGTGCTGGATTATGAACCATTTGGTAAGGAATATATATCGTAGCAACGTCATCACCATTATCAACAACCTTCTTCACACTGTTAGCTCTATCAAACTGCAATTCCCCGTTGTCAATCATCTTTTGAATACCTAATTTTAATGAATCACAACCCTCTAGATGCAGTAGACACTCTTGATAATCATTTGTACACCTCGGAAACATTCCCCCTTTCAGCAAACGCTCTATGATAAATGACAAAGGAGTTTTCTGCTCATTAACATCTAGTATCAAATCTAACTTCTCTCCATCCTCGATAACATTAGCCCTTGCCACACCATAATTAGGCATAGGGTTCTAAATTACATTTGGAGTATCGTTAGTAAAATTGATAGCTTTTGAATCTACCAAAGCCTGCACTTTATGATGGAAAACTCTACATCTTTCAATGGTATGCCCCAGGGCACCAGAATGAAAATCACAATGTGCATTAGCATCATAGCCCGGTGGTAGCTTCCCAATGGGTGGAGCTAGAGTATGGAGCTCGACTAAGCGCAACTGCAGTAAATGTTGCAGCAACTGGGCATAAGGCATGGGTGGAGGATCAAAATGTCTTTCAGCCTTCCACTGCCTATTCTGATATTGAATAGGAACATTGTTCTGTTGCTGGGGCGCAGTCGGGATAGCTACGGTAGCAACCTGCTAAGTGTAGTTCTGACGGGCCCTGCCTTTCCGCTAATCCAAAGAAATAGAGTTTGCATCACCTTCCCTTTTCTTGACAATACCCCCATATGGCTTTTTATTTCCTCCATATGAGGATCCACCACTGCTTGGTATCTTGCCAATCTTAATACCACTCTCAACCCTCTCTCTAGCTAACACCAGGTCTGAAAATCCAACAGACAAACAACCCACCAACCTTTCATAGTAAGGCCCGAGTAGCGTAGCCATGAACATGTCTATAAGTTCTCTCTCCATCATAGGAGGTTGAACTCTAGCAGCTAACTCACGCCATCTCTGGGCATATTCTTTAAAGCTCTCATTGTTCTTCTGCGAAAAACTCTGTATCTGTATTTTGTTCGGCGCCATATCCGTATTATACTGGTAGTGCTTAACAAATGCCTCAGCAAGTTCACACCAACTACAGATATGAGTCCCCTCCAGCTGCATATACCACTCTAAGGATGCCCCAGCTAGGCTATCCTGAAAGAAGTGCATCATTAACTTCTCATCATCTGAATATGCAGACATCTTCCTACAATACGCCCTAATGTGAGTCTTAGGGTAGGTAGTTCTAGTGTACTTGTCAAAAGTGGGCACTTTGAACTTGTGAGGAATTTTCACACCTGGGACCAATCCCAAGTCAGCCATGTCAAGACCCGAAGAATTCTGACTTTCATAAGCCTTCATCCTCTCCTCAATCATTTTTAACTTTTTATCAGCCTCAGTTGGGATACCAGCTTCCACACCTTGCATAAAGAACACATCATCTTGATGGTCTTCCTCCCAGTGATGGCCTCCAGCACCATGCACTGCACATACACTACCACTACCTCAACCACTGTAGGAATTATGCCACCTGCTCCTCTGCCCGGAGGAACGACAATAGAAGGAATAAGGACACCTCCGCCCGAAGGAACAACATGAACACCACCATGACTACCTCCGCCCGGAGGAGCAAGATGAACACCACCATGAACAATGCCCTCTTCATCAACCCGTGAGACTAAGGGCTGGACCAGAGTCCTCAACTGCTCTTGACCTTGAGCTACATTCTGCATAATTTCCATGAACTGATTCATACGGTTACGGAAGTTTTGGAGTTCTGCTTGGACCTGATCCATAACTTTTTGCTGATTATTGCGGGTAGCGTATTGATGAACGTGAGATTCCACAATCCTGCTATAGATACCAGTTAGAGATAAGAAAACTAATTCAGAAACACCTGCTATGCACATGAGTATGAAAATGCAAATGCAAATGCCATGTTTGAGTATTTCCAAGAAATCATTCTGCTTTGATTCAAGTTTTCCATAGAGGAACCACAAGAAATAGATGGAATTCTCAACAGCGAGTCTCAAAGCTAAGATCCTTGGAAATACTAGAACATGTATGTCGAATGCAAACATGTTATGATGATATGGATGCAGAGACATGGGATCAAGGTATCAAAGAGCTCTGAATATCCGATGTGTTGCTGACTGAATAAGGAACCAAAAATCCCCTCTGACCAGAATACTAGAAATCCAGAGTACCAGGATAATCAGAATACCAGGTTGATAAGTTCACACTGACAAGAAAATCGAGTTGGTTGAAGGTCAAGGTTTCCTGCAAAAACCCATTCCATCTCACATGTGGGTTCTAGTCTTAGATACGGCATCCTAGCAGGTCCTCAGTATCACTGACTCTCAGGTCGAGAAACGACGATATGGTCACCATTTTTGCTTTGGCATCATCATCAATCGAGGAGGCCTCTACTGACTTCTAATGAATGGTCTCCAGAGTCATAAGTTCTCTAAGTTAACATCTTATCGTATGCACCAATGCGCAGGATAGATCATCTCCAAAGAAACCTCGTCTGAATGTGGAATTTTCATGTAAACTAAACGTGATCAAACACCACGTAAGCCACACTAATTTCCACGCTAACCCTATGTGTATACTCAAGCCTGGGTATTGGGCTTATCTCTCATAGAACCAACCCTCCCAACAGCACAACAGTAGCAGAGCAATATGATAACAATAATCAAATGCAATAAATGCGGTAAAATACATTGATATACAACAAATAATGCACATAAGATACAACATACATATGCACAAAACACCCAATGAAACAGAAACAGATAAGCGCTAGAATTGACTCGCATAGGGAACCAGAATCTCCACCAGAGTCGCCAGCTGTCGCAACTGCGAAAAACAACCGGCGAAAAAAAAACAGAAGAGTCGTCACCGAACGTTATTTATCCCGACGGAGGGAAAGGAAACGATCGAAGAAAACCTGAAAGAAAGGGAGAAGACATGGTCATCGCAACCATAGTCTGGGTTCGAGAGTCGGTTACGCGAGGGGAAGGTATTAGCACCCCTCATGCCCGTTGTACTCAACGGGATCCACGCTTGTTGTCTAATCAAAGGGTGTGTTATCTAAAGCCTACTGCTACAAGGAAACAAAGAAAAAGGAGACCGAATGAGGGCTCGCAAGGATTATCGCAATCATATGCCTACGTATCTTCATGAACGAATGAAGAATCAGAGTCGACGTAGTTCGACGAACTACAAACTAAAAAGGGGAGGTTGCTCGCCAAGACTTCGCCGTCTTGTGCCTACGTATCCTCAATTGGACGAGAATGAGGAAGTCAGAGCAGTTGTAGTTCGTGGGTACGACCACGAATTGGTTAGGTTGGCACTTGGTTTGGTTTCTTAGACAGAAGTGAGTTAAGTTAGTTTGGAACTCGTATTGCACTAAAGTCTATGACTTAGGAGTGAATGCGTCGCATGGTCGCCCCCAAACAGTACATATGCTAAACACTCTAGAAAAGTGAAGGGAGACCCCTCACTCTCAGTTTACTGTGAAAATTAGCAAACAACCTCTGGTCTACCAAATCAATACGAAATTGGGTAACTTGCAGGATCGACCATACAAAATCCTAAGACATGTGCTAAATAATTTAAAATGATATTTGGAAAAAGATGAACACTTCGGCAGTATTCATGATTTTAAAGAAAGTCTACTTCGACAATACTAAAGAAAAAGTAATGCAGGGAAATGATTAAAAGTGCATTGGAAAATAACTTGCAAAAAGTAAAGGATAAGAGATAAATTTATAGGTAAAGATTAACTAAATTGCATTGAATAAAAAGATGTGGTACATCAAATGTACATTTCTCACACACTCGTTTCTCTATACACGGGTACTTTGAGTAATTGAGGAATTTGAAAAAACTTGAACACGCACAAATCCTAACACTAAGACTTGCTATTTATAATAATCGAAAATAACTACCCCTAACGGCCTACTAATTAGAGCGAGACAAATGGAATTTTGCATGTCTTCGTCCTTCAAATGTGCTCCACGTGTCTCCTTCCATCAAATGGATAAGAACAAAGTTCCCTTCCTTATTTGAATTCAAATATTGAATCGAACGTCATCAGCAAGGCTTCCGTCGAACCATATTTCCTAATTGTTAGAAATATTTCTAAGTCCAAAAAATATGTCTCTCTTGCACAAGGACTCTTTCGACTAGAATTTCTAGGAATACCATTCCAGTCGAAGTCTTACAAAACTTCTCAAAATTTCAATTTCTCTGATTATTACTCTTAATCCAATGTTAGGCTTCGAAATTAAGAGCTAACAAAGTGCCCCCCCCCCCCCAAAATGTCGTTTTCCACACCATTGAAGAAAAATACATTTTTTTATAATGTCATTCGACGCCTCATTTAGTCCTTGCGAAGTTTCGACGTTTACTTATGGTTCCAATGTTATAAAAATGTTCACTTTCCTATCAGTAGACCTATGATGTCATAGCCATCATTACCATATCTGACACGTCCCCTCAAAGCGTGCGAGAATCTCCATCATCAGCACGTTTCCTAGAGTCTAGGAGATCATAGGGGTAGGCATTAATTGCCACCGTTTCATCAGAGATCGTATGGATGACACGTGCCCCACTCCCAATTTTACCATTAAAGTAACTTCTGCAACCGTTTCCACTCCCAGCCTTATAAATACCCCCTTTCATCAATTTTTCACTTTTTACGCTCTCTTGTTCTACAATCTCCCAGAAAACTTCTCATTTTTCAAAAGAACTCAGCTTCCTTCATTTCATGCTATCAATGGCTTCCTCCACACGATCAACCAAGGATGCTAACAAGACTACCAAGGAATCGGGAAAACTTGCAAGAGCTCCTAAGAAGATCACTCAACTTCCACAGTTCGATTCCATCGCTGGACCTACCATGGTGGGAGACCAACAGTACCTACCTGAACCTCTTGCTGAAGAGAAAAGAAGAATTTATGCTTCTCAGGTACTTATCCCTTTAACTGTTTTTGGTAAGCCTCTAGATTTGTGTGGTCCTTTGACTGACCCCAATGTTGATCTTAGTAAGTTTAGGGATTTCTTCCCTACGTACCATAAGTATAAACCCATAGGTCAAGCTAAAAAACCTAGGGCTAGCAATGAAGATCCTAAACCTGCTAACCAAGACGATCCTCCGACTGAAGAAGCCATTGATCTTAGTTATATGAACAATTTTAGGATATTTAGGGCTAGTCTGTCTTTGAAGAACCCCTCTGACTATTTAGGATGGTTGAGTAAGTTAGAGAAAACAAAATCTGAGGTTTGGAAAGAAATGGGTATTTATGACTTAATTATGTTGTCGAAAGTAGGACCTGAATACTACTCGAACATGCTTGTTTCGTCCTTGTATTTCTAGGACAATACACACTACACACTCCATCTTCCATGTGGAATGATGACACCGACTCTGTTCGACATAGCCGCTATCACAGGGCTCAAACCAACTGGGAACACTTACGACCCTGAGTTTATGGCTGATGATAGTATTAGTTTTTCGACCTCTAGGGCAGCGTATTCGACTCATATTATGCATTATCACGATAAGGACATAGAGGAGGTTTTGGATGTCAAACACTTAGCTTTTTTAGCTCTATGACTGTCTCACTGTGTTTTCTGTTTGAAGTCACTTCAAGTTGCTAGGAAATTCCTGACTATGGAGAACCAACTTCATGCTGGCCACGACCTTTGTCTGAGAGAATTGATTCTTGATAACCTTTATGAGTCCATGAGCGAAGGCGTTACCCAACTCAAGTGTCTGGGTGACAAAGGAAATCTCCTTCTTTCTTGACCCTTCTGGCTTCTACAACTGTGGTTGAATGCTTTATTCGAAGTCTGTCTTCCCCACAAAAGTAAAATTAACGAAGACATTGACGAAGTGAAGAATATGAGGGTAGAAGGTCCACGCCTGGTGAAGCTGACTCCTGTTGATGATGGTCGACCCATTCAACAAACTTTTACCAACTTTGTCATGATGTTCGCGAAATGCTATGACTTCACACCCCATATGGCTCCCTTTGCTGCAAGGAAATATGGTCATGAGTGGTTCACCAGGCCATTCCCAGCACCGTCAAAGGCTCAAGAAGCAGACTCTACTGCGATTTGGGAAGCCTTTCTGACTCTTAGGGTTTTAACCCTCAAATTCAACCCCTCGAAGAGCCAAGTTGCATTGATTGTTTATCAACCAAATCTGGTTGCCCGACAATTTAGATTGGTTCAAGTTTTACCCAAAACCTTGTATGAGAAGAAACACCTCCCCCTCCTTTACAATGCAGTTCATTATGAAGCTGTAGCAATAAAACAGATTGCACGATATGCTGGTTGAACACAGCTTCTTCTAGTAGCTTTCGTACCAAGCTTTCTCTGCACCGAACAACTTGATGACTGGTGGAAAGCTTATTATGCAAAGGAATTTTTTGAATTGGCTGCTTTTACACACCACATTAACAAGGCATTCCTCTTTGTGCAGGAAAGAGTGAAGAAAGGTACTTCGACGCACATTAAAGAAATCCAAGCCTTCCAGAAATACTTTGAAACTGTTTATCGACTAGATGACCTTGGTCAAACCGTTCGCGACACAGCTGTTACTCTGAAGAAATTTTTTTTCAAGAAAATGGAGAACTTAAATATCCCTTCGTACGTTCCTCATGAGAAATGGTACTAAACGGCTTTTAATATGTTTCCTCCCAAATTCCCTCGACTGCTAAATGCTGACTTTGGAATGGCTCTTGGCCCTCCATTTCCAGACTGGTTCGTCTGTGGGGATTCTATCAAAATCCTTCACCAACAATCGAAACCAATAGCGCAACGGGTGGTTCTGACCAAACATACACTAGACAGTTTCAAAGGGCATCTTCATATTGGGATTGAAGATGTTCGCATCGAATATGAAATATATGAAGGTGTGGAATGGGAGGATTTTGACCCAACATTTCCTTATTTATTTTCTTTCACATATAATAATTGTCCTTTATTTTCCTTTAGCCGTGAAAATTCTGCCAAAGAAACCACCAGTTAGGAAACCTGCCGAAGTAAAAGAAGAAGGAGGAAGTAAAGCAGCAACAACAACAACAAAGGTATTTCACATCCCTTATTAATTCTGTCGCTTTTTATATATTCAATTATTTTCTAACATTTTCCTTTTCAGGGCACTCGAAAGCTACCCCCGACTCCCCAAAAACGGAAAGCAAAGGAGGATGAGGTTGTGGTAGTCGAATCGGATGATGAAGATCTATCTCCGACTACTGAACAACCACTTAAGAAAAAGAAAAGACAACTCAAGATGAGCAAAGCCCTTGCTCAATCTCAAATAAAAGGTGTAAAGGCCCCAATGAGGAAACCCACTAACTTAACAATTTTGGAACCAACTCCTGCAGAGATGTCGAAGAAGGTTGCGGACCAACCTGAAAGTGACAACTCAAGCCCTGGGGCTGAAGCTCCAAGGTACCAATTTGTATACCTCATTATATTCTTAGTAACCTTGTTCAACTACTGACTTCGATTATTTTTTAGGATGATGCAGGAGTTTCTACTCAGCCAACTGCCAAATCAACCACCACACTCCTCAATAGTGAAGGCGAACCAACGTATCATCCCACTTCTGCAAAGGATTCTGAGAAGAGCTCGATAAGCAAAATAAACTAAACAGTTAGGGAATAGTGCGAAACTTCGCCACACAAGACCATTATTCATAATTCTCACACCAGTGGCTCTGAACACGAAGGTGATCAGGAGAATGACATGGAAACTGAAGCAGTTACGGAAGTGGATAACCCTCACATCCCTCTCGAAGAGGAAGCTGAAGATGGCTCCCCAAGATTCGAACGTATGGATGTCACTCAGCAAGATCCAGATGATGACATGGAAGAAAGGGAAGCTCGCTCTGCATTTAAGAACTATTCGATGCCTATTAAGCAGTTCGTGGATGATCCTGAAAATGACGAAGAGGATGATGACAAGGAGGGAGAAAAGGATGAAGACACTCATGATGAGATGATCGTCGAACTGAGCCCTAACCCTGGTCCGTTGATTGCGAAATATTCAGGTAGAACCTTTGTGACCCTTTCTGCAGAAGAACTAGCGACCTTGAAAAAGAGAAACCCTCGTGAATAGCTGAAGGCTTTGATTGGATCTAGAAGGAGTTCGTCTGAAAAAAGTCTCAGCTCTCCTTCAGTGTCTGGTAGTGGATCAACTAACAATCCTGCTAACGAGATACTTTTAAAGATCAAGGGAAAAGTCTTTAAAGGTGACCTGTTTTGACTCATAGAGTCTGATCCTACTTCTCTTCCTGCCTTGAAGGGTCTTCTCAAAAAGGTTGACATCCTGACCGCTTCTCCCGAAGTTGCAAACGTCATCTTGGAGCTGACTTCAATGGTCGATCAAGTTGTTGCTAATATTGCCAAGATCAAGCATAACTCTAAAGAAATCGAAAGTCATACTGGTTCTGTAGCAGCTGCATGGGATGCTGCTTCGGAGTCGACCAATCGCTTGGCTGATTTAGAGAAAGCCCAAGAAATCAACAAGGCTGAAATCGAAAGTAAGAATCAAAGTATCCATTCTTGGGAGGAACAGATAAAAGCTACAAGCCAAAATTTCAAAAGCCAAGAAACAGAATGCTGAGCTTTAGAAGTTTGATAACTCTAAAGCGACAAAAGAGCTTGAGGTTGGGCTGAGCTTTGCTGACAAGGCTAAAAAATTAGAAGGAGAGTTGGAGGTCATAAGGTCGACCAAGTCCGTCTATGAGAAGCGGCTAGATCTTCTGAAGGCGAAGTACCTCAGCATGAAGGCAACCCTTCCATTTTAGTTCTAGTTCCTTTTATTTTTAGCTTTTATCATCACTTCTTGGATTATGTAATGATTTTTTGAACCCTTCGTGGTTCTTTTGATTGTAACGAATTTAGCCATTTTGTCAACAATTTTCATTTTACCATGTTAGCTTCGATTATTTTGCATGTGATTATTCTTTAGTTATTTTTACTTCTTGAAGTGCAGGCTTGTATTTTTTTCAAATACTTTCCATTTACCCTTAAGATTCTCTTATCTTGATCTAACTCTTCGATCTCATAAGCACCATTCGAAAAGACTTATATGATCTGAAAGGGGCCTTCCCATTTAGGGGACCATTTCCCCAAGGCTCTATCTTTTCGATCCATAGGAAAAATTACTTTCCAAACCAACTCTTCCGGCGAAAACGTCTTAACTTTGACTTTCTTATTATAAGACTTTTCTACTCTCTTCTTCTGTCTTCTCAATAACTCTAGAGCATTAAGCCTTTCCTCATCTAAGTCCACTAATTCATCTAACATCATATTCCAATAAGCTTCAGATGGGATCTCATGATGCCTCTGAATTTTTGTCGACTGAAGATATATCTCAACTGGTAATACCGCATCATGTCCAAAAGTCAATCGAAATGGTGTGGAATTAGTAGCCTCTTTGGGGGAGGTTAGACATGCCCAGAGAACCTGGTCCAAAGTCTTGTGCCAATTTCTAGGCTTCTTTCCCACATGTTTCTTAATTAAACTAATCACTACTTTGTTTTCTGCTTTGACCTGACCATTGGCTTGAGTGTAATAAGGTGTAGAGGTTAATAATTTGAAACCCATTTCTTTAGCAAATTCTTGCATTTTTTGACCAGTGAACATTGATCCTTGATCCGTTGTAATGGTTTCTGGGATCCCAAACCTATAGATAATATACTTTTTAATGAATTTGATTACGTCTTCTTGATCAACATTTGGCAATGGTATAACTTCGATCCATTTCGTAAAATAGTCAATGCCTACCAAAATATACCTTTGATTTTTAGATGACGCTGGTCGAATTTCTCCAACCAAATCCAAAGCCCAACCTTTGAAGGGCCATGGCTTAACTATAGAGTGTAATTCACTTGTAGAGACATGTTGTATACCTGCATGTACTTGGCACTCTTGGCATCCTTTAGCGAATTCAATACAATCTTTCAACATAGTAGGCCAATACATACCCTATCGAAACAAAAGCCATTTCATCTTGTGGCCTACCTGATGAGCCCCACATGCCCCACTATGAATAGTCGACAGGGCTAGATACGCCTCCGACTCACTAAGGCACTTAAGCATAACTCCCTCAGGAGTCTTTTTAAACAGTTCATTACCCAAAAGAACATAACTTAAAGCTCGATACCTGATTTTTTGTTCAGTGGACACCGTTGGGTTTTGCAGATACTCCATTATTGGTTTTCTCCAGTCTTCGTCCGTCAAGCCATCTATTGCTAAGATTTCAAAATTCTCTTTATCAGCGTATCCTACCTTCGTTGTTTCCAAATCTGATGGGGACAATCTGGCTGACACAACTCTTCCTCTGACTTCGATTGCACCTTCTAATTTTTCCTTCGAAATTTTATACCCGGAAGCAATTTGAGCCAAGTCATTAGCCACTTGATTCTCAAGTCGAGGTACGTATCGAATGCTCACCACTTCGAACTTATTTAGTAATCAGTTGGCTATTACAAAGTACATAATGAGATTTTCTTTAACACACTTGTACTCCTCCGTGATTTGTATTATGACTAACTCTGAGTCTCCCATTATTTCTATTCGAGTTGCCCCTAATTCCAACAATATCTCAAGTCCGGCTATTAAAGCTTCATATTCAGCCTCATTGTTTCAACAAAGGCCTTCGACTTTATACTTGAATTTTGTTGGGATTTTATTAGGAGAAATAATCAAGACTCATATGCTTGTACTATCTTTATGACTGGAACCATCGAAATACAATTTCCAAGGTTCGAGCTCAAGATAGTTTAACATATTTTCGTTTATATAGTGGTCGACGATGAAGTCAGCTACCACTTGTCCCTTAACAACCTTTAAAGGCATGTAAGTCAGGGAATACTCAGTTAAATCTAATGCCCATTTACCAATTCGACTATGCAAAATTGGTTTAGACAACATATGTTTAATGATATCACAATGAGCCGAAACATAAATATCAACTGGTTTTATATAATGCTTCAATTTTGTACAAGAAAAATATAAGCATAAACACAATTTTTTAACTATGCTATACCTAGTTTCTGCATCGTTCAAAACCCTACTAAGGTAGTAAATGGCTCTTTCGACACCATTTTCATCCTCTTGAGCCAACATGCTCCCTAAAGTTTTGTCCGACGCAGATATGTATAGTCTCATGCTCCTATTTCTACAAGGTGGTACTAAAATTGGAGGATGGCTCAAGTACTCCTTGATCTTGTCGAAAGCTTCTTACTGAGCTTGTCCCCATTCGAATCCTTCCTTGTTGAGTCGAAGCAGAGGTGAGAAGGCTTGAGTTTTTCCGCTAAGGTTCGAGATGAAACTCCTTAAGAAATTGATCTTTCCCAACAGTGACTATAATTCCTTCTTTGTTGATGGCGCTTTAGCTTCCATAATGGCCTTGGTCTTATTCTGGTTTATTTTAATTCCTTTTTTGTAGACCGCAAAGCCTAAGAAATCTCTCACCTGCACACAAAAAGCACATTTGGGGGGTTCATTTTCAGACTATATCTTCTCATCCTTTCAAAAGATTATCGAAGATGGGCAATATGATTCTTCCCTGAAACAGACTCAACAACAATATCGTCAATATAAATTTGCATAAAAGTCTATATAATCATGGAAGATCAAATTCATCACTCTTTGATATGTTGCCCCAGTATTCTTTAGACCAAAAGGCATGACTACCCACTCATAGGTGCCTAAAGCCCCAGGGCATCGAAACGCCGTTTTGGGGACATCCAATTTAGAGATAAATATTTGATTATACCTAGAATACCCATCGAGCATACTAGGGTATTCATGGCCAGCGGAAGAATCGACTAGCATTTTCGCCACATGCATTGAGTATTCGTCCTTTGGGGTTGCAACATTTAAATCTCTAAAATCTATGCAAACCCTCAAAGTACCATTCTTTTTAATAACAGGTACAGTATTTGCTAACCATTCGACATACCTGGTTGTTTGAATGAATTTGCATCGAAGGAGCCTTTCGACCTCCTCCTTGATCTTCGAGAGAATCGCCGGTGCAAATCGCCCTGGATTCTACTTGATTGGCTTCTTCCCAGGCTTAATTGGCAGCTTCAATTCGACCAAATCTCTGCTTAAACCAGGAAACTCGTCGTAATCCCATGCAAAACAGTCTTTAAACTCTCTTAACAACTGGATCACTTCAACCTTGAGTTGTAGGTTGATATTGGCACTGATGTATGTTGGCCTTTTTGTTACCCTCTCTCCCAAGTTGATTTCTTCCAGAGGATATTGCGCTAGCATTTTAATGTTGGCTGCCAGCGGATCCTTCTCTATACCCAAAGGCTCGTCATCGTAGATGGCGTCAAGCCTCTGGCCTTGTACTTCATCCTGATCCTTATCAGGTGGTTCTGGATCGAAGTCCTTACCAGGACCTTCTTGGTGTAATCTTTTGTTGGCTTCGATAGCCATATGTTTCACTTCAACCTCTAGGGCCGTTTGTAGTTTGTTTTCGGCTATGTAAGCCAAAATCCTTTTAAGTGCTTCGAACTCAGGCATCATCGTCGAATTCGTTGCCCTATCTTGTAGGATCGACTCTGGATGTCCCTTCATATGCAAGGTCATCTTCTCCTACGACCTCAAGATCCCATTGAAAGCCATTTATGGGATGCAAGTATAACGAACAATATGTGTTGTCATCCGGAGTAAATGCAAAGTTGGCCGGGTTGCATGAAGTTATGTTAGCCAAGTGCTTTTCGAAATGGCGTCTGTCGAAATAATTGATTGCAGTCTTGAAATAACCTTGGTCTGCTTCAATGATTTCCACAATGCCGTCTGGGCGCCAATCATTATCCTTTGATGCATAGACGAAGGCACAACCCCTATCCCATGTATCCATTCACGGCCAAGTAACAAGTTGTAATTGGCTTTCGTTTCGACCACCATAAACATGGTAGGTCTTGTAATAGTACCTATGGTAAGATAGACCTGAATCACCCCCAAGGTAGTACCCACATTTCCTTCATAATTGGAGAGTACCATATTATGGGTCTTGGTATCGGTGTCGAACTTCCCGATTTTCCTCAGCATGAAGTGTGGCATCAGGTTCACCGTCGCACTATAATCCACTAAGATTTTGTTAACAGGAACGTCTTCGACCTTACCTGTAATGAATAGAGGCATCAAATGACTTTTCATTGCCTCGTCTGGGCGTTCGAAGAACGCATTCTGTTCCTCGACACAGCCGTTGTTCATTACATAATAGCACACAGGTTTATGTGCAACCATTTCGATTTCAGTATTATTGTCCGTCTCTTCGACCTCAGTTATTTGGTCAAATTCCCTGGGGAGTACTGACACCACATTCACTATGATGTCAAGAGATTGCTCTGATCCTGAGTCGAAATTGTTGGTAATTATCTCATCCTCAGTAGCTGCTCGATCATGCCTTTCTTTGGCCTCTCCTTCCTGTGTGGCAAACAACTTTCTCCCCACCGGAATCTTTTCGCCAGGCTTTGATTCCTCCTTGTCCATCTTATTAGTCGGTAGGTTGGTACTTGATTCCGCCTTCGCCCCAACCTCTCTCTGAGCCTTCCTTCGTCTCTGTTTCCTTCTCCATTGTGATCTGGACATGGGATTCTTTCCCTTATAATTTTTTGAGATGTAGGCTGACTGCTTCGAAGTCTGGATTCTCTGCGGTATCCCATTGAAGAGCCTATATCTACGTCAAAGCTCTTCCATTTCTGCTGGCTTTTTCCTTTGTTTTCGCTGGGTCTTGTCCATTTTCCGTTAGAAATCTCTGCAAACGGCTTGAAAGTGGTGGGTCTCACACCTGGGACCTCTGGCTTAGCCTGCTCCTGCTTCGAAGAAGATCTCCCCGGGTCGAAGCCTCGTTGACCATGAGGGGCTCTCTCCTCACGTCTTTGTTTGGCTTTCCTAACTCCTTCAAGGTTTTGGGCTGCCTTTTTATCAAACACAACGCTGCATCGAGGACACAACATTACTTCTGATTTTTTCCTTTGGCACCTATGGAGGAAATCCATCAGAGTCTCTTCTTGTTTAGGGTAAGCTATTTTGTTGTGTTCTTCTTGTCGACGCTCCTCGTCTTGTGAGACTTCCACCATGTTGATATCCATGTTGACATCATTAGTGATGTCCAACTTGTGTAATTTCATTTGAAGGCCTTCAGCAGCCTTGTCCATTCGAATGAAACCATCAGTAGTTTCTTTCATTATCATCATTAAATTCAAATCCTCAGTGATCCCTCCATCAGAGTCTTCAGTGACTCCCAAATCGAAACCATCAGTAGTCTCTTTGGTGAAGCTTCGAGCAGCCTCACTGGCAAAAATTTTCATAAACTCCTGGTCGAGATCTTCAGTAATCCTGACCATAACAGCTCCATTGTTGAAGTCCTCAGTGACTTCTACCATGTTGACAATGTTGTTGAGATCTTCAGTAATCTTGACCATGTTGACTTCAGTAGGCTCTATGTAATGAGCGTCAACAACTTGCAATTGATTAGAGTCAATCTTCATCTGGCTCTTCGACTTATCTCCAAACTTCAGTCTTCCTTCCTGGATAGCATTTTGAACAAGATCCCTGAAAAGAAAACATTGAGAACTTTTATGACCCAAGAAATTGTGATACTTACAAAAACCTCTCTTTTTCCTTTGTTCTAAAGGAGGCATTTTAGCACCAGGAGGCACTATCATTTGACCATCCTTAACTAACAAATCAAAAATTTCGTCACATTTGGTAACATCGAAAGTGTAAGTTTTCTTAAGAAATTTATCATTTTTTTCTGGTTCGACATGATTCTTTCCGTTCGAAGGAGCCAAAACCTTACAAGACTAAGGTGGGCCTTGTTTTAATTCAGCAAGATCAATCTTGCTTTCGTCGAAACCCAATGACCCATTATAAGGTATTTCATCTTCTTCATTGTATTCGACGTATCCTATTCTCTTATTCTTATTTGACCTTGCTTTTTCTTCTTTCAGGCATTCTAATTGTCGAACCATATTGTAGCGGTAAAAATCGTGAGTATAAGCTGTTGATTAACTTAACTCAAGGAAAACAGAGTCGCCACCACACTTTTATTTATTCCACAAAGGAAAAGGAAAAAAAGAGCGAACAAAACCTAAAGAGACAAGGGTAAGGGGGGTTGGTTATGTAAAGGGAAGGTTTTACGCACCCAA
The DNA here is from genome assembly GCA_022829125.1 of Lathyrus tuberosus. Taxonomy (NCBI): domain Eukaryota; kingdom Viridiplantae; phylum Streptophyta; class Magnoliopsida; order Fabales; family Fabaceae; genus Lathyrus; species Lathyrus tuberosus. The sequence goes on along the minus strand of JALAZF010000115.1, from coordinate 2,640,031 downwards.
TACATCTATAGTACTCTATAGGAGCCCTTTGATGTATTCACTGCTTTTTGGTCTGAAAAAAGGGTATGCTTGAAAAAGAGATTGAAGAGATGAGAGGAGAATTATTTTTTAATATTTTTGTGTTTGGAGAGACATATCGCCTCATGCCTACGTACCCACGATGTGCAATGTAGGATCAAAACCTCGTAGTTCGTGGTACAAAGAACAAAAATTATTGGTTATGGTTTATTTTATCTTGAAAAAGACAACCTGTCATTCTCAAGAGAGAATACTCAACTAATTACCCAAAGGTATGGGAAAGTGGCATTTGCATCACATTAAGATGGAGGATTTGCTTGGATTAACATCAACAAGACTAGTCACTTCAACATCTAAGCGGAAAACGACCATACTTTCAACAAAATACCATGGTTAGGAGTTTTACATCTCATCAAAAAAAATGACTCATGTCTAATTCTTTTTTTTTTAAAGTTTAAAAGAAAAAGGTGCATAAAAGCACAAAAGAATTTGGATGATTTTTGTATTTTTTATGTTTTTTATGAAAAAAAGTCAAAATATAGTTAAATGGATTAACATTTATTAAGAAAACAAGGTTTAAAAAGTCACTCGACAAAAGTCGAGGTTTTATTATGAAAGTGGTTTTAAGTTGAAAACAAGAAGGTTTTGAAAAAGAGAGAAGATTTTGAAAATTTAAGAATGGGGAGGAGAAGAAGTGACTATCCTAGTGCGTGAAATAAAAGCTAGGGAAAAGAAGGATCTAACCAAAATGAAGCCACTTCAAAGCAATATTAAAAGAATTCCATCCTTAAGCAAATTGGCCAAATAAAGGCAAGTCTTCAATCAACACTCCAAGCAAAGGGATAAGTCCTAATTCTAGGTCCATAAATCCAATATCACTTCAAAAGAGGCCCATAAAGAGATCACTCCAAAGCATAGGATAGTAACCAAAAGTCCAAATGAAGAGAATTAAGTTTTTTATGGTTTAAGCCTTTATTAATGTTTTAGATGTCCAAATGGACAAAGTAAAAATCAAGCACAAAATAATAGCAATAATAAAGAAATATAAACATGAATATGGGATGATAATATGAGACATAAAAATAAAAGAGACAAGGGAACAAGAAGTAATCACAATATAATATGTAACATTAATATATACACAATAATGGTATGGTGAACTTAATCATCCACAACCAAGAAAAAGTGGCCAAAAGAACAAAAAGATAATCGATTCCGCTTCGTGTCTTGCACTACGGCGATTAACCGATGCGATTAGGCCAAATTTAATGAAAACTTGAAAGAAGATCGGGAGACCCGAAGCAACTACGCATCAAGCTTCAAAGTTTATGGAACTAACGCAAACAATCAATCAACCTTGGGATTACGCGACTAATCAAAGTTTGTTCCACGAAAGTACAAGTATCGAATTGGATTTATTCCGAATAGGGGCGAATTTTGGTCTATGTTAAGCGCACGCCGAGTAATTTGTTCGAGCAATTACCCTACGAATGAGGCCGGCCATGAGATATATGTGTTAATGCACGCGAGATAAACGATATAGAGATCGTTATCCTAAAGTGATGCCACATGAAAAGAAAAAGTGGTAATGATCTCGTCTCGATCAAAATTTAACAAAGAAATTTCACGATCACTCGACTTTCATCGATCAAAAATAAAAGAAATAGAAGAAAGAGGAAACCAAATTTGAATTACAAATTCAAGACAATTCCATCTTTAAGTTCATTCACTCATTTTGGTGGATTAAAGTGCTAAATATATCATTAACTCAAAGCACCTAAAGTGAATTAAATAATTCACTTTAAAGATAGATTTGAATTAGTGAACATTCATCCAACTTCATCTACACCCTAAGTCCAATGAATTTAAAGAGAAATAAGACCTTTAAAAGTGTAATCCAAAGCTAAAATCAAAAGGAAAATAAGATCAAGAACAAAGTACTCAAATCATTTTCAAGAAATTTTTACTTTAAAGCAACATAAAAAAAATGATAACACCAGAATTAAAAAAAACAGATCTATTTTTTTAGAAATCATTAAGAAAAATAAGGAAGAAAAAAAGTGAAAATAAAAAGTAAAAGAAAAAAAATAGAAGAAAAAGAGAGGGAGGTTTGATAGAAAAATGCAGGTGTGTAGATCACACGGGCTCTAGGCCCAAGTTCTTAAAGAAAAGAAGGAAAAAAAATAATAATAATAATAAAAAAAAGGATATAAAACAAAATTAAAAGGAAAAGAAAAAAAGAAATCAGAAGCCAAAACTTCTTCATCTTCTCCAAAACGTGAATCACTATTCACGCATAGCCAACACTCCACAATCCGAAAGAAATCGAAGCGACGGGATATGGAATACACGCGAAAACGATCGAAACACAACGTAGATTCCAAACATATTATCAATCTCGGTCGAAACTCAACCACATATGCGAATTTAGAACGCGAAGTCTCGTCGGAAACGGTAACTACCTTTGAATTCAAGGTGAGAAAACAAATCCAATCTTCTTCTTCTTTTCTCTTGGATCGGTGATGTGAATCGTTGTTGTTGATGTTGATGAATTTGTGTATTGAAGCTTTTTGAAGGTTTGAAGAATTGATGTTGAAGCTTGAAGGTGAGGGTTGAGTTTGAATTTTGGCAGAGGTTTGAGGGCTATGAAAGCTTTTCGAAATTGTGAGAAATGAGGCTGTACTTATAGATGGAGAGTGAGGGAGAGTGATTGCCGTTTTTGAGTTTTCTCTGCGTTTTGCTCGTATTCCGCTTTTACGAAGTCGTTTTGCTTTGTTAGCTGCGTTTTATTCACGGCTTGTATGTGTGCCGTTTTTGGTTTATGAAGTGTGCGTTTTGGAATGGATGCAGTGTGCGTGTTGTGTGATGAAGTACAGCGGTTTGGCTTGGAGATGAAGCCGGCTTGATGCGTGAGGCTTTTGCGGCTGATAGATGTAGCTGATGGCGTGAGGATGTGGCTTGGTGAAGCTGCTCGCGCGAGTTGGAAGTGGTGACGCCGGCTGAACCGTGGCGTGAGAAATTGTGTGTGTTAGGCTTTGTTTGGCTTTTTTCTCAATCAATTTTCCACTTTTTTTGGTTAATGGGCTTATGAGTTTTTTTGTGAAATTAATTTGGACAAAGGTTTTTTTTTTGAACAAATTGGTTAGACCAAGATAATTGAAAATTGGTTAAGGGTATTTAATTAGAGGGAAAAAAAAATGTTTATAGAAAAAAAATGATTTGTGAAATATGAAATGGATATAATTGGACAAACTTGGAAAATGATGGATAGAAAATGGATCTAAAGTGGATATGGTTTATGAAAAAAAAAGGATAAAAATTGGTATAAATGAGGCAAAGTGGATAATTGGATATTAAAAGTTTAGGGAAGAAAAAAATGGATTTAAAGTGGATATTGGATTGGATTTGGAAGTAAAATGGATAATGGAAGTGGGTTAGAAAAATTGTAATGGGCCTTAGGTATTTTTGTAATGAATTCTTGATGGGTTTTGGTTTTTTGAAAGGATAAAAATGTTAAGGAATGGTATAAAAATGAATATTATATATTGAGAAAAATATGGAGAATTGGATTGGAATATGGATATAAAAAAATGGTTATATAAAAAAATGGTTTGGATAGTAAAAATGGAGTATGGAAAATTTGGTTAAAAGATGTGGATAATGGATAGCAAGTCTCTTTTTTTTTTAGCCCAAAACCAAACTTGAATTTTTTTCACAAGCCTTTGATAAACACATGCCCAAATAACCAGCCACAACCGAAACTACGGCCATCTGAATCTGTTTGAACCCAAAACTCATATGCACCACTGTCTGATAAATTGAAGAATCTCAGCACAAGACATCTTGCTTTTGAACAAACACCTGTGACTTGAAATCACTTCATTATCTTTGACAAACCTGCACAACACACAGAGAGAAAAACAAGCAAACAACAACCTTTTTTTTTGTATTTTTGGTTAGAGGTTAGATAAACAGAAATAAACATAATGCAAAAAAGAAAACACAGGGATACTGGTGATCTTGTCTGTGGTATGCAAAAAATGCAAATGATATGTGGGATCTTAGGGGAAAAAATTAGGGTATTACAGCTGCCCCTATTTAAGTTCCTTCTATCCGGAGATAAGAAGATTGACATCTTTGTCTCGACGAGATAGAAGAGACTTAAATATAACAATAAACCCAATTTTTGGCCCTAAGAGACCACAAAATGATATGATTATGCAAATGATATGCAGACACAAGGCCACTGTGGGGAGGATATGCCACAGGAGATAAACAAAAAGAAGAACGAGAGAACGAAACTCCACCGGGGAAACACTACAGGAGACCAACTAGCCGGGGAACACACCGCACAACTATTGGGACTCAGCTGAGTAAAAGATTCAAACTGGGGATAATTGTGTATGGAAATAAACCATAACACAACAAGGATATAACTCAACAGGGAAGACTTAGCACAAAAAGGCTCCACTGGAGAAAATCAATACCTCAACAAATAACGGTCTCGTCTAACCGAAGAGACTTACCAATCATCGGAGTCACAAATCTCAACAACGAACTGTCCCGTCAAACCGAAGAGACTTACCATTCATTGGAGTCACAAATCTCAACAACGAACTGTCCCGTCAAACCGAAGAGACTTACCATTCATCGGAGTCACAAATCTCAACAACGAACTGTCCCGTCAAACCAAAGAGACTTACCATTAATTGGAGTCACAAATCTCAACAACGAATTGTCCCGTCAAACCGAAGAGACTTACCATTCATTGGAGTCACAAAATCTCAACAACGAACTGTCCCATCAAACCTAAGAGACTTACCATTCATTGGAGTCACAAAATCTCAACAACGAACTGTCCCGTCAAACCGAAGAGACTTACCATTCATTGGAGTCACAAATCTCAACAACGAACTGTCCCGTCTAAACAGAAGAGACTTACCATTCATTAGAGTCACAAAAGGTATTAACTGCATCGCCTCAGGCTTCTCAAATAAAGGAATGCCACGAAATAGTATTGAACCTTCAAGAAGGAGAAATACGCAGATCTCAGCTGAAGGGTGCAGAATCCTCAAAGGTGCAAAATAAATGCACTTCTCAATCTAGGTTTCACAACCTAGAGATCCAAACAAATATTGCAGGGGACCAAAGTTCAATCTAGGAATAAGCTGGAGAGAAACGGACAAACAAAACTCATCCCGATGAGGAAATATCTCAACTGGGGACTAACTCCATCCAGATAATGAACTGGAAAGGGAACACAAGAAATAAACTCAGTGGGGAATTAACAAAGATAGGCATTTTTCTGCTTACGGGTCGACAGTCTAAATGGAGAGAAGACACACACGCTCTGCGGGGATAACAACACCAGAGAGCAAAGAAGCACCAACACAAATGCAAAATGCACAATGTAACAACGATATGCTATGCACAACAAAATGAATGCGTATGCAATGCTTATGGGTATGAAATATGCTGACAAAACAGACATAAAGAAAAACAGAGCGTGAGCATAAATATCATAACACCACTGAATACTCGGCTAATCTCAACAAGATGGAGATATCATTAGCAACTCTGCTAGGCAGTTAGCTGAAGAAATCTTGCAAGAGATAAACAAAAGCCATCAAAGGAAAATAAATCCTACTACAAGGCTCAAATCTTGCTGGAGAAAAGAAGATACTCCTTGGGGAAAGACCCAAATATCAATCTTCTAACATAGATGATCCACAAAAAGGATAACAACACAAACTCTGGTTTGAGAATGGCAGGAAAGCTGTTGGGGAATCATACGACCCAAAACTTTCTGAATCTTCCTGGGGATCGTAAAAATTCACAGGTACTTCTATTTCAAAAGGGTGAAGAAATCTGCTGCGGAGAAATAAAGAATGAATCCGCTGGGGATTGTAGGCATATAAATATCTATGCAAAAATCCACTGGAAAAAACAAGGCAGAACTGCTGGAGATACGAGAGCACTCTCAGAGGATTAACTAATTCTGAGCAAATCATCCTGGACTTGCTGAGAAAACAGCAACGAGTCAAGCTGTGGGGGATTTTAGATCAATACTCATCAAAAATGAGAGAAAACCCAACAAGTGACTAAAAGAGATCTCATCAGCGACTTCACTAGGAGGATAAATCTCTGAAAAACAATCCGGAGAGAAGTACACCTTGGACCTGCCAGGGAAATGAGAAGTTAACCTCACTGCTTTATGATTGGAGAGCAAACGAAACAGTAATGCATTGTCTCCGCTGGGGAATCAGCAAGGATAAATCATCCTGGTGAGAAATACAACCACAGATAAGAATCCAACAAACAACCACCAAGTCCATGTTTCTTAAAGGAAAAAACATGGCTCTCTATTTGGGGATATCCCAAGCAACAACAACACGTCTAAAGGGTAAATCTCTGAGTGAAGATTCCTCATATCATTTCGGCTGGGGAATAGCAAAATGAACCTCTGCGTGGGGACTACCATCAAGGAGAAGTGTGGACCTAAAACTACTCAAGTGCCTGACCATAACATAATCAGCTGGAGAAGATTCGAATCAAGACCTAGCTGGGGGAAAACGAAACAGCTCTGGACCTTATGAATTCAACACATCATAACAAACCCAAACCCCTTGTCAACAACTGATTACATTCATAGGAACAAAATCTGCTGAGGAAATATCAACAAATTCTACTGGGGAAATATCGACAAACTCTACTGGGGAGCTGTCAATAAATTCTGCCAAAGGAGCGAGAGCGAACCCTGCTGAAGAAAACATCGATCCTACTGTCCTTGGAATAACCATTGATGTTCCTTTTCTCATTCATAATTCAAAGGAGAATGTTTTTATAATTTTCAAAAATTTAAATCAATTATTCACATTTTGTTTCAAAAATCATCATAAAAAATAAATGAAATTTTGCAACAGAAACAAAATAAGAATTGCAAACAAAGGGACAAAAGCCCACATTTTATTAATAGAATGAAAGTCCGCAAATGGCGTAATTCCATGGATCATTACAAAGTTTGAAAAATGGTAAATACATGGAAAGGGTTACATTGAAATACAATGACCACTATTCTCCCTAACAACTTTGAATTCCACTGTGGCGAAAACTTCAGTTGAGGATGATTGAAGCAGAATCCTTGATAGACAATGTTGCTTTCAAATGATCAAGCCTGGCCAGATGCAGTTACTTGCCAGAATCCCTAACTTTTGCCTAGATTGCCCTTTCGAGTTTTCAATCTACCGGGATGATTATTTCTGATTTTGTCTCTAATTTTTGCCTGGACCGCCCTTTCGGGTTTTCAGCCCACCGAGACGCTCATTTTTACCTAAGCCGCCCTTTCGGGTTTTCAACTTAGCAAGCTGTTCTTTTATTTTATTTTTTTAGGCGAAGTATTTCTTGACTGCATCGGCATTCACGGGACGAGTGAACTCTTCACCATCCATAGTTGTAAGAAGTAATGCACCGCCAGAGAAGGCTCTCTTAACAACATATGGGCCTTCATAATTAGGAGTCCACTTGCCCCTAGAATCATTTGTAGAAGTCGAGATCCTTTTGAGCACGAGGTCGCCTTCTCTGAACACACAAGGTCGAACCTTCTTATCAAAAGCCCTCTTCATTCTCTGTTGATACAATTGGCCATGACACAAGGCCGTCATTCTTTTCTCTTCAATCAGATTCAATTGATCATATCTGCTTTGACACCATTCAGCCTCAAACAATTCAGCTTCCATCAAAACTCTCATAGAAGGGATTTCAACTTCTACAGGGAGCACTGCTTCCATACCATAAACAAGAGAGAAAGGGGTTGCCCCTGTTGAAGTGCGGACAGATGTACGATACCCATGCAGAGAAAAAGGGAGCATCTCGTGCCAATCCTTGTAAGTAACAACCATCTTCTGAACAATCTTCTTAATATTCTTATTAGCAGCTTCAACAACCCCATTCATCTTAGGTCTGTAAGGAGAAGAATTATGATGCTCAATCTTAAACTCATCGCATAATTCCTTCATCATCTTATTATTCAGGTTCGACCCATTATCAGTGATAATCTTGCTCGGAACACCATACCGACAGATGATTTGGTTCTTGATAAACCGGACCACTACTTGCTTGGTCACATTGGCATATGAGGCCGCTTCAACCCACTTGGTAAAATAGTCAATAGCCACCAATATGAAATGGTGTCCGTTCGACGCTTTAGGCTCAATCATTCCAATCATATCAATGCCCCACATGGAGAAAGGCCAGGGAGAAGAGATAACATTGAGAGGAGTCGGTGGTACATGAATTTTGTCAGCATAAACCTGGCACTTATGATACTTCTTCACAAATTTGCAACAGTCAGATTCCATTGTCAGCCAATAGTAACCTGCCCTTAACATCTTCTTAGCCATTGCATGCCCATTGGCATGGGTACCAAAAGATCCTTCATGAATTTCTTTCATCAACATGTCTGCTTCGTGTCTATCCACACATCTGAGCAAGACCATGTCATAATTTCTTTTATACAGCACGTCATCGTTCAAGAAGAAACTACCAGCCAACCTTCTCAAAGTCTTCTTATCTTTCTTGGATGCCCCAAGCGGGTACTCTTGATTTTGAAGAAAGCATTTAATATCATAATACCATGGTTTATCGTCAACAACCTCTTCAACCGCAAATACATGAGCTGGCCTATCAAGCCGCATAACATCAATTTTGGGCACATCATTACATCGATTCACCACAATCATGGAGGATATAGTTGCTAAGGCATCTGCCATTCGATTTGCTGCTCTGGGTATATGGTGAAACTTAACCTTATTGAAGAAAGTTAACAACCTTCTTGCATAATCTCGATAAGGAATCAAATCAGGTTGACGTGTCTCCCATTCTCCTTTAATCTGATTAATCACTAGGGCTGAATCTCCATATACATCAAGAATCTTGATTCTTAAATTAATATCTTCTTCCAACCCCATAATACATGCTTCATACTCAGCCGCATTATTTGTGCAAGTGAACATCAACCTTGCAGTGAAAGGAATATGAGAACCACGAGGAGTAACAATTATTTCCCCAACACCATTGCCATATTCATTAACAGCTCCATCAAAAATCAAACCCCAACGGGATCCTGGCTCAGGCCCTTCACCAGGTAATGGTTCTTCACAATCTTTAACCTTTAAGTACATCACATCTTCATCAGGAAAATCAAACCTGATAGGTTAGCAATCATCAATTGGCTGGTGTGCCAAATGGTCAGCCAAAACACTTCCTTTTATCGCTTTTTGAGTTCGGTACTCGATATCATATTCTGACAACAACATTTGCCAACGAGCGATCCTCCCAGTTAAAGCAGGCTTTTCAAAAATATACTTGATTGGATCCATTTTGGATATCAACCAAGTTGTATGATTCAACGTATACTGGCGGAGGCGCTTGGCAGCCCAAGCTAAAGCACAACATGTCTTTTCAAGCATTGAGTACCGAGACTCACAATCGGTGAACTTCTTGCTCAAATAATAAATGGCAAACTCTCTTCGACCAGATTCATCTTGCTGACCCAGAACACAACCCATAGACTCTTCCAGCACAGTCAAATACATGATCAAAGGTCTTCCTTCTACTGGAGGAGACAAAATCGGAGGTTCAAGCAGATACTCTTTAATTCTTTCAAAAGCTTTTTGACAATCCTCTATCCAGGCACAACCCTGATCTTTGCGAAGAAGCTTGAAAATCGGCGCACAGGTGGCAGTCATATTGGATATAAATTGGGAAATGTAATTCAAACGTCCCAAGAATCCTCTTACTTGTTTTTCTGTTTTGGGCGCAGGCATTTCCTGAATGGCTTTAACTTTACCAGGATCAACTTCAATGCCTTTTTGGCTGACAATAAAGCCCAACAATTTTCCAGAACGGACACCAAAAGTGCATTTATTAGGATTCAAACGGAGCTTAAACTTTCTCAAACGTTGAAACAGCTTCAATAAGTACTCAATATGATCTTCTTCAGTCTTCGACTTACAAATCATATCATCCACATAGACCTTAATTTCTTTATGCATCATATCATGGAACAAAGTGGTCATAGCTCTCTGGTACGTTGCACCAGCATTTTTCAAACCGAAGGGCATCACTCTATAACAGAATGTTCCCCAGGGTGTAATGAATGTTGTTTTTTCCATATCCTCGGGTGCCATCTTTATTTGATTATAACCGGAAAATCCGTCCATAAAAGAAAAGATACTGAATTTAGCAGTATTATCTACCAATATATCAATGTGTGGCAATGGAAAATCATCTTTTGGACTCGCTTTATTCAAATCTCTATAATCAACGCACATTCGTACTTTTCTGTCTTTCTTTGGAACAGGCACAATATTGTCCACCCATTGAGGATACTCAGAAGTTACAAGAAAACCAGCATCAATCTGCTTTTGAACCTCCTCTTTGATCTTCACAGCTATGTCGGGATGAGTTCTTCTCAATTTCTGCTTCACAGGTGGACATTCAGGCTTCAACGGCAATCTATGCTCCACAATATCAGTATCAAGACCAGGCATGTCTTGATAGGACCAAGCAAACACATCAACATATTCTCTAAGAAGCTCCACAATCTTCCTCTTAACATCTGACTGAAGCAGTGCCCCAATCTTGACTTCTTTTACATCATCATCTGAACCCAAATTAACTAATTCTAACGGCTCTTCATGAGGCTGAATGGCCTTTTCCTCGTGCTCAAGCAACCGAGAAATTTCATCTGGAATCTCCTCAATACTCTTTTCTTCAGCTCTAAACACAGGGAATTCAAAGTTGGGAGGGGGCATAGGGTCATTCTTTTCAATGGGTTTAACAATCAATCTGCACAATGATTTATGTTTGATTTTAGAATATGAAAAGTGCAAGTATCATGCAGATAAAGATGATTATCACATTATTATTTTTTTGGTTTTTTATGTTACCATTTCTCAGAAATAAAGCAAAAAGGGAAAACATAATATGGATAAACAAAATAACATTTTATTGATGATGATAAAATTTGAAACAAAGCCCTCACAAATTCACTTTCACCTTGGGCAGAGTGAAAGGATTTTTGAAAGAAACAAAAACAAATTACTTTGAAACATGAACAATAGTAGGAACGTCAACAGCTGTCCAATTCTGGCAGATCTGTCCATGTGTCACAAAATTGGGAAGCTCTTCCTCTTCATCATCTTCAATGATGGCAGCAGTAGAGTATCTTTGTGGATGAATCCGGCGCTGTGAAAGGTCTCATTAATACGCTTCAAATCCCTTCTGACTATACCAGGCGTAAAGCCTAAACCAGTTTTGCCCAGGTTATCAACCACATCAATGACTCGGCTCCAACCGTCAGACCGACCAGTTTCTAACACATGCAGAGCATCTTTCAAAGAAGACATGGGTAACTCATTCCTCTTAACAGCTTTGTCATTAATAGAAAGAGCTTGGAACGGAGTTCCACCAGTTTCATCAGCATCAACATATGAAAAGGATGAAAGGTGGCTCACCAGCATTGCTTGCTCACCTCCAACAATTACCAGCTTATCATTCTTAACAAATTTCAACTTCTGATGGAGAGTCGAAGTCACTGCCCCAGCCTCATGAATCCAGGGTCGGCCAAGCAGAAAACTATAAGCAGGACGGATATCCATTACTTGAAAAGTAATCTGGAAGAAACACAATCCTATTTTGATCGGAAGATCAACCTCTCCAATCACAGTCTTTCGAGATCCATCAAAAGCTTTAACAATAACTCCACTATACCTCATGGGAGGACCTTGGTAAGAAAGCTTTGATAAAGTAGATTTTGGCAACACATTCAAAGAAGAGCCAGTATCAACCAACACATTGGAAAGCGCATCTTCTTGACAATTCATGGAGATATGTAAAGCCAAATTGTGATTTCTCCCCTCCTCGGGTAACTCTTCATCACAGAAACTCAAATTATTACATGCGGTGAGGTTGGTAACAATTCCATCAAACTGATTAACAGTCACATCATGCTCAACATATGCTTGTTCCAATACCTTCTGCAAATATTTCCTATGAGCTTCAGAATTCATTAGTAAGGACAACACTGAAATCTTGGACGGGGAGTGCAAGAGTTGATCCACAACACTGTAATCACTCTTCTTGATCAATTTCAATACTTCATCCTCAAAAATCTTCGAACCACTGGACTGACCAAAAACATCAACATGACTCTCTTCTTGAGTTCGTTTGCCAGCAATAACATTCTCCACAATCTTTGGAGGCTCAGGAGCAAAAACTCGACCACTTCGGGTCACCCTACTCACATCAGCGATGCTCACCACAGAAGACAAAGAAGGAATGGGCACTTCCTTACCATCTTTTACCATGGTAGCATTGTACTTATATGAAATAGATTTGTCAGATTCATAGGGTACTGGTCCGGGCAACCGAATGACCAAAGGTGTAGCAGCTATCTTCTGACTATCATAAGAGATAACAACTCTTTCAGGAATATTAAAGCGAGGCTCAATAGCATTCACCTCATTCTGATATTCGTCCCTCTTAGCAGTGACTTCAATTAAATTCTCATCCATCATCCCTTGAATGTCCCTCTTCACTATCACACAACCACGAGGATTCATAGAACAGATGCAACAGGCTGCATAATCATGATCTATATCATGGTATTCACTCAAAACTGCATGCATTTCCACAAGAGACCTTCGGATCCAACGGATATCAAAGATTTTGAATGTACCAGGATAACCATACACCATATTGACAGACGCCTGACCATGGTTAGGCAGCGGATTCGATTTCACATTAGGGTTGGAATCTTCGAAAGACAAAAATCACTTCTTGCCAGCCTTTTCACTTCCATCTTCAATGGATAAAAGTTCTCAGTGTCATGTCCAGCTCCTCCTTGATGGAAAGCACAATGAGCTTCAGGCTTATACCACCAGGGTGAATCTTTTGGAATAGCAGACGGTGGACGGGTCTGAACAAGATTCTTATTAATCAAGCAAGGAAGCAATTCCGTGTAAGTCATCGGAATCGGATCAAAATCCTTCTGAAAACGGCCCCGTTGATTGTTTGGCTAATTAGAACGTTGCTGCTGAACAGAAGTTGTCTAAGCAACAGGAGCTGAACTGATAACAGGAGTGACAGATGCAACATGTTGCTGACACTGATTGTTTATATTGCGAGGTCTTCTATACCTTTCTCGAAAAATAGCACTGGTCTCTCCTTCTTTCTTTTTGGCAAATCCTCCCCCATATTTCTTGGAATTTCCAGCAAAATTTCCATCTTTCGACAAACGTCCCTCACGGACACCTTCTTCCAATCTCATCCCCATATTAACCATCTCAGTGAAATCACTTGGGGCACTAGAAATCATACGCTCATAATAGAAAGGACTCAGAGTTTTCAGGAAAATCTTGGTCATCTCTTTTTCTTCCAAAGGAGGGTTGATCTGAGCAGCAATCTCGCGCCACCTCTGCGCATATTCTTTGAATGTCTCCTTATCTTTCTGAGCCATTGCCCGAAGCTGGTCACGATCAGGAGCCATATCCACATTATATTTATACTGCTTCACAAACGCCTCACCCAAATCTTCGAAAGTGCGAATTCGAGCACTATCAAGTCCCATATACCATTTCAAAGCTGCACCAGACAAACTGTCTTGAAAGTAGTGAATAAGGAGCTGATCATTATCTTTATGAGCCGACATCTTATGAGCAAACATAGTCAAGTGACTCAACGGACAAGAATTACCCTTATACTTTTCAAAGTCAGGGGTCTTGAACTTATGCGGGATCTTCACATTCGGAACCAAGCATAACTCATGAGCATTCTTTCCAAACAGCTCTTTACCTCTCAGAGCCTTGATCTCTTTCTGCATTTCAGCAAACTGGTCTTGAATCTCTTCCATTCTATCATAAGCACTGCCATTCTCACTTTGAGCAGCATGGAAGATTTGCTCTTCACCAAAAGGAACAGTATGCACCACAGGTGATGGCACAGTCATCACAGGTTGAACAACTGGAATTTCAGGAGGCGGAGGTGGTGGCTGATAACCTTCAGGAACAAAGTTAAGAGGCATGCCCCAGGGGTAGCCAGGAGGCATGGAATACTGACGAACACTAGCAGGCGCCATAGAAATGGGCATAGAGACAATCTCAGAAATGACTGTCCTTTCCACAGGAGTTGAAAGCGGAGGAGGAGGCGGTGGTGGCTGATTCTGAGCAGCCACCAGAGCTTCCATCATAGCAGTGAGTCTTTCCAAACCATCCTTCAGAGTTGATACTTCTTCACGAAGCTCACGGTTCTCTTGTTGCAACTGATCCATCTTCTTCTTCAGATTATCCCGAGTATTATACTGGTGCAACAGCTTGGCTGAACGAGGACCAAAAACAAACAATAAGACACCTGGGAAAGGCAAGAAATAATGCAGAATGATGCTTGATGCAAATGCAATGCAATATGAATGCAGCAAACAAGGGATCAAAGCTTCCACAGATCTGGAATAACTGCTGCTGACGACAGAGGTTCGCTTTGAAGTACCGGGTACGTTGAAGGTCAGGGTTTCCTGCAAACCTGTAAACACCCGCCCATTCTCACATGTGGGTACTAGGATGTTCAGTATCCCGGGCTCTCAGGTCGAGAAATGATGATACGTTCACCATTTCTGGTTTGGAATCATCATCAATCGAGGAGGCCTCAACTGATTCTCCAAAACGAAAGGTCCTCAGCTTCAGAGGTTTGAGAAGCAATAGCACATTCAGCCCGAAGGATACAATGCTATCGCCAATCAAAGAGGTCGTCCGCTGATTCATTTTCAAAAAAAATATCCTATGGCAAGTTCCCAGCATTGGGTCCTCGGGTCGAGAAACGTAATGGGTTTGCCATTTCTGGTCTGCCATTATCGTTCTTGGGAGGAGTGCCGTTACTGAGTCCTCGGGAATGGTCATCAGAGTCGACAATTCCTCAAGAGAATAACTACTGGCCTGTATCAACATACAGTAGCAGAAAGCTCCTGATAGAACCTTGTCTGATTGTAGGGATCGTGATCACCCGCACGTGGCCAACACCACGGGAGCGTCACGCCTGCCCACACTAAAACCTATGTGTATGCTCAAGCCTGGGTAGTGGGCTTATCTCTCAAAACACCCTGCCCACCAAACAGAAAATCCAGCCAGCACAAAACAGACAAAAAGCAGTAAATAAATCAAAGTAGGCTAAACCCCTCAAGGGATGGACCAGCAAGAGGTCAATCTGTCCCCAGCAGAGTCGCCACTTTTCTGTAGCGGTAAAAATCGTGAGTATAAGCTATTGATTAACTTAACTCAAGGAAAACAGAGTCGCCACCGCACTTTTATTTATTCCACAAAGGAAAAGGAAAAAAAGAGCGAACAAAACCTAAAGAGACAAGGGTAAGGGGGGTTGGTTATGTAAAGGGAAGGTTTTACGCACCCAATACATCTATAGTACTCTATAGGAGCCCTTTGATGTATTCACTGCTTTTTGGTATGAAAAAAGGGTATGCTTGAAAAAGAGATTGAAGAGATGAGAGGAGAATTATTTTTTAATATTTTTGTGTTTGGAGAGACATATCGCCTCATGCCTACGTACCCACGATGTGCAATGTAGGATCAAAACCTCGTAGTTCGTGGTACAAAGAACAAAAATTATTGGTTGTGGTTTATTTTATCTTGAAAAAGACAACCTGTCATTCTCAAGAGAGAATACTCAACTAATTACCCAAAGGTATGGGAAAGTGGAATTTGCATCACATTAAGATGAAGGATTTGCTTGGATTAACATCAACAAGACTAATCACTTCAACATCTAAGCGGAAAACGATCATACTTTCAACAAAATACCATGGTTAGGAGTTTTACATCTCATCAAAAAAAATGACTCATGTCTAATTCTTTTTTTTTAAGTTTAAAAGAAAAAGGTGCATAAAAGCACAAAAGAATTTGGATGAGTTTTGTATTTTTTATGTTTTTTATGAAAAAAAGTCAAAATATAGTTAAATGGATTAACATTTATTAAGAAAACAAGGTTTAAAAAGTCACTCGACAAAAGTCGAGGTTTTATTATGAAAGTGGTTTTAAGTTGAAAACAAGAAGGTTTTGAAAAAGAGAGAAGATTTTGAAAATTTAAGAATGGGGAGGAGAAGAAGTGACTATCCTAGTGCGTGAAATAAAAGCTAGGGAAAAGAAGGATCTAACCAAAATGAAGCCACTTCAAAGCAATATTAAAAGAATTCCATCCTTAAGCAAATTGGCCAAATAAAGGCAAGTCTTCAATCAACACTCCAAGCAAAGGGATAAGAAGTCCTAATTCTAGGTCCATAAATCCAATATCACTTCAAAAGAGGCCCATAAAGAGATCACTCCAAAGCATAGGATAGTAACCAAAAGTCCAAATGAAGAGAATTAAGTTTTTTATGGTTTAAGCCTTTATTAATGTTTTAGATGTCCAAATGGACAAAGTAAAAATCAAGCACAAAATAATAGCAATAATAAAGAAATATAAACATGAATATGGGATGATAATATGAGACATAAAAATAAAAGAGATAAGGGAACAAGAAGTAATCACAATATAATATGTAACATTAATATATACACAATAATGGTATGGTGAACTTAATCATCCACAACCAAGGAAAAGTGGCCAAAAGAACAAAAAGATAATCGATTCCGCTTCGTGTCTTGCACTACGGCGATTAACCGATACGATTAGGCCAAATTTAATGAAAACTTGAAAGAAGATCGGGAGACCCGAAGCAACTACGCATCAAGCTTCAAAGTATATGGAACTAACGCAAACAATCAATCAACCTTGGGATTACGCGACTAATCAAAGTCCGGTCCACGAAAGTACAAGTATCGAATTGGATTTATTCCGAATAGGGGCAAATTTTGGTCTATGTTAAGCGCACGCCGAGTAATTTGTTCGAGCAATTACCCTACGAATGAGGCCGGCCATGAGATATATGTGTTAATGCACGCGAGATAAACGATATAGAGATCGTTATCCTAAAGCGATGCCACACGAAAAGAAAAAATGGTAATGATCTCGTCTCGATCGAAATTCAACAAAGAAATTTCACGATCACTCGACTTTCATCGATCAAAAATAAAAGAAATAGAAGAAAGAGGAAACCAAATTTGAATTACAAATTCAAGACAATTCCATCTTTAAGTTCATTCACTCATTTTGGTGGATTAAAGTGCTAAATATATCATTAACTCAAAGCACCTAAAGTGAATTAAATAATTCACTTTAAAGATAGATTTGAATTAGTGAACATTCATCCAACTTCATCTACACCCTAAGTCCAATGAATTTAAAGAGAAATAAGACCTTTAAAAGTGTAATCCAAAGCTAAAATCAAAAGGAAAATAAGATCAAGAACAAAGTACTCAAATCATTTTCAAGAAATTTTTACTTTAAAGCAACATAAAAAAAATGATAACACCATAATTAAAAAAAAAACAGATCTATTTTTTTAGAAATCATTAAGAAAAATAAGGAAGAAAAAAAGTGAAAATAAAAAGTAAAAGAAAAAAAATAGAAGAAAAAGAGAGGGAGGTTTGATAGAAAAATGCAGGTGTGTAGATCACACGGGCTCTAGGCCCAAGTTCTTAAAGAAAATAAGGAAAAAAAATAATAATAATAAAAAAAAAGGATATAAAACAAAATTAAAAGGAAAATAAAAAAAGAAATCAGAAGCCAAAACTTCTTCATCTTCTCCAAAACATGAATCACTATTCACGCATAGCCAACACTCCACAATCCGAAAGAAATCGAAGCGACGGGATATGGAATACACGCGAAAACGATCGAAACACACCGTAGATTCCAAACATATTATTAATCTCGGTCGAAACTCAACCACAGATGCGAATTTAGAATGTGAAGTCTCGTCGGAAACGGTAACTATCTTTGAATTCAAGGTGAGAAAACAAATCCAATCTTCTTCTTCTTTTCTCTTGGAACGGTGATGTGAATCGTTGTTGTTGATGTTGATGAATTTGTGTATTGAAGCTTTTTGAAGGTTTGAAGAATTGATGTTGAAGCTTGAAGGTGAGGGTTAAGTTTGAATTTTGGCAGAGGTTTGAGGGCTATGAAAGCTTTTCGAAATTGTGAGAAATGAGGCTGTACTTATAGATGGAGAGTGAGCGAGAGTGATTGCCGTTTTTGAGTTTTCTCTGCGTTTTGCTCGTATTCCGCTTTTACGAAGTCGTTTTGCTTTGTTAGCTGTGTTTTATTCACGGCTTGTATGCGTGCCGTTTTTGGTTTATGAAGTGTGCGTTTTGGAATGGATGCAGTGTGCGTGTTGTGTGATGAAGTACAACGGTTTGGCTTGGAGATGAAGCCGGCTTGATGCGTGAGGCTTTTGCGGCTTGTAGATGTAGCTGATGGCGTGGGGATGTGGCTTGGTGAAGCTGCTCGCGCGAGTTGGAAGTGGTGACGCCGGCTGAACTGTGGCGTGAGAAATTGTGTGTGTTAGGCTATGTTTGGCTTTTTTCTCAATCAATTTTCCACTTTTTTTGGTTAATGGGCTTATGAGTTTTTTTGTGAAATTAATTTGGACAAAAGTTTTTTTTTTTTTGAACAAATTGGTTAGAACAAGATAATTGAAAATTGGTTAAGGGTATTTAATTAGAGGGAAAAAAAATGTTTATAGAAAAAAAATGATTTGTGAAATATGAAATGGATATAATTGGACAAACTTGGAAAATGATGGATAGAAAATGGATCTAAAGTGGATATGGTTTATGAAAAAAAAAGGATAAAAATTGGTATAAATGAGGCAAAGTGGATAATTGGATATTAAAAGTTTAGGGAAGAAAAAAAATGGATTTAAAGTGGATATTGGATTGGATTTGGAAGTAAAATGGATAATGGAAGTGGGTTAGAAAAATTGTAATAGGCCTTAGGTATTTTTGTAATGAATTCTTGATGGATTTTGGTTTTTTGAAAGGATAAAAATGTTAAGGAATGGTATAAAAATGAATATTATATATTGAGAAAAATATGGAGAATTGGATTGGAATATGGATATAAAAAAATGGTTATATAAAAAAATGGTTTGGATAGTAAAAATGGAGTATGGAAATTTTGGTTAAAAGAGGTGGATAATGGATAGCAAGTCTCTTTTTTTTTTAGCCCAAAACCAAACTTGAATTTTTTTCACAAGCCTTTGATAAACACATGCCCAAATAACCAGCCACAACTGAAACTACGGCCATCTGAATCTGTTTGAACCCAAAACTCATATGCACCACTGCCTGATAAATTGAAGAATCTCAGCACAAGACATCTTGCTTTTGAACAAACACCTGTGACTTGAAATCACTTCATTATCTTTGACAAACCTGCACAACACACAGAGAGAAAAACAAGCAAACAACAGCCATTTTTTTTGTATTTTTGGTTAGAGGTTAGATAAACAGAAATAAACATAAAGCAAAAAAGAAAACACAGGGATACTGGTGATCTTGTCTGTTGTATGCAAAAAATGCAAATGATATGTGGGATCTTAGGGGCAAAAATTAGGGTATTACACCTATCAGCCAATTGGGCCATTTCCCTCAAGTATTGGGTATCTAGTTTCTTCCTAATGGAATAATCCAGGCCCCCAGCAGCCATTTCGACCAACTGGTGTTCTGGAACTTATGTAAAACATCTAGCCTTGAGCAGTCGGAATCTGTTCAAATAATCATCTATTGGCTCAGTAAATTTCTGTTTTATACTAGCCAACTCCTTTAGATTGATCTTAATTTGTCCCATATAGAACTGCTCATGAAATAAACGTTCCAACTAGGTCCAATTATGGATCAAATTTGGTGGCAAAGTTGAGAACCATGTGAAGGAATTCTTCGTAAGAGAACTTGGGAAGTATTTTACCCTGAGGTTCTTGTTATTAGAAATCTCCTCGGTGTCGCTCCCGGGATTTTCATCTAGGTACAAACGCGAAAGTGGCGCAGAAACAGAGTCGCCAGCAATGTGTATTTATCCCAAGAGAGGGAAAGGAAACACTACGTAAACCTGAGGGAAGGGAGAAAGCATGGTCTCGCGACCAAGAGAAACGGGTAAGGGAGTCGGTTACGCGAAGGGAAGGTGTTAGCACCCCCACGCGTCCATCGTACTCGATGGGATCCACGCTTGTTGTCTCAATCAAAGGGCGTCATCATCTGGAGCTCCACTGCTACTAGAAAGAAGAAGGAAAGGGAACAGAAAAGAACGAAGAACAGAGAAGAAAAGAAAAAGAAATGACTCAATAGGACATCAATCGTCCTATGCCTACGTATTCCCTCGTGCAATGGGAAAGTCAGAGTCAATGTAGTTCGGACACGAACTAAGGGGGGAGGTTGCTCGCCAAGACATCGCCGTCTCGTGCCTACGTATCCTCAATCGGACCAGAGAGAGGAAATCAGAGCAATCGTAGTTTGACCTAACGAGGTCGGTTAGTGTTTTTTATGAGCGACGTTAGATTCGCGTCCGACAGCTAGAGTCGATGCCTGTTTGCGACGAGACGGAAAATAACGTGCCCTTTTCTGAAAATGATTTGAAATTGAAGAATCCCGAAGGATGAAAAGTTTTGAATTTGTTTTTGTGTTTTTTAGACAGAAGTGGATTGAAGTTAGTTCGTAACTTACATTGCAGTAAAGTCTACCATGCGGGAACGAGTGAATCGCATGGTCGTTCCCAAATAGGACGTATGCTAAACACTCTAGAAGAGGAGGGGAGACCCCTCGTTCTTCATTTCCTACACTTAAGGCTCGAGAGCAATATTCGTTATATTTATTAAGTGTTTTAAAAGTGTTATGAGATGAGAAGAGAAGACTCAAGAAAAGAGAAACACTAAAGGGAAGCTAATTGTTCCTAATGTTGTCATGCAAAAGTGGCCCTATGGTTGAAGTAAAGGGGAAACAACTACCTAAGTTAGCATGCAAAACGAAAGCCTAATGCTAATCCCCCTCCAAGCTTAATCGAAAATTAAGTTGGACTAGGTAGCTCTAAGGGAGCAAATCCAAGACTTAAACAAGTCTTGAGATTCATGGGAAGAGAAGGAGTGAAAGAGATGAAGGAGGAAAATAGGCGAATAAACAAAAACAGCGGCTACCACAGCGCACCTGCACCAAAACAGCAGTAAATCCAGCACCACATACCAAACAGCATTCCACAGCTCATGTTTAGCACAAAAATTGGTGTAAAAAGCCAAGCAGCAGCATATAAAACAACACATATGCACATAAACAGCAGTAGAAACAGGGCAGCATGCAACATTTAAAGATGACTCAATCATGGCATAATGGACATGCATCAAACAACACATATTTTTCAATCAATCATACCACCACATGGTAAACAACCTTGAAATTATCATGAAAGAATGCACAACTTTAAGTACATGAACAAACCAAATCAAGTATGCATCTCATGGAATTGAATGCAAGTAAGCATGCACAACGCGACAACTCCAGTAACACAAATATTAATTCACAATTAACATGCTTAAAGAGTGTGTGCAGAGTGTTCATCACATCAAGAAACAACAACGCAAACATGATCACAAACATTAGAAATCCAAGAGTCCCGTGTCGGAAAATTGTGTACATACAATGGTGTGAGGTGCAACAACATCAAAATCATCCACAAACATGTGTCATATCAATCCATGAAGATTAAAAATGAAACGGGATCGAAACATGCTAAAAAATGCACAGAAAATTCACTCTGCAACAGTGTTAATTGGTTAACCAAGTGTGTTAACCGATTAACAGCTCAAAAATCAGCAGAAAATAGCAAAATACACTGGTTAACCGATTAACCAGTTTGCACTGCAATTGGTTAATCGGTTAACCCTGTTACAGCAGCAAAAATTAATTTGAAAAATCACCTCCAGCAGCAAAAATCACTTATGCAAACTTCTCCAATGATCATGTAACCAACAATGCACTAAAATTAAACTCAAACACAGTAATCAAACATCAATTAGATCCAATAATCACCAACATCAAGAATCACATTCAAGCAAAATGGATCAAAATCAAGAACAACCAAAGATCTACATTGTATAAATTGCAAATAAGCTAAATCAAGTATAGATCTACGGAAAACCAACCTACAAAGTTGAGATTTGCTTTGGTATGATTTGTGAACAAAAAATTGGTGGATCCAAACAAGAAAACCAGAGATCCTATGAGCTCCTTGCAAGCAAAAGCTGAAAATCCAAGCAATAAGCTAACAATGCTCCAAAATCACTTCTAATAAGCACTTCTGAAATTCCAGATCTAGATCCAAACAAAAATCACCAATGAAAAGCAAGAATGGAGTGATGATGAGAGGCTTTAGCTCAAGAATTAACAAGTTCCAATAAAAACTTATTAATCTCTATGGAGGAGCTTTGAGTGTGGTTGAAAATGGAGGTTGAGAGTGAAAAAGTGAGAGAGAATTGAGAGGACTCTGAGAATTGGGAGTGAAAAATGATCTAGCTCCAGAGGTTTGGAATTGATGAGATTAAATAACCCATAGGTTAGGAGTTGAGTTTGGGTTTGGAGTGAGGTTAAGTGGGTGGAATTTGGGGTGAAAAATGAATTAGGAAAGGAAAATGTGGAATTAGTGTGGAGAGAATTTAAATTTGGATGGAAAATAAACTCTCTCTAGATCCTTTTACTGGTGTGAAATGAGATTTGGTGATTAAAATTTGGATTAAAAAGATGCAGTGCTGAAAATGAAGCATTTGGGCAATTTTCGCCTTGGTTAACCGGTTAACCAAATTGCACTGCAATTGGTTAATCGGTTAACCCAATCAAATTTTCAAATTTTGCGCCAAAAGGAGGGAAACTTGGAGAATCGCCTGATTCCACCTGTTCTAAACCACGTTAGACCTCTGAAACTTGCCATTTGATATTTCCACCGAGTAACACCGGAAAAGAACACAAATTCTTGCTGACACCTCGGGATATCCTACTGTATTAATAATGCCTGACGCCGAATAACCGATCAAAAATTGACTGCCAGGGTTTCTGATCATCAAATCATTTAATGAGCAAAATAAATGCTCAAAAAGACTTTGAAAGTTGTTTGCTTGGCTCTGAATATTGCTGAAAATCAAACTGGGACCGATAACGCCATGAGCTGCTGAAAAATACCTTGATCCCATGCTCAAAAGAACTATGCAAACGCAGAAATGACGATGCAAATGAAATGAAGCATAAGCCAAAAAGGTTAGAAACAAAAGGGCAAATTTTGAGGTGTTACAGCTGCCCCTATTCAAACTTCTTGGATCCGAGGGTATGGAAGCAAAGGCTTTCAGACAATCAGGATACACGGAGATTGAATACCAAAATAACCTAGAAATTTGCAACCTGTGGGGGTGGTAAATAGAATGAATATGAGAACGGCCAAAGGCGGACTCGGGGTAAGAGACCGACCGAAGGCGGACCCATTGGGGATATAAAAATGAACGAGTACGACCGAAAGCGGACTCGAAAAGAAAGACCGGCCGAAAACGGAATTTCAACAACCAACGAGTACGACCGAAAGCAGACTCGAAAAGAACAAACGAGTACGACCGAAAGCGGACTCAAAAAGAACCAATGAGTACGACCGAAAGCGGACTCGAAAAGAAAGATCGACCAAAAACGCTCTTTCAACAGCAAACGAGTACGACCGAAAGCGGACTCGAAAAGAAATACCGGCCAAAAACGCTCTTTCAACAGCAAACGAGTACGACCGAAAGCGGACTCGAAAAGAATAAACGAGTACGACCGAAAGCGGCCTCGCACTGAAAGACCGGCCGAAAATGCTCTTTCAACAGCAAACGAGTACGACCGAAAGCGGACTCGAGAAGAAAGACCGGTCGAAAACGCTCTTTCAACAGCAAACGAGTACGACCAAAAGTGGACTCGAAAAGAATAAACAAGTACGGCCGAAAGCGAACTCGAAAAGAAAGACCCGACGAAAACGCTCTATCAACAACAAACGAGTACGACCGAAAGCGGACTCGAAAAGAAAGACCGGTCGAAAATGCTCTTTCAACAGCAAACGAGTACGACCGAAAGCAGACTCGAAAAGAAAAAATGAGTACGGCCGAAAGCGGACTCGAAAAGAAAGACCGGTCGAAAACGCTCTTTCAACAACAAACGAGTACGACCGAAAGCGGACTCGAAAAGAATAAACGAGTACGAACGAAAGCGGACTCGAAAAGAAAGATTGGTCGAAAACGCTCTTTCAACAACAAACGAGTACGACCGAAAATAGACTCGAAAAGAATAAACGAGTACGACCGAAAGCAGACTCGAACAAAAAGAAACGAGTATGACCAAAAGCGGACTCGAAAAGAAAGACCGACCGAAAATGCTCTTTCAACAGCAAACGAGTACGGCCGAAAGCGGACTCGAAAAGAAAGACCGGCCAAAAACGCTCTTTCAACAACAAACGAGTATGACCGAAAGCGGACTCGAAAAGAAAAAATGAGTACGACCGAAAGCAGACTCGAACAGAAAGACCGGCAAAATTGCTCTTTTAACAACAAACGAGTACGACCGAAAGCAGATTCGAAAAGAATAAACGAGTACGACTGAAAGCGGACTCGAAAAGGAAGACCGACCCAAAACGCTCTTTCAACAACAAACGAGTACGACCGAAAGTGGACTTGAAAAGAAAGAACGAGTACGACCGAAAGGGGACTCGAAAAGAAAGACCGGCCGAAGACGGAATTTCAACAACAAACGAGTACGACTGAAAGCAGACTCGAAAAAAAAAATGAGTACGACCAAAAGCGGACTCGAAAAGAAAGACCGATCAAAGGCAGAATTTCAACAGCAAACGAGTATGACCGAAAGCGGACTCGAAAAGATAAAACGGCCGAAAACGATCTTTCAACAAGGGTTATACCATATAGGATAACTCTACTGGGGATAATGAAATAACAAAGAGTGTGAGGACGACCGAAATCGAACTCGAAAAGAAAGACCCATCCGAAGATGGACTTTCCAACCCAAGAAAAGTAGAATCAACGGATCTACAAAGATGACTCCGTTGGGGAAGAGAGAAATTTAAACAGACAACTCTGCGGGGGAGTCCAGGAAGGACCGACAAGAAGGACGAATCCACTGGTTGCGGTGTGATGTTAAACAACATCTCCTGAATCATGTTACTTTCTGCTGGGGAAAGAAACCGGTAAAGGATATCAAACGTGGCTTATGCTTCGAGTGCATATGTTTGAATTTTTCTATGGTGTAATGCTCCATACGAAACGGAAATGCTACGCGTCTGGGAGGATGCCATGCAAAGTGCTTATGCAATGCAAAAGAAACGTCTCAGCAAAATAAATGCTGAAAACAAAGGCAACTCCACCGGGGATGAGAGACTGAATCATCCTCTGAAATAAGAGACCCTGCTGAGAAAGACCTCACTCTGCTGAGGAAGACACTGATCACAAACTCTGCTAGAGATGAATACTCCAAGAGAAAACCCACTCTGTTGGGGACGGATAAAAACGAATATTGTAGGTGGAACCCAAAGAGAAAAACTCTCCACTGGGGATTACCAATGACTTCTGCCGGAGATCTGAAATAAGGCCAATAACAATTGGACTTAAGACTCGCTAGGGATATCAACCGCTGTTGAACAAACCACTAAGAAGACACCACCAAACTATGCTTGGGGAAACAAGTCAATAATTCCGAACCTACTTGGGGATATTACCGAACTCAACCTGCTGCTGGGAGATGCTCTTACCTGCTGGGGAGTATCTGCCATTACTAGCAATCTACTTGGGGAACGGTAGATGATGACATCAACTCTGCTATAAGATAACATCAAGCTTACTCATCTGAGGGGATTGACCCATATCGTTGCTGGTGAGAAACGCATTTCTTGACTAGCTGAGGAGAATGAGTGCTCAGGCCCTGTGGGGAAATAACATCTTTGTCCAAAGAAGATATTCCATAAGTCTCCTACTGGGGATGCAGAAGTATCAAACTCTGACTGCTCGCAGAAAGAGTAATGAATCAATCACAACTCTAGCTGGGGAAATAATCTTCTGTATTATGCTGAGGAAGATAATCCTCGACACTCTAGCTGGGAAAAGTAACAACCTGCTGAGGAGGATGAACTTTTCAATATTGAGGAGAGTAGCTCTATTGGGGAGAAATCTTGGGTGCTGCACGCTTCTGCTGATCAACCACATACTGATCTCCATACACGACCAATGGTCCCTTGAACTTTCCGCCTGCCCCAGACCATCAGGTCTAAAGGAAGAAATCATCTCAAGGGAATTTTATAGAAGACCGGGCATTCACACTGCCCAAGGGTCTTCAAACTCTTGGAGAGATTTATCAGATCTCGACGCAACTGCCCCAGACTTCATAATCCATGAAGTAAATTACCTCGAAAGGGTTTGCAATAACAGGAAATATTCTGCCCCAGTATTTCGTACCTTGACGAGATGCTTTCAATTGACCGTCTTCGGGATTGGATAACTTCTCATGCTCTTGAGGTGGCCTACCCCAAGTCTTGAAGAAACTTTGCCCTTGACTGATCTTACAGAGATTTGTCAAATCGACGTGATTGACCTTGTTTGGCTGCTTTAGGGAGAGTTTTCAATGTGACTACTTCAGATTGGCTGCATCTTATCACCATTTATCGGGAACCCCCCCAGGCTGCACACAGTCTCTTGGCCACATACCCCTTGACATGACTGTCCTTCGGAGTTCTCACCATCTCAACTTGGTGTGATCGAGCTTCTCGACTGACGTTCATCATGTAAGCTTCTTTGATGTCAAACACATGCGAGCAGAAAACGTTTAATATGAGAATGACAATTCTAATGCAACACTCGTGTTAACCTAAAGTTTATTAAAAGATATCGCCAAGCTTTGTGAACCAGTCACTGGCTACGACATTGATTTTTGAATGGAAAACATATGCGCACATGCAATACTAACAAAAATCTTATTAGCATAACTCATAGGAGTCAGGAACGCTATCTCGCTAAAGTGCACTTTCGGAATAAACCCTGCTTCAATTAGGACCTTTAAGGGTTGTAACGTGGCCTGGTTCACGGTTTTGAGAAAAAAGGATTTAAGGCTCAAATTTTATTGGTGCCCACCCACTCTTCGTGATGTTCTCCAGTCCTACGTTCAACTAATTCGGCACAAGCGCTCATCTCTCAAAAGGTTTCATGATCTTTAAGGAACCCATGCAACTGATGGTTTGACACCTAATGAGGTTTTAGAGCAACAGTCACCCCTTTTTGTCTTTTGTGTCTGTAGCCACACGACTTTGTTCTTATCGGGGATTTTTCTTTGTAATCCTTTTCGTTTTTCGCTTTTTCGTTCTTTTGTTTTTTTTCGTTTCCCTGATTTTTTCCTGGACTGACTCTTTTGAGTTTTTCGATTTTTGAAGTCCAGCGAGATGCCCTAACTTTTGCATAAGTCGCTTGTTTTCAAGTTTCGACTTAGCGGGCTTTCTTTCTTTTATTCTCTTTTTTTTTTTTGAACAAAGCGTGTGACACTGGTTGTCTTACTTGCTTGAAAGGGTTGTGACTGCCTCAATCCTTGATTGTTGATGGATAACCATTGTGGTTTCACACCTTTTGACCTCTTGACAGTGGAATAGAAGGTAATGGATCCTCAGATGCACACTCCTTTTGAAATTTGAACGCTCGGTCAAATTACCTGACACCTACCCTGTCCCAGGTTAAGATTGAGGGTTTTTTCGTTTTCAGAAAGAAACTCCTACTCCAAGGCTCAAAGTAGGTTAACGAGGGTCTATCTCCCTTATATCTCCAGTTTTTAGGGATTGGAAACAATGCCTGTACATCCTCAACAGGGTTTTATCTAAAAGCACACAACCAAAGATTTTGTGTTCTTACTTCATCATCCTCCCTCAAAGAGTTTAAGCAAGAAAGTTGGTATTGCAGTGCATATAAACATGATATGAGTGCAGTAAAGTACTTCAGGAACAACACATCATTGCATTAAAATCAACATTCAAAACAGAAACAAGTTTTTTCATGCAAACACTGTTTTAAACAAACAATATGAAAGCTACATATGAAAATGTAGTAAAGGAAGTTGGTGATTGCCATTGTTGAGGAGACTTGACTCCGTCTGGACTTATTGCTTCTGATGATGTCTTCGCAGCCTCGAGTGCTTACCTTGATAAAGAAGCTTCACCTTGTGGGGGTACCATCTGGGGTGATGACCTTTGAGTCAATCAAATCTTGCACCTTGTGCTAGAACACATTGCAGTTATCAAGTGTGTGCCCAAACGTTCCTGAATGGAACTCACAGCTAGCATTCATGTCATAGTCCGAAGGAATAGGGTATGGCACTGGCATGGTATTCCTCGGCTGAATCAGAGAGCTTTTGAGCAAGCGAGAAAACAACTGACTGTAAGGAATAGGAATAGGATCAAATATCCTATTGGGCCTTCTTGGTCTGAGTTGCTTCTGTTGCTGATGGTTCTGCTACTGATGCTGATTTGGGCGTCCCACCTGCCCCTGTACTTTCCTTTCCACATTCGGCTAAGTCACAAACAAGGGTTGCTGATATGGAGCTTCCGCAGAATAAGGCTGGGAAAGAGATCCATGACATGAGGTGGATCCTACAGAAAGGGAAGGAGTCCCCACTTCCTTTGCAACAATGGGAGTAAAATCACCTTGTTTACCAGTGCCAACTGATGTAAACTTGATTGCATCTGAATCAATGAACTCTTGGACTTTATGCTTGAACCTTGTACAATTCTCAACATTGTGGCCAGGTGCCCCAGAGTGGAACTCACATCTAGTATTAGCATTATGTCCCAGAGGAAGCTTTGTGTGAAGAGGTCCCAAAGTAACCCGTTCAACCAGTTTGAGCTCGAGCAAATAAGAAAGCAATTGCGCATACGGCATTGGAATGGGATCAAACTTCTTCTTAGACCTCTCTGGCCTAGGATCCTCTTGGGGAGCAAGAAGTGATTGTTGATGGGAAAGCTCTGAAACTTCAGACTGTGGAGGGAATTCACGAGTCAATCCATGATCTAGAGAAGACCCTAAAGAGATGGGAGGAGTAAGGACCTCTGTTGTGGAAGCGAGCACAGGATTGTCTTCCTTCTTTAACACCATATTCAAGATTTCCATGACCAGGCCCATCTGGGTCCTCATCTGGTTGACTTCCTCTCTTAGCAGTGTCTGGCCTTGAGATATGGCCTGCATATCTTCCCCAAACTGCCTCATCTGGATCTTCATTTCAGTCACTTCTGCACAGAGTTATTCCATGGCTATCTTTTGATTAAGTCTGATGAATCTGCTAGTCAGCAATCCTGTCTGTAGAAAGATCATGATAAGAAAACCAGAGACACGTGCCTGTGATGCAAAAATGATTATTATTATGCAAGTGCAAATGAACATGCTTGGATATTTGCAGAGCGATCCACCCCTTGATTCCAGTTTAAACACAAGATGGAATAAGACTTTTGCTCGTGTATAAATCAGAGAAAAATTACTGTTAGAGATTACAACCCAAGATAATAATAAGCCTGAAGCAAAATAAACAAAAGTCCCAGCCAACAATTCTGGTGGTGACCCAAAATTCAACAAAGAAAGCAAACTACAGAGTATCATCAATGCACGAGTTCTTCTCAAACATCATGGTCTTGCACCCTTTGAGAACCACTGCCTGAGCTAGAGCCTTCACCCCTAGGCCTCTTCACTTCAGCTCTTATCTTCAACTCTTCTATGGTTGCTATGGCCTCATTCATTCGCTCCTCAACGGCGTGTCTCTGGAATGTTCTCGATAAGATCTCCTCGTCTTTCTTCCTGATCTTCAACTTCAGACTCTCAATCTGCTCCAAATACTTATCCTCCTTCTGCTTCTTGGCTGTGATTACAGTATTTCGATAAGCATTGAACCTGTGAATTCTTAGTGAAGCTTTGGCTAAGTCTTCCTTCTTGGACTTCAGAACCCTGCTAACACCCTTTAGGGCTTGTCCTACCTTCTGTCTAGCTGTGATTTCATCAGCCAACTCCTTTTCTTTCTCAGCGAGCAGCTCTGTTTTCAACTTGGCGACATGAACAGCTTCACCTCGCTCATGCTTCAACTGGTAGATTTCTCTCTGCAGCTCACTATTCTCCTCTTGAAGCTTCTCCTTTTCGGCCCACAGTTTATTATACTTCTCTATCTCAATTGTGGTCGGAGATTCAATCAGCAGGGGGTAAGATGGAGGTTCTCTGCAGAACGGTAGAAGTACATTCTCTACCCTCATCTGAATCCAATCCTCATATGCAGGGAAGGCTTTGTTGTTACACTTTCCAAAAGAAGTCTTTCCTTTCTTGTGGCGATCTCCCCAAGTATTTGCAGCTTCTTTTAATACTTCCAGGTTGGCTTCCCCACTCACATATAGAGACTCTTGAACATCTTGGTCCTTCGGCGGCTCTTTCAAAGCATACCCAAACTGCCTAATAGCAAGAATAGGGATGTAATTAATTCCCCCTTTCCTTCCTATTAGAGGTACGTTCAGTAACCTCCACAGCTGATCAGGATCTCTTGGCCTAACAAATCATGACTGATCCAAATCAAGTTCTTAGCTCTTAATCCCATCAATCTCATTGACCAATCCAATGTTTCTTTGGTGTCTACGAATGCCCCAGATTTGGGAAGGCGATCGGCAAACCACTTGTAGAAAATTGGAGCACAAAAGTAAAGAGGTCCTCCTCTCCTCTTCTCATTTTTATAGTGCATTGAATAGTATAGATCCCCAAGCAAGGTGGGTACTGGATTCTTCGTGGTGAATATCCGGACAGCGTGCACGTCTACAAAATCCTTCACATTAGGGAATAACGCAGTTCCATAAACGCACACAGCCAGGATTGCATTGAACACCGACCAACACTTAGCCTTAGCACAAATAGCAGTCTCCTCGATCAAAAACTTCGTGTGAAAGCCTTTACACCCTCCTTTACTAGCAACATTTCTCTTCAACAAAGACTGATCCAAAGGTAAAGCAGCAGCAACCTTTTCCAGATTGGGAAACTCCTTAGTAGGATAGAAGGGAGAGCTTCTTCTTTGACAGAAACATCCAAAATGAGAGCATACTCTTCCAATGTCGGAGCTAAAAGATAATCCGCAAACAGAAAACACCGCAGGTGAGGGTCATAGAACTGCACCACAGTGTGCAGAGCCCTGAACTCATAGTTGGTAACATCTCGGGCGAAACTCAGAATCCTCCCATATTCCCCTCTAAAGTCTACCAATACCCCGGGTTTTGCCATAGCAGAGATCTTGTGAACAACATCTAGATGAAGCTTCGGGAACTTGTACGGGATGATATTCTTTCTCTCTTCAGTGCTAGTATTCATCATGGACAATCTTCAGACAACCGGAATCAAAGGTAGGATGCAACCTGTTGTACCCCAAATTTTACCCTCATATTCTATTCGTTTACGTATCATCATGAGTCGGTCTCTTTTTTCGCTAGTCATCAATCATGCGCTTTTTGTCGATTGTTGTCATTCCACTTTAAATTTGTTTTCATAATCTTAGATTTATTTGAGATTTAGTTAGTTTAATTCTAGTATTAGCTCATCTTGTTATATAGTTTTATTTAAGTTGGTTTATCTTTAATTATAACTTTATTTTTGAATTTAATGTACTTTTAATTTTAGTTTAGTTTTTATTTTAGTTTAGTTAATTAAATTATTTTTAATTTAGTTTATTTTTATTTGATTTAATTCAATTAGATTAATTCTATTAATTTGGTTTAGTCTATTTTAATTTTAATTTTAATTTAAGTTTAGTTATTAATTAGTTTCCATTTTTATTATTTCTTTTGTTTTAAAAAATAATAATAATTTTAAAAATAGAGTCTATTTTTCTTTTAGTTATAATATATTACAAATTTCAAAATTCAAAAAAAAAAAGAGAAAAAAAACAAAGACATTTGTGACCATGACCATCTTTTGCAGCATCTCTATTCCAAAACCGTGTAACATTACACTCCTACAACCCAAGCCATCCTGAAGTTACACCTAAACAACATGTTACTTGTCTCCAAAAACTTTGACCATCTGCTGCAAAGAAGACCTTGCCTTGTGAATGTATATTCCACCGTACCAAGACTCTACCCTCCAAATCCTTGCTGCTTCACAGACAAGCCACTGCATCATACAAAACCAATACCAACACATCCACTAAAGCCTCTCTGCACCAGATCAAAACCTGCGCATCAACCAACAACAACAGTTGTACCGAAAGTGACTCATCACAACAAAGTAACAAACCATTTCATACCAGGAAAAGTAGCGAACAAGACTTGAATTTGATTTTTAAAAAGAGAGGGAAAACAGAGTAAAGAGGAATGGACCTTCAGAATTTCAAACCATCCGAACCTTTTCCGCAATCATGCCTCTCCCTCCATTTAAACCATTGTCACCATACACAATACGATCCTTCTCAACCACCAAACCTCACACTGCATCCTTATTTCTTCGACACAAGAACCTTCACCTCCATCAACGACAAGTTGTAACTCGCTGCCAACAACTTTCCATAACTTTCCTTCCCAACAATGCTCTTCCATCTCCTATGAATCGTCCTTTAACCCTTCTCCATTTCATCATCAACAGCCACAGAATAACCACAAACCAACAACACTCACTCCAACACTTTTCTTCCTCAATCTTTAAACCCACTTAAATCCAAAAATAGAACCAAACTCCATCTCCAATTTCAAAATCGACCAAATCCTTCTCCAATATAAACTGAAAACCGTCCATCTCCACCACCAACTCATATCCATCACGACAACCGCACTGCCCTCGTCCACCATCACCCTTAAACGTCACCAAACTTCCAACTCCAAATATCTCCTCACAACCATTTTTCTACCCTCTTCAAAACACCAGAACAAAGAAAATAACAGAGAAAAGTTGAAACACAAAAAAAATCCTTCAAACATAAAACTGGTTTCCTCCTCCAAACCCTCTCCTTTCCTTTAACTCTTCCACTAAACAAAACCTCCTGTTGTTAAAAACTCTTCATCAACAACGACCAAAAAACCTTCCCCTGTCTTCAATCCGGATACCCACACCAACCATCATCACCCATCCGAAGCAACCCAAAACTTTCATCTTCATTATTCATCCTCAATCAACCCATTTTCAGATACACACACAAAACCCAAATCAAAAGGAAGTAGATGAAAGGAAAGAGAGAAATCGAACCACAACCAAAAAGCAGATCGAGAATTAAGATGGAGTGAGCAGAGAGAGAGCTGCACGAAGCGAGAGGAGGGCGAGCGAAATCGAGAACGACAGACGAAAAGCCAAGGAGGAGAGAGGGAGAGAACGTCTGCTCATCAGGTGAGAAGATGATGATGTTTGTTTTGATTTCACGAGGCACTATGTTCATGATGTGAGTTTGTTTGTACACGGCGGGTGTTTAGGTTCTGTTTCCAACTCTTTTCTTCTTTTTCTTTTAATGTGAACCGTCCCGAAACCCTTTGACCCGACCCATCTTGATCTGGAGCGCCCCTTTGGGTTTGATCATTCTGGGCCCATTTGTTTTGTGCAGCCTGACTCATCTCTTTCTTATGTTTTTTGGTTTCCTTTCTTGAGTTGTTTTTTTGGTTTAGTAATGTTTTAATTCCGTAAATATTTTTAGGATTAGCTCCTTTAGATTTCATTATCAGTTCTGTTAGAATTTAAGTGAATAGGTTTTGTTAGACTTAGTCATTCATTTTAGGATTAATTAACCTTTTATTAGAAATTAGTTCATGTTTAGATTTTAGTTTAGTTAGATTAATTAGTTTAATTAGATTTTAAGTATTAGCTATTAATTTACTTAGTTTAATTGGTTAATTAGATTTTTAATCAAAGTTTTAGTAAAATTAGTTATTTTAGAACTAGTTTTTCTTTCTTTTAGAATTTAATCATTTAGTTTTAATTTTAATTTAACTTTAGAATTAGTTCATTTAGTTTTAAAATTAAAATTTGATTAGGTTAGTTAACTTTTTTAGAATTAGGGATTTAGTTTTTAATTTTTAATTAGTTAACTAGTTAATTAACTTTTAAGTAGATTTTGGTTTAATTTAATTAGATCCTATTTTATTTAATTTTTAATTGTATCTAGACTTATCATCATTTTGATTTTTAGTTAATTCCTGATATTCATTCTGAGTTTAATTCTCTTCGTTTTTTACTGCGATTAATCCCTGACCAGCGATGCCTATATGTTTACTTCATTCCAACAGAAAGGATTCCCGTTGACTACCATGTCATTTAGGATAGCCTTGTCCATCATTCCCTTATCTCACGCCGCCGCGCGATCGAGACTTGCCTTCCCATTTTAACCTAACCTTAGGTTTAGAGCCGCCGTGCACTATTTAGGTGTTCTGCCATGGACACTTATTTCCCTGTTTTACTTAGCCTTAGATTTGGAGTCGCCGCACTCCACGTAGGTGTCTTGCTGTCAGACCCTACTTTCCCTAGGAACCTTGACCACAGTCAAGAGTTCTCTACCCCCATTGAGGAGAACTACGGACGCTTTGATTTCTCAAGTTCACTTTAAGAATACGTAGGCATAGGATTGCGAGATCCTAGCGAGCTACCTTTTCTTTTTTTTTACCTTTATATTTGATGCCTTCTCGGATTCCACCCTTTTTACCTTTACATCTGATGCCTTCTCGGATTCTACCTTTTCTTTTTTTCACCTTTTCTTTTTTTCTACCATTTTCTTTTTACACCCTTTTACCCCGTAGTGAGGTGAACTACGGTTTCTCTGATTCTTTAGTCAGATACGTAGGCACAAGATGCGATGTCTTGGCGAGCATACTTAGTGTACATACTCATAGGTCTTTACGTTACCCTTAGCACATTTTCCTTAGCAAGCAAACTTTAACATAACACAAATACTAACAAGAGGTTCCCGTAGAGTACTACGGATACTTAGGGTGCTAATACCTTCCCTTAGTATAACCAACCCCCGAACCTAGATTCTCTTTTTAGGGTTTTCGTTCTTTACCCTTTCCTTTGGATAAATAAAAGCTCGGTGGTGAATTTCAAAGATGTATGATGCAAGTTAATTAATAGCTTGTTATCCGATTCTCACCGCAACAGAAATGGCGACTTCACTGGGGACACTTCCCCTAAGAGGGTTAAGCCTATCTTGTTTATCTTTATGTTATTTACATGTTTGCTTGCTTGTATACTTGTATATTTTGTATATCTGTACATATTCATATTTGTATATATACCTGTTGTGCTTGGGTTTTCTGTATGCATGGTTGTTACTTTGAGTGGTGAGATAAGTCCTATACCCAGACTTGAGTGCACTTAGGATAGGACGATGGTATTCAAGGAGGCTTTGAGGGAGTCGAATCCTGAAAATTTGAATTGAGACACCATCACTCAGTTGAGGCCCTCTTGAGAGTCTAGTTATGTTGAACAAATCTGTTCGTGAGACGTGCTACTCTCAACCTAGGGGCCCATGATATTGAGAACCGTAGTTACCAAACCCCACTAAGCCTTTTAGGATGTAGTGTCGTGACCATGATGGAGTCTATTTCTGAATTGGTTGTCACGCGATACTACACTCAGACGAGATCCTCTTGAGAATTTTATTGATTACCAAGTCATCTGGGAAATCCTTAAAATCCAAAAGATGGGTTGTCGACTCTGGGAACTTCTTAGAACCCTGTTTTGTGGATACAGTAACCCTAGTACACACCCCGTGGTTGGTTCTTTACCCAGACTCCATGCTGTGATCTTGAACCCTTGATCTTGTTGCATGCGTTTTGTATCCTGTTTGCATTGCATTGCATATCATTTGCATCTTTGCATGATTCATTGCATGCATCTGTCTATCCAGTTACTTATTTCCAGTGGTCTCTATATTCCAGAATCTGCCTGTGAGTCGTCAAGATAATGCCTCGACACTGATACCAGACTAGAGCTGACTACAGACGCAAGATGTTAGAACAAGACGTACACAATGCTGAGATCCGAATGGAGATCGATGACCTTAAGGCAAGCGTGACCAAACTCACTAAGATGATTCAAGTTTTGATTTCTAGGGGAGAGCAACCTCAAAGGACCGTCATCCAGGAGTTTTCAAATGCTGATCCTCAACCTGTTTAGGTGCCACCTTCAACTTAGCCAGAGTTTGGTTTGTCACACAACTATTATCCACCTCTTGCATCTGCTGCTACGGTTGGTCAGACTGACATGCAAGCTCGAGCTCTTCCACGTCCGACTACAAGACAAAACCAGTACCGTAATAGAAATCATTTTGATCCTATTCCCATGAAGTACACTGAACTGTATCCTAGTCTGGTTGAGCAAGGTTTGATTACCACAAGGCATATGCCACCTCCTCAAAATCCTCTTCCAGCCGACTATAGGGCTGATCTTCATTGTGAATACCATCAAGGTGGTGCGGGCCATAATTTGGAAGGTTACTTTGCGTTGAAGGCTAGAGTACAAGAGCTGATGAGAAACAAAATCCTCTCCTTCAAGGACAATCCCAATGTCTAGAGTAACCCTCTGCCAGGGAACGCCAAGTGAAGCTTCAGTCGACTTCAACATGCTATCCTCCTAAAAGTCAGTGTTTCAGACAGGACAGCTCATCCTTGTGTTGATTAGTCACTAGGCCTTTGTTTCTTGTTGTTTGCACTTTCTTTATTTTGTAATGGTTGTTTGCTTTCAAATTATGTTTGTACTTTCAAAATTAATGAAATGAGCATTGTAACTTTTTGATTCAATTCATTTGTGTTTGCTAGTTACGTCTTTATGCTTTCTTTTGCAAACAAATTTTCTCTTGTCCACTTTCTTTTGATTATGCAAAGATTCGAGGGAGGATGATGAAAACGTTATACCCATAATTGCTGTTGGTATGCTTTCAAATCAAAACTTTGTTGACGATGTAAGGCATTGTTTCAACTCCCAAACACTGGAGACATAAGGAAGATAACCCCTCTTTAACCCCTTTGAGCCTTGAAGTAGGAGTTTCTTTTCTTTACAAATAAAAACCCGCAATTTTAACTTGGGGCTGGGTAGTTCTCAGTTAACTTGATTGTGCATTCAAATACAAGAGTTGCATTCAAGACGCCTCTCAACAAAAGGTTGCACTCACAAGTTTTCCTTTGCACACAGCAAGCAAGTGTCGAAGATGTATTTCAAGTCAAACGCCAATGAGGGTTCGTCGTAATCCTTAAGCCAGGCAGTCACCAAAAAAAAAAGAAGAAAAAAAAAGAAAAAAAAAAGAAAGAAAAGTTTGTATGACAACCCAAGGAGGAAATCTTTAAATCCTTTATCCTGAAAATCCTCAATGGAAAACAATTTTGTAAGGAAGTAGTGACCGCCATTTCAAAGTCTCAACTTCTGAACCATCATCATTACTATCATCAGTGCAATTCCTAACTCATGGGAATTTGAGTGCATAGTTTGAGTTAACTGAGCATAGGACTGAAGTTCTTCACGTAGATTGGGTGGGTCACAAATAAACTTTGAGCCTTTATCCTTTGTTTCTTAAACCGTGAACCAGGCCACGTTATAACCCTCAAAAGACCTAATTGAAGCGAGGTTATTCTGAAAGCATACTACAACAAGGTTGCGTAAACTGACTCCAAAAGATCTTTGTAGATCATTTACTTTTGCATCACACTTGTGCTTTAACTCTTACTTTTAAATGTCTTGAACCGCCGCGTTCAGACCAGTGACTCATTTTGTTTTGCATCTTCCAAAAAAAAAATAATTGATTTCAAAAATTTCATGAACTTTGCATTTACCATGTTTGTACAAGTACTTTTGTTTGCAAACTAGCTTTCTTCTTAAGGAATTTTCAAACAGTTAAGAAACTTGGTCAGTGATCCTATCAGGGGCAAGTTCCTTCCATATCCTGCTGAGAATCAGTTCAAGATTTGTGGTTTAATGACGACTTCTTAGATTTGGTTTATCCAGAAAACCTTTCAAGACTCATACTGGGGCAAGCCTTCCCAGTGTACAGTAAAACAATCATCTTTCAAGACTCATACTGAGGCAAGCTTTCTAAGAGCACCATGAAATGGTCATTTCCATAATCAATCAAACTGAAGCAATGATCAGTTCATCTACAACAGTCAGCTAATATGGGGCAGTTAATTTGAAGAATCCCCAAGCAGCTCTTCATCCTTCCTACAAGGATCAACTTGATACAGTTAACCAGTGTGGTAGAGGTGTGTTCAGCAGTAGCATCTCTAGTCCCCAAGCAGAATGACAATTATCTCCGTGTTGAGGAATCAGTCTTCCAGTCTTGTCTTCCCAAAAGGTCGAGCTGTGTCGTCTGCATCCGCATTTTCATTTGATCATATATCATCTGCATAATTTATACCATATGTATAACATGAGTGTTTCATCCTCATTTGCATTTCTCCCGAGGTCGTGTAGTTATCCACGTCTTACCTTGTGGTCAAAGTCCAACTCACGTGGCACCTACCAAACAGATATTGTCGTGTCTATCTGACGTTCTTCCAGATATGACCCTTCTTATCCGATTGTTTTTCCGGATATGTTTGTTCCTCTTTTGTGTCCAATGTCATTCTTGGATGTCGTTTATTTGTCTCTTATCTGATGTTTTTCCATATTGAGTCTTTTGTTCTGATGTTCTTCCAAAACTTATCTGATGTTTTCCCAGATAGCCCTTTGTTATTCTGATGCTTTTATGGAATGACATTTCCTTGTCT
The DNA here is from genome assembly GCA_022829125.1 of Lathyrus tuberosus. NCBI lineage: Eukaryota > Viridiplantae > Streptophyta > Magnoliopsida > Fabales > Fabaceae > Lathyrus > Lathyrus tuberosus. The sequence goes on along the minus strand of JALAZF010000115.1, from coordinate 2,601,298 downwards.
ATCTGATGCTTTTCCGGATGTTCCTTTCTCTTTCTGATGTTTTTCTAGATTGAGTCTTTTGCTCCTGATGTTTTTCCTGAGCACTTTTTGTGTCTATCTGATGCTCTTCCGGATATGACCTTGTTCATCTGATGTTCTTCCAGATATAATGTTTCTTATCTGATGCTCTTCCAGATATGTCTTCAAAACCCTTTTCCCGTACATTTAATGCTCTTCTAAATGTTTTGGATGTATCTTCAGAATTCTTGTCTTCATCTAATGCTCTTCTAGATGTCTTCAATTTGTTTCTGACTTTGGTTAACGGCTGCTGGATATTTTCAAGTCTGTTTCCATTCTCCATTCGATGCTTTTCCGAATATCTCTGTTTTGTTTCCTGAAGTTCATTCAATGCTCTTCTGAATGTCTCTGTTGTCAGTTTGTTTCCCAGAGTTTATTCAATGCTTTTCTGAATACCTCTGATGTTTGCTTGTATCATGTATTTCCCAATTTTTTTTCCACCTCATTCAATGATCTTCTGAATGTCGTGACTCTTTTTCATCCAATTCCATTCATGGATAATGATTGTTGATTCCCCAGTGGAGACCGTCTTCCTGGTGCTGCTTCCATTGAGGATCTTGTGTTATCTCTTCTTTCTAAAGTGCCAGCCGGTCACGCCTGAACCAGTTGCTTCATCACCTTAGATTATTCCCCAGTTTTGTTTCAGCTTCCCCAGTGTTGTTGTCATCCCCAGTGAGTGATTGCTCATTGTGTGGACTTTGTCCCTGTCTGCTTACGTTTTTGTCTGCATTTTACATTTACCATTTCACATTTATCATCATACTAGAGTTCATAGCATGTCAGCATTTTGGTTTGTTTCCTTTGTCCATAGCATCGCATGTCAGTGCATCTGAGGGCAAAATTTTCGGCTATCTATATTTAAATACCTTCCACCATGATTTCATGAAGATTATCATCACTCATGTCATCCGGTAAAGATATTTAAATAGGGGCAACTGTTGTACCCCAAATTTTACCCTCAGATTCTGATCGTTTACATATCATCATGAGTCAGTCTCTTTTTTCGCTAGTCATCAATCATGCGCTTTTTGTCGATTGTTGTCATTCCACTTTAAATTTGTTTTCATAATCTTAGATTTATTTGAGATTTAGTTAGTTTAATTCTAGTATTAGCTCATTTTGTTATATAGTTTTATTTAAGTTGGTTTATCTTTAATTATAACTTTATTTTTGAATTTAATGTACTTTTAATTTTAGTTTAGTTTTTATTTTAGTTTAGTTAATTAAATTATTTTTAATTTAGTTTATTTTTATTTGATTTAATTCAATTAGATTAATTCTATTAATTTGGTTTAGTCTATTTTAATTTTAATTTTAATTTAAGTTTAGTTATTAATTAGTTTCCATTTTTATTATTTCTTTTGTTTTAAAAAATAATAATAATTTTAAAAATAGAGTCCATTTTTCTTTTAGTTATAATATATTACAAATTTCAAAATTCAAAAAAAAAAGAGAAAGAAAACAAAGACATTTGTGACCATGACCATCTTTTGCAGCATCTCTATTCCAAAACCGTGTAACATTACACTCTTACAACCCAAGCCATCCTGAAGTTACACCAAAACAACATGTTACTTGTCTCCAAAAACTTTTACCATCTGCTGCAAAGAAGACCTTGCCTTGTGAATGTATATTCCAATGTACCAAGACACTACCCTCCAAATCCCTGCTGCTTCACAGACAAGCCACTGCATCATACAAAACCAATACCAACACATCCACCAAAGCCTCTCTGCACCAGATCAAAACCTGCGCATCAACCAACAACAACAGTTGTACCGAAAGTGACCTATCACAACAAAACAACAAACCATTTCATACCAGGAAAAGTAGTGAACAAGACTTGAATTTGATTTTTAAAAAGAGAGGGAAAACAGAGTAAAGAGGAACGGACCTTCAGAATTTCAAACCATCCGAACCTTTTCCGTCATCACGCCTCTCCCTCCATTTAAACCATTGTCACCATACACAATACGATCCTTCTCAACCACCAAACCTCACATTGCATCCTTATTTCTTCGACACAAGAACCATCACCTCCATCAACGACAAGCTATAACTCACTGCCAACAACTTTCCATAACTTTCCTTCCCAACAATGCTCTTCCATCTCCTATGAATCGTCCTTTAACCCTTCTCCATTTCATCATCAACAGCCACAGATAAACCACAAACCAACAACACTCACTCCAACACTTTTCTTCCTCAATCTTTAAACCCACTCAAATCCAAAAATAGAACCAAACTCCATCTCCAATTTCAAAATCGACCAAATCCTTCTCCAACATAAACTGAAAACCGTCCATCTCCATCACCAACTCATATCCATCACGACAACCGCACTGCCCTCGTCCACCATCACCCTCAAACGTCACCAAACTTCCAACTCCAAATCTCTCCTCACAACCATTTTTCTACACTCTTCAAAACACCAGAACAAAGAAAATAACAAAGAAAAGTTGAAACACAAAAAAATCCTTCAAACATAAAACTAGTTTCATCCTCCAAACCTTCTCCTTTCCTTTAACTCTTCCACTAAACAAAACCTCCTGTTGTTAAAAACTCTTCATCAACAACGACCAAAAAACCTTCCCCTGTCTTCAATCTGGATACCCACACCAACCATCATCACCCATCCGAAGCAACCCAAAACTTTCATCTTCATTATTCATCCTCAATCAACCCATTTTCAGATACACACACAAAACCCAAATCAAAAGGAAGTAGATGAAAGGAAAGAGAGAAATTGAACCACAACCAATAAGCAGATCGAGAATTAAGATGGAATGAGTAGAGAGAGAGCTGCACGAAGCGAGAGGAGGGCGAACGAAATCGAGAACGACAGACGAAAAGCCAAGGAGAGAGGGAGAGAACGTCTGCTCATCAGGTGAGAAGATGATGATGTTTGTTTTGATTTCACGAGGCACTATGTTCACAATGTGAGTCTGTTTGTACACGGCTGGTGTTTAGGTTCTGTTTCCAACTCTTTTCTTCTTTTTCTTTTAATGTGAACCGGTCCGAAACCCTTTGACCCGACTCATCTTGATCTGGAGCGCCCCTTTGGGTTTGATCATTCTGGGCCCATTTGTTTTGTGCAGCTTGACTCATCTCTTTCTTATGTTTTTTGGTTTCCTTTCTTGAGTTGTTTTTTTGGTTTAGTAATGTTTTAATTCCGTAAATATTTTTAGGATTAGCTCCTTTAGATTTAATTATCAGTTCTGTTAGAATGTAAGTGAATAGGTTTTGTTAGACTTAGTCATTCATTTTAGGATTAATTAACCTTTTATTAGAAATTAGTTCATGTTTAGATTTTAGTTTAGTTAGATTAATTAGTTTAATTAGATTAATTAGATTTTAAGTATTAGCTATTAATTTACTTAGTTTAATTGGTTAATTAGATTTTTAATCAAAGTTTTAGTAAAATTAGTTATTTTAGAACTAGTTTTTCTTTCTTTTAGAATTTAATCATTTAGTTTTAATTCTAATTTAACTTTAGAATTAGTTCATTTAGTTTTTAAATTAAAATTTGATTAGGTTAGTTAACTTTTTTAGAATTAGGGATTTAGTTTTTAATTTTTAATTAGTTAACTAGTTAATTAACTTTTAAGTAGATTTTGGTTTAATTTAATTAGATCATATTTTATTTAATTTTTAATTGTATCTAGACTTATCATCATTTTCATTTTTAGTTAATTCCTGATATTCATTCTGAGTTTAATTCTCTTCGTTTTTTACTGCGATTAATCCCTGACCAGCGATGCCTATATGTTTACTTCATTCCAAAGGAAAGGATTCCCGTTGACTGCCATGTCATTTAGGATAGCCTTGTCCATCATTCCCTTATCTCACGCCGCCGCGCGATCGAGACTTTCCTTCCCATTTTAACCTAACCTTAGGTTTAGAGCCGCCGTACTCTATTTAGGTGTTCTGCCGTGGACACTTATTTCCCTGTTTTACTTAGCCTTAGATTTGGAGTCGCCGCACTCCACGTAGGTGTCTTGCTGTCAGACCCTACTTTCCCTAGGAACCTTGACCACAGTCAAGAGTTCTCTACCCCCATTGAGGGGAACTACGGACGCTCTGATTTCTCAAGTTCACCTTGAGAATACGTAGGCATAGGATTGCGAGATCCTAGTGAGCTACCTTTTCTTTTTTTTACCTTTATATCTGATGCCTTCTCGGATTCCACCCTTTTTACCTTTACATCCGATGCCTTCTTGGATTCTACCTTTTCTTTTTTCCACCTTTTCTTTTTTTCTACTATTTTCTTTTTACACCCTTTTACCTCGTAGTGAGGTGAACTACGGTTGCTCTGATTCTTTAGTCAGATACGTAGGCACAAGATGCGATGTCTTGACGAGCATACTTAGTGTACATACTCATAGGTCTTTACTTTACCCTTAGCACATTTTCCTTAGCAAGTAAACTTTAACATAACACAAATACTAACAAGAGGTTCCCGTAGAGTACTACGGATACTTAGGGTGCTAATACCTTCCCTTAGTATAACCAACCCCTGAACCTAGATTCTCTTTTTAGGGTTTTCGTTCTTTACCCTTTCCTTTGGATAAATAAAAGCTCGGTGGTGAATTTCAAAGATGTGTGATGCAAGTTAATTAATAGCTTGTTATCCGATTCTCACCGCAACACAACCCTACAAATAAACAAACGTGTTAGAATGCAAAATGATGATGCAAATGCAAACATGGGGTCAAGGTATCCACAATGCTCAAAACCGTTGTTGTTCTGCCGACTGAATAAGACCCCAAATATCAGAAACCCAGAAATCCAGAATAACGGCCCATTCAAACTGCCAGAATGTCAGGATGACAACATTACACTGATGATAAGTCCAGAAAACCAGGTAGGTTGAAGGTCAAAGTCACCTGCAAACCTGCAAACACCCATCCTCTCTCACATGTGGGTTCTAGAAAACGGGATCCTTAGTATTGGATTCTCGATTTGAGAAGCAATAGTACATTCATCCCTCGGGGTACAATACTATCACCAAACAAAGAGGTCGTCCACTGATTCCCCAAAAAATAAGGTCATCCTATAGTAAGTTCCCAGCATTGGGTCCTCGGATCGACAAGTGTAATGGGTTTGCCATTTCTGGACTGCCATTATCACATTTCGGGAGGAGAGGCGTTGCTGAGTTCTTGGGAGACGGTCGCCAGAGTCGACAGTTTTCCAGGTTATATTCCATCGTTTGCCCCAAATGCGCAGGATAGAATATTACCAAGGAAACCTCGTATGGATGTGGAGTTTTCATGTATACTAAGTCTGGCCAAATGCCACACAAGTCACACTACTTTCCACGCTAATCATAGGTGTATGCTCAAGCCTGGGTATTGGGCTTTTCTCTCATGAATCCAACCCACCCTACAAACAGAAAAATCCAGCAGCAGAACAGTACAGCATATGACAGTAATGAAATGAAATGCAATAAATGTGGTAAATACAGTAAAACAGTAATACAGTAATATACAACAAAACATAGCACAACAAATAAACACCCAATGACAACAAACAAACAAGCGCTAGGATTGACTCGCAAGAGGGGATGGACCAGCAAGAGGTCAACCTGTCCCCAGCAGAGTCGCCAGCTGTCGCTCCCGAGGATTTTCATCCATGGTACAAACGCGAAAGTGGTGCGAAAAACAGAGTCGCCAGCAATGTGTATTTATCCCAAAAGAGGGAAAGGAAACACTGCGTAAACCTGAGGGAAGGGAGAAAGCATGGTCTCGCGACCAAGAGAAACGGGTAAGGGAGTCGGTTACACGAAGGGAAGGTGTTAGCACCCCCACGCGTCCATCGTACTCGATGGGATCCACGCTTGTTGTCTCGATTAAAGGACGTCATCATCTGGAGCTCCACTGCTACTAGAAAGAAGAAGGAAAGGGTACGGAAAAGAATGAAGAACAGGGAAGAAAAGAAAAATAAATGACTCGATAGGACATCAATCGTCCTATGCCTACGTATTCCCTCGTTCAATGGGAAAGTCAGAGTCAACGTAGTTCGGACATGAACTAAGGGGGGAGGTTGCTCGCCAAGACATTGCCGTCTCGTGCCTACGTATCCTCAATCGGATCAGAGAGAGGAAATCAGAGCAGTCGTAGTTCGACCTAACGAGGCCGGTTAGTGTTTTTTATGAGCGATGTTAGATTCGCGTCCGACAGTTAGGGTCGATGCCTATTTGCGACGAGACAGAAAATAACGTGCCCTTTTCTGAAAATGATTTGAAATTGAAGAATCCCGAAGGATTAAAAGGTTTGAATTTGTTTTTGTGTTTTTTAGACAGAAGTGGATTGAAGTTAGTTCGTAACTTACATTGCACTAAAGTCTACCATGTGGGAACGAGTGAATCGCATGGTCTCCCCCAAATGGGACGTATGCTAAACACTCTAGAAGAGGAGGGGAGACCCCTCATTCTTCATTTCCTACACTTAAGGCTCGAGAGCAATATTCGTTATATTTATTAAGTGTTTTAGAAGTGTTATAAGATGAGAAGAGAAGACTCAAGAAAAGAGAAACACTAAAGGGAAGCTAATTGTTCCTAATGTTGTCATGCAAAAGTGGCCCTATGGTTGAGGTAAAGGGGAAACAACTACCTAAGTTAGCATGCAAAACGAAAGCCTAATGCTAATCCTACTCCAAGCTTAATCGAAAATTAAGTTGGACTAGGTAGCTCTAAGGGAGCAAATCCAAGACTTAAACAAGTCTTGAGATTCATGGGAAGAGAATGAGTGAAAGAGATGAAGGAGGAAAAGAGGCGAATAAACAAAAACAGCGGCTACCACAGCGCACCTGCACCAAAACAGTAGTAAATCCAGCACCACATACTGTCACTCCCGAAAGATTTGCATCCAACGGTACAAACGCGAGAGTGGCGCAGAAAACACAGAGTCGCCAGCAATGTGTATTTATCCCGAGAGAGGGAAAGGAAACACTGCGTAAACCTGAAGAGAAAGGGGGAAAGACATGGTCATCGCAACCATAGGCAGGGTTCAGGAGTCGGTTATGCGAGGGGAAGGTGTTAGCACCCCACGCATCCATCGTACTCGATGGGATCCACGCTCGTTGTCTAAACGGAGGGTGAGTTGTCCTACTATCTATGGTTGTACAAAAGAAAACGGGGATGGGGGTGACTAAGACGGACTCGGTAGGACATATTCGATGCCCTAGGCCTACGTACTCCCTCAGTGCAGTGGGAAAGTCAGAGTCAACGTAGTTCGGACGGGAACTATGGGGGAAGGTTGCTCGCCAAGACAATCGTCGTCTTGTGCCTACATATCCTCAATCGGACGAGAGAGAGGAATCAGAGCTAATGTAGTTCGTGGGTACGACCACGAATGGGTAAGTGTTTTTTACTTGAGCGACGAGCTCTTTTCTGAAAATGAATTTTGAAACCAAACAATCCCGAAGGATAAAAATATTTGAATTTGTTTTGTGTTTTTTAGACAGAAGTGTTTTTTAAGTTAGTTCATAACTTGCATTACACCAAAGTCTAGGACACAGGGACGGATACTAAACGAATCATCCCAAGACAGGACGCCCGCTAAGCACTCTAGAAAGATGAGAGGAAGCCCCTCATTTCTCATTCCCCACGCTTAAGGCTCGTGCGCAATACACTTTATCTTTATTAAGTGTTTTCAAGAAGTTTTGAGATGAGAAGAGAGAAGACCCAAAGGAAACTCTAAAGGGAAACTAAGAGTCCTAATGTTATCATGCATGGGTGACCTAAGGTTAGTGAGGCTTAGGAGGGACGACTACCTAAAACCTAATGCTAATCCTACTCCAAGCTTAATCAAAAATTAAGTTGGACTAGGTAGCTCTAAAGGGAAAGGGGTCCAAGACTTGAACAAGTCTTGAGACTCGAGGGAGTGAAAGGAGTAAAAAGAGAAGGAACAACACCTACAACAGCACACCTGCTTCAGAACAGCAATGAAATCATGCACATACACCAAACAGCATTCAACAACATGAAACTCAGCATGAAAACAGGTGTAAAAAGGTCAAACAGCATACATGTACACATAGACAGCACATATGACAGCACTTTATGCAAAACTCATATGTGAAATTAAGACAGCATGCACCACATTTGAATACGATTCAATCAAGGCAGAGCAAACGTACATCAAACAACATACATCGTTCAACTAATCATGATCATAAGTAAACAACACACCATGTTGAATACCCTTGCAAGCATCGTGGAAGAATGCAACATATAGCATATGATCAAATGAATCAAGTATGCACATCATGAAATTGGATACAAGTAAGTATGCACAATCATCATCAATCCAGCAGCAATGCACAATGAACATGATCAACAAGTGAGTGTGTGTATGTGTTCATAGCATCAAGTGTTCAACAACGCAAACACACACATAAACGATGAAATCCAAGCATCGCGTGTCGAAAAACGTGAACATGCAAAAGTGTGACGTGCAACAGCTCAAGAATAATTCACAAATCATCAACATATTAGTCCATGAAGTTTAGGCATGCATCGGATCTCAAACAACCAAGAAAATGCACTAAAATACACATTCTGTCCTAGAGTAACCGGTTAACAAATGGTGAGTAACCGATTACTTAGTTGAAAATCAGACCATTTATGCAAAAAATACACAGAGTAACCGGTTAACAAACGGTGAGTAACCGGTTACTCTGGGACAACAGTCAAAAAAATCTGTTTCAAAAGCACTTTTCAGCATCAAACCACTTATGCAATCATATCCAATGATCATGTAATCAACAATGCACGAGAATTAAGTCCAATCACAGCAATCAAACATCAATTTCATCAATCAAACAACAAGATCACAAATCAAATCAAGCAAGTGGATCAAATCACATCACAAACCAAAGATCTACATTGCATAAGTTGAAATTAAGCTAAATCAAGCATAGATATAAGGAAAACCAACCTACAAGGCTGAGATTTGCCTTGGTGATTGTTGAGGAGGAAAATTGGTGAATCCAAGCAAGAAAACCAAAGATCTATGTGATGAACTTCAAGATCCAAGCAAGAACAATCAAGATCCAAGCTAGAACAACTCAAATAATGAAAAGTTGCTCCAAAAGTGATTCCACACTCCAAAACAGTAGCAAATCCAAGATTCTTTCAAGAAATGGTGAATGGATGATGGTTTAGTTTCAAGATCAACAAATTCCAAGGTGAAATTTGATGAACTTTGATGATGAAACTTTGAGTGAGGGTTTTGGAAAATGAGATAAAAGTTGAGAGAATTCAAAGAATTCTGAAAATTGGAGAATGAAAATGATCTAGCTCCCCCCTTTGTTTGGAATGAGTGAGCTTAAATATCCTCTAGCTTAGGAATTTGGCTTGGGTTTGGAGTGAGTGGAAAATGGGGTAAAAATTGGTTAGGAAGTGAAGTGTGGAATTGGGGTGGAAATTGATGAGTGGAAATGGAAAATTTGGGTGGAAAATGATGAAAAGAAGTTGTTCTAGATCCTTCCCACGTAGGCACAAGCAATGCACATGACCACTAGAATGATTTGAAAATTCTGCAGTGTTGAAAAATACAGATTCTGGGCAAAAATTACACTGGGTAACCGGTTAACAAACGGTGAGTAACCGGTTACCATGAGGAAAATTTGAATTTTCTGCTTGGCGCCAAAAGGAGGGAAAATGGAGACGAACTTGATTCCACCCATTATGGACCACAATATGCCTCTGAAACTTGTCTTTGGACCTCACTATTTAAGTGCACTTGAAACATGCCGTGAAATATTTTCCGAGCCCCGATTAAATTGCTGAGATGGGTGTTCGGTGCTGAATTGCTGATCAAAATTTGACTGCCAAAACTGTTGATCTTCAAATCACTTAATGAGCAAAATAAATGCTCAGAAAGACTTCGAGAATTAAATGTTTGACCTTAACTGCCGATAAAGATCAAACCGGTGCTGAGAACATCTTGTACTGCTGAAGAAAATGCCCTGATCCCATGCTCAGAGAAACATGCAAATGCAGCAATGCTAATGCAAATGAAAAGAAACATAAGCCAGTTAGCGCTAAAACAAGAGGGCAAATTTTGGTGTGTTACAGCTGCCCCTATTCAATCAACTTGGTCCTAAAGGTATGATAGCAACAGCTGTCATAGGTTCAAAGGATTCACGGAGATTGAATACCAAAAAAACTTGAAATTTGCAATCCTCAAAGGAGGGACGACTCCGCTGGGGAACAAGCAATAAATACTGCACTGTCACAACACGGACGAGTGTTAGCTATGTTGGGGATAAACACGGACGGGTGTCAAGGAATCAAAGATATCAGATACGGACAGGTATCAAAAAGATACACGGACAGGTGTAAAGAGGTTCAATACGGATGGGTATCGGAAAAAAAATACACGGACGGGGTGTAAAGAGGTTCAATACGGACTGGTATCGAAAAGATACACGGACGGGTGTAAAAAGGGTTCAATACGGACGGGTATCGAAAAGATACACGGACGGGTGTAAAAAGGGTTCAATACGGACGGGTATCGAAAAAGATACACGGACGAGTGTAAAAGGTTCAATACGGACGGGTATCGAAAAGATACACGGACGGGTGTAAAAAGATTCAATACGGACGGGTATCGAAAATATACACAGATGGGTGTAAAAGGGTTCAATACGGACGGGTATCGAAAAGATACACGGACGGGTGTAAAAAGGGTTCAATACGGACGGGTATCGAAAAGATACACGGACGGGTGTAAAAAGGGTTCAATACAGACGGGTACCGAAAAGGTACACGGACGGGTGTAAAAAGGTTCAATACGGGCGGGTATCGAAAAGGTACATGGACGGGTGTAAAAAGGTTCAATACGGACGGGTATCAAAAAAGATACACGGACGGGTGTAAAAGGAGTTCAATACGGACGGGTATCGAAAAATACACGAACGGGTGTAAAAAGGGTTCAATACGGACGGGTATCGAAAAGGTACACGGACGGGTGTAAAAAGGTTCAATACGGACGGGTATCGAAAAGGTACACGGACGGGTGTAAACAGGTTCAATACGGACGGGTATCGAAAAGATACACGGGCGGGTGTAAAGAGGTTCAATACGGACGGGTATCGAAAGGTTGTAAAGCGACTTTTATCGGGGATTAATCTCACTGGGGAATGGAAGGCAACACAGACAGGTGTCTAGAAAAACAGTATTGAGTAAAAGACATAAAAACACGGACGGGTGCCGAGGGAAACACGGACGAGTGTCATCAAAAGGTCAATACGGACGGGTATTGAAACAAAAAGGTTCAAACATGGACGGGTGCTGAAGGAAACACGGACGAGTGTCTGACGGTAAAAACCTTGAGGGGATAAACCAAAGGACCACCTGGACGAAGGGGTAAAAAAAAAAGAAATCAGGGATCAACGATCCTGGCAAACAACTCTGCAAGGGAATGTCAAATATTGCTTTGAATGACTAAATCCAACACTTGTGGAGTAAAGTCGAATGACATCTCCTGAAATCCGGTTCTCCTCACAAAGGAAAACCCAAACCTGGCTTAGGCTTCAGATGCATATGTTTGAATTTTGCCGTAATGCTCCACACGAAGTGGAAATGCTACGCATTTAGGAGGATGCCCTGCAAAAAATGCTTATGCAATGCAAAAAGACCGTCCCAGCGAAATAAACGCTGAGAACAGAAGCAGCTCCACAGAGGACGATAAACCACATTGTCATCAAACCAAAGAAAATATGTTGAGGGAAACTTCACCCTGCTAGGGAAGACCACAATCACCAATTCTGCTAGAGATGGACGAAACTCTGAGAGAATACCCACTCTGTTGGGGGATATCAAGATCAACAACTCTACTGGAGATGGACGAAACACCGATAGAATACCCACTCAACCGGGGAATATAAGATCAACAACTCTGCTGGAGATGGAAGAAACTCCGAGAGAATACCCACTCAACTGGGGAATATCAAGATCAACAACTCTGCTGGAGATGGACGAAACTCCGAGAGAATACCCACTCAACCGGGGAATATCAAGATCAACAACTCGGCTGGAGATGGACAAAACTCCGAGAGAATACCCACTCAACTGGGGAGGAACTGAAAACTGAAGATGGAAACTCCTCCGCCGGGGATGACCAAATGTTTCAGAACCTGGATTCAAAACTTGTCGGGGATACTAATCGCCAACAAACTCTGCTTGAGGATGGAAACCACATACTGAAAATGGAAACTCCTCCACTGGGGATCACCAAATACCTCAGAACTTGGATTTGACGCTTGCCAAAAATGATTGGACTTAAGACCTGCTGGGGATACCAATCACCACCAGACTCTGCTTGGGGATATGAGCATATTTATCCTGCTGAAGAGTACTGATTAACATCGGCACATCTGCTTGAAAAATAGTAGTTGTCAACATCCACTCTGCTAGGGGATAAACAAATGTTTCCTGACTAGCTGAGGAAAAAACGACTGCCCCATATTCTGTGGGGAAACACTATCTTTGATCAAAGAAGATGCTCCATCAATCTCTTGCTGGAGAGGCTGCAGAAATGACAATTTCTGGCTACTTGACGAGGAATTATGAATCAATCACTACTCTGGCTGGGGGTAAACCTCTTATATCCTACTGCGGGGGATGATCCTCAACGACTCTGCTTGGGGAATCACTTCTTTATACTCTGTTGAGGAAGATGATCCTCGATACTCTGACTAGGAAGAGTAATAAACTGCTGAGGACGATCAGACTTCAAAGTTGGGGAGCAAATCTACTGGGGAGGTACCAATGAAGATTGGACTTTGAATTACTTGAGATGACTAGATCTGACCGTTGAGGAAGAGAACACTCTAACTCCTCATCATCTTTTTGACGATATTCTATCATCTTACCTTGCTGAGAGTGAGGATTCCATCTGTACTGCTAGAGATAAGAAACCTTCATAAAAGCCCTTTTTTAGACATAAGTGTTTTTTAAGTTAGTTCATAACTTGCATTGCACCAAAGTCTAGGACACAGGGACGAATACTTAACGAATCGTCCCAAGACAGGACGCCCGCTAAGCACTCTAGAAAGATAAGAGGAAGCCCCTCATTTCTCATTCCCCACGCTTAAGGCTCGTGCACAATACACTTTATCTTTATTAAGTGGTTTCAAGAAGTTTTGAGATGAGAAGAGAGAAGACCCAAAGGAAACTCTAAAGGGAAACTAAGAGTCCTAATGTTATCATGCATGGGTGACCTGAGGTTAGTGAGGCTTAGGAGGGACGACTACCTAAAACCTAATGCTAATCCTACTCCAAGCTTAATCTAAAATTAAGTTGGACTAGGTAGCTCTAAAGGGAAAGGGGTCCAAGACTTGAACAAGTCTTGAGATTCGAGGGAGTGAAAGGAGTAAAAAGAGAAGGAACAACACCTACAACAGCACACCTGCTTCAGAACAGCAATGAAATCATGCACATACACCAAACAACATTCAACAACATGAAACTCAGCATGAAAACAGGTGTAAAAAGGTCAAACAGCATACATGTACACATAGACAGCACATATGACAGCACTTTATGCAAAACTCATATGTGAAATTAAGACAGCATGCACCACATTTGAATACGATTCAATCAAGGCAGAGCAAACGTGCATCAAACAACATACATCGTTCAATTAATCATGATCATAAACAAACCACACACCATGTTGAATACCCTTGCAAGCATCGTGGAAGAATGCAACATATAGCATATGATCAAATGAATCAAGTATGCACAATCATCATCAATCCAGCTGCAATGCACAATGAACATGATCAACAAGTGAGTGTGCGTATGTGTTTATAGCATCAAGTGTTCAACAACGCAAACACACACATAAACGATGAAATCCAAGCATCGCGTGTCGAAAAACGTGAACATGCAAAAGTGTGACGTGCAACAGCTCAAGAATAATCTATAAATCATCAACATATTAGTCCATGAAGTTTAGGCATGCATCGGATCTCAAACAACCAAGAAAATGCACTAAAATACACATTCTGTCCCAGAGTAACCGGTTAACAAACGGTGAGTAACCGGTTACTTAGTTGAAAATCAGACCATTTACGCAAAAAATACACAGAGTAACCGGTTAACAAACAGTGAGTAACCGGTTACTCTGGGACAGCAGTCAAAAAAATATGTTTCAAAAGCACTTTTCAGCATCAAACCACTTATGCAATCATATCCAATGATCATGTAATCAACAATGCACGAGAATTAAGTCCAATCACAGCAATCAAACATCAATTTCATCAATCAAACAACAAGATCACAAATCAAATCAAGCAAGTGGATCAAATCACATCACAAACCAAAGATCTACATTGCATAAGTTGAAATTAAGCTAAATCAAGCATAGATCTAAGGAAAACCAACCTACAAGGCTGAGATTTGCCTTGGTGATTGTTGAGCACAAAAATTGGTGAATACAAGCAAGAAAACCAAAGATCTATGTGATGAACTTCAAGATCTAAGCAAGAACAACCAAGATCCAAGCTAGAACAACTCAAATAATGAAAAGCTGCTCCAAAAGTGATTCCACACTCAAAAACAGTAGCAAATACAAGATTCTTTCAAGATATGGTGAATGGATGGTGGTTTAGTTTCATGATCAACAAATTCCAAGGTGAAATTTGATGAACTTTGATGATGAAACTTTGAGTGAGGGTTTTGGAAAATGAGAGAAAAGTTGAGAGAATTCAAAGAATTCTGAAAATTGGAGAATGAAAATGATCTAGCTCCCCCCTTGGTTTGGAATGAGTGAGCTTAAATATCCTCTAGCTTATGAATTTGGCTTGGGTTTGGAGTGAGTGGAAAATGGGTTAGGAAGTGAAGTGTGGAATTGGGGTGGAAATTGATGAGTGGAAATGGAAAATTTGGGTGGAAAATGATGAAAAGAAGTTGTTCTAGATCCTTCCCACGTAGGCACAAGCAATGCACATGACCACTAGAATGATTTGAAAATTCTGCAGTGCTGAAAAATGCAGATTCTGGGCAAAAATTACACTGGGTAACCGGTTAACAAACGGTGAGTAACCGGTTACCATGAGGAAAATTTGAATTTTCTGCTTGGCGCCAAAAGGAGGGAAAATGAAGACGGACTTAATTCCACCCGTTCTGGACAACAATATGCCTCTGAAACTTGTCTTTGGACCTCACTATTTGAGTGCACTTGAAACATGCCGTGAAATATTTTTCGAGCCCCGATTAAATTGCTGAGATGGCTGTTCGGTGCAGAATTGCTGATCAAAATTTGACTGCCAGAACTGTTGATCTTCAAATCACTTAATGAGCAAAATAAATGCTCAGAAAGACTTCGAGAATTAAATGCTTGGCCTTAACTGCCGATAAAGATCAAACCGGTGCTGAGAACATCTTGTACTGCTGAAGAAAATACCCTGATCCCATGCTCAAAGAAACATGCAAATGCAGCAATGCTAATGCAAATGAAAAGAAACATAAGCCAGTTAGCGCTAAAACAAGTGGGCAAATTTTGGGGTGTTACACATACCAAACTGCATTCCACAGCTCATGTTTAGCACAAAAATGGGTGTAAAAAGCCAAGCATCAGCATATACAACAGTACATATGCACATAAACAGCAGTAGAAACAGGGCAGCATGCAACATTTGAAGATGAATCAATCATGGCATAATGGACATGCATCAAACAACACATATTATTCAATCAATCATGATCACAATCTTACCACCACATGGTAAACAACCTTGAAATTAGCATGAAAGAATGCACAACTTTAAGTACATGAACAAACCAAATCAAGTATGCATCTCATGGAATTGAATGCAAGTAAGCATGCACAAAACGACAACTCCAGTAACACCAATATTAATTCACAATTAACATGCTCAAAGAGTGTGTGCAGAGTGTTCATCACATCAAGAAACAACAACGCAAACATGATCACAAACATTAAAAATCCAAGAGTCGCGTGTCGGAAAATTGTGTACATACAATGGTGTGAGGTGCAACAGCATCAAAACAGTCCACAAACATGTGTCATATCAATCCATGAAGATTAAAAGTGAAACGGGATCGAAACATGCTAAAAAATGCACAGAAAATTCACTCTGCAACAGTGTTAATCGGTTAACCAAGTGTGTTACCGATTAACAGCTCAAAAATCAACAGAAAATAGCAAAATACACTGGTTAACCGATTAACCAGTTTACACTGCAATTGGTTAATCGGTTAACCCTATTACAACAGCAAAAATTAATTTGAAAAATCACTTCCAGCAGCAAAAATCACTTATGCAAACTTCTCCAATGATCATGTAACCAACAATGCACGAAAATTAAACTCAAACACAGTAATCAAACATCAATTAGATCCAATAATCACCAACATCAAGAATCACATTCAAGCAAAATGGATCAAAATCAAGAACAACCAAAGATCTACATAGTATAAATTACAAATAAGCTAAATCAAGTATAGATCTAAGGAAAACCAACCTACAAAGCTGAGATTTGCTTTGGTATGATTTGTGAACAAAAAATTTGTGGATCCAAACAAGAAACCAGAGATCCTATGAGCTCCTTGCAAGCAAAAGCTGAAAATCCAAGCAATAAGCTAACAATGCTCCAAAATCACTTCTAATAAGC
The DNA here is from genome assembly GCA_022829125.1 of Lathyrus tuberosus. Taxonomy (NCBI): domain Eukaryota; kingdom Viridiplantae; phylum Streptophyta; class Magnoliopsida; order Fabales; family Fabaceae; genus Lathyrus; species Lathyrus tuberosus. The sequence goes on along the minus strand of JALAZF010000115.1, from coordinate 2,584,591 downwards.
ACTTATGAAATTCCAGATCTAGATCCAAACGAAAATCACCAATGAAAAGCAAGAATGGAGTGATGATGAGAGGCTTTAGCTCAAGAATTAACAAGTTCCAATGAAGAACTTGTTAATCTCTATGGAGGAGCTTTGAGTGTGGTTGAAAATGGAGGTTGAGAGTAAAAAAGTGAGAAAGAATTGAGAGGATTCTGAGAATTGGGAGTGAAAAATGATCTAGCTCCCAGAGGTTTGGAATTGATGAGATTAAATAACCCCTAGGTTAGGAGTTGAGTTTGGGTTTGGAGTGAGGTTAAGTGGGTGGAATTTGGGGTGAAAAATGAATTAGGAAAGGAAAATGTGGAATTAGAGTGGAGAGAATTTAAATTTGGATGGAAAATCAACTCTCTCTAGATCCTTCTACTGGTGTGAAATGAGATTTGGAGATTAAAATTTGGATTAAAAAGATGCAGTGCTGAAAATGAAGCATTTGGGCAATTTTCGCCTTGGTTAACCGGTTAACCAAATTGCACTGCACTTGGTTAATCGGTTAACCCAATCAAATTTTCAAATTTTGCGCCAAAAGGAGGGAAACTTGGAGAATCGCCTGATTCCACCTGTTCTGAACCACGTTAGACCTCTGAAACTTGCCATTTGATATTTCCACTGAGTAACACCTGAAAAGAACACAAATTCTTGCTGACACCTCGGGATATCCTGCTGTATTAATAATGCCTGACGCCGAATAACCGATCAAAAATTGACTGCCAGGGTTTCTGATCATCAAATCATTTAATGAGCAAAATAAATGCTCAAAAAGACTTTGAAAGCTGTTTGCTTGGCTCTGAATATTGTTGAAAATCAAACTAGGACCGATAACGCCATGAGCTGCTTAAAAATACATTGATCCCATGCTCAAAAGAACTATGCAAACGCAGAAATGACGATGCAAATGAAATGAAGCATAAGCCAAAAAGGTTAGAAACAAAAGGGAAAATTTTGAGGTGTTACACTCGGCTTCTGTCAAATACCTAGCCACATGTTCGACAGTGGAAGTGGTGTCCCCAGAAAACTTGGTGAACTTAGGGACTTTCGTTCTAGGTGGTAAATTTGACTGAAGGATATATTCTGACAAAAGTGATGTGTAATTTGGCCTTCGAAGACCCAAGTTTACTCCACCGCACCATAATCCTTTCAACCATGGCTGCCAAATTATTATCTGCTATCACGTCATTACGTCGAACTTGCTGCACGACATTGTCAACATTTTGGTTTCTATTTACCAAAACTACCCTTGGCCCCTCTCCTGCAGGAACATATGGTTGATTCATAGGGGGTTCGACTCTATGTTGTTCGACTAGTACCTGGTTTGCTAAATTCTCCTGGAGTAAGTTTCCTGGGTTTTGTTGAACTTGGTTAATAGTAGGGTCCTCTTCGAAAATAGCCCCTTGGTTTTCTGTCATATATTCCCCTGGTGGATGTCAAGGAGGGTTTGGTACACCCAAAAAATCTATAAGGTGCGTCATCTACACTGCCATTTACTGATTAGTCTGCGTAGTGTTTTGAATGAGTCGTTGAAAGATTTCTCCCATAGTCAGGGACATCATTTGGACCATTTGATGGTTACTTTCGTCCATTTGTTTCCTTAAGTATACTGCGGTACTATTTGTCAGACTTGGCATTTGGGTTGAATATCTCGTTCCTAAGGATTGGTTATTTCGACCCAAATTAATCCCAGATCCTGACCCTTGTAATGGCGACGCCACTATTGGTTCCATAAATACTGAAGGAGCATTCTGCAAGTTTACCATCGTCGAAGTTGGAATCCCAAAAGACGGGTCTTGACTAGGTAAAGACATCGAAAACCCAGGGGGACCAAATGGTTGGAAATTAGAATTCCCGACTGGTGGGGGAGTCCTTGGTGGTCCCCTTGATCAGACATAATTCAGAATAGGTTGAGTATGGGCAATCGAATGTGTAGGGATCGAACTCGCCGTGGATGGTATGGTCTCAGAAACAGGCGCTAAAACCGTTGGTTCCCCAGTCGAAGATCCTGGGGGTTGTTCTACATTAATATTGGGCGTTGTTTGAGGATTCGAACGATTTGGCTGAGGGTTCGAATTATTTGGCTGGTTTGCACTTGTCGTTTTCCTCGTGTATCTTCTCCTTGGTTTATCTTCGTTGGTGGTGGCTACTTTACCACTTCTTAATAACATACAACGAAGTTTTCGAAAGAGAAAAGACAATTAAATGCATAATTATAAATTTTCAAAAACACAGAAAATTGTTTTCACAAACTACTTATCAAGGTCCCACCGGGTGTGCCAATTTGTTTACTGTGAAAATTAGCAAACAAACTCTGGTCTACCAAATCAATAAGAAATTGGGTAACTTGCAGGATTGACCATACAAAATCCTAGGACATGTGCTATATAATTCAAAATGATATTTGGAAAAAGATGAACACTTCGACAATATTCATGATTTTAAAGAAAGTCTACTTTGACAATACTAAATTAAAAGTAATGCAGGGAAATGATTAAAAGTGCATTAGAAAATAACTTGCAAAAGTAAAGGATAAGAGATAAATTTCTGGGCAAAGATTAACTGAATTGCATTGAATAAAAAGATGGTGTTACATCAAACGTACATTTCTCACACACTCGTTTCTCTACACACAGGTACTTTGAGTAATTGAAGAATTTGTACAAACTTGAACACGCACAAATCCTAACACTAAGACTTGCTATCTATAATAATCGAAAATAACTACCCCTAACAGCCTACTAATTAGAGCGAGACAAATGGCATTCTGCATGTCTTCGTCCTTCAAATGTGCTCCACGTGTCTCCTTCCATCAAATGGATAAGAACAAAGTTCCCTCTCTTATTTGAATTCAAATCTTGAATCGAACGTCATCAGTAAGGCTTTCGTTGAACCATATTTCCAAATTGTTAGAAATATTTCTAAGTCCAAAAAATATGTCTCTCTTGCACAAGGACTCTTTCAACTAGAATTTCTAGAAATACCATTCCAGTCGAAGACTTACAAAACTTCTCAAAATTTATATTTCTCTGATTAATACTCTTAATCCAATGTCAGGCATCGAAATTAGGAGCTAACACTCTCTAGTTCCCACGTACTTAAGGCTCATAGCGCACAATACTCGTGGTATTTATTAAGTGTTTTGTCGTTGTTATGAGATGAGAAGAGAAAGGACTCAAAGGTTGAAACGAAAACAACTAGGGGAAACTTCATCCAAATGTTATCATACACAATGGTCCTAAGGTTAGGATAGAAATGGAATATCCTAATTGTTGTCATGCAAAGGATTGATAGCCTAATGTCTATCCTACTTCGAACCTAATCAAAAATTAAGTTCAAACTAGGAGCCTTAGGGGAGCATGCGACCAGACACAAGTAAACACCAAGCAAGATCAATCGCAACAACAAAAGAAATCCATAACTTAAAGAAGAAGAAATGGGATAAAAAAGGAATATGCAAAAGAAACATGTATGCACATCAAAGCAAAAACATCAGCAACGACAATGCTTCTACAACGCACAACCATAAAATCCAGTAAATACACCAAACAACATTTAACAGCTCATGTATTCAACACACAATAAGTGTAAAAGGCAGCAGGCAGCATGAATGCACAATCAACAGCATGTCAAAGTTCAGAACATCAGGTGTGAAAAGTTAGGCGGTAAATGCACATGAACATTGTAATGAAAGCATATGACATGGTAAGGGTCATGCATTAACAATTTAGCACAAGCAAATTTAACAAGATTGCGCACTTAAACGACCAACGAGATCACCATGCATATCAACACCGATTAACGAATTCGAACGATTATGAAATTACGAGATCGGAAACAAACATAAGCATGTGACACATATCCAGCATGATAAACATCAACAATCAATCAACAACAGTGTGCAAACAATTATGCAACATGATCAACATACTAAGAATGCAACACAATGATCATAAACCTTCGTCAGCTGAAAACCAAAAGCCGCGTGTCAAAGAAACACAAGCATGCTATCAAGGATGATGACACAGGTAAAAAATAATCCACCTAAATGCATCACATCAATCCATGAAGTTTAAGGGTGAAAAGGAACTCAAACAAGCTTGAAAATGCAAGAAAAAGGCAATATGTCCCAATGGTAATCGATTACCTCATCCTGGTAATCGATTACCCTTTGAAAACTTTCAAAAATTCACATGGACAGGGCAGAGTAATCGATTACCCACATATGGTAATCGATTACCACTGAGACAGTGGCAAAAAAACTAGTTCAGAAGCATTTTTCAGCAGCAATTCTCCAATTCAATCCACCATATGCATCCATATTCAATTGTGCACGAAAATTACATTAAACCACAGCCAACAAACATCAATTGCCGCAATCAAACAACCAAATCAAAGATCAAAACAAGCAATGAATAGATCCACAACAACAAATTAATGATCTACATTATAAAAGCTGAAAATAAGCTAGAACATGTTTAGATCTGAATTTAACCAACCTACAAAGCCGAGAATTGCTTTGGTAAGTGTTGTTAAGCTGCAATCAATGAATCCAAGCTAGAAAACCAGAGATCTATGAAGCTTCTTGCAAGAAAAGCTAGAACTCTAAGCAATAAGCTAGAAATGCTCCAAAATCACTTCAAATAAGCACTTCCAAAATCCAGATCTAGATCCAAACGAAAATCTACAGTAGAATCAAGTAATGGAATGGAAATGAGAGGTTTTAGCTCAAGGATTAACAAATTCCAATGAAGAATTTGTTAACTCTTATGGAAGAGCTTTGGAGTGAGGTTGAAGATGAAGATGGAGAGTGAAAAATGAGAGAGAATTGAGATTCAATTCTGAAAATTAGGATGAGAATCAGAGTGAGTGAGTGTGAATGAGTAAGGTTTGAAGCAATTTGATTTAAATAACCCCTAGGTTAGGAATTCAAATGTGGCTTGGAGTGTGGGTTAGTGAGAGGAATGGAAATTAGGAGTGGAATTAGGATTGGAGTGTTTGAATTTTGGAGGGAAATGCAATTAAATGAAGCATTTCTATATCCTTCTAACTGATGCACAAGGAGATCACATGACTAACTTTGAAACCAAATTCTGCAGTGCTGAAATTTAAATAATTTAGGCAAAATTCGTCCAGGGTGATTACCCATATGTGGTAATCGATTACCACCTTCAAAAATTCAAATTTCTGGCGCCTAATGAAGGGAAACTTGGGGAATATCTGGTTTCCACCTGTTCTGAGCCACGTTAGGCCTCTGAAACTTGTCTTTTGATATTACCGTTGAATCATACATGAAATATGCTGTGAATTTCGTTCGGCACTCGAAAAATCCCGCTGAAATAAAACTGTCCGGTGCCAAATCGCTGAGCAAAGAATACTGTCGGAGCTTCTGCTAATCAAAATCATCCAGTGAGCAAAATAAATGCTCGAAGGGACTTTGAAAGCTATCTGTTTAGCTCTGAACACTGCTGAAATAACCCCGGAACTGATGACATCCTGAGTTGCTAGAAAATACCTTGATCCTATGTCTAAGAACCAATGCAATGATATGCGCAATGATACAAATGCAATAAAGGCATAAACCAGTTAGGGTTAGAAACAAAAGGGCAAATTTTGGGGTGTTACAGTACCCACCCAAACCTGCGCCGAAGTTAACGGGGGAAAACCCACTTTTATTGGGTTTGGGTTCGGGTTTAGGTTTTCCACACTTAAAAAATATGGGAATGGGTCGGGTAATGGGGACACTAGTTGTAATACCCCGTAAATTATTTTACTCTGGATAATATTGGTATGGTCAACTGGGCTCCGGTTTACTCTGAGAATTTATTTGATAAAATAATTAGAGTAAACTGATGAGCTCAGAGCAGACCAAATTAATATTATCTGACTCTGAGGTTTTAAGTGTTGGAGCTTTAGAGACTGTTTGGACAATTAGTAGTGTTACTAATTGATGATATTTTCTATATCATTTCTTTTCCTCTCATTTCCAAACATAGAAACTTTTGAGAAGAGAATGGAAAGAAAGGAAAAGAAAGGAAGAGAAAAAAAGGAAAAAAGTCCAAGAACACAAGATCATCAACCATCACTCATTCTTCATCAAATCATCTTCTAATCTTCATCTTCATCATCTATTCAAGGTGGGTTGTAGATAGAAACCTTTGTTTTAGATTTTCTTGAAGTCTAGGATTTAGGTTAGAATGGTGAGAAAATGAATAATCTTGACTTTAACGGTTGAAATGCGATATAATTTGTGTAGTATAATCCTTAGCCATGTATGATCAACTGTTAATATATGTTTTGCATGTTGGTGAAGTTTTGGTATGAGAAATTGGTCACAAAGATCTTTTTTCACGCTGCTAGAAAAACCAGTTTTTGCAGGTTCGCACTGCGAGTCCCCTAGCGAAGGGGAAAGCGAGCATTCGCTGGTTACTAGCAAGGCGAAGATGAGGGCGAACATTCTCCAGAGGTTCGCACTGCGAACTTTACCTTGTTTTGGTTCTGCCACGATTCGCCAGATGTTCGCACTGCGAAGGGGGTAGCGAACCCAGTGTTGTTTAGGCATTCACTGAGAGTTTTGCACTGCGAATGAGAAAGCGAGCATTCGCTGGCTACTTCGCAATGCGAACATGACAGATCCTTCAACTTGTTTCTTTCATAACTTTTGACTCGTTTATCCGATGTGAGTATTCTTGGTATCGTTGTGAAGCTATGAACATCCTCTAGCTAATGGAAGTGAGAAACATCTATTTATTGCCCGATTAAATAAATCGGAGGGAAACGTGAATTGGTGTAGTTTGTGGTATGTTGAATTATGTGTTCCCATTGTGCGATCGATGATTATTTGCCTATGCTCTTAGTATTAAACATGTTTGAATATATATGCATGTTAAAATACAAAATAGGTAGAGTGAGGAATATTACCGTAAACAATGTCGGAAAGTGTGGAATGACATAATGACAACGATCGTGCATACAGTGCCGAGGCGTGTGTCAGATACTAATGTCATAGAATGAATAAACACTAGTATGGAACATGTGTGTTAACCTTTGTGGTTGTGATAAGGCGTTATGGCCTTGTGATCGTCGAATACGATCACGTTTGTGAGTGTGGTCACGTAATCGTAACCGGTTATCTTGTGAGTGCGTTTCATGGGTCTCGAGCTCCTCTGAAACATGTGCACGACTACTTGGCAGGTTTGATTCCCGCGTGCAGTACGAATAGCACTCTGGGAGCGTATGCTTGTGACGGTTAATGGCCCGTGTGAAGTGATGGTTCATAACGGTTAATGGCCCGTAGAACCCGAATCCATTCGTATGTCAAGTAGGTTAGCAGGATCCACGACTCAGGTCGACTTCTAGACGTAGAAGCGGACGGGAACAGGGGATGCCTTGGTGTGGTTACCGATTAGTGATATTGTGAGTTGATGAACTCATGACATGTTTCCATATAGCGTGTGCACTCAAAGTCACTTCCCTTCCCTTTTTGAGTTGAGTTAGGCTTGTTAGAACCTTGTAAAGCCGAGAGGACATATAAGATAGATAACTCACTGAGATTTGATATATCTCACCCCATGTTGTTGTTTACATCACAGGTACTACAGGTTCGGCAAAGGGTAAGGACAAAGTTGTTTGACTTTCCTTACGGATCGTAGCTTTTGTGTGGCAAGGCTTCCGTTGTGGAGATTTTGAGATCATTAGTTGATCTAGTTCTTAGTTTTATCTTTTGGAACATCTTGTATATATAACATGCCATAGTTGTTGTATTAGGCTTTTGGGAATTTATATGTATACTGTGTTACTAGCAACTTGTATATTTCAGTACCAAATGTATTATTCATGTATAATATATGCTTTGATGTATGTATATATATATGGCCATTACAGTTGGTATCAGAGCAGGTCGTATCCTCGACCTAGCCATGAAATAGTATGAGTATTTTCTTTCTGTTTCATATGTGTTGTGTCGCCATTGGTCTTACGTGTTATATTTATGGTATTGAGCCTGATCAACTTAATCTTATCTATATGACATTTAGGAACATGGCCGACAGACGCAGAAACAACCGAGGTAGACCGAGAACCACTCCAGCCGGGACAAATCCACCAGGTGGCGAGGAGAATGGCCCTTTATATCAATTCATGCAACAAATGCAGTAGCAACAAAATCAGTTTGTGCAGCAAATGGTACAGCAAATGGCTGGTGGCCTGCATCCTCCAGTGGTTGTTCCTGAAGCTGCAGGGGGATCCTTTAGGGAGTTCATTCGTATGAATCCTCCGGAGTTTCAGGGAGGATTAGATCCGGTAAAGGCACATGAATGGATATCCGGTATGGAGCGGATTTTCTTAATAGTTCAGTGCAGTGAGGAAAATAAGGTGGTCTTCGCTTCTCACTTGTTAAAGGGTCCTGCCATGAGATGGTGGGAAAGCGCTTCAGCCTTAATGACAATTCAAGAGGTACCGAAGGTGTGGAAGCGGTTTAAGATAACTTTTATGGAGAAGTATTTTCCAAGTTCCTTAAGGTCTCAGAAGGAGTTCGAGTTTCAACAATTGAGACAAGGCAACTTGACTGTGGCTTCTTATGCGGAGAAATTCGAGACTATGGCCGCTTATTCTAGACAAGCCATGTATGCTCCTGATGAGAGGTGGAAGATTGATCAGTTTTTGTTTGGTTTAAGGGCTGAAATTTCACATAGCGTATCTCAGCGGGAATTCACTAACTATGCTGAATTATTAAGGCAGTGTTATGTGGCGGAGCATAGTTTGAAGAAGGTACAAATGGAAGGAGATTTGAGTAGGATGAATCAAAGTGATCGAGGGAGATCGAATCAACAATTTAGACCAAGGCAACAATCTTTTAAAGGGAAGCAAGTTCATAGTTCTAGGACTAGTGCACCTCCTGTATGTCGTCATTGTGGTAGGAATCATCAGGGAAGGTGTGGTATCGAAGGTGTGAGGTGTTATCAGTGTCAGAAAGTGGGCCACTTGGCAAGGGATTGTCCTCAAAGGAGGAATCAGACGCAAGAGAAGAATGTCGGGCGAGTGTATACCTTGGATGTAAGAAAAACAAAGGGTGACAATTCTTTAATTGCTGGTACGTGTCTGGTTAATGGAAATCCTTGTTTTGTGTTATTTGATTGTGGAGCAACACATTCTTTTGTATCGATGCAATGTATGAAGCGACTGGGGTTGCAAGCTATTCCGTTGTCTCCACCCATGGTGGTTACTACTGCCATGGATGAGATTATTGAAACACCGTTGATGTGTGAAAATTGTGTGTTATCGGTGGATGGAAGAGTTTTTCAAATAGATCTTATTTGCTTGCTGCTTAAGAAAGTGGATGTTGTTTTGGGAATGGATTGGCTTTCTGCTAATTCGGTGTTTATCGGTTGTGAGGAAAAGTTAATTATTATTCCGTCCGTGGAGGCTACTCCGAAGGATGTGTTGACTACTATTTTAGAAGGTACGGTGGGAATGATTAATTTCTTGTTTAAGAATGAAAAATTAGTTCTTTTGGTTCTCACTAAGGAGGAGAACGACAACCTTCAGGTTCTGAGTATCCCAGTAGTCTGCGAGTTTCCAAAAGTTTTTCCCGAGGATATCACTTCTCTTCCTCCGGAGAGGGAAGTGGAATTCTCTATTGACCTGATACCGGGAACGGCTCCAATATCCGTTTCTCCGTATCGGATGGCACCACTCGAGTTAAGAGAATTAAAGGATCAATTGGAAGAATTGATGGCTAAGCATTTTGTTAGACCAAGTGTTTCGCCTTGGGGAGCTCCAGTATTGTTGGTAAAGAAGAAGGATGGTGGAATGCGGTTGTGTATTGATTACCGTCAGTTGAATAAGGTCACCATCAAGAACAAATACCCATTTACAAGAATAGACGACCTGTTAGATCAATTGAAAGGAGCCTGTGTGTTCTCGAAGATTAACTTACGGTCGGGTTATCATCAGATTCGGGTGAAGAGTTCGGATGTATCGAAAACTGCGTTTAGGACCCGTTATGGTCATTATGAATTCCTAGTAATGCCTTTCGGTGTGACGAATGCTCCGGCAGTTTTCATGGATTATATGAACTAGATATTTCAACCTTACTTGGACCAATTTGTGGTGATCTTTATTGATGACATTCTTATCTATTCTCGTGATTCTCAAGAGCATAGGGAACACCTAAGAATCATTTTATCCATCTTGCAAGAGAGACAACTTTTTGCCAAGCTAAGTAAGTGTGAGTTTTGGATGTCGGAGGTAAACTTTCTTGGTCACGTCATATCTCAAGGAGGTGTGGCAGTGGATCCATCAAAAGTAGAGGCGGTGATTAATTGGGAGAGACCGAAGAACGTTTCCGAAGTTAGGAGTTTCTTGGGATTAGCAGGTTATTATAGAAGGGTTATTAAAGGCTTTTCCCAACTGGCTTTACCGATGACGAGACTTACTCGGAAGGATTGTTCGTATGAATGGGATTCGGCTTGTGAAAGAAGTTTTATGAGTTTGAAGGAGAGATTGACGACCGCTCCTGTTTTGGTTATTCCTGATCCTAGCAAGTCGTATGAGGTATATTGTGATGCATCGAAGAAGGGATTAGGCGGTGTGTTAATGCAAGGTGGACATGTAGTGGCTTATGCTTCTCGACAGTTGAAAGTCCATGAGGAGAACTATCTACCACATGATTTAGAATTGGCGGCAGTTGTATTTACTTTGAAAGTATGGCGTCACTATTTGTATGGTGTACGTTTTGAGATGTTCAGTGACCACAAGAGCTTAAAGTACCTTTTCCATCAGAAATAATTGAACATGCGTCAAAGGAGGTGGATGGAGTATTTGAAGGATTATGATTTGGAACTAAAGTACCATCCGGGTAAAGCGAATAAGGTGGCAGATGCTTTAAACAGGAAAGTGTTGCATAGTGCCGACTTGATGATGTTAGAGTATGCCTTAATGGAAAAGTTTAGAGATCTAAATCTTCAATTTAACTGGACTCCTAATTGTGTGATTATGGGGAATTTGAATGTCACCTCTACTCTTAGGGAGGAAATCCGACAAGGACAAGAGTTGGATGAGAATTTACAAGAGATGTTGACTCAACCGGGTTTTGTGCGAACTACCGACGGGATCATTTCGTTTGACCAAAGAGTTTGTGTTCCGGATGATGCGGTGTTGAAAAGAAGGATTTTGGAAGAAGCGCATAAGGGTGCTTTTACTATACATCCTGGTGCTTCGAAGATGTATCAAGATTTAAAGAGAGACTATTGGTGGTACGGGATGAAAAAGGATGTTGCTGTATATGTGTCGGAATGTGCGGTATGCCAACAAGTGAAGATTGAACACCAAAGATCGGGTGGCTTGTTGCAACCTTTAGAAATTCAAGTGTGGAAGTGGGATAGTATTATGATGGATTTCGCAGTGGGGTTACCCCGTGCGCAGGGCGGTTATGATTCGATTTGGGTAATTGTAGATCGGTTAACGAAGTCTACTCATTTCTTAGCCGTAAAGACTACTTATAAGGCGAGTCATCTCGCAAAGTTGTTTATTTCGGAGATTGTGAGATTGCATGGTATTCCTTCTAGTATTGTTTCGGATCGATATCCGAAGTTTACTTCAAGATTTTGGAGAGCTTTTCAACAAGCTATAGGAATGAAGTTGTGTTTGAGTACGTCGAATCACCCGCAAACGGATGGTTAGACGGAACGGACAATAAAAACCATGGAAGATATGTTGAGAACTTGTGTACTTGAAAGTGGAGGGAATTGGATAGAACTTTTGCCGTTGATTGAGTTCTCTTATAATAACAGTTATCATGCAAGTATTGGTATGGCACCTTATGAGGCGTTATATGGTAGGAAGTGTAGAACGCCATTGTGTTGGGCGGAGGTTGGCGAAGATAGAATTTTGGGACCCGAGATTATTCACGAGACCACGGAAAAGATTAGAATGATTCGTGGAAAAGTTAACCAAGCCCAAGATCGCCAGAAAAGCTATGCGGACATCCGTAGGAGACCTTTGGAGTTTGATGAGGGTGATCATGTATTTTTGAAGGTTACTCCGAGATTGAGATTGAAAGGACCATTTAAATCGTGGAAGTTAAGTCCAAGATACGTGGGACCGTATCAAATCTTAGAAAGAATTGGAGAAGTAGCTTACATATTAGCCTTACCGCCTTCTCTGTCAGAGATGCACGATGTCTTTCATGTGTCTCAGCTTCGGAAGTTTGTTCCAGATCCTCTTCAGCCAATTCTACCCGATACTATTGAGATAGAAGCAGATTTAACGTTTGAGCCTCGACCGAGTCGTATCACGGGAAGAGAAACTAAGGTGTTAAGGAATAAGGAGATTCCTCTAGTTAAGGTTCAGTGGGATGAGACGCATCCGGGAGATGCAACGTGGGAACTAGAATCAGAGATGCGAGGCGCTTATCCCCATCTTTTCAGGTAATTGCTTTAAATTCGTGGGCGAATTTCTATTTAAGGGGGGGGGGGGGGGGAGGATGTAATACCCCGTAAATTAGTTTACTCTGGATAATATTGGTATGGTCAACTGGGCTTCGGTTTACTCTAAGAATTTATTTGATAAAATAATTAGAGTAAACTGATGAGCTCAGAGCAGACCCAATTAATATTATCTGACTCTGAGGTTTTAAGTGTTGGAGCTTTAGAGACTGTTTGGACAATTAGTAGTGTTACTAATTGATGATATTTTCTATATCATTTCTTTTCCTCTCATTTCCAAACATAGAAACTTTTGAGAAGAGAAGGGAAAGAAAGGAAAGGAAAGGAAGAGAAAAAGAGGAAAAAAGTCCAAGAACACAAGATCATCAACCATCACTCATTCTTCATCAAATCATCTTCCAATCTTCATCTTCATCATCTATTCAATGTGGGTTGTAGATAGAAACCTTTGTTTTAGATTTTATTGAAGTCTAGGATTTAGGTTAGAATGGTGAGAAAATGAATAATCTTGACTTTAACGGTTGAAATGCAATATAATCTGTGTAGTATAATCCTTAGCCATGTAAGATCAGCTGTTAATATATGTTTTGCATGTTGGTGAAGTTTTGGGATGAGAAATTGGTCACAAAGCTCTGTTTTCACGCTGCTGGAAAACCCAGTTTTCGCAGGTTCGCACTGCGAGTCCCCTAGCGAAGGGAAAACCGAGCATTCGCTGGTTACTCGCACGGCGAAGGTGAGGGCGAACATTCGCCAGAGGTTCGCACTGCGAACTTTACCTTGTTTTGGTTCTGCCACGATTCGCCAGACGCTCGCACTGCGAAGGGGGTAGCGAACCCAGTGTTGTTTAGGCATTCGCTAAGAGTTTCGCACTGCGAATGAGAAAGCTAGCATTCGCTGGCTACTTCGCAATGCGAACATGACAGATCCTTCAACTTGTTTCTTTCATAACTTTTTACTCGTTTATCCGATGTGAGTATTCTTGGTATCGTTGTGAATCTATGAACATCCTTTAGCTAATGGAAGTGAGAAATATCTGTTTATTGCCCGATTAAATAAATCGGAGGGAAACGTGAATTGGTGTAGTTTGTGGTATGTTGAATTATGTGTTCCCATTGTGCGATCGATGATTATTTGCCTATGCTCTTAGTATTAAACATGTTTGAATATGTATGCATGTTAAAATACGAAATAGGTAGAGTGAGGAATATTACCGTAAACAATGTCGGAAAGTGTGGAATGACATAATGACAGCGATTGTGCATACGGTGCCGAGGCGTGTGTCAGATACTAATGTCATAGAATGAATAAACACTAGTATGGAACATGTGTGTTAACCTTTGTGGTTGTGATAAGGAGTTATGGCCTTTTGATCGTCGAATACGATCGCGTTTGTGAGTGTGGTCGCGTAATCGTAACCGATTATCTTGTGAGTGCGTTTCATGGGTCTCGAGCTCCTCTGAAACATGTGCACGACTACTTGGCAGGTTTGATTCCCGCGTGCAGTATGAATGGCGCTCTGGGAGCGTATGCTTGTGACGGTTAATGGCCCGTGTGAAGTGACGGTTCATAACGGTTAATGGTCCGTAGAACCCGAATCCATTCGTATGTCAAGTAGGTTACCAGGATCCATGACTCGGGTCGACTTCTAGACGTAGAAGCGGACGGGTACAAGGGATGCCTTGGAGTGGTTACCGATTAGTGATATTGTGAGTTGATGAACTCATGACATGTTTCCATATAGCGTGTGTACTCAAAGTCACTTCCCTTCCCTTTTTGACTTGAGTTAGGCTTGTTAGAACCTTGTAAAGCCGAGAGGACATATAAGATAGATAACTCACTGAGATTTGATGTATCTCACCCCATGTTGTTGTTTACATCACAGGTACTACAGGTTCGGCGAAGGGTAAGGACAAAGTTGTTTGACTTTCCTTACGGATCGTAGCTTTTGTGTGGCAAGGCTTCTGTTGTGGAGTTTTTGAGATCATTAGTTGATCTAGTTCTTAGTTTTATCTTTTGGAGCATCTTGTATATATAACATGCCATAGTTGTTGTATTAGGCTTTTGGGCATTTATATGTATACTGTGTTACTAGGAACTTGTATATTTCAGTACCAAACGTATTATTCATGTATAATATATGCGTTGATGTATGTATATATATATATATATATATATATATATATATATATATATATATATATATATATATATAGGCGTTACACTAGTACCCACCCTGAACTCGCTCCGTTTATTTCATTATCTACATTATTATTTAGTTTTGATAATTTGGAATATTAAATATGTGGTCAATGTTTTGATATTTTGATTTGTATTAATTATTTAAAATATTTGAAATGTATGTATGAAATTTTTTGAGATTGTTTTATTTTATCATTTGTAATGTAATTTGATTTTGTAAAATATAAATATTTCTATTAAAAATAATTGATTTTACTAAATGGATGGTGGCAGGGCGGGGATACCTGAACCAAACTCGAACCCATTTGGGTCGAGTTTGAGTTTAATTCTCCATCCCCGTTTGGGTTTGGGGCGGGAACTGGGATTGTTTGGGGATTTGGGTTTGGGTTTGGGGGAGGTATAAACCGTCCCCGACCCACCCCATTGCAATGCCTAATCGCAAGACGGTGTGCACGCTCTAATCATGTAAAAATTAGTTATAATGCCCCCTCCAATCCTTGAGGATCACCTATTAATAGGAAATTTTCTGGATAAAGTAGTAGGGAAGAAACTATTTGCTCATACGTTTACAACGAATATGCGGAAGTAGAGAGAGGACTGATTCTTCCTCCTAATTTGAAAGGACGATTTCCTCTTTTACTTTGAAGACAAAAAACTACCTTCTCTTAGAAACTTCCTTTGCCACGTAATGGCAAGATTATTAGGTGATAAGCATGGGTCGGGGTCGGACAACCCAAATCACAGTTGAGGGATCTGAGATCATGCCCACCCGATTCAATTAATGACCTGGCACAACTTCTTTAAACTGCTTGGACTATAGACTACGACTCTTGAAGCCCAATAAAATTATTCTAAAATATATATGTTATATGTAAACGAAAAAAACTTATCATGGTAATAAAATCATTTTTTTAAATAAAATGTAAAGTTAATATTCATTCATATTTTTGAAATTTTTAATAAATATTTTACCTTTATGTAATATTGTTTTAATTATTTTTTATGGAAAATTAAATCTATTAATTTAATATTAAAATTATTTTATTTGATATTTATATTTTACTATATCTCAGCTTATTAATTTTTAAATTAAATTACCCTAAATGTAAAGTTATTTAAGATAATTATTTAATTGAAAAAAGTCAAAGTCAACTTTCTCATTTCTAAAAAGTTAAAACAATAAGTTCACAATAAATATATTCTTGTTCTAGAAAGTGAAAACAATAAATTTACAATAAATATATTCTTGTTCTAGAAAGTGAAAAAACAAAATTCTTAGTCAATATCATATCATATTGTATTGGTATAAAAATGATATTTTATAACATAATGTTATCATATATAAAGATAAACGTTGTGTTCTTTTTCAACAACAAAAGAAAAAAAATAGTAGAGTTTAATACTTTTACTATTAGGATGAGAAATATTACAATGTTAATGAACAAAATCCAGTTTTATTTTGTCACATTTTTTTTGCTGTCAGTGATCGTCAGTTTTACTATTGTCTCATCCATTACATTTAGAGGTATCAATTCTTGGATATTACTTCTCTAATTTTTCTTAATTAACAATATATTTTTTAACTAAACATTACTTTTATATAAATTTAATTCATATACATTGAGAGTATAAATATATTTATATATTTTTTAATTATAGTTATTAGTTTTTTCTTAAATATTTAGTTTTAATTATAATTATCTTTCAAATAATATTTATTAATATTTTAATGTATTCAATATTATATTTATATTACATCTTCATTTTATTAATACCTTCTAATTTTTTTATTGTAGAAGTTAGAAGTCCTGTAATTTTCAAATATGATATAGATATTCAGGTATAGCCAATCATCCTCCTTATGGCTATTTTATAATGTATATGATATGGTTTTTCGATTATTTATTACCTGTATTATAATTTGATATTGTTTCAAGGTAAAAAATAAATTATTATTATTATCATTATTAAACTATAATTAATTCTTAATATTTATGAATAAAATATTCTATATTATTATATGAAATTACATTTGTTAAAAAATAATAATTGTAGTTGTATTAATTTATTTATAGTTTATAGTTAATTGTCATGTTATTTTTTTCCAGCATATTGAGAAAACTAAAGAGAAGTTTGTGCCTCAAATAAAATCAAATGAATTTAAGGGTTTGTTGTCAAGAAAAGTTTTTAGTATGATTGGGTCGCAACCTCCAAGTTGCGTAAATGGTTGTGACAATTGTACTCCTTGCAAACCTATCCTTGTGGCAGCACCACCAAAAGAAACAGAGTACAAACCAGAAACAGAGTCCAAAGCGGAAATATGGAAATGCAAATGCAATAATAAATTATATGATCCACCTATGTAATTATTATTATTATTAGACCCGTGCATCAACACAGGTAAATTCATTTATATTTTAGATCATTCGATAAGGCTAATTTATTACTGCTATAATTATTATTATAAAATCACTAATAACTACGATTATTTAAAAATAAATATGTGGCAAATCATCAACATGATAAATCTAATATGCGTAGTAATTATAAATATTTACAAATATCACTAATAACTATAAATATTTACAAATATTTTGTTGATTAAAATAAAAAAGTATTGTGGCGATAGTGTCCCGTGAAAATAGTGAATTTCAGTGATAAAATTTTCAAGAGTTGATAACTTAGTGTTTTCACCGCGATCCAACAGATTCTCCAGGTCTTCATCACTAATATCTTTTTGTATCATTTTGTCCTCAGCTGTTTCATCATCTTGAAGCAACAACTACCGATATTTTCTTTGCTTCTGCATGGACAAGATTATTTACATTTTGGATTATTAGATTAATGATTAAAATATAAATAAAAAATGTATTAGTCAAAAACTGACTACTAATTATAATTGAATTTTACCGGATTTGTTGGTTTTTGAGCTTGACCTCATCCATGATCTTCCAAGCTAAGATAGAAGCTACATGACCAGCATGAACATAACGAAGTGAAATGCAGGAAAAAAATATCCAAACATGTATTAGATTACATGAGATATAACCAAAAAAATTAGCTTTGAAATATCCAAACATGTATTAACAAAAGCTTTGAAATATCAAAGCACGGTGTCAATGTTCATGTATATGCTAGAAACATTAGCAAGACTGCATAATGAAAAGTTTGTAAATGTTTAGTAATTATGTAGCTATAAATTATGACACATCAATAGCAAATAAAACCGCAAGTGAAACATTAGCAAGACTGCATAATGGAAAGGTGGTAAGTGTTTAGTAATTATGTAGTAGCTACAAATAGTGGTGGTCTTGACATTTTGACAACTGAACTGCATAAACGTACAAACACTGAATAGGTTGCAATTCATGATAAATGTTATGGTATTCTTTTAACAAAACACAATAAATATAAATAGAACTTTTATCATCAAAATCAATAGAAACATTTATAAAACAGTATAAAGTATGAACGGAGAATTTATCATTTTTGTAATAAATATTCAAAACAGTAGAGTAAAAAGTAAGAACATATTTTCCAGTGAAACAACAACATTGTTAGAACTGAAATAACATTGTAAGAGCTGAAATAAATAAATAAAATTCATATTGGAACAACAAAGTTTCTTATATTGGAACAATCAAATTTCTTCATATTGGAACAACAATTTTTCTTAATTTTACAGGTTCTCACCTATTTTACAAGTGGTAAGATTATAATGTATGATTGAACTTTTATGTAAAATATTGTCAAAGTTATAATCAAATAATGACAATAGCAGGGTGCTTTGACTTGTTCAGATGTTAGCTTGATTAGGGATGCGCCAGCTGGTGTCTTGTAGTATCCAAGCCTTTTTCTCCTATTTATGTGGATGGTTTGGCGTACGAGAATAGTTCTCTGGCACGTAGCCCTAGGATATTGGCACAAGTTGCGTGTGGATCTAAGCTTCTTGATGGGTCCACAAAAGTCAATGGTTTTTTTGAGTTATCCTGCGGGCCATGTGGCAAGTGTAGTTACGAATGAGATGCATGCAATGTGTTCTACAGATAAAATGACATATAATTATATATAGGAACAAATGCTTAGGAAGAATTATAGGACCAAAGTGTTTCATATAGTCAGTAATTGTTTCTTTAATTTCTTAGTTTCATAAGAACTATATATTAGCCTAAATTGATACTACTACTTAATGCATACCTGAAGCCATCTATTTCCCTGAAGCTTCAACTAAAATTGATGTCACTGCACCTTCACGGTCTTTGAATTTAATTGACTAAAATAATATAAATAAATGTGGTGGCAAATGAAAAAATAATGAAGGAGAGAAAAAGTAAAGTCTTTCTTTTAATATTTGTTATTTACAATAAAAGATTTTTGATAGTGTAAACTGTATTTAGATAAAAAGATAACATTGATAGGTTGCTTCTATGTTATACTCATAAATTGCTTCCAATATGCTTAGGCATTTGGATATAGCAATTATACTAAAGAAAATAATCTTTGTAATTGATCACATTTTTGCTTTAGTTCTAACTTTAGCTTTCTTATCTTTAAGGAATGGTGCACATCTTTTGACAGACTCATTTTTCCATAAACTAAATTTACAGACTCATTTTGACAGACATTCATATATCTGTTGTCAAGTTCAGTCATCATTAAAGTAAAAAAATATATAAAGAAACTCGTCAAAAAGTTATATATCAAAATAAAAATGCCATGCAAATAGAAGACGTTTTACATGCAGAGAACAAAAGTTTCACTTTAAGGTGAGAATGCAATGAAAATATATCAGACATACGGTAAAAAAATATATATCAGACATACTCATAAGTTGCTTCCAATATGCTTAGGCATTGATAAAATTGAGGTTCCTTAATAAACTTTTTCTTCTTGCAAAGTGATGTATCTATCACGGAGAAAAAAAAACACTTAAGCAAACTAATATGGTGCAACAAATGATGAAAAACACATAAATCAAACTCACGAACATTGCCAAAAATAAAAAGCAGAAAATTAATGCACATGACCATTTCGGTCTTGTACAGTCCATAAATCGATGACTCTTATAGACATTTTCCAAACCTAATTTCCAAACCTGATTTTCCAAACCTGATGCTAAGAGATGGCCTTGGTGTGAGAAAACAAATATGGCAAACAGAACACTACATAAATATTAAAACATACAATATATTTCAAAACATAATAAGATGACAAACATCAATATACAAAATGTGACAGTATGTGACAAGTATAATAAGATGACATTGTTATGTTTTGAATCCCATGATAAACCAACATCAACAAAACTATTTGAACATTAAGATCACAATATCACCATTATATGACTTCACCATAGAAAAGGAAAAGCCTATAAAAATAAGAAACAAAGAAAAAGATAAAAGAAGTAAATTGTTAAGTTTAAGAAGAAAGGAGCAAAGGAAAAGGCTAATATAATGCTAATAGTGCTTGAAGATATAACAGCAGCAAAGGATAAATAATTTCTTCTCTGCTAGCATTAAATATAAATGTATGAGTAATACTTTTTATCTCCCAATATCCGACAAAATCTGGAAAAATAAGACATGATAACAACATTCAGTTCCAACATAAAAGAATCAAATACCCCTCAATGTCATCATGTTCATGCTTCAAAGGAAAAACTTGTAAATACATAATCAAAAGGAAAATGTTGAATCTCCAAAAGGAACACAAAACAATATAGGGTAACTAAAAGATGATGTTTTTAATGATGAAAAAAAGATTCAAAATAGAAGAAGCACATGGATGAAAACTACAAACCTTGATGAAAACTCATGTTTTATGTATAGTTGCAAAATGAAGTGTTTTTATGTCAGCATTGTTGGTTAAGCTTTTGTTAGATGTTAAGAATTAAAATCTAACCTTAGGTAAAAGTTGTGTTTTCAAGCTTTAAATAAGTGTAAATTTAAGGTCTACATTGAGAGCTTGTGTTGCAAACTTCATTATGTAGGAAACTTAAGATGTCACTAAAATTTGCCTTATTGTGTTCACAGTTTTTAAAAAAAGTGTAAAAACGTGCTTGGTACTTGTTATAGCCATAAACTTGAAAGAATCATCTATATATTTGATGAAGGTAAAATACATTTTATCTGATCTAAAAGATGTTGTTTAGGATGGACTGCAACATAGGTCATGATAATATGTGAAAACTAAATGCGGCCACAGCGGGAAATGAAAGACATTGTTTCTAATTTTGCAGCAGGAAATAAAACTATATGAAACAATCAATATTGAAGATTGATAAATGTTGCAAGAATTAAATTTTGCAAGAATCAATACCCAAGAGATAAAGATTGAAAGATTGAGACTTTTGCTGCTGATTATGCAATTACAAACCCTTTTGGCTCGGCTTCTAGTGTTAGTTTCCATCACCTTTTATCTCTTAGATATCCCCATGATGCAACCTAAAACACAAAGATTGATAAATTGATAAGTATCAGTACAGTCTTACCCCATGGTATAAAGTTCATCTGCATAACAAATGTTAGATAAATGAAAAACTAAGTTCATAACATTAGTTTGTAAATTGTTCAACATAAACTTCATATTCCAATGAGTACGACAGCCACAACACATAACATTGGGTTTGAGCATACTTGAAAATATTCAACCAATAGACTTGAATGATGGCCTAGCATTCCATTATAAATGATCTTAGCTCCAGATTTCATTAGAATCAACTACATGAAAAATAAACCGTTCAATATTTTGACTCGTATGTTATCGGTGTGTAGACTAACTTTGCATCATTGTTGAACCTTTTCATGAACAAACCTTTGTATTTTTGTTAAACCTTTTCAAGAACATTGCTTGCAAAAATCCTGTAAGTTATGATAGAGGAACAAATGTAAGGATTAAAAGACAAAATTGCCAACTTGCTAAAAATGCAATTACCAAACCAACTAAAAGCGATTACAAAAGAACAAACTAATATAACACCAACCAACATCACCTTAATCAAAGCTGCAACAATAGAAAGCCTTTCTTCATTTGAATTTTCAGATTCAACAAACCAACTTACTTCTATGTGAACTATGTTATCAAAAACACATTTTGTGAGTCGTTTGGAAGCTCAACATAGGAGTACTTATGGAATATTGATATAATGTGATTTGAAGACACTCATTACACAAAATATTATTACATTATAAACAAAAACAATAAAATAGATATGATCCAGAACCCACAAAAATCAAACCTAATTTTTCAAACGATAAAGAATGCAGAAAAGAACCCACAAATAGATATGAACTGACCTTTAAAACTTTCCGTCAATCTCAAACTGAATGAATGGAACTCAGTTATCGAGAAGAAATAGATGAAAGGAAATGGGGAACAGCTGAAGAATGAAAATGAGTTGGATATGGATGAAGGAAATGGTACTCTTCTTCAAGCATGAAATACTAATGAGAGAGATTTGAGTATGAAAAAAAGAGAGAGAATAGGGGAAAGAAAGGAGAGAGGAAAACTTTTGAGAGAGAAAAAGGGTTCTCAAACCCTAAATCTCAGTCGTACGGGAAAGAGTTTGGGGAGGCCACCTAGAAAAAGGAGTGAGTTTGATTGAGCAATACAATTGCATTTAGTCAATTACAATAAAGGGCAAGACTTAGTGTAAATAATTTTAATTGAAAAGGGTATATAAGGGAGAATGGTGGTATGTTCTATTAATGGATAGGTAGTTGATTGTTGGATCTTATTGTCATTGTGAACTTCTTATGCCAATGTTTTGTCAATAAGTAAAAAACAGTGAAACTGATAATTATTAGTACACACATATTTAAATATTAATTTTGAGTATTTGAAACTTTGAAGAAATATATATCAAGTCTCTAAAATCAATTTTATTAATGTAGGTTTTTTTTATAGGAAATAATGAAGATATATATATATATATATATATATATATTAAAGGATATCTATAGGGACTATAAACCAACTAAACAGTTATAAGAAAAAATTATGCATAAATATTACAATCTTTAAAAAAATCAGTGGGACATTTATACCACTAATAATAACTGCAAGTATCAACTGCAAGTTTCCTACACCTAACCACCTCCATGAGAGCAAAAGAATTCTATTGAAGATGACAGCCACACTACCAATTTCATCATTAAAAAGAATTTTATTTCGACTCCTCCAAATACATCAGCAAGTGACAAACCAGATGTAGCAAACTGTCGAATTACAACACTTTCCAACCAAACAAAAATTTCAAGCCAAAACATGCTCACCACAAGTATCTACATTAATAACTGGAATACCCACCCAAGCTGCCACCTTTTTCCATACCATCTTGACTAATGGGAAAGAGAAGAAAACATGAGAAGTATCTTCAACTCCATTGAAATAAAATACACAAACTTGCTCATGTGGATTTACAATAATCCCTCTTGCTGTTAAACAGGGTCGTGTAGGCAGCCTGTCACGAATAAATCTCCAACCAAATAACTTGAATTTCAATGGCATCCTAGTTTTCCACATAATGTCCAAAGCTTCCATGGATGAGGCATCCAAATCCACCTGCAATATAACCTGCATAATCTGATTGTAGCATGATTTTACAGAAAAAGAATTGCACAAACCAAATGGCCAGAAGAAAGAATCATCAACATCAGCAGTCGAAACCACTTTTGTAAACAGCTGCATAATACTACACATTTCGTCTTGCAGATTTAAGTTATCATGAAACTGGAGGCCGACATTCCACCTCCATATCCCATTCACCCAGCCCCCCATTTCTGCTACGACACATAGTTTAGTTTACGTAGCTTCGTATAAACTCGGATAAAGCACCCTTAAGCACTCAACACCTACCCATTTCACAGTCCAAAACGGGATAGAGTTGCCTATTCCTTGTTTGCAGGCTAGCATTTTAGTGAAATCTACCCTTATGACTGAGCATCTTGTAGCGCAATTTTTGTGGTTTCGAATCACTATCGCTTTGGTACTACAGTTCAATTCATTTTTTATCCTGTGAAGCTGATTAAGGAAGGGAAATAGATGTCTCCAATTAACCCTGCTTGCATACTGAGGTTAAAGAGTCAAAACTGTTGGTTTACAGATGCTATCAAAAGAGGGGGTATGTCTTTAGGATATTTCGTTTAAGAACGGGGTGTCGTGACTGTAAAGGAGGATTTTGGTAAGGTACTAGGTCTGATGTTTTTGATGGATGTGTGAGGGTAATGGAATTTGAGTTTTTTTATTAGTATGCTCGCTAAGATTTCGCAATCTTATGCCTACGTATTCTCATTTGACGAAACAGGGAAATCTGAGCGATCGTAGTTCCTCCTACTCTATGGGAGGAAAGAGATGTTTTGGTGTCTTGTTCAAAGCCCAAGATTGAAGCTAAAGGTGATTTGCATCTTGTTCAAAGCCCAAGATGTGAAGCTAAAGGGTTTTTTTTGTCTCTTGTTCAAAGCCCAAGATTGAAGCTAAAGGTTTGACTGAGAGAGAACTTGTCATCTCTAAAGAGGGATTGGGCTTCTTCTGAGGGAATTATTGATTTTTGTCTTGTACAAAGCCTAAGATTGAGGCTAAAAGGGATTTTGACTCCATTGGGGAGAATGTATCTTGTATAAAGCCCAAGGTGGAGGCTAAAATGGTTTGAATCAACAAGAGAGTACTATTATCTGTCCTGTATAAAGCCCAAGATGGAGGCTAAAAAGGTTGACTCAACAAGAGAGTCTTGAACAGGTGATTGACTCAACAAGAGAGTCTGAAGGTTGATTGACTCAACAAGAGAGTCTTTTATACTCAACAAGAGAGTGATTTGCTATCTCGTATGAAGCCCCAGATTGAGGCTAAAAGGAGATTGACTCAACAAGAGGGTCTTTTATACTCAACAAGAGAGTGTTTTTTACATGTCTTGTACAAAGCCCAAGACGGAGGCTAAAAGTGGTTAACTCAACAAGAGAGTCTGAAAAGGTTAGGTCCGCTGGGGAGAATCATTTGTACAAAGCCCAAGAGGAGGCTGACTTACTGCTGATGATTATTGAGATCCTGAAGCAGATCCAAGTGTGGGGAACTCTCATGAGAGAGACCGGGTTTCTACTGGAGATTGATCTAGAGTGATCAGTGTTTTTTCCTATGTTTGAAAGAAACTTGAGAATGTCTTTGAGACTCAAGAGGTTTAGACTGTCCAAGTCTAAAGTTTTATCTTTTGTACAATGCCCAAGAGGAGACGCGGGCATTAAGGGATGAGTATCAACCCTAAAATGGCCGGAGTTTTGACGCTGGAAAGACTGCTCTAGCAAAGGATGACTAAGTTATGTCTTATACCTTTAGGAGGTCGTCAGGGTCCTTGTATTAAGCCCAAGAGAAGGCATGAGAACTTCTAAGAAGCCGAAGGGTCCTTGTACAACACCCAAGAGGAGGCGGAGATGCTTTTAGGAAGTCTGTGGGTCCCCAAACCAAGAGAATTTCAAGAAATGCAATTCACAGAGAAGAGATCATTCCAGGAAAGTTCGAGAGTTTGGAAGAAACTAAAGAGATGTCATTCACATAGAAAAGATCATCTCTGGGGAGTTAGAGTTTCTTTGACAATTTCTAAGGGTGACAGTTTGAGAAAAGGTTCACCGAGAATACTGCCTTTCTCTTTGTTCCATATTGTTTAACCCCAAGAGGAGGGAAGACTGTATCTGGAATCCTACGAGGGATCTAGTTTTGTTAGTATTCGAGAGTGACCAACAGGCTTTACCTAGTTCTAGACGTAGTTGCCGGGGAAAACTCTAAATAACTATACTAGTATTACACAGTGGATATGTGACAAGTATACAAAAGGATGTGAAAGAAGACTTACAGTGAAACATCCCACAATACAGTTATATACATATGAAAGCGGTAAATGAAAGCGGATAAACACTTACCCGTTGTAGAGCTTCCATGCTGTCTTGTTAGTTGTTCAACAAAGAAATTAAAGAAAGTTTTGATAAAAACATATATTTGAATTCAAAGTCAAAGGAGAAAGTGTTTTAAAAAGATTGTTGGGGCTTACAGCTCAAGGAGAGGCCCAAGTTTTAACGATGATCGCACCATTGTCTTAAAGATCGCATCGGGACTTATACAACGACTGAGGCCCAAAAAGTTTTTATGTACAAGGGGATGGGTCTTACACTCTATTAGATGCCCAAAGATTTATTTTTGTACAAGAGATGGGACTTACAACTCAAGGAGAGGCCCATGGGTTTTTTTTAAAAAGGCGACGATCGCGCTGAACGATTGAAAATATATAGAGGGACTTATACAATGTGTGAGGCCCAAAGGTATTATTTACAAAGGGGTTGGGTCTTACACTCTATTAGAGGCCCAAAGAGTTTTTAAAAAGAAAATTGGGACTTACAACACGAGGGTAGGCCCAGATTTGTTTTTGCTCTGAAATGGTGATTGCGCCGAGATTCTTTTACGCCGAGGGACTTATACAATGTCTGAGGCCCAAAAATGGGTTTGGTTAAAAGGGGATTGAGTCTTACACTTTATTAGAGGCCCGTGAGTGTTTGAAAATGATTGATGATGGTTGAATTAATCAAAACCCTAATTTCGTTTAAAAAAGGAATTAATTTTGTTAAAAAATTAATAAAAAGTATTGAAAACATGTGAAAAATGAGTGGTGATCTTGGATCAATGTTTCAAAAATCATGTTTATATCCACAAAATGATTGGAAACTAATTAAATTTGGAAAATCAAGGAGGAAAAAAATTCTAAATGTTAAAAAGTAAATAAAAGATTAATTCTTTGCAAAAATATCAAGTATATGAAATAAATAATATTTTTGGGAATTTTTGGCAAAATAAAATATTTTAACATTTTTGTGAATTATTAAAAAAAGAATCAACTCAAAATCATTAAAACGCAGAGATAAATTAATTTTTGAATCAATTAAATAAAATCACAAAATTCAAATATTGAAATTTGTGAAAAAGGCGCCAAGAACATGGGACAAAAACACGCGCGAAGGGAGTTTTGCTCAGATTTGCATTTTCTATCCAATCTCACTGAATACTTGATGAAATCACACAATCCACATATCAATCTGCTCGTTTTCACCTGACGATCATGTCTATAATCTTTAATTTCATTTATTTTAAGCATGGAATAAGAAATCAAGACAAAACCTCAAGAACCCTAAAATTTGCATGAAGGCTGAGAATTTTGATACACGATTCAAACAAAGCAATTAATTGAGGGAAGACATTCTATGCATGATTATGAACATTTGGCAAAAGTATTGTGCGAGGAAATATGCATAGATTAAGAGATGGCTAAGTTTAGGCTTACTTGAAGGTTGTGACAGCAAGAGCAATGTGATTTTTGAGTTGGAGGTGTTACAGATGAGTTGTGATGATCTGAACAGCTTCCCTACACCATATAGAGTGTGTTTGAATGCTTGGACTTGATTGGAAATGGCTGGATCACTTCATGTCATCTCAACTGCAACTTGGTTGAAAACATGAGTAACTGGCTGGTGATTCTGAGAAATCAGTGTTACAGTTGTGTGTTTAGTGTTTTATCAGCTCACATATGATGTTTAAGAGGTGTTAGAGCAATTGGTTTGAGTGGAATTGCTCTCTGCTAAAAAATTCGATAGTGACTTGCTAAGAAAGGCATTTTTGAGAGTGAGAAGATGATTTTGATAAAGGCAAGTGTTGTAGGCCTTTGGTGTACTTAAACTGAGCACAAATGAGCTCTATTTATAGTAGAGCAAGTTTGTTTTGCAAGCAATAGTGAATGGCAACTGCAGCAGCTCATTGTCCAATTGCATCACTTTGGAATCTTAAGTCTCCTCTAGCCATTGACTAAAGGTTAGAGCACAGGCCTTTGGTTCCCTAGTTCAGAGATCAGCCTTGACTCATTCAGTAGGAATAGTGTCAGTTCATGCCACCTTGGTGCATCCATTGAATGCTCCAAAACAAAATTAGAGTCTTGTCCCCTTTTTAGGGTTTTTAGGTTTGGCATGCTATTTGTAGTTCCAAAGACTTGGGAGGCTAATGGATTAGTGTTTGTTCCTCCTTGGTCTCCCCTAAGGTGTTCAGATGGATAAACTTGTTTGTCATTTGCACAATTTGATCAAATCAATCAAAATGCACAAATCTGCCTTGCCATGACAGTTGTAACACCTCATTTCTACCCAGAAAAATTATTTTAAAATCAGAGTTATAAAATTTTTTCAACTTTAACGGGATATCACATTTTCAACTTTAAAATTCAATCACATAATGGTTAATCGTGAAGGATACATAATGATTTGAGGGAACATAAACCAACAATAAACTTCAACTTTATTCAACTTTAGTAAATGCAATGCAGCGGATTCATTAACAACTTAGTAGCATCTTTATTCCACATAAAACAACTTCAAATGAGACAACAAAGCATTTTTCAGCAAATGCACTAAAAATTCAGCATGTAGACGAATAAATAAAAGACATGCTCTATCCCCCCGAGTGCTACGTATCAGAGCGACAACCACCGACTCAAACTAAGGTAACCGGTTACTCCTCTTGATTACCTGCACGTTGCCAACATACGGACAACATTCAAACAGAAGGGGTGAGTTACCGAAAATTATAAACGGAGTATGATAAATAATACATAGGCAAGAATCATACAAATAATCACCAATTCACATCAACAACCAACAAATAAAAAAATCAGCAACAACAAATAAAAATCAACAACAACTTAAGAAAATACA
Organism: Lathyrus tuberosus; assembly: GCA_022829125.1. NCBI lineage: Eukaryota > Viridiplantae > Streptophyta > Magnoliopsida > Fabales > Fabaceae > Lathyrus > Lathyrus tuberosus. The sequence continues at coordinate 2,556,189 of JALAZF010000115.1, read as the reverse complement.
ACTTTAATGAGACTCGACAATGCTATGCATGTGGTACCATCGGAGTAAAACTCCTAACTTAATATTGCCAGTTTATCGAGGCATCAAGGCATAAGCCTTCAACTTTCAACTTTCAACATATGCCAATCCAGGCCAACGTGGTGTGAGCAACGCTCCGACACAAAATGCAAAGTATGTTTTATGACATGCACAACTCATCAACATAAACAACTCAACAACTTCCACAACATAATCAACTTAAACAACATAGCAACTTCTTCGACATCAACAACTTATATCAACGTTGGCTTATCGAGCCTACAACTTACAATTCGTCCGTAAACCAGAAATATATTACAACTCAGCTGTACCCGCAATTCGACTTTTTCGACATAATTTCAGCGAAATACTTCAACAAAAGTCATCTACTAAATTACCCGACTTAGCCCGACAATTTTCGTTAAATTCCGGACAACTAAGTTTTTCGCCTAAATCGGCTAAACCGACTAAAACTGCACTATTTTAACTTCTGTCATTTAATCCCAGTTTATTACAAAATTCTACTTCCTGTTACGATTTCCGTAAAAATCAATTCCAAGCTTCTGTCAAAATTCTGCTCCTGCTACTTGTTCTATTTTCTGTTAACACTGCAACTGCTACCTTTTCCAATTTTCTGTCAAAATTTACCACTGCTACTTAATTAGATTTCTTGTTAAGTTTCTGCTAGGTAATAATTAACATATTATCTTTCTGCTATAAAACTAATGCCAACCTCTTGATTTAATAAAGTATGATTTAGTAATACATTGTATTAAACAAAGGAAAGTGGTTATCATTATTGAATTAATTGGAAAGTATGTGATTACAGTGTAAGGATTTAAAGTGGGTTAATAATACTGATACTCATATAAAACAAAAAACTAATTCCTTGCATTTATGAGCGCCCCACCCTTGTTTAGAAGTTAAGTGGTCTGCGCCACATTGGTAGACAAGAGAGACGATAAAACACAAATTCCATATAGTACAATTGCTAACAGACCTATAAATATTGACTTCAACCACAACACGATAGTAACAGAATCAATGTTATGAATTATGCAGCAATAATGATCAACATCCCACAATTACAAAATAAACATTACAGGATGCCAACAAACACATTTTCTCCTATTTATTGAAATTCCAACGCGTCCTAAACTATTTTATAAACCATACTTTTGTTACGACGACACTGAGTCATTATTAAAATGGAACAACGTGTATATACTATTCAAGATCCTTTTAAAAGCATACAAATTCATATGAAAAGTGATGTATATATTTATTTATATAGCATGAGCATGTACATTATCATTAAAGCATACAAATTACCAATATAAATATTTAATCCTATTATGTTCAGAATCTTCAAAATTCGTATGAATAGTTTACCCTTTTTACGCTACACTGAAATAGAAGCAGGGGAGTATTTCCCAGATTTCAACATCAGTAAGTACCCCCAATTATTAAATGGGTCTCTAAACTATCACCAAAAAAATCAGTTTCCAAACATCAAAATTAATAATTTCAGAGATTAATTTTAATCGAAATAACTTCAGCTCTCACAGGAAATTTTTAGGGTAATTTTAATACTAGTTTTACACAATAACCATCACCCAAATAACATTCATCATAACCCAGTTATAATAATTGAACCCACCCTTACCTAATTGGATTGAAGGTAGCTCGAATCTTCGGATTCCGAAAATTTGACGCCTGTAGCGGTTTGTCTCTCGATCCCAACTTCTCTCACGTTCTTCTTTTTTTTTCTAACTGACTCTCTAAACTTTACTATTCTTTCTATTTCTCTTGTTGTATTTGTTTTATTAAAATAATAATATTCAATTATAATATCTAATGGGCCTAAAACATGCACCCCCTAATTTATTAATTCCGACACGAAACCAAGCCCACTTAATCGAACACACTCCAACTACGATAATATTACTACTAATAGTATTCTGCGACTATAATATTATTTCTAATATTATTTCTGTGACTTACCAACTTAATATACCGACTTAACGACTTAATTCACCGCAACACCAAAATCAACCGAATAACTCACAAACAATTAATTAAATATTCAATTAAATAAATAATTAAATATTTGGGCGTTACAACTCTCCCCTACTTAGAATATTTTCGTCCTCGAAAATTTACCTGATTCAAACAGCTCGGGATAAGAGTCTTGCATCTTGCTCTCCAACTCCCACGTCATGCTTTCTCCGGTAGCTCCCAACCAGATAACTTTCACCAACGTGATCTCTTTCCCTCGTAAAGTCTTCATTTCACGATCCGCGACTCGCACAGGCTTCGTCTCCACCGTGAGATTATCCCGTACTTGCACATCATCCATATTAACCACATGAGACGGATCTGAAATGTACTTCCGAAGCTGCGACACATGAAATACATCATGCAGGTTCAAAAGATTTGGCGGTAACGCCATTCGGTAAGCAACCTTCCCAACTCTGTCCAAAATCTTATACGGACCAATAAAACGAGGAGTGAGCTTTTTAGACTTCAAAGCTCTCCCAACACCAGTCACAGTCGTGACTCTCAAAAACACATGATCACCCGCTTGGAATTCCAAATCCTTCTTCCGCTTGTCATGGTAACTTTTCTGTCTACTCTGAGAAGTTTTCATCTTCTCCCGAATCAACTTCACTTTCTCGGTAGTTTCTCGAACTAATTCCGGTCCAAGTACTACACTTTCACCAGATTCATGCCAACACAACGGAGTTCTACACCTCCGACCATACAGCGCTTCAAAAGGTGCCATTCCGATACTAGAATGGTGACTATTATTATAAGGGAACTCGATCAATGGAAGATAAGTATCCCACGAACCTCCCTGCTCAAGAACACAAGCTCTCAACAGATCCTCCAATGACTGAATAGTCCTCTCAGTTTGACCATCTGTTTGAGGATGATACGCCGAACTCAACCTCAGCTTAGAACCCAACGCTTCTTGTAGGCTCTTCCAAAACTCCGACGTAAACCTCAGATCTCTATCCGACACAATACACAAAGGAACACCATGCAACTTCACAATTGCGCGAATATAAATCTCTGCCAACTTCGCAATTAGATATGTGATGTTAATAGGTATAAAATGAGCCGACTTCGTAAGCCTATCAACAATCACCCAAATTGAATCATGTCCTCTTGAAGTCATAGGCAGCCCTGTCACAAAGTCCATAGAAATGCTATCCTATTTCCATTCTGGAATCTCTAACGGTTGCATCAACCCAGCAGGTTTCTGATGCTCAACCTTCGACTTCTGACAAGTCAAACATGCATACACAAATCGTGCCACATCTTCTTTCATTCCGGACCACCAAAATATCTTCTTCAATTCTTGATACATTTTAGTAACTCCCGGATGAATACTCAGATTACTTCTATGACCCTCTTCAAGAATTTTCTTTTTCATATCTGTATCATCTGGTATACAAATTCGATCATGCAGTCTCAACACACCTCGTTCATCAATCTTAAAGTCACTCTCATCCGATTGACCACAACTATTCATGATGTCCACTAGTTTCACATCTCGCTTCTGAGCCTCTCTAATACTGTCTAGAAAATCATTGTTAATCTTCAACATACCCAGCATAACACTCTGCGGTGTCACTTCGCAAACCAAACTCATATCTCGAAATTGCTCAATTAATTCCAATTCCTTAATCATCATCGCTGACATATGCAAGGTCTTTCGGCTTAAAGCATCAGCCACAACATTAGCTTTGCCCGAATGATAATTTAAACCGAAATCATAATCTTTCAGCAATTCTAACCACCGTCGCTGCCTCATATTCAACTCCTTCTGGTCAAACAAATACTTTAAGCTCCTATGATCACTATAAACTTCAAATCTAGAGCCATAGAGATAATACCTCCAAATCTTCAGCACAAAAACCACCGCACCAAGTTCCAAATCATGCGTAGGATAATTCCTTTCATGAGTTCTCAACTGTCGAGACGCATAAGCAATTACTTTATTATTCTGCATTAGCACACCTCCTAAACCCATCAACGAAGCATCACAATAAACCACAAACGGTTCTCCTGGATTCGGTAATGTCAAAACCGGAGCCGACGTCAACCTCTTCTTCAATTCTGTAAAACTTTCTTCGCACTGAACATCCCACACAAAAGCTTTACTTTTACAAGTCAATCTAGTTAACGGAAGTGCCAACTTAGAAAACCCTTCAATAAACCTTCTATAATAACCAGCTAGTCCCAAAAAACTTCTAATCTCAGTAGCCGACCTTGGAGTTTCCCATTGCAACACAGCATCTACTTTAGAAGGATCCACGGCAATACCACTACCTGAAATCACATGACCAAGGAAACTAACTTCTTTCAACCAGAACTCGCACTTGGACAGCTTCGCATACAACTGCTTGTCTTTCAAAACTTCCAACACTGTTCTCAAATATTCCTTATGCTCTTCTTCTGACTTAGAGTAAATCAGAATATCATCAATGAATACAACCACAAAACGATCCAGATAAGTATGAAAAATGCGGTTCATGTATTCCATGAATACTCCCGGCGCGTTAGTAACACCGAAAGGCATCACCGAATATTCATAATGTCCATACCGTGTTCTGAACGCCGTCTTCTGAATATCCTCATCTTTCACTTTAATCTGATGATAGCCCGATCTCAAATCAATCTTGCTAAACACACGAGCACCCACCAACTGATCCATCAAATCATCTATTCTCGGAAGTGGATACTTGTTCTTGATTGTTACTTTATTCAGCTGCCTATAATCAACACAAAGGCTCATACTTCCATCTTTCTTCTTTACCTACAACACTGGAGCTCCCCACGGCGATACACTTGGTCTTATGAACTTCTTCTCAAGTAACTCTTCCAACTGCTTCTTTAATTCAGATAACTCGGATGCCGACATTCTGTATGGTGCCATCGAAACAGGTCTAGTACCGGGTACAAGATCAATTGTAAATTCAACCTCTCTCTCTGGCGGCACATCAGGAAATTCATTTACCACCTGCAATTCTTCAATCTTATCTTTGCTCTCAAAAGACAACGTTGCCATCAACGAAAACATCTGAGCTTCTTCTTTCATCAATTGTTGTAACTCTCTGAAAGACAACAATCCAACCCCTTCCTCTTCCGGAGTAGAAAACCTCATCGACTTGCGATAACAATTTATATGAACATAGTTATACTCTAACGAGTTCATACCTAGGATTACATCCATTCCAGTCAGCGGCAAACAAACCAAATCAACATAAAAGTCTTTATCGAAGATCGATAAAGGACACTTTAAACACACAAGAGAAGTAGTCACCGATCCCTTAGCCGGAGTCTCGACGACCATTTCTCCATTCATAGCAGATAACTTAAGACCCAATCTTTGAACACAATCTACAGAAACAAAACAATGTGTAGCACCAGTATCAATAATAGTAATTAAAGGAGTACTATTAACGAAATATGTACCTTTGATAAGTCTGTCCTCATTAGCTGTCTGAGTTCCTACTAATGCGAACACTTTTCCGGTCTGAGCTTTCTTTGGCTTCTGACACTGATTACCAATATGCCACTCTTCACCACAATTAAAACAGATCATGTCCTTGTGTTTGCAATCAGATATTGCATGCCCAATCTTACCACATCGGAAGCACCTCTTCGCCTCAGCAGTACACACAGTACTCTTATGACCAGATTTTCCACATTTGAAACAAGTTATGCCAGCAGGAGCATCTCCCCTACTAGTCTTCTTGCCCTCAGTCGCTCTCTGTTTACCTTTTCCAGCTGGAGCATCATAAGGCTTACCACGGTTCTGTTGTTGCTTGCCTCTTCTATCACTAACAATCTTGTAGTGAGCATTATTGTCCTCTTCATAAATTCTGCAACTATCAACCAAATTAGAAAAGACACGAATCTTCTAATACCCAATAGCTTTCTTGATTTCAGAGCGCAAACCGCTTTCAAACTTAATGCATTTAGAAAACTCAGCATCATCACCGGTATAGTATGGATAAAACTTAGCCAGCTCAACAAACTTCGCAGCATAATCAGTAACCGACATAATTCCTTGCTTCAGTTCAAGAAACTCAATCTGCTTCTTACCACGGACATCCTCTGGATAATACTTCCTCAGAAACTCTCTTTGGAACACATTCCAAGTGATAACTTCACCTGTAGTCTCCAACCTTTGACGAGTCTCTAGCCACCAGTCATCAGCTTCGACTGCTAGCATATGAGTTCCATAACGAACCTTCTGCGCTGGAGTGCAGTCCATCACACGGAAGATTCTCTCAATCTCATTCAACCAGTCAAATGCTCCATCAGGATCATACTTGCCCTTGAAGGTAGGCGGATTCTCCCTCTGAAAAGTCGCCATACTACGAGATCCATCATTCTCGCCAGCATTCGGTAAATTCTGCACAGCCTGAGCCATTGCTTGCATTGCAGTAGCCATTGCAGCATCGTTCCTTCCAGCCATCTCAAATTATCACTACAACATAAAAAAAAGTTAGAACCAAATAACAATACTCGATTGTTAGACAACTACGACTCGACACTTGGCCGGACGGACCGACCTGCTCTGATACCACTAATGTAACACCCCATTTCAACCCAGAAAAATTATTTTAAAATCAGAGTTATAAAATTTTTTCAACTTTAACGGGATATCACATTTTCAACTTTAAAATTCAATCACATAATGGTTAATCGTGAAGGATACATAACGATTCGAGGGAACATAAACCAACAATAAACTTCAACTTTATTCAACTTTAGTAAATGCAACGCAGCGGATTCATTAACAACTTAGTAGCATCTTTATTCCACATAAAACAACTTCAAATGAGACAACAAAGTATTTTTTAGCAAATGCACTAAAAATTCAACATGTAGACGAATAAATAAAAGACATGTGCTATCCCCCCGAGTGCTACGTATCAGAGCGACAACCAGCGACTCGAACTAAGGTAACCGGCTACTCCTCTTGATTACCTGCATGTTGCCAACATAGGGACAACATTCAAATAGAAGGGGTGAGTTACCGAAAATTATAAACGGAGTATGATAAATAATACATAGGCAAGAATCATACAAATAATCACCAATTCACATCAACAACCAACAAATAAAAAATCAGCAACAACAAATAAAAATCAACAACAACTTAAGAAAATACAACTTTAATGAGACTCGACAATGCTATGCATGTGGTACCATCGGAGTAAAACTCCCAACTTAATATTGCCAGTTTATCGAGGCATCAAGGCATAAGCCTTCAACTTTCAACTTTCAACATATGCCAATCCAGGCCAACGTGGTGTGAGCAACGCTCCGACACAAAATGCAAAGTATGTTTTATGACATGCACAACTCATCAACATAAACAACTCAACAAATTCCACAACATAATCAACTTAAACAACATAGCAACTTTTCCGACATCAACAACTTATATCAACGTTAGCTTATCGAGCCAACAACTTACAATTCGTCCGTAAACCGGAACAATATTATAACTCAGCTGTACCCGCAATTTGACTTTTTTGACTTAATTTCAGCGAAATACTTCAACAAAAGTCATCTACTAAATTACCCGACTTACCCCGACAATTTTCGTTAAATTCCGGACAACTAAGTTTTCCGCCTAAATCGGCTAAACCGACTAAAACTGCACTATTTTAACTTCTGTCATTTAATCCCAGTTTATTAAAAAATTCTACTTCCTGTTACGATTTCCGTAAAAATCAATTCCAAGCTTCTGTCAAAATTCTGCTCCTGCTACTTGTTCTATTTTCTGTTAACACTGCAACTGCTACCTTTTCCAATTTTCTGTCAAAATTTACCACTGCTACTTAATTAGATTTCTTGTTAAGTTTCTGCTAGGTAATAATTAACATATTATCTTTCTGCTATAAAACTAATGCCAACCTCTTGATTTAATAAATTATGATTTAGTAATACATTGTATTAAACAAAGGAAAGTGGTTATCATTATTGAATTAATTGGAAAGTATGTGATTACAGTGTAAGGATTTAAAGTGGGTTAATAATACTGATACTCATATAAAACAAAAAACTAATTCCTTGCATTTATGAGCGCCCCACCCTTGTTTAGAAGTTAAGTGGCCTACGCCACATTGGTAGACAAGAGAGACGATAAAACACAAATTCCATATAGTACAATTGCTAACAGACTTATAAATATTGACTTCAACCACAACACGATAGTAACAGAACAATGTTATGAATTATGCAGCAATAATGATCAACATCCCACAATTACAAAATAAACATTACAGGATGCCAACAAACACATTTTTCTCCTATTTATTGAAATTCCAACGTGTCCTAAACTATTTTATAAACCATACTTTTGTTACGACGACACTGAGTCATTATTAAAATGGAACAACGTGTATATACTATTCAAGATCCTTTTAAAAGCATACAAATTCATATGAAAAGTGATGTATATATTTATTTATATAGCATGAGCATGTACATTATCATTAAAGCATACAAATTACCAATATAAATATTTAATCCTATTATGTTCAGAACCTTCAAAATTCGTATGAATAGTTTACCCTTTTTACGCTACACTGAAATAGAAGCAGGGGAGTATTTCCCAGATTTCAACATCAGTAAGTACCCCAATTATTAAATGGGTCTCTAAACTATCACAAAAAAAATCAGTTTCCAAACATCAAAATTAATAATTTTAGAGATTAATTTTAATCGAAATAACTTCAGCTCTCACAGGAAATTTTTAGGGTAATTCTAATACTAGTTCTACACAATAACCATCACCCAAATAACATTCATCATAACCCAGTTATAATAATCGAACCCACCCTTACCTAATTGGATTGAAGGTAGCTCGAATCTTCGGATTCCGGAAATTCGACGCCGGTAGCGGTTTCTCTCTCGATCCCAACTTCTCTCATGTTCTTCTTTTTTTTTTCTAACTGACTCTCCAAACTTTACTATTCTTTCTATTTCTCTTGTTGTATTTGTTTTATTAAAATAATAAAATTCAATTATAATATCTAATGGGCCTAAAACATGCACCCCCTAATTTATTAATTCCGACACGAAACCAAGCCCACTTAATCGAACACACTCCAACTACGATAATATTACTACTAATAGTATTCCGCGACTATAATATTATTTCTAATATTATTTCTACGACTTACCAACTTAATATACCGACTTAACGACTTAATTCACCGCAACACCAAAATCAACCGAATAACTCACAAACAATTAATTAAATATTCAATTAAATAAATAATTAAATATTTGGGCGTTACAACAGTTGCGCAAGGCATATTGCCATTGCATTAATCTTAGCTCAAATGGGATTTGATGGAGTTCTTTGCCATTTTGGAAAGCTCTCATATGATACAACATATTTGGGATCATAGTTTGTCTTGACACTTTTTGGATCTAAGTGAAAAATTTCCTTACATTTTGAAAAAAGTGAAACAAATTCTGACTTAGTGAAAATTTCACTAAGTGTTGGAAAAAGTGGCATTTTCATGTTTTTGTCATTTTGGTCACTCCATAACTAAAAATCCATGAAGATCTGGAATGAGGTGTAGTTGACACTTTTAAAGTATGCCATGAGATCTACAAATCCATCTTTGGATTAGCCAAAATGGTTGCTTGGATCACAAGTTATGATCCTTGGAAGTTGGTACCCTAGCCACTTTGTTCCATAACTTAGAAAATTTCTAAGTGTTTTATGGTTACCCCTTTTACAAGTTATCCCACTTTTCTTGATTTTTCTTGATGAATGATGATCCCAATCACACATTAACATCATTTTAGGGTTAGGGAACTGTAGCGCGGTTTTTGTGGTCCTGAGTCACGATCGCTTGGGTACTACAGTTCGATTCATTTTTTATCCTATTGAGCTGATTAAGGAAGGGAAATAGATGTCTCCAATTAACCCTGCTTGCATACTGAGTTTGAACAGCGGTCTGTTAGGTTACAGATGCTATGTGGATGTGGGGCCCAATCTTTGGTTATTTTGTTAAGAACATAATGTTTGGACTATTTGTGAGGTTTTTGGTAATGTGCTTAGATTTGATGCTTTTGGGTTGATTCGGTGGAAATACTGGATTCTGGGTTTTTGATTAGTATGCTCGCTAAGATTTTTCAATCTTATGCCTACGTATTCTCGTTTAACGAAACAGGGAAATCAGAGCGATCGTATAGGAGGAAAAGAGGTTGTTTTGGTGTCTTGTTCAAAGCCCAAGACGTGAAGCTAAAGGTGGTTTGTATCTTGTTCAAAGCCTAATATGTGAAGCTAAAGGGTTTTGGATGAGAGCGAATTTGTCATCTCTAAAGAGGAGTTGTTGATGTTTGTATGCTGTGAGCAAGGCACAACTTTGATGCTAAAAGGTTGATTGACTCAACCGGGGTTTTCTTTATACAAAGCCTAAGAGGAGGCTAGTGACCCAACAAAAGGGTGTTTATATGTCTTGTACGAAGCACAAGACGGAGGCTAAAGAGGTTTGACTCAACAAGAGAGTCTTGAACATGTAATTGACTCAACAAGAGTGTCTGGAGGTTGTTTGGCTTAATGAGAGAGTCTTTTATACTCAACAAGAGAGTGTTTTTCTATCTCGTACAAAGCCCGAGATGGAGGCTAAAAGTTGTTGACTCAACAAGAGAGTCTTTTATACTCAACAAGAGAGGGTTTTCTATGTTGTACGAAGCCCGAGATGGAGGCTAAAGTGTTTGACTCAGCAAGAGAGTCTGAAAAGGTTAGTTCCACTGGGGAAAATCATTGTACAAAGCCTAAGAGGAGGCTAAGTATGCTGGTGACTGTTTCAGTTTAGTGACAGGTCCAGTATGTTGTATAAAAGAAAAAATTCGTTCTTATAAAGATTAAAGGTAAGGTTGTGCTTTGGGATTGATCAGAGGATCAGGGTTATTTCCTGTTCTTCAAGGAAATGGAAAATCCAAAGGGTACTGAGACTGTCCAAGTCTACTGGTGTTTTGAGAAATCGATTCTCAGATAGTGAATGATCTTTGTATGATGCCCAAGAGAAGGCTGGTACGTTAAGGGATGAAGGTCAACCCATTAACAGGTCTGACACTTGACTTAGAAATACAGCTCTAGCAAATTGATGACTAGGTTCTATTCCTATACCTGTAGAGGTCTCTGGGTCCTAGTACTAAGCCCAAGAGAAGGCATTAGAGCTTTTGAGAAGCCGAAGGGTCCTTCTACAATGCCCAAGAGGAGGCGGGAATGCTTTTAGGAAGCCTGTGGGTCCCCAAACCAAGAGAAGTTCAAGAAATGCAATTCACTGAGAAGAGATCATTTCATGAAAGTTTGAGGTTTGAAGAAACTCAAGAGATGCCATTCACCGAGAAAAGATCATCTCTGGGGAGTAGAGTTTCTTTAACAATTTCTAAGAGTGACAGTTTGAGAAAGGGTTCATTGAGAATGCTGCCTTTCACGTTTCCATATTGTTTAACCCCAAGAGGAGGGAAGACTGTGTCTGGTAATCCTATGGGGATCTAGTTTTGTTTGTATTTAAGAGTGACCAACAGGGCTTTACCTAGTGCTAGATGTAGTCGCCGAGGAAAACTCTAAATAACTATACTAGTATTACACAGTTGATATGTGACAAGCATATAAAAGTTTGTGAAAGAAGACTTACAGTGAAACAGTCCCACAATACAGTTATATATATGAAACTGGATAAAGAAAGCGGGTAAACACTTACGCGGTTGTAGAGCTTCCATGTTGTTTGGTTAGTTGTTCAACAAAGAAAGCTTTGATAACAATATTCTAAATCAAAGGAGAAAGTGCTTTGAAAAGATTGTTGGGGCTTACAGCTCAAGGAGGGGCCCAAGGTTTTATCAGTGATTGCACTGTTGAATTTGTACAGGGACTTATACAAGTGACTGAGGCCCAAAAAGTTTTTCTGTACAAAGGGACGGGTCTTACACTCTCTCAAGAGGCCTAAATGTGTTTAAAGAAAAGGAATGGGGCTCATAACACGAGGGTAGGCCCAGATGATTTTATTTTTGAACTGGCGATCGCACCGAGATTTTTCTTTAATGTACTGGGTCTTATACAATGCATTGAGGCCCAAAAAAGGTTTTGGTTAAAAGGGGGTTGGGTCTTACACTCTATTAGAGGCCCAAAAATGTTTTTAAAAGAAAAGGTGGGGGTTATAACTCAAGGAGAGGCCCAAAAAGGTTTTCATTTACATGGGATGGGTCTTACACTCTCTCAAGAGGCCCAAATTGTTTGAAAAAGATTTGATGAGGTTTGAATTGATCAAAACCCTAATTTGTTTTCAAAATATATTTTAATTGAATAAAAGTTCAATTAAAATGATCAAAATTGTTAAACATGTGTGAAAAACAAATTGTGGTATTGGATTAATGTTTGACAAATCATGTTTATACCCACAAAATAATTGGAAATTAATTAAGTTTGGAAAATCAAGGGAGAAAAAATGTTTCAAATGATAAAAACAAATAAAACATTAATTCTTTGCAAAAATATCAAATATATGAAATAAGTAATATTTTTGGGAGTTTTTGGTAAAATAAAATATTTTAACATTTTTGTTAATTATTAAAAAAATGAATCAACTCAAAATCATTAAAACTCAGAGAGAAATTAATTTTTGAATCAATTAAATATAATCACAAAAATTCAAATATTCAAATATTTGAAAAAGGGTGCCAAGAACATCTTGGCCTTGCCTGTGTGCTCTGTTTTGCCAAGATTTGCGTTTTCTCATCAATCTCACTGAATACTTGATGAAATCACTCCATCCGCATATCAATCTTCTCGTTTTCACCTCACGATCATGTCTATGGTCTTTAATTTCATTTATTTTAAGCATGGAATAAGAAATCAAAGAGAAACCTCAAGAACCCTAAAATTTGCATGAAGGCCCGGAAATTCCATACACGATTCAAACAAAGCAATTGATTGAGGGAAAACACTCCATGCATGATTATGAACATATGGCCAAATTATTGTGCAGCAAAAAATGCATGAATCATAGAGTTAGAAGAGCTCATGCTTACCTCTTGCAGCTGGTGATCGTGTTTTGTGTTAGAGGTATTACAGCTAGGTTCCAATGATGTGGATAGCTTCCCTAGGTGCCAAGTGATGTGCCTGAGTGCTTGGAATGGTTTGAAACAAGTTGGAACTGAAGATGGTATCTCAACTGTAATTTGGTTAAAACCTAGAGCAGTTGGCTGGTGATTTTGTGAAATCAGTGTTCCAGATGTTGTTTAAGTGTTTGGACCACTTCTATATGATGTTTATGAAGTGTGTGTGTGATTGGTTTGGTTGGAATTGCTCTCAAACTCAAAACCCGATAGTGACTTGCTTTGGAAGGAAATTTTGGAATGAAGGAAGATATTTTGAGGAAAGCATCTGTTTGATGGCTTTGGTGTACTCAAACTGATCACAAATGAGCTCTATTTATAGTGGAGCAAGTTTGTTTTGCAAGCAATAGTGAATGGTAACTGCTGCAGAGGTTTGGCCAATGTTGATCAATGGGAATCCAAGTCTCCTCTAGCCATTGACTAGAGGTTAGGGCACAGGTTGCTGGTTCCCTTAGTCTTGGATATGTCTTGACTGAATTCAGTTGGAAATGGCTCAGTCCATGCCACCTTGGTGCATCCATTAAATGCTCCAAAACAAAATTGGAGTCTTGTCCCTCTTTTAGGCACTTCTAGGTTTGGCAAGCTACTTTTGGTTCCAAAGACTTGGGAGGCTTATGGATCAGTGTTTGTCCCTCCTTGGTCTCCCCTGAGGTGTTCAGATGGATAGAGTTGTTTGTCATTTGTACAAATTGCTCAAATCGAGCAAAATACACAAATCTTCCTTGCCTTGACAGTTTGCAGCAAGGCATATTGCCATTGTCATATCTCATGGCCCAAGTGGAATTTGATGGGTTCTTGGCCATTTTGGAATGCCCTTATATGATACAACAACTGTTTGATCATAATTGGTTTTGATACTTTTTGGATCCAAGTGAAAAATGCTCCTACATTTTGAAAAAAGTAAGACAGATTCTGACTTAGTGAAAATTTCACTTTTTGCGATTTTGATCATTCCATAACTTAAAATCCATGAGGAATTGGAATGAGTTGTGTTTGAAGCTTTTGTGGAGGGCCATGAGAGCTACAAATCCAGCTTTGGATGGGGAAAAATGGCCTTGTGGTTTAAGAGTTATGATCCTCCAAAGTTGGTATGCTAGCCACTTTGTTCCATAACTTAGAAAATTTCTAAGTTTTTTATGGTTACCCCTTTTACAAGTTATCCCACTTTTCTTGATTTTTCTTGATGAATGATGATTCCAATCACACATTAACATCATTTTAGGGTTAGGGAACCATAATTGATCAAAAAATCAAAAAGTCAAACTTTGACTTTTGGGCACAGTTGACTTTTTATCAGATGAATTCCAAACTGTGCGATCCTCTATGAAATCAAGTCCTTGACCTAAATCAAACTTGATGGATTAATTTCATAGGTGTTATAGGGTGTATTGAATCATGTCCCAAAGTTTGGGAGCATGCCTGGGTCAAAAGTCAAAGATACAGTGGACTTTTTCCCGCGAAACCCTAATTGTGGTTCTTATGAGCTTGAAACTTGTTGATCAAACTTCTTGGGTCAATCCATTGTTTCAAATAGATCAATGTGATGTATTTGAGACCCTCAAATCCTCTCTTGAGGTCTTGGCTCATGTTTTGTTCCAAAAGTTAACTTAGGGGTGAATTAGGTCAAGAAACCCTAATTCCTGATTTTTGATGAATGCATCCCCTGAGGCTAAATTGACTTGATGATTGGTTCATGATGTCCCTTGGAGCATATTAGGTTATGCTTTGAAGCATTGGCTCATGCCCAGAGGAAAGTTTCCATCTGGAGGCCCTGGTCGACCAAAACCCTAATTTGGTGACACTGGCGTTCTTGAGGCTTAATCCACTCAGAATGCTGCAACCTTGTGCTTGATTCTTGACGTGGGAGTCCTATTAATCCATTGGGGATGTTTGAGAGGCTAGACAAGTTGAATATCATGTCATTCCTTGATTGATCCTTTGTCTAAAAGCTCTGAAAAGGCTTGAAACCCTAAATTTGATTGTAGTGAAGACTCAACAATCTTTGAGGAGATTGATGAGGTATGATGGTAGATCCATATTTTGTTGATAATTTTCACAATGATGGGAAATCTTAGTGGTCAAAATTTGGGGTATGACAGATACCCCTATTTAATCTTTTTGGACCCGAAGGTGTGAATGGCGAAGGTATTCGGGCATTCGGGGTGCAAGAGGATTAAATATTGAAATACTCGAAATTTTGATGGTGGTTAAGAATGGCCATTCACGCATACTTCTTCTTTTGCTAAGCAATGATGATTAGAAAAGGTAAACTTCCCCTCGATCCTGGTTTCCTACCAAGGAACTGGTCTCAGTTTCTGATTTAAACTTCCCCTCGATCCTGGTTTCCTACCAAGGAACTGGTCTCAGTTTCTGATTTAAACTTCCCCTCGATCCTGGTTTCCTACCAAGGAACTAGTCTCAGTTTCTGATACAAACTTCCCCTCGATCCTGGTTTCGTACCAAAGAACTGATCTCAGTTTCTTTTGTCAATAAACTTTCTTGACAAGGGATGCTGTGCGTAGTGATTTTCCTCAAACTTCTCGTCGAATTTTCCTGGGGAGATGCCATTTGATGGATATATGATCTGATGTCAAAGTTGCTGGGGAACCCAGCAGTCTGAGTTGTAGAGGTACACAAACTTCTCTGTTGGAGACGCCATTTGTCGACTCTACTGGGGAAAGCAGGTCTCTTGAGAGACTGCTGTGGCTTGGGGATATTACATCATACTTTTCTTCGAGATCTTCTCGGAGAAATGCCATACAATGTATCCCAATTTTGAGGTGTTGATGACTTCATTAACATTGACTCTCCGGAGAGCAAAATCAATGTGTTGCTGAAAGTCTTTAGTTGTGAGGCTTTCTCTAGGGATTTTCCTTAACCCGGGAAAGCGAAGATATCATCTTCAATGGCGAAGAGTTACATTTGTCGATGGTCCTCTTGCTTTTCAGAGGTTCGAGTTATCAAAGTGGTCAAGGGCCAGCTTCAATCCAGAAATAAACTGGAGGCGAGGTTGCTCAGACGCGACATTTCTTGACAGGGAAAGAACTGACAATTCAATTGAGAGGACTTTTATCACTTGGGAACATGACCGACTAGAGTGATAGTGATGCAATATGAATATGAATGTAAATCAATAATGCATGATATATGTATGTTTATGCTGACAAAACTGACGCGACGTACAGACTAATAGATGAACATGACTGGATACTTGGCCACTGCAGGGGATGAAAAGTAACACTGGTCTAAAAAGTAGCAATTCTGCCTTGCTTAGGAGAGATAGTCCCTGCGGGGGACAACCGTTGGTCGAGCTTAGGAGGTAAGAACTCTACCGGGGGTGTCAGATGAAACACGGCCTCTGACACAGTTGATCCTTCATCCAGGCGCACTGGTTCAGAAGGAGTACTTTAATTCTGCACTTTGAAGTTCGATTACTTCTGTCGAAGTTATCGACGTTCTTTTGATGTTCAACAGTCAAAAGAAATTGCCATCTTTATTTTAAAAGCAGAAAATGTTTTAACAAGTAAATTCATTTTTGTTTTATTTCAAGAATCGTTGATCATGTTAAAAAATGTCGTCCTATGATGCTAAAACAAATAAGAATTTCAAACAAAAGCACAAGGGCTCAAATTTTATTGATAGGATGGAAATCAGCCAAACGCGTGATTCCATAGAGTATTTACAAAGTTAGAAAATGGTAATTTAAGGGAAAAGGGTTGCATGGAAACATAACGACCATTATCCTTCTACCAACTTTGAATTCTGGATCGTCGAAGATGACCGTGACTGGAGTTTTTCTTCTGTTGGATGGCATTACTGCTGAGGAGTTCAACTGATCAGACGTAGTTAGTTGCCATTAATACCTAATTTTTGCCTGGATTGTACTTTGAGATTTCCAATCCACCGGGATGATTTTTTATTGTGTCTCTAATTTTTGCCTGGACCGTCCTTCCGGGTTTTCAATCCACCGAGACGTCCTTTTTTTTTTAGTTTAGGCGAAGTATTTCTTGACTACATCAATATTTGTGGGGTAGGCAAATTCTTTTCCATCCATGGTTGCAAGTCTCAAGGCGTCGCCTGAGAAAGCTTCTTGACCACATAGGGGCCGTCATAATTCGAAGTCCATTTGCCCCGAGAGTAAGTGAGGAATGATTGTATATTTTTGAGCACAAGGTCTCCTTTCCTGAAGACGCGAGGTCGGACCTTTTTGTCGAAGGCCTTCTTCATTCTCTGTTGATACAACTGACCATGGCATAGAGCCGTTATTCGTTTTTCTTCGATCAAATTTAGTTCATCGTGTCAACTTTGACACCACTCAGCTTCTGTTAGCTTAGCTTCCATCAATACCCGGATGGATGGGATCTCTACTTCTATGGGGAGCACTGCTTTCATGCCATATACTAGAGAGAAAGGGGTTTCCCCTGTTGAAGTGTGGACAGATGTGCGATAACCATGAAGGGCAAAGGGTAGCATCTCGTGCCAATATTTATAGGTTACAACCATCTTTTGAACAATCTTCTTGATGTTCTTGTTAGCTGTTTCTACCGCTCCGTTCATCTTGGGTCGGTATGGAGATGAGTTATGGTGTTCGATCTTGAAATCAGCGCACAACTCTTTCATCATCTTGTTATTCAAGTTAGATCCCTTGTCAGTAATGATCTGGCTTGAAACACCATAACGACAGATTATATTATTTTTGATAAATCGGACCACCACTTGCCGGGTAACATTAGCGTATGACGCTGCTTCGACCCACTTGGTGAAGTAATCAATGGCTACCAGGATGAACCGATGTCCGTTCGAAGCCTTAGGTTCGATCATGCCAATCATGTCGATTCCCCATATAGAAAAAGGCCATGGGGAAGAGAAAACTTTGAGATGCGTTGGCGGTACATGGATTTTGTCGGAGTATATCTGACACTTGTGACATCTCCTCATGTACTTGTAGCAGTCGGATTCCATGGTCAACCAGTAGTATCCCGCTCTCAAAAATTTTCTCGCCATTGTGTGTTCGTTGGCATGAGTGCTAAAGGATCCTTCGTGAATTTCTTTTATCAGCATGTCTGCTTCTGGTCTGTCTACGCATCAGAGCAAGACCATGTCAAAGTTTCTCTTATAGAGTGTGTTACCACTCAGAAAGAAACTACCTGCTAGTCTCCTGAGGGTCTTTCGGTCCTTTCTGAATGCCCCAGGTGGGTACTCTCATTTCTGAAGGAAGCATTTGATATCGTGATACCAAGGTTTATCGTCTATGACTGCTTTAATCGTGAAGATGTAAGCGGGCCGTTCAAGGCGCATTATGTCAATCTTAGGTAGGTCATTCCATTGACCTATACTAATCATGGAAGAGAGAGTGGCTAATGCATCAGCCATGTGATTCTCCTCACGAGGGATATGATGAAACTCGATTCTGTTGAAGAATGGTAACAGCCTTCTCGCGTAATCTTTGTAAGGAATCAGTCCTGATTGGTATGTGTTCCAATATACTTTGATCTGATTGATAACCAGGGCTGAGTCGCCATATACATCCAAGTTTTTGATCCTTAAGTCGATCGCTTCCTCGAGACCCATGATAGAAGCTTCGTATTCGGCCTCGTTGTTTGTGCACTTGAATGTCAGTCGAGCAGTTAAAGGAATGTGGGTACCCTGAGGGGTAACAATGATTGCCCCAATTCTGTTTCTGTAATGATTGACTGCTCCGTCAAAGATAAGTCCCCATTAGGACCCTGGTTCTGGCCCTTCACTGGGTAGTGGTTCATCGCTGTTTTTCATTTTTAGATACATGACATCTTCGTCTGGGAAGTCAAATCTGACTGATTCCTGATCATCCATCGGTTGATGAGCCAAATGATCGGCTAAAATACTTCCTTTGACGACTTTCTGAGCATGGTACTCGATGTCATATTCGGATAACAACATCTGCCAACGGGCAATCCTCCCCGTGAGAGCAGGTTTTTCAAAGACGTACTTGATTGGATCCATTTCAGAGATTAACCAAGTAGTGTGACGAATCATGTACTGGCGAAGATGTTTGGCTGCCCAAGCCAGAGCACAACAAGTTTTCTCAAGCATAGTGTACCGAGTCTCTCAGTCGGTGAATTTCTTGCTCAGATAGTAGATGGCAGACTCTTTCCTTTTGGTTTCGTCTTGTTGGCCAAGTACACAACCCATGGAGTCTTCCAAGACTGTTAGGTAGATGATCAGTGGTCTTCCTTCCACTGGAGGTAATAGAATCGACGGGTTCAACAGGTATTCCTTAATACTGTTGAAGGCGTTTTGGCAATCTTCTGTCCAAACGCAATCCTGGTTCTTTTTGAGTAATTTGAAAATTGGCGCGCATGTCGCGGTCATGAGGAATATGAATCTAGAGATGTAGTTCAAACGTCCCAAGAATCCTCTGACTTGTTTTTCAGTCTTTGGAGAAGGCATTTCTTGAATGGCCTTGACCTTGTCAGGATCAACCTCACTTCCTTTCTGGATGACGATGAACCCTAAGAGTTTCCCCGAACGGACACCGAAGGTTCACTTGTTGGGATTCAAGCGAAGTTTGTATCTCCTCAAATGCTCAAATAATTTTGACAGGTGGGTCACGTGCTCCTCCTCTGTTTTAGATTTTGAAATCATATCATCGACATATACCTCAATTTCCTTGTGTAACATGTCATGAAACAAAGTAGTCATGGCCCTTTGATAGGTTGCCCCGGCGTTCTTCAGACCGAACGACATTACCTTGTAACAAAAGGTCCCCCATGGGGTAATGAACGAAGTTTTCTCCATGTCTTTCGGTGCCATTTTTATCTGATTATAGCCCGAGAATCCATCCATGAAGGAGAAAACTTTGAACTTTGTTGTACTGTCAACCAACATGTCAATGTGTGGTAAAGGAAAGTCATCCTTTGGACTAGCCTTGTTTAGATCCCTGTAGTCTATACACATTCTGACTTTTCCGTCCTTTTTCGGAACTGGTACTATGTTGGCTAACCATTGAGGATATTCTGACATGGCGAGGAAACCCGCGTTAATCTATTTCTATACTTCCTCCTTGATTTTAATGGCCATGTCCGGGTGAGTCCGTCTCAACCTTTGTTTTACTGGCGGACATTCTGACCTTAAAGGTAGATGATGTTCCACGATGCTGGTATCTAACCCTGGCATATCCTGATAGGACCAAGTGAATACATCGGGAAATTCTTTGAGAAGCTTTGTCAAACTCTCTTTGACAGTTGGACTGAGCAGTGCCTCAATCCTGATCTCTTTTCTTTCTTCCTTTGAACCTAAGTTGACCGTTTCCAATGTCTCTTTGTGAGGTTCAATGGACCTTTCCTCTTGTCTGATTAATTGGGAGATCTCTTCTGGAATTTCGTCGTCATCTTCTTCTTCAGCCTCAAATACCGGAAACTCAAAGTCAGGAGAAGGCATCGGATCGTATGTTTTGATGGGGTTGAAAACAAGCAATCTGCATGACGTGATGATTTGTGTTTAGAAGAGATAGAGGGAAAATGCAAGAGTGTGCAGTGTATTTTTTTTTTAAAACTGCTTGTTTATTTTGAATTGTTTTTTAGGATTACCATTTTCTGAAAAGCGAAAAGAGAAAATAACAATTAATGCGGAAATTACAGAACGACGTTATTTTATTTATGAACTTGTCGATTCTCGAAACTACAGCCCTATAAAACAAAACTCTGTCGCTTTGGGCAAAGAGAAGAGGGATACTTACAGAAAGTGAGCCCAATCAAAACATCCATTTCACCTGGGTAGGGTGAAAGGTTAAAGACGGCAATTACTTTGACTTATGAACAATCTTTGGAACATCGACTGCAACCCATTGGCGGCGAATTCCTCGGTAAATCACAAAGTCTGGTACCTTCTTTCTTGGCTTGTCCTAAAAAATGACGTTGATTTCTGGCGGAGCAGGATCATTGGAATCTGTCTCCCAGGAAGAGTTGTCATAGGAGGATTCCTCAGTTGTATTTTGCATATATTTGTGTTCTCAGGTGGATCTCCCCACCCAATTGGCTAAATGTCTTCGAGCCTGATGCGAGAGCTTTCAGGATAAGTTTATTTGACCATGAAGTTGAATTTACCACTCGGTTGTCCCAAGGTGTCCCACACTTCTTTGGAACTGGAGGAGTCGTCCCTCTCGATGACGTTGACCTCGGGAAAAGCATAGTTAATGAATTATAGTCCTGCAAATTTTGCAAATTCATCGTCGTGCTGGATACTTTTTGAATGACCTGAGTGTTGATCCCATGACATGGTGGGAATGCATGTATTCCTTTCAATGATGCTCAGCTGATTTTCATTGTTCGGCTGATTTTCTTGCCCCAAGTCTCCTGGGTACGGCTGCCACATAGGCAGGCCATCCATTGGGCCATAATAGTCATGGTCAAAGTTGTCTTTCATCAGAGTGTCTTTCTCTAATGAATTGGGAGGAGCACGACATCCTTCCGGATCAAAACCTCTGTATATCATTTCGACGTCTGACCTTGGTATAAATCTCGGACTCTGTGCAGGATAGAAAAATGACGTAGGCGCCTCTTCCTGAGACATATAACCGTCCTTATTAAGATAGGATTCCCATTCTTCCTCTATATCGGAGGAATCTTCCTCGTTGATAGTGTGTACTTCTTGGGACACTGGGTGAAGGAAACCTCCACTGTGGAAGTAGTTCTGAATGGGATGAAGACTTTCATTGTTAGAAGCAGTCCGGGTACAGGTTACAGAAAAACCAAGACCCTTCTTTGTTTTATTATCAATAAGAATGACAAGATGTCCCTATCCTTTCGTATTGTTACTTTCAATTGCCTCAAGAGCATCTTTGTACTAGGAAATAGAAGTTCCCTTCTCTGATTGATTCTCATTGCTCACCGAAAGGGCTTGGAATTGAGTCCCAACAACCTCCTCAGGTTCTACACAAGTAGATAATGACAGGTTACTCACGATCAAGGCTTATTCTCCACAGACCGTGACAAGTTGATCGTTCTTGACGAACTTCAATTTCTGGTGCAGGGTCGAAGTGACTGCCCTGGCCTGGTGTATCCAAGGTCTTCATAATAAGCAACTGTATGTTGCCCGGATGTCCATGACCTGGAAATTGATTAGGAAAGTGTGAGGGCCGATAGTTATGGGAAGTTCGACTTCGCCAATAACTGTTTTTCTGGATCCGTCAAATGCTTTGACGATGACCTCACTGCCTCTCATCGGAGATCCTTTGAATGATAGTCGCATTAAAGTGGACTTCGGCATAATGTTGAGAGCCGATCTGATGTCTACCAGTATGCTGGCTAAAGCATCGTCCTGGTAGTTGAATGTGATATTGAGCGCCATGTTGTGACTTTTACCCTCCTCTGGCAAATCCTCATCACTGAATCCTAAGTTGTTGCAGGAAGTGACGTTAGAGACGATGTTATCGAACTGTCGTATTGACACGTCCTGTTCCACAAAGGCATGTTCTAAGACTTTCTGTAGAGCCTCTCTGTGGGCTTCGGAACTGAGTAAAAGTGATAGCACAGAGATCTTTGAAGGAGTTTGTAACAGTTGATCAACAATATTATATTCACTCCTTTGGATGAGCTTCAGCATCTCATCATTGTTTTTCAAAAGGTCGGGATCACTGGATTGACCAACTGGTGGATTGGGAGCTTCTGTCTGAAGTTCCTTTTCTCTGTTAGGTTCTCCAACTCCTCTGTTGAAGATTCAACCGCTCCGTGTTACTCGACTGATGTCTACAATATTCACGATGGAGGGTAATGGAATTTCCTTTCCATTCTCAATTATTGTTGCACCGTATTTGTAAGGGACCGCCTTAGCTGATTCATACGACACTGGTCCTGGCAGGTAAATGACTACAGGAGTCTTCTGATTTTTCTGACTGTCGTAGGTAACTTCAATCAGTTCCCGGCTAGGAACTTTTGATTCTTCAAGTAGAGGGATAATGGTACAAACATCCTTGGTCCCTTCGTGATCAGAGATTACAAAAACATCCTTAATTTGATCAGCGAAATAGTCTGGCGTCCGGTTGATTGACTCGGAACTCGGACATGGGTTAATCTCTTTTCGGTCCAACTGACCTTGAAGGGCTGCTCGCACGAGGTAGCATCCTTGGTTATTCTCTGAGCAGACTCTACAGCGCTAGTAGTTATGTGGTGGCACCTGGCCACGTCCGCTTTGAATGCAGTGTAACCTTACTAGGTCTGTTTCCATAGATCGGACATCCTGACTTTGATGCCTAGTAGGGTTCCCATTAAGCACACTGATTTGTTGCGTGTCTTCATCCATATAGATCGGAAGCCACCAGTGGTTTAACAAGTGTTGTAAAGTTATTTGAATGAGAGGGCACCCTTGGTTACTCTCACAACATCCTTTACAGCTCAGATACTCGTGAAAAGTGAGAAAACCGAGTTGGACTTGCCTGGCGTGTAACTCCACCAAGCTGGTATTCATCAGATGAATATCGAAGATTTGGATCATGTTGATCTGATAGGGGTTTCTATCATGGTAGTCCTGGATCCACCCAAGATCCATCTGACACTGGAGGGCCTCTTGTATGAAAGAGCATCCCTGTTTGTTTACCGAGCAAGTCAGACAGGAATTGTAATCGTGGCGCGACAGATTATGATACTGGCTTTGCCTTGAGTGCATCGCCACCAAGTTGACATTCATTGCACGGATGTCGTGGTTTTGAGTGATGTTGGAATTTGTGTAAGTCATGTTGACTCCACGAACTTGATGCTCTCGGATCCATCCGAGATCCAACTGTTCCTGTAGATCTGATTGCACCACAGAACATCCCTGACTATTTTTAGAGCAGATATCACATTGGTGATAATTATGAGGTGGCACATGGCCGTATCCACTCTGTCTACAATGCATCTTGACCAAATTGGCCCTTAATAAGAGTACATCATGAATTTGATAGATGTTGTTAGACTCTCCCTCTATCAAATTGACCGTAGCTTTCACGTGTTGAGGCAGCGGGTTCGTGAGAACATTCAGATTCGTATCTTTGAAAGATAAAACCCCGCTCCTAACAAGCTTTTGCACATCGAATTTGAAACTGAGACAGTTTTCTATGTTATGCCTTGGTCCTCCTTGATGGTAAGGACAAGTCTGATCCATTTTGAACCAAAAAGGCGGATTTTCTGGTACTGTAAGAGGAGACTTGGTTTGGACGTGCCCCTTGACCAGTAATAATGGAAACAGTTCTGCGTACAACATGGGTATAGGGTAAAACCCCGGTGGTCGCATTGTACGGTTGTTGTTGTACGGGGGACGGGCCTACTGAAGAGGTTGTTGTGTCCTTTGCTGATATTGTTATTAAATCGGTTGGCTCTGAGCAACCTGAGGTTGATACGTAGGAACAGGTGCAGGGTTAATAGCAGGAGTTACAGCCGCTACTGGTTGGTAACGTCGCCTTTCTTTCCGAGAGAGATATTCCCAATATCCTGCTCTTTTTTATTAGGGAGAGCATTACCGTGTCGTTTTGTACTGCTTGAGGATCCAGTGTTTTTAACTAAACGTCCTTCTCGGACTGCTTCCTCGAGACGTACCCCCATGCCTACCATTTCGGTGGTCACTGGGCGCACTGGCAACCATTCTATCGTAGTAGAATGAGCTCAAACTTTTTAAGAAGATCTTTGTCATCTCTTTTTCCTCCAGAGGTGGAGAAATCTGAGCGGTAATTTCATGCCATCTCTGAGCGTACTCCTTAAAGGTTTCCTTGTCCTTTTGTGACATTGATCTGAGTTGATCTCTGTCCGGTTCCATGTCCAAATTGTAGTTATATTGTTGAATGCAAGTAGCACCAAGATCTCTGAACGTGCCGATCGTAGCGCGGTTTAAACCCATATACCATTTTAATGCGGCACCGGTTAAACTATCCTGAAAGTAGTGAATGAGCAGCTCCTGGTTCTTTGTCTGAGCTGACATTCGCCGAGCGTACATCACCAAGTGGCTTTGAGGGCAAGAGTTACCCTTGTACTTTTCAAAATCGGGTACCTGAAACTTGTGCGTGACTTTCACATTGGGAACTAAATAAAGGTATGTGGCGTCCTTTCCAAATAAATCCTGACCGCGAAGGGCTTGCAGCTCTTTCTGCATCTCCATGAATTGTTCCTGGAACTGATTCATTCTGTCGAACATACTTTCATTTCCACCAGAGGGTATCTGTGGAACCTGTCCTTCCGGGACAGTGTGTACCACGGGTGGTGGTATAGTCATTATGGCCGAGACTCTCGGTGTCTCTCGAAGTTTGTAACCTTCAGGAGTTGTTGTCATGCCCTTGGCATCTTTGGTTTCCCGAAGTTTGTAACCTTTAGGCCTAGCGGCTCCTGCTGCGGTTCCTTGATCCTCAGTGATCGGCGGAACATATCCTTTCGAGATATAGTTAATAGGCATGCCCCAGGGACGATCTTTCGGCATTTTGTACCTAGGATCATACTTCTCCACTATGGGCGTTGATGTGATCTCTGAGATCATAGTCCTTTGTTGTTGTATTTGAGCTTTTGCTAGAGCTTGCATGTCGTTATGAAGCTTTCTCAGATCCTCTTTCAGAGTGTTGATCTCTTCCCTCAACTCTCTGTTCTCTTCCTCGAGATCATCCATCTTTTTTTGACAATTGGCCCGAGTATTGTATGAATGAGACACCTTGACTCTAGAATCGAGATACAAACGTGAGATTCATAGGGAAGAAGAATGTGTTTATGATGAATGATATGCAATGATTATATTAATTATATGTTTTTGTTTATTCAAAGTAAACTTCAACAATTAGATTGCAAATATCAAACAGTGGGGAAGATCCCGTTTTATTGAATTCAAAGATTACGGAAATGGAAATACAGTAAATTACAAAGTGTTGTAAAAGGAAATCTAAACTATGGATCCTGAGGAGGGCTCAAGTGCTGGTTCTAGTGCTTTCATTTTCTTTGACCGGGGCTCTTCAGCCATTGTCGGGTTGTCATTCCTTTTCCAAATGAAAGGAGCGAGCAAATTCCTCTGGTCATCCTGATTTTCTACAACATGTTGCTCTAAAATCTCAATCAGAGCATCCTTTTCTTTTAACAGTTGTTGTATTTTCTTGCACTCCATATTGAGAATACGGTACTTGTTCCTCCAAGACCTCCTCTCCTGTTGAACTTTGTGAGAGTCACCTGAAGTTTTTCCGTGTCTGACATGAAATAAAGGATAGAGTCCCTTAATGGAAGAACTTCCTGGTGAGGGTAAGGCATCCTCAGCTTGAGAGTTCTAGTTTGTACCTAGTGGAGATAAGGCTCCACCGAGACACAATCTGGTTTTCCTAGAGACTCTCTTCCTTTCCTGTGAACGTGTTTCCAAGTGTGCACTATTTCCGTCTTTAGTGCCCTGTCATTTTCTCCTTCCTTGAAGAAAAGACCTTCCAGATGAGCATTACGCGGGATATTCCTCATTGGGTATCCAAATTGACGACGAACTAAAACTGGATGTTAATTGATTCCTCCCTTAGTTCCTATAAGGGGTACATTTGGGAAATTTCCACAACGGTCAATGGTCCTGATCTCGTCGTAGATTCGATTGTACCATTCGATGTCGGAGTTGGTAAGAGACATGATTCTCTGCGACCACCGTAAAGTATTCTTTTGATCCCAAAATGCAGCAGACTTGGGTAAGTGGGAAGTGTACCACTTGTAAAGCAGGGGTACACAGCACATGCTCATTCCTCCACTGTATAAATTCCTTAAGTGTACCGAATGATACGCGTCGACAATTAAGGTCGGTACGGGGTTTCCAATCAGAAAAATATTAATGGCGTTGACATCTACGAAGTTATCAATGTTGGGAAACAAAAATAAACCGTATGTGAGCAAAACAAAGATGCTCTCGAAAGCGGCCACGTTCCCTATACTAGCAAAGTATAGAGCTTTCTTTGTTAAGAATTAGGCTGACAAACCCTGGATGTCACCCTTAGTGGTCATGTGAGTCCTGACTTCTGACTCGTCCAGATAAATTGCTCTTGCAATGGTTTGATCCTTTGGAATTTCTTCCAGTCCAGAAAAGGGAGCCTGGTCAGTAATATGCAAATTAGTCAGGTGAGAATACTCCTCCAGTGTTGGTGCTAGTTGATAATCCGGGAATGTGAAATAGTGATAGACCGGATCGTAGATCTGGATTAGTGTGGACAGGATTCCTTCGATCACATGGACCCTTAATAGAGACAGTAGTCCCCCGTATTTGGCTCTGAAAGCCTCGTGGTTGGTGATCATTCTCGCCAGACCTCTTAAATCCTCTAACTTTGGAACCTTGAAGGTGTACTTATGAGTTTTCCTTCTACCGAAATCTAATAGCGCAATCTCCTTTCTCTGACATTGGCAATCATTATCTTAGTTTACTTTGAAAAAGAGAGACTAGAAGAGAAGATTTTTCTTGGTTTTAATGTTTTTTAGATGAATGTATGAATGAAGCACACAAAAACATAGAAAAAACATGGGGTCAAAGGGTCGGTGTCATGAAGTCAAGGCTCTACCCCCCCCAAAGGTTTATACTGGTATTTTTTTGTACTTGTCCACAAAATCATTGATCCCTCGTGGGATAACAACAGTAAGCGGATCGCCAGCAAGCTGATGCATCTTAGAGTGATCTCAGATGAGGGTAGTATCGCGTGACAACTATTTTTGATAGCTTCTGCACTACAAAATGGTTTCAGTCTACTAAAAACCTCAGCTTCTCAAATAACCCAGTCGACCACACTACTTTCAACAACCGGAGTCGTATAGGCAATGTATCTGCAAAGGGAGTCTCCACTGAGTTTGATGGTCGATCGGGGACTCTTAACTGGAATTCACTCCTCGCAAGATTACCCGCATTGCTATCACCTATCTTAGGTGTATACTCAATCTTTCCACATGCGGCATCACACGCATTCCCATTAGCAGAAAAATAAACACAGGTATCAATTAAGAAAAGAAGTATATATATTTGTCTTAATCTTCCTAGACCTCTAGTCTTATGATCCTATATAGACAATGACTCCCCAGCAGAGTTGCCATTTCCGTGTCATTTTGGTGAACTCAAGGTTTCCACCGAAGATTGTAAGAAAGAGAAGACGGGCCCCACGGCGGGCGCCATTTTTTCTGTAGCGCGATTTTTGTGGTCCTAAGTCACGATCGCTTGGGTACTACAGTTCGATTCATTTTTTATCCTATTGAGCTGATTAAGGAAGGGAAATAGATGTCTCCAATTAACCCTACTTGCATACTTTGTTTGAACAGCAGTCTGTTAGGTTACATATGCTGTGTGGATGTGGGGCCCAATCTTTGGTTATTTTGTTAGGAACACAGTGTCTGGACTATTTGTGAGGTTTTTGGTAATGTGTTTAGATTTGATGCTTTTGGGTTGATTCGGTGGAAATACTGGATTCTGGATTTTTGATTAGTGTGCTCGCTAAGATTTTTCAATCTTATGCCTATGTATTCTCGTTTAACGAAACAGGGAAATCAGAGCGATCGTAGTTCCTCCTATTCTATGGGAGGAAAAGAGGTTGTTTTGGTGTCTTGTTCAAAGCCCAAGACGTGAAGCTAAAGGTGGTTTGTATCTTGTTCAAAGCCCAAGATGTGAAGCTAAAGGGTTTTGGATGAGAGAGAATTTGTCATCTCTAAATAGGAGTTGTTGATGTTTTTATACTGTGACCAAGGCACAACGTTGATGCTAAAAGGTTGATTGACTCAGTCGGGGTTTTCTTTATACAAAGCCTAAGAGGAGGCTAGTGACCCAACAAGACGGTGTTTATATGTCTTGTACGAAGCCCAAGATGGAGGCTAAAGAGGTTTGACTCAACAAGAGAGTCCTGAATAGGTGATGGACTCAACAAGAGAGTCTGGAGGTTGTTTGACTCAATGAGAGAGTCTTTTATACTCAACAAGAGAGTGTTTTTCTATCTCGTACAAAGCCCGAGATGGAGGCTAAAAGTTGTTGACTCAACAAGAGAGTCTTTTATACTCAACAAGAGAGTGTTTTTCTATCTCGTATGAAGCCCGAAATGGAGGCTAAAGTGTTTGACTCAACAAGAGAGTCTGAAAAGGTTAGCTCCAATGGGGAGAATCATTGTACAAAGCCCAAGAGGAGGTTAAGTGTGCTGGTGACTGTTTCAGTTTAGTGACAGGTCCAGTATATTGGATAAAAGAGAAAATCCATTCTTATAAACATTAAAGGTAAGTTTGTGCTTTGGGATTGATCAGAGGATCAGGGTTATTTCATGTTCTTTAAGGAAATGGAAAATCCAAAGGGTACTGAGACTGTCCAAGTCTACTGGTGTTTTGAGAAATCGATTCTCAGATAGTGAATGATCTTTGAATGATGCCCAAGACAAGGCTGGTATGTTAAGGGATGAAGGTCAACCCATTAACAGGTCTGACACTTGACTCAGAAAGACAGCTCTAGCAAATTGATGACTAGGTTCTATTCCTATACCTGTAGAGGTCTCTAGGTCCTTGTACTAAGCCCAAGAAAAGACATTAGAGCTTTTAAGAAGCCGAAGGGTCCTTGTACAACGCCCAAGAGGAGGCGGGGATTCTTTTAGGAAGCCCGTGGGTCCCCAAACTAAGAGAAGTTCAAGAAATGCAATTCATCGAGAAGAGATCATTTCATGAAAGTTCGAGCTTTAAAGAAACTAAAGAGATGTCATTCACCGAGAAAAGATCATCTCTGGGGAGTAGAGTTTCTTTGACAATTTCTAAGAGTGACAGTCTGAGAAAGGGTTCACTGAGAATGCTGCCTTTCACGTTTCCATATTGTTTAACCCCAAGAGCAGGGAAGACTGTGTCTGGTAATCCTATGGGGATCTAGTTTTGTTTGTATTTAAGAGTGACCAACAGGGCTTTACCTAGTGCTAGACGTAGTTGCCGGGGAAAACTCTAAATAACTATACTAGTATTACACAGTTGATATGTGACAAGCGTATAAAAGTTTGTGAAAGAAGACTTACAGTGAAACAGCCCCACAATACAGTTATATATATGAAAGCGGATAAAGAAAGCGGGTAAACACTTACTCGGTTGTAGAGCTTTTATGCTGTTTGGTTAGTTGTTTAACAAAGAAAGCTTTGATAACAATATTCTAAATCAAAGGAGAAAGTGCTTTGAAAAGATTGTTGGGGCTTACAGCTCAAGGAGAGGCCCAAGGTTTTATCATTGATTGCACTGTTGAATTTGTACAGGGACTTATACAAGTGACTGAGGCCCAAAAAGGTTTTCTGTACAAAGGGATGGGTCTTACACTCTCTCAAGAAGCCCAAAGGTGTTTAAAGAAAAGGAATGGGGCTTATAACACGAGGGTAGGCCCAGATGATTTGATTTTTGAACTGGCGATCACGCTGAGATTTTTCTTTAACGTGTTGGGTCTTATACAATGCATTAAGGCCCAAAAAAAGTTTTGGTTAAAAGGGGGTTGGGTCTTACACTCTATTAGAGGCCCAAAAATGTTTTTAAAAGAAAAGGTGGGGCTTACAACTCAAGGAGAGGCCCAAAAAGGTTTTCATTTACATGGGATGGGTCTTACACTCTCTCAAGAGGTCCAAAGTGTTTGAAAAAGATTTGATGAGGGTTGAATTGATCAAAAACCTAAATTGTTTTCAAAATATATTTTAAATGAATAAAAATTCAATTAAAATGATCAAAATTGTTAAACATGTGTGAAAAACAAATTGTGGTATTGGATTAATGCTTGACAAATCATGTTTATACCCACAAAATAATTGGAAATCAATTAAGTTTGGAAAATCAAAGGAGAAAAAATATTTCAAATGTTAAAAACAAATAAAACATTAATTCTTTGCAAAAATATCAAATATATGAAATAAGTAATATTTTTGGGATTTTTTGGTAAAATAAAATATTTTAATATTTTTGTGAATTATTAAAAAAAGAATCAACTCAAAATCGTTAAAACTCAGAGAGAAATTAATTTTTGAATCAATTAAATAAAATCACAAAAATTCAAAAATTCAAATATTTGAAAAAGGGCGCCAAGAACATCTTGGCCTTGCCCGCGTGCTCTGTTTTTCCCAGATTTGCATTTTCTCGTCAATCTCACTGAATACTTGATGAAATCACTCCATCCACATATCAATCTACTCGTTTTCACCTCACGATCATGTCTATGGTCTTTAATTTCATTTATTTTAAGCATGGAATAAGAAATCAAAGAGAAACTTCAAGAACCCTAAAATTTGCATGAAGGCTCGAAAATTCCATACACGATTCAAACAAAGCAATTGATTGAGGGAAAACACTCCATGCATGATTATGAACATATGGCCAAATTATTGTGCAGCAAAAAATGCATAGATCATAGAGTTAGAAGAGCTCATGCTTACCTCTTGCAGCTGGTGATCGTGTTTTGCGTTAGAGGTGTTACAGCTAGGTTCCAATGATGTGGATAGCTTCCCTAGGTTCCAAGTGATGTGCCTGAGTGCTTGGAATGGTTTGAAACAAGTTGAAACTGAAGATGGTATCTCAACTGCAACTTGGTTAAAACCTTGAGCAGTTGGCTGGTGATTTTGTGAAATCAGTGTTCCAGATGTTTTTTAAGTTTTTGGACCACTTCTATATGATGTTTATGAAGTGTGTGTGTGTGATTGGTTTGGTTGGAATTGCTCTCAAACTCAAAACCCAATAGTGACTTGCTTTGGAAGGAAAATTTGGAACAAAGGAAGAGATTTTGAGGAAAGCATCTGTTTGATGGCTTTGGTGTACTCAAACTGATCACAAATGAGCTCTATTTATAGTGGAGCAAGTTTGTTTTGCAAGCAATAGTGAATGGCAACTGCTGCAGAGGTTTAGCCAATGCTGATCAATGGGAATCCAAGTATCCTCTAGCCATTGACTAGAGGTTAGGGCACAGACTGCTGGTTCCCTTGGTCTTGGATATGTCTTAACTAAATTCAGTGGGAAATGGCTCAGTCCATGCCACCTTGGTGCATCCATTAAATGCTCCAAAACAAAATTGGAGTCTTGTCCCTCTTTTAGGCACTTCTAGGTTTGGCATGCTACTTTTGGTTCCAAAGCTTTGGAGGCTTATGGATCAGTGTTTGTCCCTCCTTGGTCTCCCCTTGAGGTGTTCAAATGGATAAAGTTGTTTTTCATTTGTACAAATTGCTCAAATCGAGAAAAATGCATAAATCTGCCTTGCCTTGACAGTTTGCAGCAAGGCATATTGCCATTGTCATATCTCATGGCCCAAGTGGAATTTGATGGGGTTCTTCGCCATTTTGGAAAGCCCTCATATGATACAACAACTGTTTGATCATAATTGGTTTTGATACTTTTTGGATCCAAGTGAAAAATGCCCCTACATTTTGAAAAAAGTAAGACAGATTTTGACTTAGTGAAAATTTCACTAAGTGTTGGAAAAAAGTGACATTTTCACTTTTTGTGATTTTGATCATTCCATAACTTAAAATCCATGAGGAATTGGAATGAGTTGTGTTTGAAGCTTTTATAGAGGGCCATGAGAGCTACAAATCCAGCTTTGGATAGGGAAAAATGGCCTTGTGGTTTAGGAGTTATGATCCTCCAAAGTTGGTACCCTAGCCACTTTGTTCCATAACTTAGAATATTTCTAAGTTTTTTATGGTTACCCCTTTTACAAGTTATCCCACTTTTCTTGATTTTTTTGATGAATTATGATTCCAATCACACATTAACATCATTTTAGGGTTAGGGAACTATAATTGATCAAAAAATCAAAAAGTCAAACTTTGACTTTTGGGCACAGTTGACTTTTTATCAGATGAATTCCAAACTGTTCGATCCTCTATGAAATCAAGTCCTTGGCCTAAATTAAACTTGATGGATTGATTTCATAGGTGTTATAAGGTGTATTGAATCTTGTCCCAAAGTTTGGGAGCATGCCTGTGTCAAAAGTCAAAGATACAGTTGACTTTTTCCCGCGAAATCCTATTTGTGGTTCTGATGAGCTTGAAACTTGTTGATCAATCTTCTTGGGTCAATCCGTTGTTGTAAATGGATCAATGTGATGTATTTGAGACCCTCAAATCCTCTCTTGAGGTCTTGGCTCATGTTTTGTCCCAAAAGTCAACTTAGGGGTGAATAAGGTCAAGAAACCCTAATTCCTGATTTTTTATGACTGCATCCCCTAAGGCTAAATTGACTTGATGGTTAGGTTCATGATGTCCCTTGGAGCATCTTAGGTTATGCTTTGAAGCATTGGCTCATGCCCAGAGGAAAGTTTCCATCTGGAGGCCCTGGTCGACCAAAACCCTAATTTGGTGACATTGGCGATCTTGAGGCTTAATCCACTCAGAATGCTGCAACCTTGGGCTTGATTCTTGCTGTGGTAGTCCTCTTGATCCATTGGGGATGTTTGAGAGGCTAGACAAGTTGAAGATCATGTCATTCCTTGATTGATCCTTTGTCTAAGAGCTCTGAGAGGGCTTGAAACCCTAAATTTGATTGTAGTGAAGGCTCAACAATCTTTGAGGAGATTGATGAGGTATGATGGTACATCCATATTGTGATGATAATTTGCACAATGATGGGAAATATTAGTGGTCAAAATTTGGGGTATGACAGGAACCATAATTGATCAAAAAATCAAAAAGTCAAACTTTGACTTTTGGGCACAGTTGACTTTTTATCAAATGAATTCCAAACTGTCCGATCCTCTATGGAATCAAGTCCTTGACCTAAATCAAACTTGATAGATTGATTTCATAGGTTTTATAGGGTGTATTGAATCATATCCCAAGGTTTGGGAGCATGTCCTGGTCAAAAGTCAAAGACACGGTTGACTTTTTCCATGAAACCCTAACTGTGGTTTTGATGAACTTGAAACTTATGAATCAAGCTTCTTGGATTAATCCATTGTTGCAAATGGATCAATGTAGTGTATTAGGGACCCTCAAATCATGTCTTGAGGTTTTGGCTCATGCTTTGTCCCAAAAGTCAACTTAGGGGTGAATTAGGTCAAGAAACCCTAATTCCTGATTTTTTTTATGAATGCATCCCGTGAGGTTAAATTGACTTGATGATTAAGTCCATGAGGTCCCTTAGAGTATTTTGGGTTGTGCTTTGAAGCATTGGCTCATGCCCAGAGGAAAAATTCCATCTGGAAGCCCTAGTCGACCAAATCCCTAATTTGGTGACACTGGCGACCTTGAGGCTTAATTCACTTGGAATGTTGCAGCCTTGTGCTTGATCCTTGATGTGGGAGTCCTATTGATCCATTGTGGATATTTGAGAGGTTTTGACAAGTTGAAGATCATGTCATTCCTTGATTGATCCTTTGTCTAAGAGCTCTGAGAGGGCTTGAAACCCTAATTCTTTGATTGTAGTGAATGCTCACCCATCTTTAGGGAGACTAATAAGTATGAAAGTCCATCCATATTATGATGATGGTTTGCACAATGATGGGAATCTTAGTGGTCAAAATTTGGGGTATGACAGTGTGCAATTGATAACAATTGGAAATATAGTTTGTTTTGTTGATGTTAAAAGCCTATCACAATCAAAGTGATTGTGATTATATGAACAACAACACTTTTTAAACGATAATAGAAAACAATTTCCAATTGAATTGATCAAACAACAATGAACTCGATAAATTGTGAAATCAATAATAAAAGTGATAAAGAGATAAAGAGAGAAAGAGAGAGAGAGACCAAGATTTGTTTAGGCAGTTCCCCAATCGGCCTCGCTATGGATACGTCTACCCTCAGTTCAAAATCGAATTGAGATAGTGTTATTAACCTTTTCTTTGCAAAACCGTTTATACATGAGATGAAGACTGCAAACCCCAAAAACCCTATTGTTTTGTGTTAATTCTTCCACCTCTAATCCTTGATCAAAGCTTGATCAAATGACCAACAATGTGCCTACAATCCTCTGATTATCTCGAGCGCGTAACTTGTTGAAACCCAAGATTCCTGAACACAATTCACCGTCTTGCGCTACTCCCTTGCAAGGAAACCACCTTGTCCCAAGAATTTCACTCGGTCGAATTTGTGTTGACGTGATCTTGTCCAAAACCTTCAAATCAACCCGATCTTAAAGGAAAACCCCACTTTGGTTTTCTGATTTGAACAAACACAAAGTTTGCAACCCAATATTCTCAATTACACCAAACCTAATTAGACATTATCAACCCTAATCTAGATGGTCACCCAATCGAAAAATGATTATGTGTAGTTCAATTGTGTGTATACATAGAAGAAGGGATAAAGATGATGGGCAACTTTGTGATCTGGTTTTGTTTGGGTTTTATTCACTAAGAAACCTTGCCTAGTAGAAGATTCATGTATGAGTATATATAGGTATGTGAAGAAATGGGCAAAAGGAATGCAAAAAGTTAGAGCAAAATTGAAATTTTTTTATGGGAAAAATATATAGGTCGGCCTACGAAAGCAATGGGTCGGCCTATGCAGGTTGTTCAGGTCGGCCTATCTGTAGCGGGGAAATTTGTGAATATAAGCTATTAATTAACTTAACTAAAAAAAACAAGAGTCGCCACCGAACTTTTATTTTATCCAAAAAAGAAAAGGAAAAGAGCGAACAAAACCTAAGGAGTTCTAAAAAAACAAGAACAAACAGAGAATGGGTATGGGGGTTGGTTACGCAATGGGAAGGTATTAGCACCCAAAACGTATATAGTACTCTATAGGAACCCTTTGAAATATCTACTGCACTTGGTTTGAAAAGGTTTGCTTGAAAAGAGATTGGGAGGGATGAGAAGAGAAATATTTTTTAATATTTTTGTGTTTGGAGAGACTTATCGCCTTATGCCTACGTACCCACGAAGTGCAATGTAGGATCAAAACCTCGTAGTTCGTGGTACACATAATGAAATTTGCTTGTTTTGGTTGATTTTAAGTGTAAAGACAAATCGTCATTTCTAAGCGAATAATTCCGCTTGAAGAAATGAATCATGTCTAAACTTATGAAACAGTTTTAAAGGGAAGAAGTCAGATTCGATGAACCCTAGAAGTTTCCCTGAACGGACACCGAATGTGCACTTATTGGGATTCAAGCGGAGTTTGTACTTTCTCAGACGCTCAAATAGTTTTGACAGGTGGGTCACATGCTCCTCTTCTGTTTTAGATTTTTCAATCATATCATCGACATATACCTTTATTTCTTTGTGTATCATGTCATGAAAAATAGTAGTCATGGCCTGTTGATAGGTTGCCCCGGCGTTCTTTAAACCGAACGGTATTACCTTGTAATAAAAGGTACCCCATGGGGTAATGAATGAAGTTTTCTCCATATCTTTCAGTGCCATTTTTATCTGATTATAGCCCGAGAATCCATCCATGAAGGAGAAAACTTTGAACTTTGTTGTACTGTCTACCAGCAAGTCTATGTGCGGTAAGGGAAAGTCATCCTTTGGACTGGCTTTGTTCAGATCCTTGTAGTCTACACACATTCTGACCTTTCCGTCCTTTTTCAGAACTGGTACTATGTTGGCTAACCATTGAGGATATTCTGATGTGGCGAGGAAACCTGCGTCAATCTGTTTCTGTACTTCCTCTTTGATTTTAATGGCCATGTCTGGATGAGTCCGTCTTAGTCTTTGTTTCACTGGCGGACATTCTGACTTCAACGGTAGATAATGTTCCACGATGCTAGTATCCAACCCTGGCATATCCTGATAGGACCAAGCGAATACATCAGGAAACTCTTTGAGAAATTTTGTCAAACTTTCTTTGACAGTTGGACTGAGCAGTGCCCCAATCTTGACCTCTTTTCTCTCCTTCTCTGAACCCAAGTTGACCGTTTCCAACGGCTCTTTTTGAGGTTTAATGGACCTTTCCTCTTGTATGAGTAATCGGGAGATCTCCTCTGGAATTTCTTTGTCATCTTCTTCTTTAGCCTCAAATACCGGGAATTCAAAGTTGGGAGAAGGCATTGGATCGTATGTTTCAATGGGGTTTAAAACAAGCCATCTGCATGACGTGATGATTGTTTTTTAGAAGAGATAGAGAAAATGCAAGAGTGTGTGCAGTGTAAATTTTTTGGAAAACTGCTTGTTTTTATTATTTGTTGTATTTTTAGGATTACCATTTTCTGAAAAGCAAAAAGAGAAAACATCAATTAATGCGGAAGTTACAGAACGACGTTATTTTATTTATGATTTAGTCAATTCTTGAAACTACAGCCCTATAAAACAAAACTCAGTCACTTTGGGCGATGCGAAGAGGTATTTACAGAAAAGTGAGCCCTATCAAAACATCCGTTTCACCTGGGCAGGGTGAAAGGTTTAAGGTAAAGACGGAAATTACTTAGACTTATGAACGATCTTCGGAACATCGACTGCAACCCATTGGCGGCGAACTCCTTGGTGAATCACAAAGTCTGGTACCTTCCTTGATTTGTCTCCAGAAATAACACTAATTTCTGGTGGAGTAGGATCGTTGGACTCTGTCTCCCAAGCAGAGTTGTCGTAGGATGATTCCTCAGCTGCATTTTGCACAGTATTTGTGCTCTCAGGTATATCTGCCCATCCTGTGGGTTGGATGTCTTCGAGCCTGATACGAGAGCTTTCCGGAGCGGCGTACTTGACTAAGAAGTCATATTTTCCACTTGGTTGTCCTAGGGTGTCCCACACTTCTTTGGAACTAGAGGAATCATCCCTTTCGATGACGTTGACCTCATGAAAGGCATAGTTAAGGAACTCCTATCCTACAATCTTTGCAAATTCATCGTCGTACTGGATATATTCTAACTTCCCTGAGTAATGATCCAATGACATGGTGGGGACGCAGGTATTCTTCTCAATGCTGCTCAGCCGATATGCATCGTTCGACTGACTCTTTTGCCTGAGTCTCCTGGGTATAACTTCCAGATAGGCAAGCCATCCATTGGGCCATAATAGTCATGGTCAAAGTTGTCTTTCATCAGAGTGTCTTCCTCTAATGAGTTTGGTGGAGCACGACATCCTTCTGGATCACAATCTCCATATATTATTTCGACGTCTGACCTTGGTATAAATCTCGGACTCTGTACAGGATAGCAAAATGGTGTAGGCACCTCTTCCTGAGACATTTAACCGTTCTCATTAAGGTAGGACTTCCATTCCTCATCTGTGTCGGAGGAATCTCCCTCGTTGATGGTATGTACTTCTTGAGACACTGGGTGAAGGAAACCTCCACTATGGAAGAAGTTCTAAATGGGATGAAGACTTTCATCGTTAGTAGTTGTCTGGGTACAGGTTGCAGAAAAACCAAGACCCTTCTTTGTTTTATTGTTAGTAGGAATGACAAGCTGTCCCCATCCCTTTGCATTGTTACTTTTGATCACCTCGAGAGAATCTTTGTACGAGGAGATCGATGTTTCTTTCTCTAATTGATTCTCATTGCTTACCGAAAGTTCCTGGAACTGAGTTCCAACAACCTCCTCGGGTTCTTCACAAGTGGACAACGAAAGGTTACTCACGATCAAGGTTTGTTCTCCACAGACAGTGACGAGTTGGTCATTCTTGACGAACTTCAGCTTCTGGTGAAGTGTCGAAGTGCCTGCCACAGCCTGGTGTATCCAAGGTCTTCCCAACAAACAGTTGTATGTTGCTCGGATGTCCATGACTTGGAAAGTGACTTAGAAAGTGTGAGTACCAATAGTTATGGGAAAGTCGATTTCGCCGATAACCATTTTTTGGGATCCGTCAAATGCTTTGACGACGACCTCACTGTCTCTCATCAGAGATCCTTTGAGTGATAGTCGCATTAGAGTGGACTTCGGCATAATGTTGAGAGCCTATCTGGTATCTACCAGTACGCTGGCTAAGGCATCGTCCTGGCAGTTAACTATGATATTGAGCGTCATGTTGTGACTTTTGCCTTCTTCTGGCAATTCCTCATCCCTAAACCCCAAGTTGTTGCAGGAAGTGATGTTGGAGATGATGTTGCCGAATTGTCTTATTGACACATCCTGTTCCACAAAGGCCTGTTCTAAGACTTTTTGTAGAGCCTCTCTGTGGGCTTCGGAACTGAGTAAAAGAGATAACACAGAGATCTTTGAAGGAGTTTGTAACAGCTGATCAACAATGTTGTATTCACTCCTTTGGATGAGCTTCAGCATCTCATCATCGTTCCTTGAAAGGTCGGGATTACTGGATTGACCGACTGGTGGATTGGGAGCTTCTTTTTGAAGTTCCTTTTCTCTGTTAGGTTCTCCAACTCCTCTGTTGAAGATTCGGCCGCTCCGTGTTATTCGACTGATGTCTGCAATATTCAAGACGGAGGGTAATGGAATTTACTTTCCATTCTCAATTGTTGTTGCACCATATTTGTAACGGATAGCTTTATCAGACTTGTACGACACTGGTCCCGGCAGATAGATAACTACAGGAGCCTTCTGATTTCTCTGACTGTCATAAGTAACTTCAATTAGTTCTTGGTTAAGAATCTTCGATTCATCAAGTAGAGGGATGATGGTACAAACATCTTTGGTTCTTTCGCGATCAGAGATCATGACAACATCCTTAATCTGATCAGCGAAATAGTCTGGCATCCAGTTGATTGATCTAGAATTCGGACACAGTTGAATCTTCTTGTGGTCCAACTGACTTTGAAGAGCTGCTCGCACGAGGTAGCATCCTTGGTTATTCTTTGAGCAGACTCTACATCGCTCGTAGTTGTGTGGTGGCACCTGGCCACGTCCGCTTTGAATGCTGTGTAACCTTACTAGGTCTATTTCCATGGATCAGACATCCTGACTTTGATGTCTAGTAGGGTTCCCATTTGTCATACTGATTTGTTGCGTGTCTTCGTCTAGATAGATCGGAAGCCACCAATGGTTTAACAAGTGTTGTAAAGTTCTTTGAACGAGAGCGCACCCTTGGTTACTCTCATAACATACTTTAAAGCTCAGATAATCATGTGAAGTGAGAAAAACGAGTTAGACTTGCTTGGCGTATAACTCCACCAAGCTGGTATTCATCAAACGAATATCGAAGATTTGAATCATGTTAACTTGATAAGGATTTCTATCATGGTAATCCTGGATCCATCCAAGATCCATCTGACGCTGGAGGGCCTCTTGTACAAAAGAGCATACCTGTTTGTTTACCGAGCAAGTCAGACAGGAATTGTAATCGTGCTACGGTAGATTATGATATTGGCTTTGCCTTGAGTGCATTGCCACCAAGTTGACATTCATTGCACGGATGTCGTGGTTCTGAATGATGTTGGAATTTGCATAAGTCATGTTAACTCGACGAACTCGGTGCTCTTGGATCCATCCGAGATCCAATTGTTCCTGTAGAGTTGATTGCACCACAGAACATCCTCTATTGTTTTTAGAGAAGATATCACACTGGTGATAATTGTGAGATGGTACATGACCGTATCCGCTCTGTCTCTGATGCATCTTAACCAGGTTGGCCCTTAATAAGAGCACATCATGAATTTAATAGATGTTGTTGGATTCTCCTTCTATCAAATTTACTGCAGCTTTCTCATGTTGAGGCAGCGGGTTCGTGAGAACATTCGAATTCGTATCTTTGAAAGATAAGACCCCGCTCCTAACAAGCTTTTGGACATCGAATTTGAAACTGAGACAATTTTCTATGTTATGCCCTGGTCCTCCTTGATGGTAAGGGCAAGTCTAATCCGCTTTGAACCAAAAAGGCAGATTTTTCGGTATTGTAAGAGGAGACCTGGTTTGGACGTGTCCCTTGACCAGTAAGAGTGGAAACAATTCTGCGTACAACATCGGTATAGGGTCGAACCCTGGTGGTCGCGTTGTACAGTTGTTGTTATATAGAGGACGAGGTTGTTCTGTCCTTTGCTGATATTGTTGTTGATTCGGTTGGCTCTGAACAACCTGAGGTTGATACGTAGGAACAGACGCAGAGTTGATGGCAGGAGTTACAGCTGCTACTGATTGGTAACATCGCCTTTGCTTTCTGAGAGAGATATTGCCAATATCTTGCTCTTTTTCCTTAGGGAGAGCACTACCATATCTTTTGGTATTGCTTGATGATCCAGTGTCTTTAACTAAACGTCCTTCTCGGACTGCTTCCTCGAGACGAACTCCCATGCCTACCATTTCAGTAAAGTCACTGGGCGCACTGGCGACCATTCGGTCGTAGTAGAATGAGCTCAAGGTCGTTAAGAAGATCTTTGTCATCTCTTTTTCCTCAAGAGGTGGACAAATTGGGGCGGCAATTTCACTCCATCTCTGAGCATACTCCTTAAAGGTTTCCTTGTCCTTTTGTGACATGGCTCTGAGTTGATCTCTGTCCGGTGCCATGTCCAGGTTATACTTATATTGTTGAACGAAAGCAACGCCAAGATCTCTGAAAGTGCCGATCTTAGTGCGGTTTAAACCCATGTACCATTTGAGTGCGGCACCAGTTAAACTATCCTGAAAATAGTGAATCAGTAGCTCCTGGTTCTTTGTCTGAGTTGACATTCGCCGAGCGTACATCACCAAATGGTTTTGTGGGCAAGAGTTACCCTTGTACTTTTCAAATTCGGGCACTTTGAACTTGTGCGGAACTTTCACATTAGGGACCAAACAAAGGTCTGTGGCGTCCTTTCCAAATAAATCCTGACCGCAGAGGGCTTGCAGCTCTTTCTGCTTTTCTAGA
The DNA here is from genome assembly GCA_022829125.1 of Lathyrus tuberosus. NCBI lineage: Eukaryota > Viridiplantae > Streptophyta > Magnoliopsida > Fabales > Fabaceae > Lathyrus > Lathyrus tuberosus. Next base: position 2,514,420 of record JALAZF010000115.1, on the reverse strand, counting down.
AATTATTCGTGGAACTCCTTCATTCTGTTATCTATACTTTTGTTTCCTCCAGACGGTATCTGTGGAATCTGTCCTTCCAGGACAGCATGTACCACGGGTGGTGGTATAGTCATTACGGCCGAGACTCGTGGTGCTTCCCGAAGTTTGTAACCTTCAAGAGTTGTTGTCATGCCCCTGGCATCTTCGCTTTCCCGAAGTTTGTAACCTTCAGGCCCAGCGGTTCCTGCCGCGGTTCCCTGATCTTCAGTGATCGGCGGAACATATCCTTCTGGGATATAATTGATAGGCATGCCCCAGGGACGATCTTTAGGCATGTTATACCGAGAATCATACTTTTCCACTATGGGCATTAATGTCATGTCTGAGATCACAGTCCTTTGTTGTTGCATCTGAGCTTCTGCTAGAGCTTGCATGTCGTTATGAAGCTTTCTCAGATCCTCTTTCAGAGTGTCGATCTCTTCCCTCTACTCTCTGTTCTCTTCCTCTAGATCATCCATCTTTTTCTGTCGATTGGCCTGAGTATTGTACGAATGAGACAGTTTGGCTCTAGAATCGAGACACAAACGTGAGATTCATAGGTAAGAATAATGTGTTACGTGAGAATGATGAATGATATGCAATGATTATATTTTTTTTTGTTTAATCAGAATAAACTTCGACAATTGGATTGTAAATATCAAACTGTGGGGAAGACCCCATTTTATTGAATTCAAAGATCGCGGAAATGGAAATACAGTAATTTACATAGTGTTGTAAAAGGAAATCTAAACTTATAGGTCCCGAGTCCTCTCTGAGGGGAGCTCAGGTGCTGGTTCTGGTATTTTCCTTTTCTTTGACCAGGGCTCTTGAGCCGTTGTCGGGTTGTCATTCCTTTGCCAATTGAAAGGGGCGAGCAAATTCCTTTGGTCATCCTGATTTTCTACAGCATGTTGCTCTAAAATCTCAATCAGAGCATCTTTTTCTTTTAACAGTTGCTGTATTTTCTTGCACTCCACATTGAGAATACGATACTTGTTCTTCTAAGACCTCTTCTCTTGTTGAACTTTGTTGAGAGTCACCTGAAGTTTTTCCGTATCAGACATAAAGTAAAGGACAGGGTCCCTTAATGGAAGAACTTCCTGACGAGGATAAGGCATCCTCAGCTTGAGAGCTCTAGTTTGTACCCAGTGGAGATAAGGTTCCACTGAGACACATTTTGGTTTTCCTAGAGACTCTCTTCCTTTCCTATGAACGTGTTTCCAGGCATGCACTATTTTTGTCTTTAGTGCCCTGTCATTTTCTCCTTCCTTGAAGAAAAGACCTTCCAGATAAGCATTATGCGGGACATGCCTCATCAGGTATCCGAGTTGACGACGAACTAAAATTGGATGATAGTTAATTCCTCCTTTAGTTCCTATAAGGGGTACATTAGGGAAGTTTCCACAACGGTCAATGATTCTGATCCCGTCATATATTCGATCATACCAATCGATGTCAGAGTTAGTAAGAGACATGATTCTCTGTGACCAACGGAAAGTATTCTTTTGATCCCAGTATGCAGCAGACTTGGGCAAGTGGGAAATGAACCATTTGTATAGCAGGGGTACACAGAAGGTGATCATTCTTCTGCTGTACAAATTCCTTAAGTGTACAGAATGATAAGCATCTGTGAGCAGAGTTGGTACAGGGTTTCCAATTAGAAAAATCTTAATGGCATTGATATCAACGAAGTTATCAATGTTGGGAAACAGATATAACCCGTAGGTAAGCAAAACAAAGATGCTTTCGAAAGCGGCCACGTTCCCTATACTAGCAAAGTACAGAGCTTTCTTTATCAAGAACTGGGCTGGAAAACCCTGGATACCACCCTTAATGATCATGTGAGTCCTTCCTTCTGACTCGTCCAAATAGATTGCTCTTGCAATGGTTTGATCCTTTGGAATTTCTTCCAGTCCAGAAAAGGGAGATTGGTCAGTAATGGGTAAATTAGTCAGGTGAGAGTACTCCTCCAGTGTTGGTGCTAGTTGATAATCCGAGAATGTGAAACAGTGATAGACCGGGTTGTAGAACTGGATTAGCGTGGACAAGATTCCTTCAAATACATGGACCCTTAACAGAGACAACAGTCCCCCGTACTTAGCTCTGAAAGCCTCAGGGTTGGTTATCTTCCGTGCCAGACCTCTTAAATCCTCTAGTTTTGGAACCTTAAAGGTGTACTTATGAGTCTTCCTTCTACCGAAATCCATTAGCAATCTCTTTATCTGACATTTGCAATTATTATCTTAGTTTAATTTGAGAAAGAGAGACTAGAAGAGAAGATTTTTCTTTGTTTAAAGTTTTTTAATGAAATGAATGCATGAATGCAGCACACAAAAACATAGAAAAAACATGGGGCCAAGAAGTCAAGGCTCTACCCATCCCCAAAGGTTATACTGGTGATTTTTGTACCTGTCTCTCAAAATCATTGATTCCTCTTGGGATAACGACAACAAGCGGATCACCAGCGAGCTGTAGTATCTTAGAGTAATCTCAAATGAGGGTAGTATCGTGTGACAACTATTTCCAATAGCTTCCACACTACAAAATGGTTCCAGTCTACTAAAATCCCCAACTTCTCAGATAACCAAATCGAACAATCTGCTTTCAACAACCGAAGTCGTATAGGCATTGAATCCGCAAAGGGCATCTCCACTGATTCGATGGTCGACCGGGACCTCTTATCTGGGATTCACTCCCCGTAAGATTACCCGTCTAGTGCCATCATTTATCTTATGTGTATACTCAATCTTTCCACATACGGCATCACACGCATTCCCATTAGCAGAAAAGTAAACACAGATGTCAATTAGGAAACGTGGTATAGATATTTGTCCTAACATCCTAGACCTCTATAATCCTATGATCCTATACAGACAATAACTCCCCAGCAGAGTCGTCATTTCTGTGGTATTTTGTGAGTTTAAAGTTTTCCACCTAAGACTGTAAGAAAGAACATACTTCCACTGTGGTCGCCATTTTTTCGGTAGCGCGATTTTTGTGGTTTCGAATCACTATCGCTTTGGTACTACAGTTCGAATCATTTTTTATCCTGTGAAGCTGATTAAGGAAGGGAAATAGATGTCTCCAATTAACCCTGCTTGCATACTGAGGTTAAACAGTGAAAACTGTTGGTTTACAGATGCTGTCAAAATAGGGGGTCTGTCTTTAGGGTATTTCGTTTAAGAACGGAGTGTCGTGACTGTACAGGAGGATTTTGGTAAGGTACTAGGTCTGATGTTTTTGATGGATGTGTGAGGGTACTGGACTTTGAGTTTTTTTTTATTAGTATGCTCGCTAAGATTTCGCAATCTTATGCCTACGTATTCCCGTTTAACGAAACAGGGAAATCAGAGCGATCACAGTTCCTCCTATTCTATGGGAGGAAAGAGATGTTTTGGTGTCTTGTTCAAAGCCCAAGATTGAAGCTAAAGGTGATTTGTATCTTGTTCAAAGCCCAAGATGTAAAGCTAAAGGGTTTTTTTTGTGTCTTGTTCAAAGCCCAAGATTGAAGCTAAAGGTTTGACTGGGAGAGAACTTGCCATCTCTAAAGAGGGATTGGACTTCCTCTGAGGGAATTGTTGATTTTTGCCTTGTACAAAGCCCAAGATTGATGCTAAAAGGGATTTTGACTCCATTGGGGAGAATGTATCTTATATAAAGCCCAAGATGGAGGCTGAAAGGGTTTGACTCAACAAGAGAGTACTTTTATCTGTCCTGTATAAAGCCCAAGATGGAGGCTATAAAGGTTGACTCAACAAGAGAGTCTTGAACATGTGATAGACTCAACAAGAGAGTCTGAAGGTTGATTGACTCAACAAGAGAGTCTTTTATACTCAACAAGAGAATGATTTGCTGTCTCGTACGAAGCCCGAGATTGAGTCTAAAAGGAGATTGACTCAATAAGAGAATATTTTATACTCAACAAGAGAGTGTCTTATACATGTCTTGTACAAAGCCCAAGACGGAGGCTAAAAGTGGTTGACTCAACAAGAGAGTCTGAAAAGGTTAGCTCCGCTGGGGAGAATCATTTGTACAAAGCCCAAGAGGAGGCTGACTTACTGATGAGGATTATTAAGATCCTGAAGCAGGTCCAAGTGTGGGGAACTCTCATGAGAGAGACCGGGTTTCTACTGGAGATTGATGCAGAGTGATCGGTGTTTTTTCCTATGTTTGAAAGGAACTTGAGAATGTCTTGTAGACTCAATAGGTTTAGACTGTCGAAGTCTAGAGTTTTATCTTTTATACATTGCCTAAGAGGAGGCGCGAGCATTAAGGAATGAGTATTAACCCTAAAATGGCCAAAGTTTTGACGCTGGAAAGACTGCTCTAGCAAAGGATGACTAAGTTCTATCTTATACCTTTAAGAGGTCGTCAGGGTCCTTGTATTAAGCCCAAGAGAAGGCATGAGAACTTCTAAGAAGCCGAAGGGTCCTTGTACAACGCCCAAGAGGAGACGAGGATGCTTTTAGGAAGCCTGTGGGTCCCCAAACCAAGAGAAGTTCAAAAAATGCAATTCACAAAGAAGAGCTCATTCGAGGAATGTTCGAGCATTTGGAAGAAACTCAAGATAAGCCATTCACAGAGAAAAGATCATCTCTGGGGAGTTAGAGTTTCTTTGACAATTTCTAAGGGTGACAGTCTGAGAAAAGGTTCACCGAGAATACTGCCTTTCTCTTTGTTCCATATTGTTTAACCCCAAGAGGAGGGAAGACTGTATCTGGAATCCTACGGGGGATCTAGTTCTGTTTGTATTCGAGAGTGACCAACAAGCTTTACCTAGTTCTAGACGTAGTTGCCGGGGAAAACTCTAAATAACTATACTAGTATTACACAGTAGATATGTGACAAGTATATAAAAGGATGTGAAAGAAGACTTACAGTGAAACAGCCCCACAATACAGTTATATACATATGAAAGCGGTAAATGAAAGCGGATAAACACTTACCCGTTGTAGAGCTTCCATGCTGTCTTGTTAGTTGTTCAACAAAGAAATTAAAGAAAGTTTTTATAACAACATATATTTAAATTCAAAATCAAAGGAGAAAGTGTTTTGAAAAGATTGTTGGGGCTTACAGCTCAAGGAGAGGCCCAAGTTTTAATGATGATCGCACCGTTGTCTTAAAGATCGTATCGGGACTTATACAACGACTGAGGCCCAAAAAGTTTTTATGTACAAGGAGATGGGTCTTACACTCTATTAGAGGCCTGAAGATTTATTTTTGTACAAGAGATGAGACTTACAACTCAAGGAGAGGCCCATGGGTTTTTGTTAAAAAGGCGACGATCGCGCCGAACGTTTGAAAATATAAAGAGGGACATATACAATGTGTGAGGCCCAAAGGTATTATTTACAAAGGGGTTGGGTCTTACACTCTATTAGAGGCCCAAAGAGTTTTTAAAAAGAAAAGTGGGACTTACAACACGAGGGTAGGCCCAGATTTGTTTTTGCTCTGAAATGGCGACTGCACCGAGATTCTTTTAACGCCGAGGGACTTATACAATGTCTGAGGCCCAAAAATGGTTTTGGTTAAAAGGGGATTGGGTCTTACACTCTATTAGAGTCCCATGAGTGTTTGAAAATGATTGATGAGGGTTGAATTAATCAAAACCCTCATTTCGTTTAAAAAAGGAATTAATTTTGTTAAAAAATTAATAAAAAGTATTTAAAACATGTGAAAAATGAGTGGTGATCTTGGATCAATGTTTCAAAAATCATTTTTACATCCACAAAATGATTGGAAACCAATTAAATTTGGAAAATCAAGGAGGAAAAATATTCTAAATGTTAAAAAACAAATAAAAGATTAATTCTTTGCAAAAATATCAAGTATATGAAATAAATAATATTTTTGGGAATTTTTGGCAAAATAAAATATTTTAACATTTTTTTGAATTATTAAAAAAAGAATCAACTCAAAATCATTAAAACTCAGAGAGAAATTAATTTTTGAATCAATTAAATAAAATCATAAAATTCAAATATTCAAATTTGTGAAAAAGGCGCCAAGAACATGGGCCAAGAACACGCGCGAAGGGAGTTTTGCTCAAATTTGCATTTTCTATCCAATCTCACTGAATACTTGATGAAATCACACAATCCACATATCAATCTGCTCGTTTTCACCTCACGATCATGTCTATGGTCTTTAATTTCATTTATTTTAAGCATGGAATAAGAAATCAAGACAAAACCTCAAGAACCCTAAAATTTGCATGAAGGCTGAGAATTTTGATACACGATTCAAACAAAGCAATTAATTGAGGGAAAATATTCTATGCATGATTATGAACATTTGGCAAAAGTATTGTGCGAGGAAATATGCATAGATTAAGAGATGACCATGTTTAAGCTTACTTGAAGGTCGGGACAGCAAAAGCAATGTGAATTTTGAGTTGGAGGTGTTACAGATGAGTTGTGATGATCTGAACAGCTTCCCTACACCATATGGAGTGTGTTTGAATGTTTGGACTTGATTGGAAATGCCTGGATCACTTCATGGCATCTCAACTGCAACTTGGTTGAAAACATGAGCAACTGGCTGGTGATTCTGAGAAATCAGTGTTACAGTTGTGTGTTTAGTGTTTGATCAGCTCACATATGATGTTTATGAGGTGTTAGAGCAATTGGTTTGAGTGTAATTGCTCTCTAATGAAAATATCGATAGTGACTTGCTAAGAAAGGCATTTTTGAGAGTGAGAAGATGATTTTGAGAAAGGCAAGTGTTGTAGGCCTTTTTTGTACTTAAACTGAGCATAAATGAGCTCTATTTATAGTAGAGCAAGTTTGTTTTGCAAGCAATAGTGAATGGCAACTGCAGCAGCTCATTGTCCAATTGCATCACTTTGGAATCTTAAGTCTCCTCTAGCCATTTACTAGAGGTTAGAGCACAGGCCTTTGGTTCCCTAGTTAAAAGATCAGCCTCGACTCATTCAGTTGGAATAGTGTCAGTTCATGCCACCTTGGTGCATCCATTGAATGCTCCAAAATAAAATTGGAGTCTTATCCCCTTTTTAGGGTTTTTAGGTTTGACATGCTATTTGTAGTTCCAAAGACTTTGGAGGTTGATGGATCAGTGTTTGTTCCTCCTTGGTCTCCCCCTGAGGTGTTCAGATGGATAATCTTGTTTGTCATTTACACAATTTAATCAAATCGAGCAAAATACACAAATCTGCCTTGCCATGACAGTTGCAGCAAGGCATATTGCCATTGTCATAACTCTTAGCTCAAATGGGATTTGATGGAGTTCTTGGCCATTTTGGAAAGCTCTCATATGATACAACATATGTGTGATCATATTTTGTCTTGAAACGTTTTGGATCTAAGTGAAAAATGCCCTTACATTTTGAAAAAAGTGAAACAGATTCTGACTTAGTAAAAATTTCACTAAGTGTTGGAAAAAGTGGCATTTTCATGTTTTTGTCATTTTGGCCACTCCATATCTAAAAATGCATGAAGAATTGGAATGAGGTGTAGTTTACACTTTTAAAGTATGCCATGAGATCTACAAATCCATCTTTGGATCATCCAAAATGGTTGCTTGGATCACAAGTTATGATCCTTGGAAGTTGGTACCCTGGCCACTTTGTTCCATAACTTAGAAAATTTCTAAGTTTTTTATGATTACCCCTTTTACAAGTTATCCCACTTTTATTGATTTTTCTTGATGAATGATGATCTCAATCACACATTAACATCATTTTAGGGTTAGGGAGCCATAATTGATCAAAAAATCAAAAAGTCAAACTTTGACTTTTGGGCACAGTTAACTTTTTATCAGATGAATTCCAAACTGTTTGATCCTCTATGAAATCAAGTCCTTGACCTAAATCAAACTTGATGGATTGATTTCATAGGTGTTATAGGGTGTATTGAATTATGTCCCAAGGTTTGGGAGCATGTCCTAGTCAAAAGTCAAAGACACAATTGACTTTTCCGCGAAACCCTAACTGTGGTTCTGATGAACTTGAAACTTGTGAATCAAGCTTATTGGATCAATCCATTGTCGCAAATGGATAAATTTAGTGTATTAGGGACCCTCAAATCATGTCTTGAGGTTTTGGCTCATGCTTTGTCCCAAAAGTCAACTGATGGGCGAGTTAGGTCAAGAAACCCTAATTCCTGAGGTTAAATTGACTTGATGATTAAGTACATGAGGTACCTTAGAGTATTTTGGGTTTTGCTTTGAAGTATTGGCTCATGCCTAGAGGAAAAATTCCATCAGGAGGCCCTGGTCGACCAAAACCCTAATTTGGTGACACTGGCGATCTTGAGGCTTAATTCACTTGGAATGTTGCAGCCTTGTGCTTGATCCTTGATGTGGGAGTCCTCTTGATCCATTGTGGATGTTTGAGAGGTTTAGACAAGTTGAAGATCATGTCATTCCTTGATTGATCCTTTGTCTAAGAGCTCTGAGAGGGCATGAAACCCTAATTCTTTGATTGTACTGAATGCTCACCCATCTTTGGGGAGACTAATGAGTATGAAAGTTCATCCATATTGTGATGATGATTTTCACAATGATGGGAATCTTAGTGGTCAAAATTTGGGGTATAACAGTGTGCAATCGATAACAATTGGAAATATAGTTTGTTTTAGTGATGTTAAAAGCCTATCACAATCAAAGTGATTGTGATTATATGAACAACAACGCTTTTTAAAAGATAATAGAAAACAATTTCCAATTGAATTGATCAAACAACGATGAACTCGATAAATTATGAAATCAATAATAAAAGTGATAAAGAGATAAAGAGATAAAGAGAGAGAGAGAGAGAGAGAGAGAGAGAGAGAGAGAGAGAGAGAGAGACCAAGATTTGTTTAGGCAGTTCCCCAATCGGCCTCGCTATGGATACGTCTGCCCTCAATTCAAAATCGAATTGAGATAGTGTTATTAACCTTTTATTTGCAAAACCGTTTATACAGGAGATGAAGAATGCAAACCCCAAAAACCCTATTGTTTTGTGTTGATTCTTCCACCTCTAATCCTTGATCAAAGCTTGATCAAATGACCAACAATGTGGCTACAATCCTCTGATTATCTCGAGTGCGTAACTTGTTGAAACCCAAGATTCCCGAACACAATTCACCGTCTTGCGCTACTCCCTTGCAAGGAAACCACCTTGTCCCAAGGATTTCACTCGGTCGAATTTGTGTTGATGTGATCTTGTCCAAAACCTTCAAATCAACCCGATCTTAAAGGAAAACCCCACCTTGGTTTTCTGATTTGAACACACGCAAAGTTTGCAACCCAATATTCTCGATTACACCAAACCTATTTAGACATTATCAAACCTAATCTAGATGGTCACCCAATCGAAAAATGATTATGGGTAGTTCAATTGTGTGTATGCATAGAAAAAGGGATGAAGATGATGGGCAACTTTGTAATCTGGTTTTGTTTAGGTTTTATTCACTAGGAAACCTTACCTAGAAGAAGATGCATGTATGAGTCTATATAGGTATGTGAAGAAATGGGCAAAAGGAATGCAAAAAGTTGGAGCAAAATTGAAATTTTTTTATGGGAAAAATATATAGGTTGGCCTACGAAAGCAATGGGTCGGCTTATGCAGGCTGTTCAGGTCGGCCTATCTATAGCGGGGAAACTTATAAGTATAAGTTATTAATTAACTTAACTCAGAAAAACAAGATTCGCCACCGCACTTTTATTTTATCCAAAAAAAGGAAAGGGAAAAGAGCGAACAAAACCTAAGGAGTTCTAAAAAAACAAGAACAAACAGAGAATGGGTATGGGGGTTGGTTACGCAATGGGAAGGTATTAGCACCCAAAACGTATATAGTACTCTATAGGAACCCTTTGAAATATCTACTGCACTTGGTTTGAAAAGGTTTGCTTGAAAAGAGATTGGGAGGGATGAGAAGAGAAATATTTTTTAATATTTTTGTGTTTGGAGAGACTTATCGCCTCATGCCTACGTACCCACGAAGTGCAATGTAGGATCAAAACCTCGTAGTTCTTGGTACAAAGAATGGAATTTGTTTTTTTTGGTTGATTTTAAGTGTAAAGAAAAATCGTCATTTCTAAGTGAATAATTCCGCTTGAAGAAATGAATCATGTCTAAACTTATGAAAAAAATTTATAGGGAAGAAGTGCATAATTGTAGCGAGCGATTTTGGACGTGGTTCTTAAGCACTATCGCTCTGGGGTACTATAGGTCGATTCATTTTTTATCCTATTAAGCTGACTAAGAAAGGGAAATAGATGTCTCCAGTTAACCCTGCTTGCATACTGAGTTTAAACAGATGACTGTTGATTTACAGATGCGATTTAGATTGTGGGCCTCTCTCTGCTTATTTTGCTAAGAATGAAATGACGGGACTATTTGTGAGGATGTTAGAACTGATGCTTTTCGATTGATGTATCAAGGTACGGGATTTTGGGTTTTTGATTAGTGTGCTCGCTAAGATTTTTCAATCTTATGCCTACGTATTCCCGATTAACGAAACAGGGAAATCAGAGCGATCGTAGTTCCTCCTATTATATGGGAGGAAAAAGGTCATTTTAGTGTCTTGTTTAAAGCCCAAGACGTGAAGCTAAAGGTGTTTGTATCTTATTCAAAGCCCAAGATATGAAGCTGAAGGGTCTATTTGTATCTTGTTCGAAGCCCAAGATGTGAAGCTGAAGGGTTTTGACTTTAGAGAGATTTTGTCATCTCTAAAGAGGGGTATTTGGTCTGTTTATCACAACTACTGCGTGGCTGGTTACAAAGGAAAATTACTTTAACTGGGATATGTGAATCCAGTAATGCCATAATTTCCTTTATAGGGGATTTTTAACCTAAAGGAGAAGACTTTAACTCAGTGTAGAGCAATGCTATCTTTCCTTAGGAATTTCTCATGCTAAAAGAGGGACAGTGACGTGGATGTAAATAATCCGGAGGCTTGCCGCTTACAACAATTAGATGGGGGAAAAGGAGTTGTGTATGTTTGTATACTGTGAGCGAGGCACAAATTTTGATGCTAAAAGGTTGATTTACTCAACCGGGGTTTCCCAATACAAAGCCTAAGAGGAGGCTATTGACCCAACAAGAGGGTGTTTTTATGTGTCTCGTACGAAGCCCGAGAGAGAGGCTAAAAGGGTTGACTCAACAAGAGAGTGCTTTTGTATGTGTCTTGTACAAATCCCAAGACAGAGGCTAAAGGTGTTTGACTCAACAAGAGAGTCTTTGTACCTCGTACGAAGCCCGAGATGGAGGTTGAAAGGGTTTAACTCAATAAGAGAGTCTTTTATACTCAACAAGAGAGTGTTTTAGTATCTCGTACGAAGCCCGAGATGGAGGCTAAAAGTGGTTGACTCAACAAGATAGTCTTTTATACTCAACAAGAGAGACTGAAAAGGTTAACTTTGCTTGGGAGAATCATTGTACAAAGCCCAAGAGGAGGCTAGTGTAACTATTTCAGTTTAGTGACAGGTCCAGTATATTGGATAAAGAGAATAGCAGTTCTTATGAAGGGTAATGTTGTGCTTAGGGATTGATCAGAGGATCAGGGTTATTTCCTGTTCTTTAAGGAAATGGGAAATCCAAAGGGTATTGAGACTGTCTAAGTCTACGGGTGTTTTGAGAAGTCGATTCTCGGATAGTGGATGATCTTTGTATGATGCCCAAGTGAAGGCTGGTATGTTAAGGGATGAAGGTCAACCCATTAACTGGTCTCACACTTGACTCAGAAAGACAACTCTAGCAAATTGATGACTAGGTTCTATTCCTATACCTGTAGAGGTCTCTGGGTCCTTGTACTAAGCCCAAGAGAAGGCATGAGAGCTTTTAAGAAGCCGAAGGGTCCTTGTACAACGCCCAAGAGAAGGCGGGGATGCTTTTAAGAAGCCTGTGGGTCCCCAAACCCCAAGAAGTTCAAGACATGCCATTCACCGAGAATAGATCAAGCCAGGAAAGTCTGAGAATTTGGAAGAAACTCAAGAGATGCCATTCACGGAGAAAAGATCATCTCTGGGGAGTAGAGTTTCTTTGACGATTTCTAAGGGTGACAGTCTGAGAAAGGGTTCACCGAGAATGCTGCCTTTCACGTCTCCATATTGTTTAACCCCAAGAGGAGGGAAGTCTGTGTCTGGTAATCCTATGGGGATCTAGTTTTGTTTGTATTTAAAGAGTGACCAATATGGCTTTACTTAGTGCTAGACGTAGTTTCCGGGGAAAACTCTAAATAAATATACTAGTATTACATAGTTTATATTTGACAAGTATATAAAAGTTTGTGAAAGAAGACTTACAGTGAGCAGCCCCACAATACAGTTATATATATGGAAGCGGATAAAGAAAGCGGGTAAACACTTACTCGGTTGTAGAGCTTCCATGCTGGTTGGTTAGTTTGTTCAACAAAGAAAGCTTTGATATCAATATTATATTCAAAATCAAAGGAGAAAGTGCTTTGAAAAGATTGTTGGGGCTTACAGCTCAAGGAGAGGCCCAAGGTTTTATTAGTGATTGCACTGTTGTTTTGAATTTGTATAGAGGGACTTATACAAGTGACTGAGGGCCAAAAAAGGTTTTCTGTACAAAGGGATGGGTCTTACACTCTCTCAAGAGGCCCAAAGGTTTATTTTTGTACAAGTGGTAGGGCTTACAGCTCAAGGAGAGACCCAAGGTTTTGTTTCAAAAGGCGACGATCGCACCGAACTTTTTGATGGTATCGGGACTTATACAATACAATGAGGCCCAAATTATTTTGGTTTTCAAAAAGGATTGGGTCTTACACTCTACTAGAGGCCCAATGATTTTTAGAATGGGGCTTATAACACGAGGGTAGGCCCAAGGGTTTGATTTTTCAACTGGCGATCACGCCGAGGTTTTCTTTTAACGCAGAGGGACTTATACAATATCTGAGGCCCAAAATTGTTTTGGTTAAAAGGGGATTGGGTCTTACACTCTATTAGAGGCCCAAAGTGTTTGAAAAAAGTTTGATGAGGGTTGAATTAATCAAAACCCTAATTTGTTTCCAAAATGTATTTTAATTGAATAAAAATTCAAATAAGATGATCAAAATTGTTAAACATGTGGAAAACAAATTGTGATCTTGGATTAATGTTTCAAAAATCAGGTTTTGATCCACAAAATGATTGGAAATCACTAAAATTTGAAAAATCAAGAAAGAGAAAATATTTTAAATGTCAAAAACAATTAAAATATTAATTCTTTACCAAAATATCAAGTATATGAAATAAATAATATTTTTGGGATTTTTTGGGAAAATAAAATATTTTAACATTTTTGTGAATTATTAAAAAAAGAATCAACTCAAAATCATTAAAACTCAGAGAGAGATTAATTTTTGAATCAATTAAATAAAATCACAAAATTCAAATATTCAAATTTTCAAAAAAGGCGCCAAGAACAAGGTCAAGAACACGCGCCACCCTCTGTTTCTGCAGATTTGCATTTTCTATCCAATCTCACTGAATACTTGATTATATCATGCAATCTATATATCAATCTACTCGTTTCAACCTCACGATCATGTCTATGGTCTTTAATTTCACTTATTTTAAACATGGAATAAGAAATCAAAGAGAAACCTCAAGAACCCTAAAATTTGCATGAAGGTTCAGAAATTCCATACACGGTTCAAACAAAACAATTGATTGAGGGTAAACACTTTATGCATGATTATGAACATATGGCCAAATTATTGTGCACCAAAAAATGCATGGATCATAGAGTTAGAAGAGCTCATGCTTACCTCTTGCAGCTGGTGATCGTGTTTTGTGTTAGAGGTATTACAGCTTGGTTCCAAGGTTATGGACAACTTCCCTAGGTGCTATGGAGTGTGTCTGGGTGCTTGGAGTGGATTGAATTGAGCTGGAACTTGATTTGGCACCTCAACTGTAAATCTGTCAAAGGCTTGAGCAGTTGGCTGGTGATTTTGTGATTTTGATGTTCCAGATGTTATGTGAGTGTTTGGATCACTTCTATATGATGTTTATGAGGTGTGTGTGTGTGTGATTGGTTTGGTTGGAATAGCTCTCAAACTCAAAACCCGATAGTGTCTTGCTTTGGAAGGCAATTTTGGAGTGATGAAGGAGATTTTGAGGAAAGCATCTGTTTGATGACTTTGGTGCACTCAAACTGATCACAAATAAGCTCTATTTATAGTAGAGCAAGTTTGTTTTGCAAGGAATAGTGAATGGCAACCGCTGCATAGGTTTGGCCAATGTTGAGCAATGAGAATCCAAGTCTCCTCTAGCCATTGACTAGAGGTTAGGGCACAGGCTACTGGTTCCCTTGGTCTTGGATAAGTCTTGACTGAATTCAGTTGGAAATGGCTCAGTCCATGCCACCTTGGTGTATGCATTGAATGCTCCAATCCAAAATTGGAGTTTTGTCCCTCTTTTAGGCATTTTAAGGTTTGGCATGCAATTTTTGGTTCCAAAGACTTGGGAGGCTTGGGATCAGAGTTGGTTCCTCCTTGGTCCCCCCTTGAGGTGTTCAGATGGATAGAGTTGCTTGCCCTTTGCAAAATTTGAGCAAATCGAGCAAAACTCCAAAATCTTCCTTGCCATGATAGTTTGCAGCAAGGCATATTGGCATTGTCATATCTCATTGCTCAAGTGGAATTTGATGGAGTTCTTGGCCATTTTGCAAAGCCCTCATATGATATAACAACTGTTTGATCATAATTGGTTTTGATACTTTTTGGATCCAAGTGAAAAATGCCCCTACATTTTGAAAAAAGTAAGATATATTCTGACTTAGTGAAATTTTCACTAAGTGTTGGAAAAAAGTGACATTTTCACTTTTTGTGATTTTGATCATTCCATAACTTAAAATCCATGAGGAATTGGAATGAGTTGTGTTTGAAGCTTTTGTAGAGTGCCATGAGAGCTACAAATCTAGCTTTGGATGGGGAAAAATGGCCTTGTGGTCTAGGAGTTATGATCCTCCAAAGTTGGTACCCTTGCCACTTTATTCCATAACTTAGAAAATTTCTAAGTTTTTTTATGGTTACCCATTTTACAAGTTATCCCACTTTTCTTGATTTTTCTTGATGAATGATGATTCCAATCACACATTAAAATCATTTTAGGGTTAAGGAACCATAATTGTGAAAAATCTCAAAAAGTCAAAGTTTGACTTTTGTGCACAGTTGACTTTTTGTCAGATGAATTTCAAACTGTGCGATCCTCTATGAAATCAAGTCCTTGACCTAAATCAAACATGATGGATTGATTTCATAGGGGTTATAGGGTGTATTGAATCATGTCTTAGGGTTTGGAAACATGTCTTGGTCAAAAGTCAAAGGTACAATTGACTTTTCTCGCGAAACCCTAATTGTGGTTCTGATGTCTTGAGGCTTGATGCACTCAGAATGTTGCAGCCTTGTGCTTAATCCTTGAGGTGGGAGTCCTCTTGATCCATTGTGGATGTTTGAGAGGTTTAGACAAGTTGAATATCATGTCATTCCTTGATTGATCCTTTGTCTAAGAGCTCTGAGAGGGCTTGAAACCCTAGGCTTGATTGTAGTGAATGCTCACCCATCTTTGGGGAGACTAATGGTTCTTCCATATTGTGATAATGATTTTCACAATGATGGAAAATCTTAGTGGTCAAAATTTGGGGTATGACAGATGCCTTATTTAATCTTCTTGGACCCGAAGGTGTGAATGGCAAAGGTATTCGGGCATTCGGGGTGCAAGAGTATTAAATATCGGAATACCCGAAATTTTGATGGTGGTTATGAATGGCGGCTTGCGCATCTGTCTTATTTTGCTAAGCAATTATGCTTAGAAAAGGTAACCTTTCCCTCGATCCTGGTTTCCTACCAAGGAACTGGTCTAAGTTTCTGATACAAACTTCCCCTCGATCTTGGTTTCCTACCAAGGAACTGGTCTCAGTTACTGAAATAAACTTCCCCTCGATCCTGGTTTCCTACCAAGGAACTAGTCTTAGTTTCTTTTGTAAACTTCCCCTCGATCTTGGTTTCCTACCAAGGAACTGGTCTCAGTTCCCTTTGTTAACTTCCCCTTGATCATGGTTTCCTACCAAGGAACTGGTCTCAATTTCTTTTGTTAATAAACTTCTTGACAAGGGACGCTATTTGTAGCGGTTTTTCCTCAAACTTCTCACCGAATTTTCCTTGAGAGATGCCATTTGATGGAAAAAGTTTTGAGGTCAGACTTGCTGGGGGACCCATCTGTCTGAATTGTAGAGGTGTACAAACTTCTCTGTTGGAGATGCCATTTATCGACCCTACTAGGGAAAACAAGTCTCTTGAGAGATTGCTTTCGTTCGGAGATATTGCACCATACTTTTCTCGGTGATCTTCTCGGAGAAATGCCATAGGATGTGATCCAATTTTGAGATGCTGATGACCTTTTTGTCAGCGGATTTTTCTGAGAAAAACTGCCGTATTGTCGAATCTCTGATTAAGAGGCTTTCTCTGGGGATTTTCCTTAATTCGGGAAAGCGAAGATATCATCTTCAATGGCGAAGAGTGACATTTGCCGAAAGTTTCTCTGGTTTTCTCAGAGGTTCAAGTTGTCAAGGTGGTTAAGGGCCAACTTTAATCCAGAAATAAACTGGAGGAGAAATTGTTCAGACACGACTTTTCTTGATGAGGAAAACACTGACAACTCGATTGTGAAGACTTCTATCACTAGGGGACAAGACCGATTAGAGTGATAGTGATGCAAAATGAATATGAATGTAAATCAATAATGCATGATGCATGTATGTATATGCTGACAAAACTGACACAACATACAGACTAGTAGATGAACACGACTGGATACTCGGCCACAGTGGGAGATAAAAAGTATCACTGGTTCAAGATAGCAATTATGTCTTGCTTAGGAGAAGTAGTCCCTGTGGGGGAACAACCGTTGGTTGGGCTTAAGAGTTGAGAACTCGGCCAGGGGTGTCAGATGAAACATGGTCTCTGACACAGCTGATCCTTCATTCAGGTGCACTGGTTTAGAAGGAGTACTTTGATTCTGCACTTTGAAGTTCGCTTACTTCTAGAGAAGCGTTCGATGTTCTTTCGATGTTCAACAGTCGAAAGAAATTACCATCTTTATTTTAAAAGCAGAAAAATTTTATCCAGTAAATTCATTTTTGTTTTATTTCAAGAATCATTGATCATGTTAAAATGTCGTTCTGTAAAGCTAAAACAAATAAGAATTGCAAACAAAAGCACGAGGGCTCAATTTTTTTTGATAGGATGGAGATCATCCAAACGCGTGATTCCATAGAGTATTTACAAAGTTTAGAAAATGGTGATTTAAGGGAAAAGGGCTACAGTAAAATATAACGACCATCATCCTTCTACCAAATTTGAATTCGGGACATCCTGAGCTTCTGTCGAAGATGACCTTGACTGGAGTTTTCTGATGGATGGCAGGACTGCTACTAGGGGATTTGCCCTTGTTAGACGTAGTTACTTGCCATTATCCCTAACTTTTGCCTGGATTGTACTTTGAGATTTCCAATCCATCGGGATGATTTTTTTTATATTTTGTCTCTAATTTTTGCCTGGACCGCCCTTTTGGATTTTCAATCCACCGAGACGTTTTTTTTTTTAGTTTAGGCGAAGTATTTCTTGACTACGTCAACATTGGTGGGGTAGGAAAATTCCTCTTCGTCCATGGTTGCAAGTCTCAAGGCACCGCCTGAGAAAGCTTTCTTGACCACGTAGGGGCCATCATAATTCGGAGTCCATTTGCCCCGGGAATCAGTGAGAAATGATTGTATCTTCTTGAGCACAAGGTCTCCTTTCCTGAAGACACGAGGTCGGACCTTTTTGTCGAAGGCCTTCTTCATTCTCTGTTGATACAACTGATCGTGGCATAGTGCCGTGATTCGCTTCTCTTCGATCAGATTCAGTTCGTCGTGTTGACTTTGACACCATTCAGCTTCTATAAGCTTAGCTTCCATCAATACCCAGATTGATGGGATCTCTACTTCTATGGGGAGCAATGCTTCAATGCCATACACTAGAGAGAAAAGGGTTGCCCCTGTTGAAGTGCGGACAAATGTGCGATAACCGTGAAGAGCAAAGGGTAGCATCTCATGCCAGTCTTTATAGGTTATAACCATCTTTTGAACGATCTTCTTGATGTTCTTATTAGCCGCTTCTACCACTTCGTTCATCTTAGGCCGGTAGGGAGATGAGTTACGGTGTTCGATCTTGAATTCAGCGTATAACTCTTTCATCATCTTGTTGTTCAAGTTAGATCCATTATCTGTAATGATCTGGCTCGGAACACCATAACGACAGATGATATTGTTTTTGATAAATTGGACCACCACTTGTCGGGTCACATTGGCGTATGACGCTGCTTCGACCCACTTGGTGAAGTAGTCAATGGCGACTTGAATGAACTGATGTTCGTTCGAAGCCTTGGGCTCAATCATGCCGATCATGTCGATTTCCCATATGGAAAAATGTCACGGGGAGGAGAGAACTTTGAGATGTGTTGGCGGTACATGGATTTTGTCGGAGTATATCTGACACTTGTGACATCTCCTCATGTACTTGTAGGAGTCGGATTCCATGGTCAACAAGTAGTACCCTGCTCTCAAAATTATTCTCGCCATTACATGTCCATTGGCATGAGTACCAAAGGATCCTTCGTGAATTTCTTTTATCAGCATGTCTGTTTCGGGTCTGTCTACGCATCGGAGCAAGACCATGTCGAAATTTCTTTTATATAGCGTGTCACCGCTCAGGAAGAAACTGCCAGCCAGCCTTCTGAGGGTTTTTTTGTCTTTCCTTAGTGCCCCAAGTGGGTACTCTTGTTTCTGAAGGAAGCATTTGATATCGTGATACCAAGGTTTGTCGTCTATGACTGCTTCAATCGTGAAGATGTAAGCGGGCCTTTCAAGGCGCATTATGTCGATCTTAGGTAAGTCGTTCCATTGACCTACACTAATCATGGAAGAGAGAGTAGCTAGTGCATCAGCCATGTGATTCTCTTCATGAGGGATGTGATGAAACTCGATTCTGTTGAAGAAAGGTAACAATCTTCTCACGTAGTCTTTATAAGGAATCAATCCGGATTGGTATGTGTTCCAATCTCCTTTGAACTGATTGATGACCAAAGCTGAGTTGCCATATACATCCAAGTTCTTGATCCTCAAATCAATCGCTTCTTCGAGACCCATAATACAAGCTTCGTATTTGGCCTTGTTGTTTGTGCACTTGAATGTAAGTCTGGCAGTGAAAGGAATGTGGGTACCTTGAGGTGTTATGATGATTGCCCCAATTCCGTTTTCGTGATAATTGACAGCTCCGTCAAAGATTAGTCCCCATTGGGAACCTGGTTCTGGCCCTTCACTGGGTAGCGGTTCATCGCAGTCTTTCATTTTTAGATACATGACATCTTGGTCTGGGAAGTCAAACCCGATTGATTCCTGATCGTCGATCAGTTAATGAGCCAAATGATCGGATAAAATACTTCCCTTAACGGCTTTTTGAGTGTGGTATTCGATGTCATATTCTGATAACAACATTTGCCAACGGGCAATCCTTCCCGTGAGAGCAGGTTTTTCAAATACATACTTGATTGGATCCATCTCCGAGATTAACCAAGTAGCGTGACGAATCATGTAGTGGCGAAGACGTTTGGCTTCCCAATCCAAAACGCAACAAGTTTTCTCAAGCATCGTGTACCGAGTCTCGCAGTCGGTGAATTTCTTGCTCAAATAGTAGATGGCTGACTCTTTCCTTTTGGTTTCGTCCTGTTGGCCAAGTACACAGCCCATGGAGTCTTCCAAGACTGTGAGGTAGATGATAAGTGGTCTTCCTTCCACTGGAGGTGATAGAATCGGCGGATTCAACAGGTATTCCTTAATACTGTCGAAGGCAGTTTGGCAATCTTCTGTCCAAACGCAGTCCTGATTCTTTTTGAGTAATTTGAAAATCAGCGCACATGTCGCAGTCATGAGGAATATGAATCTGGAGATGTAGTTCAAACGTCCCAGGAATCCTCTGACTTGTTTTTCAGTTTTCGGAGAAGGCATTTCTTGAATGGCCTTGACCTTGTCAGGATCAACCTCAATTCCTTTCTGGCTGACGATGAACACTAAAAGTTTTATTGAACGGACACCGAAGGTGCATTTGTTGGGATTCAAGCAAAGTTTGTACTTTCTCAGACGCTCGAATAATTTTGACAGGTGGGTCACATGCTCCTCTTCTATTCTAGATTTAGCAATCATATCATCGACATATACCTCGATTTCCTTGTGTATCATGTCATGAAAAAGAGTAGTCATGGCCCTTTGATAGGTTGCCCCGGTGTTCTTCAAACCGAACGACATTACCTTGTAACAAAAGGTACCCCATGGGGTAATGAACGAAGTTTTCTCCATGTCTTTCGGCGCCATTTTTATCTGATTATAGCCTGAGAATCCATCCACGAAGGAGAAAACTTTGAACTTTGTTGTACTATCTACCAGCATGTCAATGTGTGGTAAAGGAAAGTCGTCCTTTGGACTAGCCTTGTTCAGATCCCGGTAGTCGACACACATTCTGACTTTTCCATCCTTTTTTGGAACGGGTACTATGTTGGGTAACCATTGAGGATACTCCGATGTAGCGAGGAAACCTGCGTCAATCTGTTTCTATACCTCCTCTTTGATTTTGATGGCCATGTCTGGATGAGTCCGTCTCAACCTCTGTTTTACTGGCGGATATTCCGACCTTAACGGTAGATGATGTTCTACAATGCTGGTATCCAAGCCTGGCATGTCCTGGTAGGACCAAGCAAACACATTGGGAAATTCCCTGAGAAGCTTTGTCAAACTCTCTTTGGCAGTTGGACTGAGCAGTGCCCCAATCCTTATTTCTTTTCTCTCTTTTTTTGAACCCACGTTGATCGTTTCCAATGGCTCTTTGGAAGGTTCAATGGACCTTTCCTCCTGTCTGAGTAGTCGGGAGATCTCTTCTGGAATTTCGTCGTCAACTTCTTCTTCAGCCCCAAATACCGGGAACTCAAAGTTGGGAGAAGGCATCGGATCGTATGTTTCAATGGGGTTTAAAACAAGCAATCTGCATGACGTGATGATTTGTGTTTAGAAGAGATAGAGAAAATGCAAGAGTGTGTGCAGTGTATTTTCTTTGGAAAACTGCTTGTTTTTATTTTTGAATTGTTTTTTAGGATTACCATTTTCTGAAAAGCGAAAAGAGAAAACAGCAATTAATGTGGAAATTATAGAACAACGTTATTTTATTTATGAACAAGTCGATTCTTGAAACTACAGCCCTATAAAACAAAACTCTGTCGCTTTGGGTGAAGCGAAGAGGTATATTTACAGAAAGTGAGCCCTATAAAAACAGCCGTTTCACCTGGGCAGGGTGAAAGGTTAAGATAAAGACGGCAATTACTTAGACTTATGAGCAATCTTCGGAACATCGACAACAACCCATTGGTGGCGAACTCCTCGGTGAATCACAAAGTCTGGTACCTTCCTTGATTTATCTCCAGAAATAACGCTGATTTCTGGTGGAGCAGGATCATTGGAATCTGTCTCCCAGGAAGAGTTGTCATAGGAGGATTCCTCTGTTGTATTTTGCATAGTATTTGTGCTCTCAGGTAAATCTCCCCATCCAGTTGGATGGATATCTTCAAACCTGATACGAGAGCTTTCGGGAGCGGTGTACTTGACCATGGAGTCGTATTTTCCACTCGGTTGTCCCAAGGTGTCCCACACTTCTTTGGGACTGGAGGAGTCATCCCTTTCAATGACGTTGACCTCGGGAAAAGCATAGTTAATGAATTCTAGTCCTGCAAACTTTGCAAATTCATCGTCGTACGAGATATTTTCTGAATGACCTAAGTGTTGGTCCCATGACATGGTGGGGACGCATGTATTCTGTTCAATGATGCTCAGCTGATTTTCATTGTTCAGCTGATTTTCTTGCCCCAAGCCTCCTGGGTACGGTTTCCAGATAGGCAGGCCATCCATTGGGCCATAATGGTCGTGGTCAAAGCTGTCTTTCATCAGAGTGTCCTCCTCTAATGAGTTTGGTGGAGCACGACATCCTTCCGGATCACAATCTTCGTATATCGTTCTGACATCTGACCTGGGTATATATCTCGGACTCTGTGCGGGACAGTAAAACACTCTTCATCTGTATCGGAGGAATCACCCTCGTTGATGGTATGTACTTCTTGAGACACTGGGTGAAGGAAACCTCCACTGTGGAAGAAGTCCTGAATGGGATGAAGGCTTTCATCGTTAGTACCAGTCTGGGTACAGGTTGAAGAAAAACCAAGACATTTCTTTGTTTTGTTGTCAGTAGGAATGACAAGCTGTCCCCATCCTTTTGCATTGTTATTTTTTATCACCTCGAGAGCATCTTTGTACGAGGAAATCGACGTTCCTTTTTCTGATTGATTCTCATTGCTCATCGAAAGTGCTTGGAACTGAGTTCCAACAACCTCCTTGGGTTCTACACAAGTGGACAATGAAAGGTTACTCACGATCAAGGCTTGTTCTCCACAGACCGTGACGAGTTGATCGTTCTTGACAAACTTCAGTTTCTGGTGCAACGTCGAAGTTACTACCACAACCTGGTGTATCCGAGGTCTTCCTAATAAGCAGATGTACGCTGCTCGGACGTCCATGACCTGGAAAGTGACTAGGAAAGTGTGAGGACCGATGGTTATAGGAAGATCGACTTCGCCAATAACTACTTTCCGAGACCCGTCAAATGCTTTAATGATGACCTCACTGCCCCTCATCGGGGATCCTTTGAATGATAGTTGCATTAAAGTGGACTTTGGCATAACGTTGAGAGTCGATCCGGTATCTACCAGTACGCTGGCTAAAGCATCGTCTTGGCAGTTAACTGTAATATTGAGCGCCATGTTGTGACTTTTGCCTTCCTCTGGCAATTCCTCATCACTGAACCCTAAATTGTTGCAAGAAGTGATGTTAGAGACGATACTATCGAACTGTCTTATTGACACATCCTGTTCTACAAAGGCCTGCTCTAAGACTTTCTGTAGAGCCTCTCTGTGGGCTTCGGAACTGAGTAAAAGTGATAGCACAGAGATCCTTGAAGGAGTTTGTAACAGTTGATCAACAATGTTGTATTCACTCCTTTGGATGAGTTTCAGCATCTCATCATTGTTTTTTGAAAGGTCGGGATTACTGGATTGACTGACTGGTGGATCATGAACTTCTGTCGGAAGTTCCTTTTCTTTGTTAGGTTCTCCAACTCCTCGGTTGAATATTTGACCGCTCCGTGTTACTCGACTGATGTCTGCAATATTCACGATGGAGGGTAATGGAATTTCCTTTCCATTCTCAATTATAGTTGCACCGTATTTGTAAGGGATCGCCTTAGCTGATTCATACGGTAACGGTCCCAGTAGATAGATAACTACAGGAGCCTTCTGACTTTTCTGACAGTCGTAAGTAACTTCAATCAGTTCCTTGCTAAGAACCTTTGATTCGTCCAGTAGAGGGATGATGGTACAAACATCCTTGTTCCTCTCAGGGTCAGAGATTACAACCACGTCTTTGATTTGATCAGCAAAGTAGTCTAGCGTCTAGTCAATAGACCCCGAAGCTAGGTATGGGTGAATCTCCCTACAATCCAACTGACTCTGAAGGGCTGCTCGCACGAGGTAACATCCTTGGTTATTTTCCGAACAGACTCTACAGCGTTCATAGTTGTGTGGTAGCACCGGGCCACACCCGCTTTGAATGCAGTGCAACCTCACCAGGTTTGTTTCCATAGATCAGACATCCTAATTTTGACGCCGAGTAGGGTTTCCATTATGCACACTGATTTGTTGCGTGTCTTCATCCAGATAGATTGGAAGCCACCAGTGGTTTAACAAGTGTTGTAAAGTTCTTTGAACAAGAGCGCACCCTTGGTTACTCTCACAACATCCTTTACAGTTATGATAATTATGCGACGTGAGAAAACCAAGTTGGACCTGCCTGGCATGTAACTCCACCAAGCTGGTATTCATCAGACGAATATCAAAGATTTGAATCATGTTGATCTGATAAGGATTTCTATCATGGTAGTCCTGGATCCATCCAAGATCCATCTGACGCTGGAGGGCCTCTTGTACAAAAGAGCATCCCTGTTTGTTTACTGAGCAAGTCAGATAGGAATTATAATCGTACCGTGGCATATTATGGTACTGGCTTTGCCTTGAGTGTATCGCCACCAAGTTGACACTCATTGCACGGATGTCGTGGTTCTGAATGATGTAGGAATTCGTATAGGTCATGTTGACTCCACGAACTCGATGCTCTTGGATCCATACGAGATCCAATTGTTCCTGTAGAGCTGATTGCACCACAGAACATCCTTGATTGTTTTTAAAGTAGATTTCACACTGGTGATAATTATGAGGTGGCACATAGCCATACTCGCTCTGTCTACAATGTATCTTGACCAAGTTGGCCCTTAATAAGAGTACATCATGAATTTGATAGATGTTGTTAGACTCTCCCTCTATCAAATTGACTGTAGCTTTCTCGTGTTAAGGCAACGGGTTCGCGAGAACATTTGGATTCGTATCTTTGAAAGATAAGACCCCGCTCCTAACAAGCTTTTGTACGTAGGATTTGAAACTGAGACCGTTTTCTATGTTATGCCCTGGTCCTCCTTGATTGTAAGGACAAGTCTGATCCGCCTTGAACCAAAAAGGCAGATTTTTCGGTACTGTAAGAGGAGACCTGGGTTGGACGTGCCCCTTGACCAGTAGTAACGGAAGCAGTTCTGCGTACAACATGGGTATAGGGTCAAACCCTGGTGGTCGCGTTGTACGATTGTTGCTGTATGGAGGATGAGCCTGCTGAAGAGACTGTTGTGTCCTTTGTTGAAGTTTCTGTTGATTAGGTTCGGTCTACGTAACCTAAGGTTGATACATAGGAACAGGTGCAGGGTTGATAGCAGGAGTTACAGTTGCTACTGGTTGGTATCGTCGCCTTTGCTTTCCGAGAGAGATATTCCCAATATCTTGCTCTTTTTTCTTAGGGAGAGTACTACCGTATCATTTTGTACTACTTGATGATCCAGCGTCTTTAACTAGGCGTCCTTCTCGAACGACTTCCTCAAGACGAACTCCCATGCTCACCATCTCGGTGAAGTCACTGGGCGCACTGGCAACCATTCTCTCGTAGTAAAATGAGCTTAAGGTTTTTAAGAAGATCTTTATCATCTCCTTTTCCTCCAGAGGTGGAGAAATCTGAGCGGCAATTTCACGTCATCTTTGAGCGTATTCTTTAAAGGTTTCTTTGTCCTTTTGTGACATTGATCTGAGTTGATCTCTGTCCGGTGCCATGTCCAGATTATACTTGTATTGCTGAACAAAGGCAGCGCCCAGTTCTCTGAATGTGCCGATCATAGCGCGGTTTAAACCCATGTACCATTTTAATACTACACCGGTTAAACTATCCTGAAAGTAGTGAATGAGAAGCTCCTGGTTCTTTGTCTGAGCTGACATTCGTCGGGCGCACTTCACCAAATGGCTCTGAGGGCAAGAGTTACCCTTGTACTTTTCAAAGTCGGGCACTTGGAACTTGTGCGGAACTTTCACATTGGGGACCAAGCAGAGGTCCGCGGCGTCCTTTCCAAATAGATCCTAGCCGCGAATGGCTTCCAGTTCTTTTTGCATCTCCAGGAACTGTTCCTGGAACTCATTCATTCTGTCGAACATGTTGTTGTTTCCACCAGAAAGTATCTGCAGAATCTGTCCTTTCGGGATAGTGTGTACCACGGGTGGTGGTATAGTCATCATGGCCGAGACTCTCAGTGTCTCCCGAAGTTTGTAACCTTCAGGAGTTGTTGTCATACCCCTGGCACTTCGCTTTCCCGAAGTTTGTAACCTTCAGGCCCAGCGGTTCCTGCTGCGGTTCCCTGATCTTCAGCGATCGGCGGAACATATCCTTCCGGGATATAGTTGAGTGGCATGCCCCAGGGACGATCTTTCAGAATTTTGTACCTAGGATCATACTTCTCCACTATGGGTGTAGATGTGATCTCCGTGATCACAGTCCTTTGTTGTTGCATCTGAGCCTCTGCTAGAGCTTGCATGTCATTATGAAGCTTTCTCAAATCCTCTTTCAGAGTGTCGATCTCTACTCTCAACTCTCTGTTCTCTTCCTCGAGATCATCCATCTTTTTCTGACGATTGGCCCGAGTATTGTACGAATGAGATAGTTTGACTCTAGAATCGAGACGCAAACGTGAGATTCGTAGGTAAGAAGAATGCGTTTATGAGAATGATGAATGCAATGATTATTAATTATTTTTGTTTTTTCAAAGTAAACTTCGACAATTAGATTGTAAATATCAAACAGTGGGGAAACCCCGTTTTATTGAATTCAAAGGATTGCGGAAATGGAAATACAGTAGATTACAAAGTGCTAAAAAAGGAAACCTAAACTAATGGATCCTGAGTCCTCTCTGAGGAGAGCTTAAGTGCTGGTGCTGGTACTTTCCTCTTCTTTGACCGGGGCTCTTGGGTCGTTGTCGGGTTGTCATTCCTTTGCCAAGTGAAAGGAGCGAGCAAATTCCTTTGGTCATCTTGATTATCTACAGCATGTTGCTCTAAAATCTCAATCAGAGCATCTTTTTCTCTTAATAGCTATTGTATTTTCTTACACTCCACATTGAGAATACGATACTTGTTCCTCCAAGACCTCTTCTCCTGTTGAACTTTGTTGAGAGTAACCTGAAGCTTTTTCGTCTCAGACATAAAATAAAGAGCAGAGTCCCTTAATGGAAGAACTTCCTGACGAGGGTAAGGCATCCTCAGCTTGAGAGCTCTAGTTTGTACCTAGTGGAGATAGGGCTCCACCGAGACACAATCTGGTTTTCCTAGAGACTCCCGTCCTTTCCTATGAACGTGTTTCCAAGCGTGCACTATTTCCGTCTTTAGTGCCCTGTCATTTTCTCCTTCCTTGAAGAAAAGACCTTCCAGATGAGCATTCCGTGGGACGTGCCTCATCGGGTATCCGAATTGACGACGAACGAGAATTGGATGATAGTTGATTAATCCCTTAGTTCCTATAAGGGGTACATTTGGGAAATTTCCACAACGGTCAATGATTCTGATCCCGTCGTAGATTCAGTTGTACCAATCGATGTCAGAGTTGGTAAGAGACATGATTCTCTGTGACCAACATAAAGTATTCTTTTGATCCCAAAATGTAGCAGACTTGGGCAAATGGGAAGTGAACCATTTGTATAACAGGGGTACACAGCATGTGATCATTCCTCCGCTGTATAAATTCCTTAAGTGTAACGAATGATACGCATCTGCGAGTAAGGTCAGTACAGGGTTTCCGATCAGGAAAATCTTAATGGCGTTGATATCTACAAAGTTATCGATGTTGGGAAACAAAAATAAGCTGTAGGTGAGCGAAACAAAGATGCTCTCGAAAGCGGCCACGTTCCCTATACTAGCAAAGTACAGGGCTTTCTTTGTTAAGAACTGGGCTGGAAAACCCGAGATTCCACCCTTAGTGGTCATGTGAGTCCTGACTTCTGACTCGTCCAAATAAATTGCTCTTGCATTGGTTTGATCCTTTGGAATTTCTTCCAGTCCAGAAAAGGGAGCTTGATCAGTAATATGTAAATCAGTCAAGTGAGAATACTCCTCCAGTGTTGGTGCTAGCTGATAATCCGGGAATGTGAAACAGTGATAAACCGGATCGTAGAACTGGATTAATGTGGACAAGATTCCTTCTATTACATGAACCCTTAACAAGGACAACAGTCCTCCATACATGGCTCTGAAAGCCTCGTGGTTGGTGATCATTCTCGCCAAACCCCTTAAATCCTCTAACTTTCGAACCTTGAAGGTGTACTTATGAGTTTTCCTTCTACTGAAATCCATTAGTGCAATCTCCTTCTCTGACATTTGCAATCATTGTCTTAGTTTAATTTGAAAAAGAGAGACTAGAAGAGAAGATTTTCTTTATTTTAATGTTTTTTAAATGAATGCATGAATGCAGCACACAAAAACATAGAAAAAACATGGGGTCAAAGGGTCGGTGTCATGAAGTCAAGGCTCTACCCCCGCCCCCCCAAAAGGTTTACACTGGTGATTTTTTGTACCTGACTGCAAAATCATTGACCCCTCTGGGATAACAACAGCAGGCGGATCGCCAGCGAGCTGATGTATCCTAGAGTGATCTCAGATGAGGGTAGTATCGCGTGACAACTATTTCCGATAGCTTCCGCATTACAAAATGGCTTAAGTCTACTAAAAACCTCAGCTTCTCAGATAACCCAGTCAACCACACTACTTTCAACAACCGAAGTCGTATAGGCAATGTATCTGCAAAGGGAGTCTCCACTGAGTTTGATGGTCGATCGGGGGCTCTTAACTGGAATTCACTCCCAGTAAGATTACCCGCATTGTCATCACCTATCTTAGGTGTATACTCAATCTTTCCACATGCGGCATCACACACATTCCCATTAGCAGAAAAATAAACACAGATATCAATTAGGAAAAGCAGTATATATATTTGTCTTAATCATGCCAGACCTCTAGTCTTATGATCCTATACAGACAATGACTCCCTAGCAGAGTCGCCATTTCTGTGACATGAATTTAGGGTTTCAACCAGAGAGATAAGAGGGACAAAATGCCATGTGTGGCCCCACGGTGGGAGCCATTTTTCTGTAGCAAGCAATTTTGGACGTGGTTCTTAAGCACTGTCGCTCTGGGGTACTACAGGTCAATTCATTTTTTATCCTATTAAGCTGACTAAGGAAGGGAAATAGATGTCTCCAATTAACCCTGCTTGCATACTGAGTTTAAACAGATGATTGTTGGTTTACAGATGCGGTTTAGATTGTGGGCCTCTCTCTGCTTATTTTGCAAAGAATGAAATGACGGGACTATTTGTGAGGATGGTAGAACTGATGCTTTTTGATTGATGTGTGAAGGTACGGGATTTTGGGTTTTTGATTAGTGTGCTCGCTAAGATTTTTCAATCTTATGCCTACGTATTCCCGTTTAACGAAACAGGGAAATCAGAGCGATCCTAGTTCCTCCTATTCTATGGGAGGAAAAAGGTCATTTTAGTGTCTTGTTCAAAGCCCAAGACGTGAAGCTAAAGGTGTTTGTATCTTGTTCAAAGCCCAAGATGTGAAGCTGAAGGGTCTATTTGTATCTTGTTCGAAGCCCAAGATGTGAAGCTGAAGGGTTTTGACTTTAGAGAGAATTTGTCATCTCTAAAGGGGGGTATTTGGTCTGTTTATCACAACTACTGCGTGACTGGTTACAAAGAAGAATTACTTTAACTAGGAAATGTGAATCCAGTAATGCCATAATTTCCTTTATAGGGGATTTTTAACCTGAAGGAGAAGACTTTAACTCAGTGTAGAGCAATGCTATCTTTCCTTAGGAATTTCTCATGCTAAAAGAGGGACAGTCACGTGGATGTAAATAATCCAGAGGCTTGCCGCTTACAGCAATTAGATGAGGGGAAAAGGAGTTGTTGATGTTTGTATACTATGAGCGAGGCACATATTTTGATGCTAAAAGGTTGATTTACTCAACCGGGGTTTCCTTATACAAAGCTTAAGAGGAGGCTATTGACCCAACAAGAGGGTGTTTTTATGTGTCTCGTACGAAGCCCGAGAGAGAGGCTAAAAGGGTTGACTCAACAAGAGAGTGCTTTTGTATGTGTCTTGTACTAACCCCAAAACGGAGGCTAAAGGTGTTTGACTCAACAAGAGAATCTTTGTACCTCGTACAAAGCCCGAGATGGAGGCTGAAAGGGTTTGACTCAATAAGAGAGTCTTTTATACTCAACAAGAGAGTGTTTTGGTATCTCGTACGAAACCTGAGATGGAGGCTAAAAGTGGTTGACACAACAAGAGAGTCTTTTATACTCAACAAGAGAGTCTGAAAAGGTTAACTCCGCTTGGGAGAATCATTGTACAAAGCCCAAGAGGAGGCTAGTTTGTTTCAGTTTAGTGACAGGTCCAGTATATTGGATAAAGAGAATATCAGTTCTTATGAAGGGTAATGTTGTGCTCAGGGATTGATCGGAGGATCAGGGTTATTTCCTATTCTTTAAGGAAATGGGAAATCCAAAGTGTATTGAGACTGTCCAAGTCTACGGGTGTTTTGAGAAGTCGATTCTCGGGTAGTGGATGATCTTTGTATGATGCCCAAGAGAAGCCTGGTATGTTAAGGGATGAAGGTCAACCCATTAACTGGTCTGACACTTGACTCAGAAAGACAACTCTAGCAAATTGATGACTAGGTTCTATTCCTATACCTGTAGAGGTCACTGGGTTCTTGTACTAAGCCCAAGAGAAGGAATGAGGGCTTTTAAGAAGCCGAAGGGTCCTTGTACAACGCCCAAGAGAAGGCGGGGATGCTTTTAAGAAGCCTGTGGGTCCCCAAACCCCAAGAAGTTCAAGACATGCCATTCACCGAGAATAGATCAAGCCAGGAAAGTCCGAGAATTTGGAAGAAACTCAAGAGATGCCATTCACGGAGAAAAGATCATCTCTGGGGAGTAGAGTTTTTTTGACGATTTCTAAGGGTGACAGTCTGAGAAAGGGTTCACCGAGAATGCTGCCTTTCACGTCTCCATATTGTTTAACCCCAAGAGGAGGGAAGACTGTGTCTGGTAATCCTATGGGGATCTAGTTTTGTTTGTATTTAAAGAGTGACCAACAGGGCTTTACCTAGTGTTAGACGTAGTTGCCGGGGAAAACTCTAAATAACTATACTAGTATTACACAGTTGATATTTGACAAGTATATAAAAGTTTGTGAAAGAAGACTTACAGTGAGCAGCCCCACAATACAGTTATATATATGAAAGCGGATAAAGAAAATGGGTAAACACTTACTCGGTTGTAGAGCTTCCATGCTGTTTGGTTAGTTTGTTCAACAAAGAAAGCTTTGATAACAATATTATATTCAAAATCAAAGGAGAAAGTGCTTTGAAAAGATTTTTGGGGCTTACAGCTCAAGGAGAGGCCCAAGGTTTTATCAGTGATTGCACTGTTGTTTGAATTTGTAGAGAGGGACTTATACAAGTGATTGAGGCCTAAAAAAGGTTTTCTGTACAAAGGGATGGGTCATACACTCTCTCAAGAGTCCCAAAGGTTTATTTTTGTACAAGTGGTGGGGCTTACAGCTCAAGGAGAGGCCCAAGATTTTGTTTCAAAAGGTGACGATCGCGCCGAACTTTTTTATGGTATCGGGACTTATACAATACACTGAGGCCCAAAATTGTTTTGGTTAAAAGGGGATTGGGTCTTACACTCTATTAGAGGCCCAAAGTGTTTGAAAAAAGTTTGATGAGGGTTGAATTAATCAAAACCCTAATTTGTTTCCAAAATGTATTTTAATTGAATAAAAATTCAATTAAGATGATCAAAATTGTTAAACATCTGGAAAACAAATTGTGATCTTGGATTAATGTTTCAAAAATCAGGTTTTGATTCATAAAATGATTAGAAATCACTAAAATTTGAAAAATCAAGAAAGAGAAAATATTTAAAATGTCAAAAACAATTAAAATATTAATTCTTTACAAAAATATCAAGTATATGAAATAAATAATATTTTTGGGATTTTTTGGGAAAATAAAATATTTTAACATTTTTGTGAATTATTAAAAAAAGAATCAACTCAAAATCATTAAAACTCAGATAGAAATTAATTTTTGAATCAATTAAATAAAATCACAAAATTCAAATTTTCAAAAAAGGCGCCAAGAACAAGGGCAAGAACACGCGCCACCCTCTGTTTCTGCATATTTGCATTTTCTATCCAATCTCACTGAATACTTGATTATATCATACAATCTATATATATCAATCTACTCGTTTCAACCTCACGATCATGTCTATGGTCGTTGATTTCATTTATTTTAAACATGGAATAAGAAATCAAAGAGAAAGCTCAAGAACCCTAAAATTTGCATGAAGGTTCAGAAATTCCATACACGATTCAAACAAAACAATTGATTGAGGGTAAACACTTTATGCATGATTATGAACATATGGCCAAATTATTGTGCAGCAAAAAATGCATGAATCATAGAGTTAGTAGAGCTCATACTTACCTCTTGCAGCTGGTGATGGTGTTTTGTGTTAGAGGTGTTACAGCTTGGTTCCAAGGTTATGGACAGCTTCCCTAGGTGCTATGGAGTGTGTCTGGGTGTTGGGAGTGGATTGAATTGAGCTGGAACTTGATTTTGCACCTCAACTATAAATCTGTCAAAGGCTTGAGCAGTTGACTAGTGATTTTGTGATTTTGATGTTCCAGATGTTATGTGAGTGTTTGGATCACTTCTATATGATGTTTACGAGGTGTGTGTGTGTGATTGGTTTGGTTGGACTATCTCTCAAACTCAAAACCCGATAGTGACTTGTTTTGGAAGGCAATTTTGGAGTGAAGAAGGAGATTTTGAGGAAAGCATCTGTTTGATGGCTTTGGTGTACTCAAACTGATCACAAATGAGCTCTATTTATAGTAGAGCAAGTTTGTTTTGCAAGGAATAGTGAATGGCAACTGCTGTATAGGATTGGCCAATGTTGAGCAATGAGAATCCAAGTCTCCTCTAGCCATTGACTAGAGGTTAGGGCACAGGCTGCTGGTTCCCTTGGTCTTGGATAAGTCTTGACTGAATTCAGTTGGAAATGGCTCAGTCCATGCCACCTTGGTGTATGCATTGAATGCTCTAATCCAAAATTGGAGTCTTGTCCCTCTTTTAGGCATTTTTAGGTTTGGCATGCTATTTTTGGTTCCAAAGACTTGGGAGGCTAGGGATCAGAGTTGGTTCCTCTTTGGTCCCCCCTTGAGGTGTTCAGATGGATAAAGTTGCTTGCCCTTTGCAAAATTTGAGCATATCGAGCAAATCTCCAAAATCAGCCTTGCCATGACAGTTTGCAGCAAGGCATATTGGCATTGTCGTATCTCATGGCTCAAGTGGAATTTGATGGAGTTCTTGGCCATTTTGGAAAGCCCTCATATGATACAACAACTGTTTGATCATAATTGGTTTTGATACTTTTTGGAACGAAGTGAAAAATGCCCCTACATTTTGAAAAAAGTAAGACAGATTCTGACTTAGTGAAAATTTCACTAAGTGTTGGAAAAAAGTGACATTTTCACTTTTTGTGATTTTGATCATTCCATAACTTATAATCCATGAGGAATTGGAATGAGTTGTGTTTGAAGCTTTTGTAGAGTGCCATGAGAGCTACAAATCCAGCTTTGGATGGGGAAAAATGGCCTTGTGGTCTAGGAGTTATGATCCTCCAAAGTTGGTACCCTTGCCATTTTATTCCATAACTTAGAAAATTTCTAAGTTTTTTTATGATTACCCCTTTTACAAGTTATCCCACTTTTTTTTATTTTTCTTGATGAATGATGATTCCAATCACACATTAACATCATTTTAGGGTTAAGGAACCAAAATTGTGAAAAATCTCAAAAAGTCAAAGTTTGATTGTTGTGCACAGTTGACTTTTTGTCAGATGAATTCCAAACTGTGTGATCCTCTATGAAATCAAGTCCTTGACCTAAATCAAACTTGATGGATAGATTTCATAAGGGTTATAGGGTGTATTGAATCATGTCTTAGGGTTTGGGAACATGTCTTGGTCAAAAGTCAAAGGTACAGTTGACTTTTCTCGCGAAACCCTAATTGTGGTTCTGATGAAATTGAAACTTGCTCCTCAAGCTTCTTGGATCAATCCATTCTTGCAAATGGATCAATGTGTTTTATTAGAGACCCTCAAATCCTCCTTTGAGGTCTTGGCTCATATTTTGTCCCAAAAGTCAACTTAGGGGTGAATTAGGTCAAGAAACCCTAATTCCTGATTTTTTATGAGTGCATCCCCAGAAGCAAAATTGACTTGATAATTGGGTTCATGGTGTTCCATGGAGTATTTTAGGATATGCTTTGAAGCATTGGCTCATGCCCAGAGGAAAATTTCCATCTGGAGGCCCTGGTCGACCAAACCCTAATTTGGTGACACTGGCAATCTTGAGGCATGATCCACTCAGAATGTTGCAGCTTTGTGCTTAATCCTTGAGGTGGGAGTCCTCTTGATCCATTATGGATGTTTGAGAGGTTTAGATAAGTCGAAGATCATGTCATTCCTTGATTGATCTTTCGTCGAAGAGCTCTGAGAGGGCTTGAAACCCTAGGCTTGATTGTAGTGAATGCTCACCCATCTTTGGGGAGACTAATGGTTCTTCCATATTGTGATGATGATTTGCACAATGATGGGAAATCTTAGTGGTCAAAATTTGGGGTATGACAATAAGGAACAAAAAAAAGATTGATGAGTTTGGTATTTTTTACAGTCTTTTTGAAATGGTCAAAATATGATTAACATGGATTGACATTTATTAAACAAAAAAAAAAGAAAAGTTTAAAAATTGCTCGACCGAAGTCAAGGTTTTATTATGAAAGCAGTTTTAAGTTTGAAAACAAGAAAGTTTTGAAAAAGAGAGGAGATTTTGAAAATTGAAGAAGGGGTGGAGAAGAAGTGACTGTCCTAGTGCATAAAAATAAAAGCTAGGGTAAGAAATATCTAACCATATGGAGGCACTCTTCAAAGCATAATAAGAAAATAATTACATCCTCTTGAGCCAATAAGCAAGCCAAATAAAGGCTAGAATATCAAACTCCATAATGGTCCAAAGCACAAGGGGGAGAGTCCTAAATCTAAGTTCATAAGTCCATAATCAAGCCAAGAAGATCCTCTAATGCAAGGGATAGTGGCCATAGTCCAACATTAAGAGCACAAGTATTTTAGTGGTTTGACCCTTTATTAATGTTTTTTGAGTCCAAATGGACAAGAGAAAAACAAAAGCACAAGATAATATGGTCCAAGTGGACAAAATAAAAATGACATAAACATAAACATGATATCATATATGATAATAAGCAATAAAAAAATAGAGAGAGATAGGGAGAGAGAAGGAAACATACAGTTAGAAGTTAGTAATTAGTAGCAAGAGGCTCTAGTGCCATAAGCCTTCACCGATTATTCCGTTTCGCGTCTTGAACTATAGTGATTAAACAATGTACTTAGGTCAAGGTTAATGAAGACTTGACAGGATATTGGTAAAACCAAAACCTCTACAACGCCAAGTTTCA
The DNA here is from genome assembly GCA_022829125.1 of Lathyrus tuberosus. NCBI lineage: Eukaryota > Viridiplantae > Streptophyta > Magnoliopsida > Fabales > Fabaceae > Lathyrus > Lathyrus tuberosus. Next base: position 2,479,299 of record JALAZF010000115.1, on the reverse strand, counting down.
AAGATTTCGAACCTAATACAAAAGATTAACCAACATTGGGTTGACGCGACCAATCAAGGTCCAGACCACGAAAGATCAACTTCCGAATTGGATAAAGAGGGACAAATGTAGCGCTATGTTAAGCAATCGTCGAGTAATTTACATAGTAATACCCTACAATGAGGCCGGTCAATAGTGATCTTTGTGCTAATGCATGCTAGACGAATGATATGTAGATCGTCATCCAAAAGCAATACTGCACGAAAAGAAAATAGGTAACGATCTAGTCTTGATCAAGGATTCAACAAAGAAATTCTAAGATCCATAAGACTTTCATCGATCAAAATAAAAAGAAATAGATGAAGAGAAAGCCAAATTGAGTTACACTTTCAAGATCCTTTCATCTTCAAGTTCAATCACCTTTAATTGATAAGTTTAAGTGAGAAAACATATCACTAATTCAAAGCACCTTAAATGAATTCGACACTTCATTAAAAGATAGATTTGAACTAATAAATGTTTAATTACTTTAACCATATCCAAAGTCCATTGAAATTGAAGAGAATTTAATCTCAACAATGCATTTCAAGGCTAAAACAAGAAGAAAGGGGAAGAAGGAGGAAGAAAAACCAAAACAGCCCCAAAAACAAGGCAAAAACCTGCATTCTGACTCAGAGTAACCGGTTACTCACCAGATGATAACCGGTTACTCTACGCGCAGAGCCAAAAATATGTGCAGAATTCAGCATGGTCATCTTTCAAACCTTTGTACAAACACCTTATGATCATGGAACTGATATTGCACAAAATTTTAAGTAAAACAACAGCAAAAGCCAGCAATTAAACACAATTACAAGATCCAAAGGATCAAGTAACAAAGATCTCCAAAGATCTACATTATGGAAGATGAAGATGAAGCTTCAACAATGGTGAAAAATGAATAACCACTTCAAATCTGAAAATTCCTTCAAATTGCTTCAAGATCCAAACACCAAAGCCTTGATCTACAAGAATTAATGAAGAAAACAAGTTTGGATGAAGGTTTAGCTCAAAGTTGAACAAGATTCAGTGTGAATTCTTGTTAACTTTCAAAAGAAGAAAAGTGAGCTTTGAGTGAAATTTGTGGTTGGGGAGAGAATTTGCAAGAGGTTTGTTGGCTATCACAAGCTTGTGAAATGAATGAAATGAGGCATCTATTTATAGAATTTAGGCTTGGAAAATTTGGTGGTTTGGAGTTTGGTTTGGAAATGAAAATTAGGCTTGGAATTTGTATTTGGAGGGAAATTATCAAAAGAGTGGTGATTAGTGGAGGTACATGGTAGGAATTAATTATGATGATGTAGGAAATTAAAATGGGATGGTCTAGAATATTCCACATGTGATCAAAATGATGAAAATTGGTGCCAATTGCTGAATTTGAATTTGCTGCCATTTTTTTTCAAATTTTCACGAGGGTAACCGGTTACTCACCACATGATAACAGGTTACTCAGTGCAAATTTTGAAAAAATGCCCTTTTTTAGTACACTGATGTGGTCCGGCTCGATTCTTTTGCTCGTCAAAGAAGGCATGGAAATAAACACATGAACCATGGAGTCTCTTGAATAATAATCAATTAAATCTTGGAAACTCTTGATCAGATAATTTTTGAATTAATTGCAGATCAACTTTGACTTTGTTCAGATGAAATTCATTCGAGTCGAGGGACTGTTTTTTTGGTATTTTTAACCTGTTCTTCCCCTGAAAATGTTAGTGAAAGAAAACAAAATATTTTTGGATTTTGATTAAAGGTTATTAAACAAAAACAAATTAAGAAATAAAACAACCAACAAACACACACATACTCAAAGATCCCTGCAAGGCACAATCCTGTAAACGAAGGAACCAATGTGTGATCTTGTTTGTATGCATGAATGCACTTGCCAAGCAGAGAATCTTGGGGGAAAAAATTAGGGTATTACAGCTGCCCCTATTTAAGTTTCTTCTATCCGGAGATATGAAGATGGACATCTTTGTCTCGACGAGATAGAAGAGACTTAAATATAACAATAAACCCAATTTTTTCGCCCTAAGAGACCACAAAAATGATATGATTATGAAAATGGTATGTAGACACAAACCTCTGTGGGGAGAAAACAACACCACAAAAGATCAACAAAATGAGGAACGGGAGAATGAAACTCCACCGGGGAAACAAATCACATGAGACCACCAACTAGCCGGGGAACATACCACATAACCATTGGGACTCAGCTTAGGAAAAGATTCAAACTGGGGATAACTGTATATGGAAATAAACCACAACACAATAAGGATATAACTCGACAGGGAAGACCTAGAACAGCAAGGCTCCACTGGGGAAAAGCAATACCTCAACAATGAACTATCTCTAGCATACCGAAGAGACTAACCATCCATCAGAGTAGAAAACCTCAACAATGAACTGTCTCGTCTAACCGAAGAGACTTACCATTCATCGGAGTAACCAAACCTCAACAACGAACTGTCTCGTCTAACCGAAGAGACTTACCATTCATTGGAGTGACAAAATCTCAACAACGAACTGTCCCATCTAACTGAAGAGACTTACCATTCATCGGAGTAACAAAATCTCAACAACGAACTATCCCGTCTAACCGAAGAGACTTACCATTCATCGGAGTGAGAAAAGGTATTAACTGCATCGCCTCAGGCTTCTCAAATAAAGGAATGTCGTGAAATAGTATTGAACCTTCTAATATGGGAATCATACGTAGATTTCAGCTGAAGGGCGGAGAATCCTGAAAGGTGCAAAATAAATGCACTCTCAATCTAGGTTTCACAGCCTAGAGATCCAAACAAATATTGCAGGGGACCAAATTTTAATCCAAGAACAAGCTGGAGAGAAATGGTCAAATAAGACTTATCCCGAGGAGGATATATCTCAACTGGGGATTAATTCCATCCAGATAATAAACTGGGAAGGAAACTGAATCAAAATCTCCCACGAGAAACAAACTCAGTGGGGAATTAACAAAGATAGGCATTTTCTGCTTATGGGTCGACACTCTAAATGGAGAGAGGACACACGTGCTCTGCGGGGATAATAGCACCAGAGAGCAAAGAAGCACCAACACAAATGCAAAATGCACAATGCAACAACAACATACTATGCACAACAAATGAATGCGCATGCGATGCGTATGAGTATGAATATGCTGACAAAACAGACATAAGGATAAGCAGAGAGTGAACAAACATCACAACATCACCGAATACTCGGCTAATCTCAACAAGATGGAGACATCATTAGCAACTCTACTAGGGATTTAGCTGAAGAAATCCTGCAAGAGATAAACAAAAGCCATCAAAGGAAAATAAATCCTACTACAAGGCTCAAATCTTGCTGGAGAAAAGAAAAGACTCCTTGGGGAGAAACCCAAATATCAATCATCTAACATTTATGATCCATAAAGAGGATAACAATATAAACTCTGCTTTGAGGATGGCAGGAAAGCTGTCGAGGAATCATACAACCCGAATCTTTCTGAATCTTCCTGGGGATGACAAGAATCCACAGGAACTTCCACTTCAATAAGATGAGGAGATCTGCTACGGAAAAATAAATGAATCCGCTGGGGATTGTAGACATCTACGCAAAATCCACTGGGAAAACAAGGCAGACCTGCTAGAGATACGAGAACACTCTCAGGGGAATTAACCAATTCTGAGCAAAGCATCCTGGACTTATTGAGGAAAGCAGCAAAAGGTCAAACTGTGGGGGATTTTAGATCGATACTCATCATAAATGAGAGAAAACCCAACAGGTAACTAAAATAGATATCATCAGCGACTTCACCAGGGAATAACCGCGATAGTGATGTACAACCTTCACTAGGAGGATAAATCTCTGGAAAACAATCCGGAGAGAAGTACATCCTGGACTTGCTGGGGGAAATAAGAAATTAACATCACTGCTCTATGATTGGGGAACAATCAAAACAGTAATGCTCTGCCTCCGTTGGGGAATCAGCAAGGAGAGAAATACAATCACAAGGCAAGATGAAAATCCGACAAACAGCCACTATGTCAATACTCCTTAAAGAAAAATGTTATTTGCTGTTTGGGGACATCTAAAGCTACAACAACACATCTAGAGGGTAAAACTCTGAGTGAGGATTCTTCATATGACTTTTTTTTGCTGGGGACAGCCAAAGATCGGATCTCTGCGTAGGGATTAATACCAATGAAAGATGGTCTTCAAAATTGCTCAACTGCTTGACCCTAACATAATTAGCTGGAGAAAATTGGGATCGAGACATAGCTGGAGAAAAACCGAACAACACTTGTCTGGAGAAAAACTCATACCGGCATACCATCCACTTGTCAATAACTGGTTACATGAACAAATCCTCCTGAGGAAACATTCACGCACTCTGGTGGGGAAATACCAACAAAACTCTACTGGGGAGCTGTCAATAAATTCTATTGAAAGAGTAAGAACAAACCCTGCTGAGGAAAACATTGATCATACCATCCTTGGAATAACTGTCGACATTCCTTTAAGCATTCATAAATCAAAGGAAAAAGCTAATATAATTTTCAAAAAATTTAAATCAATAATTCATATTTTGTTTCAAAAATCATCATCAACAATAAATGAAATTTTGTAAACAGAAACAAAGTAAGAATTGCAAACAAAGGGACAAAGGCCCGAATTTTATTAATAAAATGGTAGTCCGCAAATGGCGTAACCCCATGGATCATTACAAAGTTTGAAAAATGGTAAATACATGAAAAGGGTTACATTGAAATACAATGACCACTATTCTCCCTAACAACTTTGAATTCCATTGTGCTCAAAACTTCAACTGACGATGATTGAGGCCGAATCTTTGATAGACAACATCGCTTTCAACGATCAAGACCGGCCAGATGCAGTTACTTGCCATAATCCCTAACTTTCGCCTAGATTTCCCTCTCGGGTTTTCAATCTACCGGGATGATTATTTCTGTTTTTGTCTCTAATTTTTGCCTGGACCGCCCTTTCGGGTTTTCAGCCCATCGAGACGCTCATTTTTGCCTAAGTCGTCCTTTCAGGTTTTCAACTTAGCGAGCTGTTCTTTTTATTTCTTAGGCGAAGTATTTCTTGACTGCATCGGCATTCACAGGACGAGTGAACTCTTCACCATCCATAGTTGTAAGAAGTAATGCACCTCCAGAGAAGGCTCTCTTAACAACATATGGGCCTTCAAAATTAGGAGTCCACTTGCCCCTAGAATCATTGGTAAAATTCGATATCTTTTTTAGCACGAGGTCGCCTTCTCTGAACACACGAGGTCGAACCTTCTTATCAAAAGCGTTCTTCATTCTCTGTTGATACAATTGGCCATGACACAAGGTTGTCATTCTTTTCTCTTCAATCAAATTCAACTGGTCATATCTACTCTGACACCATTCAGCCTCAGACAATTCAGTTTCCATCAAAATTCTCATAGAAGGGATTTCAACTTTGTCGCTCCCAGGATTTTTATCCAGGTACAAACGTGAGAGTGGCGCGGAACACAGAGTTGCCAGCAATGTATATTTATCCCAAGAGAGGGAAAGGGAACACCGCATAAACCTGAGGAAGAGGGAAAGGAATGGTCATCGCAACCATAGCCTGGGTTCGGGAATCGGTTACGCGAGGGGAAGGTATTAGCACCCCCACGCGTCCATCGTACTCGATGGGATCCACGCTTGTTGTCTATTCTAAGGGTGAGTTATCCTAACATCTATGGTTGTACTAAAATGGGGGAAGGGAAAACAAAGACAGACTCGGTAGGACATCGACGTCCTAGGCCTACGTACTCCCTTTGTGCAATGGGAAATTCAGAGTCAACGTAGTTCAGACCAAGTTCTTTTTGTGTTTTTTATGAGCGACGTTAAGCTCGCGTCCGATAGTTAGGGTCGATGCCTGTTTGCGACTCAGACGGAAAGTAACGTGCCCTTTTTGAAAATAGCCTTTAGTTTGACGATACCGAAGGATAAAAAGATTTGAATTTTGTTTGTATTTTTTAGGACAGAAGTGACTTGAGTTAGTTCATAACTCAACTTGAACCGAAGTCTATGACACGGGAATGAATGTGTCGCATGGTCGTCCCCAATGGGACGTATGCTCAACACTCTAGAAGAGAGAAGGGGGACCCCTCAATCTTCATTTCCTATGTTTAAGGCTTGTGTGCAAGGCAAGTTGACCTTATTAAGTATCTTAGAGATGTTATGAGATGAGAAGAGGGACTCAAAAGAAAATAAAAACACTACGGGGAGAATCTATCCTAATGTTATCATGCAAAGATGGCCCTAAGGGGAAGTTTGACAACAACCTAAGCCTAAAGAAAAGAAAAGATGAGAGAAAGAAAGAGTGAGAGTGGACATGGATAACTATCCACACCCTCAAATAACTTACCTCAGCCCCTGCATAAAAGGTTAGTACAAACAGATATAAGTGACAATAAGGCAAATGAAACCCAAACAAATCACAAACCAAAGAGAAATGGTTATAAACCAAATGAAACTCAACCAAGACAGAATGTGGATGACCTATACATGAATTATGAAGTCAAAGAAGCAAACCCAAATGATGGCACAAGTGCCTTCTCAAACAAGTACTCAGACATGATCAAGGATGTGCATAAAGGAAGACCTCCAACAAAGAGCAATCAAACAATTGGCAAACCAACTTCAAAAATTACCAAATTAAAACTTAACACACCTTAACCAGTGGCAAACAACATGTCAAAGGCCCATGCCAAAATTCCCAAGATAGGTCACTCAAACAATTATGCAAATTTCAGACAAGAAACATGACTCAATATGCAAAAGAGGATGACTAAAATGCAATATGAAAAAGTTTTAAAAATGTGAGAAAAATGTTTTAATGAACTTCAATATGTTGATGGAGCAATGCAAAAATCATGGACTCAAAAGGTTTCATAGACTATGAGAAATAAAATAAACAAGTTAGAGTATGCATATATGGAATAAATCAAAAGAAAATAAACAAATAATTATTTCAGATGCTAAAAATAAAATAAAAATAAAAAATAAAATTTGGTAAAATTTTATAAAATGCCAAATATGCTTCATGAATTTTTTTGGGATTTTTTAATGCAAGTATCTATTTTTAAAAAATTAAAAATGCAAATGATGCAATTAAATAAAATAACAAATTGAAATAGACATGGAGGGTGTGAATAGCAATCCATACACGTTGAAAATGATAATGGGCTGAAAAAGTGGGGGTGTAAATAGAAAGCCCAAAACTTAAATCCATCAGCAAAAATAAAATAAAAAAAGAGAACACATGGACTCAGTCAACTGATTTGACTCAGTATCCACCATAGGATCAATCCAACGCGCCATCTTTAGTCAACAAAACCACCACGTATTCATGATGAACGCTCCAGATCAAAAACACACCATAGTAAACATGCATGCGCTCACACTAAATCACCCAGAATTTAAAATAAAACGCACGTGGGGACACATCATAATTTAATGTGCTGGCAATGTAATAACCTTCAGATTCATCAGACGTACCAGATCAAACAAACTAAAGCATGATGAGTGGTGCAGATCTATGGTATACAATAGTTAGCATGGACGTCACACACACAAACCAAGAAATAAAAACAAATTTAAAAGGACGTGGCAAGCTAGGGACCGTTGGATCAAGCACACAGACGGTCATGATTTCGTCTCCCTCACCCAAACCCTACCTCGCCGGTGACTGAACCAGACGCCGGAACTAGGGTTCCGGTCGTCTTCTCTGGTACCCACTACCCCCAAAATCCCCAGAAATGGCATATAAGTACACTATTTTGATCAGAAAAACATGAGGATTCCAAATATCATGCTATTTTCAACAAACACACAACGCATAAAGCAAATCGAATGAAAAAAGGTTTGGGTCCAAAACTTAAAACTCATCGTACGAACAATACAAACGTCCAAACTCAATACAAACTACATCAGGATTATCAGTACACACCACAGGTCATCATGCACATTTAAAAAGAGAGTTTTAAGATCAGGAAAAATTGCACTAACCTGAGATTATGCAAACTGTATCCCTGCTGTTAGCTGCAAACGATGGTTGCTTCGTGCTCTAGGGATCCCAATGGTTCAGATGGTGAAAGAAGTTTTGGAAAAACTCTAAAGGATTGAGAGATTCGATGAAGAAAATTTTTAGGGTTCACTCTTTAAAACTCTCCAAAAATCACGTGTCTTCCCTCTAACCAGTGCATGAGTTAGCTTAAATACTTAGGGTTAATTCACTGATCATCACTTAGGCCTTGTTAATTTCTCACTTAATGAGTTTTGAGTGATTTTGGAAATTTGCATAATGTGAAATACACCCTCCTCCATGCATGTACACCCAATCATTCTATGATGGATCACTTATATTACAATTGCTAATCACACCTGAATGGAATTTGGGCCTTGAGATGTCTTAGTTCATGAGTTTTCACTGATCTTGCAATTTTGCATAATGTGAAATAAGTGATGTACAAGTCATGAAATCTCTTGGTTCAAAGGCCAAAAATGATCCTTAAGGAAATTACTTTGATGTTAGAATATGACATTAAGCAATGGAACCAAATATAGGTCACTATGTCCCAAAATGCAAAAGTTGTGAAAATGGAACCATGAGAAAACCCTAAAAACCACTTTGCCTTCTTTTGATCATAACTTGAGTTTCACAAGTGATATGGAGACCATCTAGTACTTGTTGGAAAGGGGAGAAAAATACCTTCAACTTTCATGTTTGAGGAAAATTCATTTGAAGCTTCTTTGATGATGAAAAGTTAAGTTGAATGTAATGTAAGAACTTGCCAAAAATGGAAACTTTCAAATTATAGGTCATTTCCATATTTAGTAACTTTTGTACCAACCCTTGATTCTTGATAAATGGTATGGAACTTGACCCCTGAAGACCATATGAGGATGTGAGACCTTGAAAACCTTGAAGAGAACCTCAAAATTCCACAGTTGACTTCCTCTCTCATTGTTGACTTTTCCCCAATTCTCCTGATTCCCAATCCATTGGCCAATTGAACTTCTCATGAACCAAACTGATGGACAATCTTCCATTCCTAGATACTTAGGGACCCAAGGAATACCATGGAATCAAGTCTTGCCCAAAAAATCAGAAATAAACTGACTTTGTAGCAAACCCTAATTTTGGTACCCTCAGTTTATGAGGAAATAACACAGTCTCCAAATCCCAATTCCTCTGAATATGATGTGTATCCTCTCCAACAAAGATAAGATATGCCATTTGGTGATGATAAAAACCCAATAAGCTTGCCCACTGGAGCAATAAACCCAAGAATCTCAAAACCCTAATTTTCTGCACTGGTTAGGAGAGAGTGATCCACTTGAGCTCTCTTGGACAATATAAGGACTCTTGCTTGACCCTTTGAAGAACATCTTCTCCTCTTGAACTACCTCAGGCACCTTGACCCCATGCTAAGAACCAATGATATGCACACATGATAATGCAAAAATGAAATGAAACATAATCCAGTTAGTACTTAAAGTAAGGTGAGCAAATTTTGGGGTGCTACAAACTTCTACCGGGAGCACTGCTTCCATACCATAAACAAGCGAGAAAGGGGTTGCCCCTGTCAAAGTGCGGACGGATGTACGATACCCATGCAAAGCAAAAGGGAGCATCTCATGTCAATCCTTGTAAGTAATAACCATCTTCTGAACAGTCTTCTTGATGTTCTTATTAGCAGCTTCAACATCCCCATTCATCTTAGGTCTGTAAGGAGAAGAATTATAATGCTCAATCTTAAACTCATCACATAATTCCTTCATCATTTTGTTGTTCAGATTCGACCCATTATCAGTGATAATCTTGCTCGGAACACCATACCGACAGATGATTTGGTTCTTGATAAACCGGACCACTACTTGCTTGGTCACATTGGCATATGATACCGCTTCAACCCACTTGGTAAAATAGTCAATAGTCACCAATATAAAACGATGTCCGTTCAACGCTTTAGGCTCAATCATTCCAATCATATCAATGCCCCACATGGAGAAAGGCCATGGAGAAGAGATAACATTGAGAGGAGTTAGGGGCATATGAATTTTGTCAGCATAAACTTGGCAGTTATGGCACTTCTTCGCAAATTTGTAACAGTCAGATTCCATTGTCAGCCAATAGTAACCTGCCCTCAACATCTTTTTAGCCATTGCATGCCCATTGGCATGGGTACCAAAAGATCCTTCATGAATTTCTTTCATCAACATGTCCGCTTCATGTCTATCCACGCATCTGAGCAAGACCATGTCATAATTTCTCTTATACAGCACATCATCATTCAAGAAGAAGCTACCAGCCAATCTTCTCAAAGTCTTCTTATCTTTCTTGGATGCCCCAAGTGGGTACTCTTGATTCTGAAGAAAACATTTAATATCATAATACCACGGTTTATCATTAACAACCTCTTCAACTACAAACACATGAGCTGGTCTATCAAGGCGCATAACATTTATTTTGGGCACATCATTCCACTGATTCACCACAATCATGGAGGATATGGTTGCTAAAGCATCTGTTATTCGATTCTCTACTCTGGGTATATGGTGAAACTCAACCTTATTGAAAAAAGTTGACAACCTTCTTGCATAATCACGATAAGGAATCAAATCAGGTTGACGTGTCTCCCACTCCTCTTTAATCTGATTAATCACCAGGGCTGAATCTCCATATACATCAAGAATCTTGATTCTTAAATCAATAGCTTCTTCCAAGCCCATAATGCACGCTTCATACTCAGCCGCATTATTTGTGCAAGTGAACGTCAACCTTGCAGTGAAAGGAATATGAGAACCATGAGGAGTAACAATTATTTCCCCAATACCATTGCCATACTCATTAACAGCTCCATCAAAAATCAAACCCCAACGGGATCCAGGCTCAGGCCCTTTATCAGGTAATGGTTCTTCACAATCTTTAACCTTTAGATACATCACATCCTCATCAGTAAAATCAAACCTGATTGGTTGATAATCATCAATTGGCTGGTGTGCCAAATGGTCATCCAAAACACTTCTTTTTATCGCTTTTTGAGTTCGGTACTCGATATCATATTCTAACAACAACATTTGCCAACGAGCAATCCTCCCAGTTAAAGCAGGATTTTCAAAGATATACTTGATTGGATCCATTTTGGATATCAACCAAGTGGTATGATTCAACATATACTGGTGGAGGTGCTTGGCAGCCCAAGCTAAAGTACAACATGTCTTTTCAAGCATTGAGTACCGAGACTCACAATCGGTGAACTTCTTGCTCAAATAATAAATGGCAAACTCTTTTCGACCAAATTCATATTGTTGTCCCAGAACACAACCCATAGACTCTTCTAGCACAGTTAAATACATGATCAAAGGTTTTCCTTCCGCGGGAGGAGACAAAATCGTAGGTTCAAGCAGATACTCTTTAATTCTTTCAAAAGCTTTCTGACAATCGTCTGTCCAAATGCAACTCTGATCTTTGCGAAGAAGCTTGAACATCGGCGCACATGCGACAATTATATTGGATATAAATTAGGAGATGTAATTCAAACATCCTAAGAATCCTCTTACTTATTTTTCTGTTTTGGGCGTAGGCATTTCCTGAATAGCTTTAACCGTACCAGGATCAACTTCAATGCCTTTTTGGCTGACAATAAAGCCCAACAACTTTCCAGAACGGACACCAAAGGTGCACTTATTAGGATTCAAACGGAGCTTAAACTTTCTCAAACGCTGAAACAACTTCAATAAGTACGCAATATGATCTTCTTCAGTCTTCGACTTACAAATCATATCATACACATAAACCTCAATTTCTTTATGCATCATATCATGGAACAAAGTAGTCATAGCTCTCTGGTACATTGCACCTGCATTTTTCAAACCGAAAGGCATCACTCTGTAACAGAATGTTCCCCATGGTGTAATGAATGTTGTTTTTTCCATGTCCTCGGGTGCCATCTTTATCTGATTATAACCAGAAAATCCATCCATAAATGAAAAGATACTGAATTTAGCAGTATTATCTACCAACATATCAATGTGTGGCAATTGAAAATCATCCTTCGGACTTGCTTTATTCAAATCTCTATAGTCAATGCACATTCGGAATTTTCTATCTTTCTTTGGAACAGGTACAATATTGGCCACCCATTGAGGATATTCAGAAGTCATAAGAAAACCAGCATCAATCTGCTTTTGAACCTCCTCTTTAATCTTTACAACCATGTCGGGATGAGTTCTTCTCAATTTCTGCTTAACAGGCGGACATTCAGGCTTCAATGGCAATCTATGCTCCACAATATCAGTATCGAGACTAGGCATGTCTTGATAAGACCAAGCAAACACGTCAACATATTCTCTGAGAAGCTCTATCATTCTCTTCTTAACATCTTACTGAAGCAGTGCCCCAATCTTGACTTCTTTTATATCATCAACTGAACCAATTCTACCGGCTCTTCATGAGGCTGAATGGCCTTTTCCTCGTGCTCAAGCAACCAAGAAATTTCATCTGGAATTTCCTCAATACCTTCTTCTTCAGCTCCAAACACAGGGAAATCAAAGTTGGGAGAGGGCATAGGGTCATTGTTTTCAATGGGTTTAACAATCAATCTGCACAATGATTTATGTTTGATTTTAGAATATGAACAAGAAGTGCAAGTATTATGTAGATAAAAGTGATTATCACATTATTATTATTTTTTGGTTTTTTATGTTACCATTTTTCAGAAATAAAGCAAAAGGGGAAAAAACATAATATGAACAAACAAAATAACATTTTATTGATGATGATAAAATTTGAAACAAAGCCCTCACAAATTCACTTTCACCTTGGGCAGAGTGAAAGGATTTTTGAAAGAAACAAAAACAAATTACTTTGAAATATGAACAACAGTGGGAACATCAACAGCTATCCAATTCTGGCAGATTTGTCCATGTGTCACGAAATTGGGAAGTTCTTCCTCTTCATCATCTTCAATGATGGCAGCAGTAGGGTGATCTTTGTTGATGAATCCGGCGCTCTGAAAAGCCTCATTAATACGCTTCAAATCTCTTCTGACCGTACCAGTCGTAAAGCCTAAACCAGTTTTGCCCAGGTTATCAACCACGTTAATAACTCGACCCCAACCATCAGATCGACCAGTCTTTAATACCTGCAGAGTATCTTTCAAAGAAGACATGGGCAACTCAATCTTCTTAACAGCTTTATCATCAACAGAAAGAGTTTGGAATGGAGTCCCAACGGTTTCGTCAGCATCAACATACGAAAAGGATGAAAGATGGCTCACCAGCATCGCTTGCTCACCTCCAAGAATTACCATATTATCATTCTTAACAAAGTTTAATTTCTGATGGAGAGTTGAAGTCACTGCCCTAGCTTCATGAATCCAGGGTCGGTCAAGCAAACAACTATAAGTGGGATGAATATCCATTACTTGAAAAGTAATCTGGAAGAAGCACGGTCCTATTTTGATTAGAAGATCAACCTCTCCAATCACAGTTTTCTGAGATCCATCAAAAGCTTTAATAACAACCCTACTATATCTCATGGGAGCACCTTGGTATGAAAGTCTCGACAAAGTATATTTTGGCAACACATTCAAATAAGAACCAGTATCAACCAGCACATTGGAAAGTGCATCTTCTTGACAATTCATGGAGATATGTAAAGCCAAATTGTGATTTTTCCCTTCCTCAGGTAACTCTTCATCACAGAAACTCAAATTATTACATGCTGTGAGGTTGGAAACAATTCCATCAAACTGATTAACGGTCACATCATGTTCAACATATGCTTGATCCAATACCTTCTGCAAAGATTGCCTATGAGCTTCAGAATTCATCAGTAAGGACAACACTGAAATCTTAGACGGGGTATACGAGAGTTGATCTACAACACTGTACTCACACTTCTTGATCAATTTCAATACCTCATCCTTATAAGCCTTCGAACCACTGGACTGACCAGAAACATCGACATTACTCTCATCTTGATGTCGTTTACCAGCAACAACATTCTCCACAATCTTTGGAGGCTCAGGAGCAAAAACTCGACCACTCCGGGTCACTCTACTAACATCAGCGATGCTTACCACAGAAGACAAAGAAGGAATGGGCACTTCATTACCATCTTCTACCATGGTATCATTGTACTTATACGGAACAGCCTTGTCAGATTCATAGGGTATGGAACCGTACAATCGAATAACCAAAGGTGTAACAGCGGTCTTTCGACTATCATAAGAGATAACAACTCGTTCAGGAATATTAAAGCGTGGTGCAATAACATTCACCCCATTCTGATACTCATCTCTTTTAGCAGTGACTTCAATCAAATTCTCATTCATCATTCTTTGAATATCTCTCTTCACTATCACACAACCACGCGGATTCACGGAACAGATGCAACAAGTTGCATAGTCATGATCAATATCATGGTATTCACTCAAAAGTGCATGCATTTCCACAAGAGATCTTCGAATCCAACTGATATTAAAAATTTTGAATGTACCAGGACAACCATAAACCATATTGACAGACGCCTTGCCATGATTAGGCAGCGGGTTCGATTGCACATTAGGGTTGGAATCTTCGAAAGACAAAATACCACTTCTAGTCAACCTTTGTACTTCCATCTTTACTAGATAACAGTTCTCAGTATCATGCCCAACTCCTCCCTGATGGAAAGCACAATGAGCTTCAGGCTTATACTACCATGGCGAATCTTTTGGAACAGCAGGTGGTGCACGAGTCTGAACAAGATTCTTCTTAATTAAATAAGGAAGCAATTCCGTGTAGGTCATCGGGACCGGATCAAAATCCTTCTGAATATGGCCCCGTTGATTGTTCTGTTGGTAGAACATTGTTGATAAGCAGGAGCTGCCTGAACAACAGGAGTTGAATTGATAACAGGAGTAACAGATGCAACATGTTGCTGGAACTGATTATTCTTACTGTAACTTTTTCTGCGTCCTCCACGGGACATAGCATTGGTCTCACCCTCTTTCTTCTTGGCAAGTTCTCCTCCATATTTCTTGGAATTACCAGCAGAATTACAATCTTTTAACAATCGTCCCTCACAGAAACCTTCTTCTAATCTAATCCCCATATTAACCATCTCAGTGAAGTCACTCGGTGTACTAGAAATCATACGCTCGTAATAGAAAGGACTCAGAGTTTTCAGAAAAATCTTAGTCATCTCTTTTTCTTCCAAAGGAGGATTGATCTGAGCAACAATCTCGCGCCACCTCTGCGCGTATTCTTTGAATGTTTCCTTATCTTTCTAAGCCATTGCTCGAAGCTGGTCACGGTCAGCAACCATATCCATATTATACTTATACTGTTTCACAAACGCCTCACCCAAATCTTCGAAAGTGAGAATTCGAGTGTTGTCGAGTCCCATATACCATTTCAAAGGTACACCGGACAAACTGTCTTGAAAGTAGTGAATGAGAAGCTGATTATTATCGGTCTGAGTTGACATCTTACAAGCATACATAGTCAAGTGGCTCAACGGATAAGCGTTACCCTTATACTTTTCAAAGTCAGGGACCTTGAACTTATGCGGGATCTTCACATTAGGAACCAAGCATAACGCATGAGCATACTTCCCGAACAGTTCTTTACCTCTCAGAGCTTTGATATCTTTCTACATTTCAGAAAACTGGTCTTGAATCTCTTCCATTCTATCATAAGCATCAACACTCTCGCTCGGAGCAGTGTGGAAAATCTGTTCTCCCTAAAAGGAATGGTATGAACCACAGGCGGTGGCACAGTCATCACAGACTGGACAGTAGGAACAACTAGAACTTCAGGAGGTGGTGGTGGTGGTTAATAACCTTCAGGAACAAAGTTATGAGGCATGCCCCAGGGGAAACCAGGAGGCATGGAGTGTTGAGGAACACTAGCAGGCGCCACAGAGATGGGCGTAGAGACAATCTCAAAAATGACTGTCCCTTGCACAGGAGTTGAAAGTGGAGGAGGAGGTGGCTGATTCTGAGCAGCCACCAATGTTTCCATCATAGCAGTGAGTTTTTCCAAACCATCATTCAAAGTTGTCACTTCCTCACGAAGCTCGCGGTTCTCTTGTTGCAATTGATCCATCTTCTTTTTCAGATTAGCCCGAGTATTATACTGGTGCGACAGCTTGGCTGAATGAAGATCAAAGGTAAACATAAGACACCTGAAAAAGGCAAGAAATAATGCAGAATGATGCTTGATATGTAAGATGCAAATGCAAAGTTTCAAGGAATTATAAGGCATATTGCAAACATTATTATTTGAAATACCAAAAAACTCATTCATTAATGATGGAAAAGATTACATCTCGGAAGTACAGATTCAAGAATTCTAAAACAATAGAGAATAAAGAAAACTAGATCCCTAGAGAATCTCATGAGAAGAAGTCCCAGCTCTATATCTTCCAACTTCTTGATGCGAGCCTGCATCTGAGTCTTCTCAATCAGCAACTGATCGATGATCGACTTCCAAGGAGATTCTGAACTCTTCGGAATATCGGAAACTGGCTGAATGCGAGAGGAAAATAAATCCTCTTGCACCTTTCTCTTCTTGTTGGCAACTTCGTCTTCATTCTTCTTCTTGAAGTGCTCTTGAAGTCTTGCATTCTCTAACTCAACAATCTGATACTTATTCTTCCAAGCATCTCTCTCTTGTTGCATCTCAGATAAAGTGATCTGAAGCTTCTCTTTGTCTTCCATAAAGTAGAGGATAGGCTTCTTAGCAGTTAGAGACAAAGGTTCCTGACATGCATAAGGCATCTTCAAAGTAATAACTCTATTTTTAACCCACTGGAGGTAAGGTTCCGAAGAGACACAATTCAGATTTCCCAAACTTTCCTTTCCTTTTCTACGAATGTTGCGCCAAGCTTCCATAATTTCTCTCTTGAGAGCAACCTGAGATTCATCTTCCTTGAAAATAAGACCATCCAAATGAATGTTCTTCAGTGCCTCTCGCAAAGGATATCCCAACTGACGACGAGCCAACACCGGATTGTAGTTGATTCCTCCCTTTGTACTAAGAAGAGGTACGTTGGGAAAATCACCACAACTATCAATAATCATTGCTCTAGAAGGAACACGACTACACCAATCAACATCAGAATGGGTGAGAGACATGATCTTCCGCGACCAATATAAACCATCTTTGAGGTTCCAGAAAGCTGCAGACTTTGGAAAGTGAGAAATAAACCACTTGTAAAGTAAAGGCGCACAACAGATAATCATCCCTTCACCATGGAAATTCCTGAGGTGAATAGAATGGTAAGCATCTGCAAGCAAATTAGGAATTGGATTCCCAATCAAGAAAATCTGAATAGCGTTGATGTCGACAAAGTTCTCAACATTCGGGACGAGGAACAGTCCATAAATGAGCAAGGCAAGAATAGCCTCAAAAGCAACTGTGTTCTTCACACTAGCAAAGTGATGAGCTCTATCCATCAAGAACTTAGCGGGTAACCCAAGAATCTTTCCTTTGGTATCCATGTGAGCCTTAATCTCAGAAACCTTCAAGTGAGTAGCCTTCGCAATAACGTGATGCTCGGGACCGGGATCCAAACCGGAGAAAATCCGACCATGAACAGGCAAACCAAGAAGGAGAGAATCTCCTCTAGCGTAGGTACCAACTGATAATCAAAAAAGGTGAAACAATGAAGCAAAGGGTCATAGAACTGAACCAAAGTAGCAAGCAATCCTTCAACCATATCAACCTTCAAGAGAGATAAAAGCCTTCCATATATGGACTCGAACTTCTCGGTTTCAGCAACCAAAGATCCTAGCTCTCTCAAACCCCCTAACTTAGGACTCTTGAAAGTGTACTTCCTTGTACTTCTCCTTCCAAAATCCATAACAAAAGTACCTACAATGTTTGCAATAACACCTTTAAATTCCTTGAAACCTTCCAAAAGAATGCTCATGAATCCATGAGTGCATGAATGCAACAAACACAAACAAGATCACACAAAGCACACGGGTCAAGGTTCAAGTCACGAGCATGAAGCCAAGGGTAAGAACCAATCCCACAAAGGTATGTACTAAGGTTTTAACTTCATTATACCTACAGAAAACAACGGTTCTAACAGAGTGCCCAGGGTCCACAATCCACTATCAGACACACCAACGCACTGATTGACTCGGAGGTTGGTAGTTATCCTCAAGAGAATCTAACCTGAGTGTGGCATCGCTTACAGCTAAGTCGGATTTGCATCCTCATAGCTTCCGCACCACGGTCCTAAGAAGGCTAAGATGGGTTAAGGGTTACTACGGTCCTCAGTGTTATAGGCTTCTATGAAAAAAGTAATGCCTTCAATGATCGCTCGATCGGCATCAGTAATTCAAAAGAGGCAATCACCGAGTGGATAGATTCTCAAGTTCTACATTTCCGAGATTCGACTCCCTCAAAGCTCCCTTGACTATACTATCCTCCTATCTTAAAGTACACTCTGGTCCGGGTATAGGACCTATCTCACACACAGAAGAACTCCCAAACAGAACAAACAAGTAACAAGCAAATTAAACAAAAAGAAGTAAATAAATCAAAGTAGGCTAAACCCCTCAAGGGAGACAATCCCCAGCAGAGTCGCCAATTTTCTGTAGCTGGGAAATTTGTGAGTATAAGCTATTAATTAACTTAACTCAAAAAAACAAGAGTAGCTACCGTACTTTTATTTTATCCAAAAAAAAGGAAAGGAAAAAGAGCGAACAAAACCTAAGGAGTTCTAAAAAAACAAGAACAAACAGAGAATGGGTAAGGGGGTTGGTTACGCAATGGGAAGGTATTAGCACCCAAAACGTATATAGTACTCTATAGGAACCCTTTGAAATATCTACTGCACTTGGTTTGAAAAGGTTTGCTTGAAAAGAGATTGGGAGGGATGAGAAGAGAAATATTTTTTAATATTTTTGTGTTTGGAGAGACTTATCGCCTCATGCCTACGTACCCACGAAGTGCAATGTAGGATAAAAACCTCGTAGTTCGTAGTACAAAGAATGAAATTTGTTTGTTTTGGTTGATTTTAAGTGTAAAGACAAATCGTCATTTCCAAGAGAATAATTCCGCTTGAAGAAATGAATCATGTCTAAACTTATGAAAAAGTTTTAAAGGGAAGAAGTGCATAAGGAACAAAAAAAGATTGATGAGTTTGGTATTTTTTAAAGTCTTTTTGAAATGGTCAAAATATGATTAAAATGGATTGACATTTATTAAAGAAAAAAAAAGCAAAGTTTAAAAATCGCTCGACCGAAGTCAAGGTTTTATTATGAAAGCGGTTTTAAGTTTGAAAACAAGAAAGTTTTGAAAAAGAGAGGAGATTTTGAAAATTGAAGAAGGGGTGGAGAAGAAGTGACTATCCTAGTGCATAAAAATAAAACCTAGGGTAAGAAAGATCTAACCACATGGAGGCACTCTTCAAAGCATAATAAGAAAATAATTCCATCCTCTTGAGCCAATAAGCAAGCCAAATAAAGGCTAGAATATCAAACTCCATAATGGTCCAAAGCACAAGGGAGAGAGTCCTAAATCTAAGTCCATAAGTCCATAATCAAGCCAAGAAGATCCTCCAATGCAAGGGATAGTGGCCATAGTCCAACATTAAGAGCACGAGTCTTTTAGTGGTTTGACCCTTTATTAATGTTTTTTTAGTCCAAATGGACAAGAGAAAAACAAAAGCACAAGATAATATGGTCCAAGTGGACAAAAGAAAAATGACATAAACATAAACATGATATGATATATGATAATAAGCAATAAAAAAATAAAGAGAGATAGGGAGCGAGAAGGAACATAAAGTTAGAAGTTAGTAATTAGTAGCACAAGGCTCTAGTGCCATAAGCCTTCACCGATTATTCTGTTTCGCGTCTTGAACTATAGTGATTAAACAATGTACTTAGGTCAAGGTTAATGAAGACTTGACAAAATATTGGTAGAACCAAAACCTCTACAACTCCAAGTTTCAAATATTTAGAACCTAATACAAAAGATTAACCAACATTGGGTTGACGCGACCAATCAAGGTCCGGACCAAGAAAGATCAAGTTCCGGATTGGATAAAGAGAGACAAATGTAGCGATATGTTAAGCAATCGTCGAGTAATTTATGTAGTAATTACCCTACAATGAGGCCGGTCAATAATGATCTTTGTGCTAATGCATGCTAGACGAACAATATGTAGATCGTCATCCAAAAGCAATACCGCACGAAAAGAAAATAGGTAACGATCTAGTCTTGATCAAGGATTCAACAAAGAAATTCTAAGATCCATAAGACTTTCATCGATCAAAATAAAAAGAAATAGATGAAGAGAAATCCAAATTTAGTTACACTTTCAAGATCCTTTCATCTTCAAGGTCAATCACCTTTAATTGATAAGTTTAAGTGTGAAAACATATCACTAATTCAAAGCACCTCAAATGAATTCGACAATTAATTAAAAGATAGATTTGAACTAATGAATGATTAATTACTTTAACCATATCCAAAGTCCATTGAAATTGAAGAGAAATTAATCTCAACAATGCATTTCAAGGCTAAAACAAGAAGAAAGGGGAAGAAGGAGGAAGTAAAACCAAAACAGCCCCAAAAACAAGGCAAAAACCTGAATTCTGACTCAGAGTAACCGATTACTCACCAGATGATAACCGGTTACTCTGCTCGCAGAGCCAAAAATATGTGCAGAATTCAGCATGATCATCTTTCAAACCTTTGTACAAACACCTTATGATCATGGAACTGATATTGCACGAAATTTTAAGTAAAACAACAGCAAAATCCAGCAATTAAACACAATTACGAGATCCAAAGGATCAAGTAACAAAGATCTCCAAAGATCTACATTATGGAAGATGAAGATGAAGCTTCAACAATGGTGAAAAATGAATTACCACTTCAAATCTGAAAATTCCTTCAAATTGCTTCAAGATCCAAACACCAAAGCCTTGATCTACAAGAATTAATGAAGAAAACAAGTTTGGATGAAGGTTTATCGCAAAGTTGAACAAGATTCAATGTGAATTCTTGTTAACTTTCAAAAGAAGAAAAGTGAGCTTTGAGTGAAATTTGTGGTTGGGGAGAGAATTTGCAAGAGGTTTGTTGGCTATCACAAGCTTGTGAAATGAATGAAATGAGGCCTCTATTTATAGAATTTAGGCTTGGAAAATTTGGTGGTTTGGAGTTTGGTTTAGAAATGAAAATTAGGCTTGGAATTTGAATTTGGAGGGAAATTATCAAAAAAGTGGTGATTAGTGGAGGTACATGGTAGGAATTAATTATGATGATGTAGGGAATTAAAATGGGATGGTCTAGAATATTCCACATGTGATCAAAATGATGAAAATTGGTGCCAATTGCTGAATTTGAATTTGCTGCCATTTTTTTTCCAATTTTCACGAGGGTAACAGGTTACTCACTACATGATAACCGGTTACTCAGTGCAAATTTTGAAAAAATGCCCTTTTTTAGTACACTGGTGTGGTCCGGCTCGATTCTTTTGCTCGTCAAAGAAGACATGGAAATAAACACATGAACCTTGGAGTCTCTTGAATAATAATCAATTAAATCTTGGAAACTCTTGATCTTATAATTTTTTAATTAATTGCATATCAACTTTGACTTTGTTCAGATGAAATTCATTCGAGCCGAGGAACTATTTTTTTTGGTATTTTTAACCTGTTCTTCCCCTGAAAATGTTAGTGAAAGAAAACAAAATATTTTTGGATTTTGATTAAAGGTTATTAAACAAAGACAAATTAAGCAATAAAACAACCAACAAACACACACATACTCAAAGATCCCTGCAAGGCACAATTCTGTAAAAGAGGGAACCAATGTGTGATCTTGTTTTTATGCATGAATGCACATGACAAGCAGAGAATCTTAGGGGAAAAAATTAGGGTATTACACAATCAAGCAGCCTGTGAAGTAACTTGTGGGCAGAGCCTACTGGCTTTAATAATTCTCCATGGGAGCGGACGTGAAGGATCTATGTGTCGGCCTATACTGAAGCTGAGGCTCGTATAGATCGTCCTGTTCATGCATAGGTTGGCCTGAAATGACTTGAATGCCCAAAAATAGGTTTTCAATGCAAATATGATGTTGAATCCTTTTCAAACTCATTTAGATGCTTCCTAATGCCAAGATGCACATCTAGAATGGGAGGATACCGTCCAATATTCATAACGTTATACTTTTCTAGTTTTGACAACACTCAAAATACAAAAGCACTCACATACTCCCCCTTTTTTATGATGGTAAAACATGAGACAATGCGTTTAGTGACGTTATTGTCTTTGTCTTTTTGAAGACTCCCCCTGAATATGTGCATCAACCTTCATCTTGTGTATACTTCTCCCCCTTTGACAACATCAAAAAGAGAACAAGCATACAATTAGAAGTATCAATAATCACAAACAAACACAAAATACCACACAAAGGCAATTTGCAAAGAGAAGAACATCAATATGAAAGCATTCACATAGAATGATATACACATTGATTTAGAATGCCTAAACATAAATACAATCACACCAAGGAACAATAGAACATAATTGCCAATATAGTTCTAAATAAGATAACAGAACATGAACAATGAAGGATGTAACTGAAGAAACGAAAAAACACAAGAAGGGGGGTTGAATTGGAGTTTTTAAAAATTAATGCAAAGGACATGATGGTTATCCTGGTTCGATTGAACTCAATCTACTCCAGTCCACCCGCCAAGGTGATTTCGCCTCTCTCTTGAGGACTTAATCCACTAATCAGTTACGATTACACAATTTCAGTAACAACCGTCACTCTTCTTGAGGTTTAACCACAACTTGGTTTTCTCAAGGAATATCAAAAAACTAAAAACAAGTGCTTCTAGTAAGCTTTATCACAACTGTGATTTTTACACACTGTTTTATCAAAATATAAATCAAAATACAAGAGCAAGTGAAATTGAAGGATTGTGGACAGTATGAGCACAAAAAAGTGCTTTGGTCATCTGCAGGGACTCCTTTAAATAGATGAGAAGATTTGATCCGTTGGAGACGCGTGAACTATTTTTGGAGAGGATAATAATGCTAATTAATGCTCTTTCCAAAAATACAGATTCAATCCGTTACTTTGAGATTCTCATAAAAGAGAAGGATAGCGTATCAGAGTCTACGTTGAATCATCAGAGTTTCTGGCTTGATACAGCTTTGGTGCTGAAGCGCTAGACATCCGTCATCAGAACTTAGGCTGATGCTTCCAAATCAGAGCTTCACTTTGATTAGAACTTCACTTTAAACTTCGCTCAGATTGAATCTTCTGATACTTCTATTTCAGAACTTCTTTGTGATACTTCTATATCAGAACTCTTTGTATTAGAACTTTCCTTCATATCATAAACAATGAAATTAGGAGCATCAAGTTCTAAAATAACAAGTGTTTGTTATCATCAAAACTATTAGGAATGTAGAATCAATTCTTGTTCTAACAATCTCCCCCTTTTTGATGATGACAAAAACTCATATTTTGATAAATAATTTTAAAGGGTATTGAGGTTAGAAGACTCCCCCTGGGTTGAACATTTCCTTGAAAAATAAATTAATTTAAGATTTCCAAGAGATTCTGATTGCCAGTTACCTGCTTGCTTAACACAGTAGAAACAAAAATTAAAATGTTCAAAATGTTCGAGACAAAGTCCTGGTGCACTGTTATGGTTCAAAATATTCTACGTTCTCCCCCTTTGTCATTAATCAAAAAGCGAAAAGATACATGAGAACAATTAAAAGAAGATAATGACAGAAGATAAAATGCAACAAAACATAAAAAATTAAGGTTGAGGAGCAGGAGGAAGTCGTGTGAACAATGCTTCCAGAAGGCTTTGATCTGATTAGCGGATTCTTCTTGCTTGCCAAGCATTCCTTTAATTTTTGCGTTTGTCTCGTCCTGTTTGTCCAATCTCTTTCTAACTTCTTCATTCTCTTTCTTCAACTCATCCAGAGTTTTCAGCACAAGAACAGATGAAGAAGGTTCTTCAGAAGTTACCATATCCTCAGAGCCTTTTGCAGACACTTCTTTTGGAGGGGCTTCAGGTGATTTATCTTCCACTTCAGTAATAACCAGAGTTTGATGCTCAGAGTTTTGTGCATGAGGTTCTGAATCCATAGGAGCTTTCCAGCCTAGAGGAAGAATGGGTTTCTTTTCCCTGAATCTTAGAACCTGCTCATGGAAGATCTTCATATGGTCACAGAAGTTCTGTTGGGCTATGTCATAGCTTAATTCCTTCATTTTCTGAGATTCAGAGTTAAACCACTTTCTGAATTTGGTCCAAAGATAGTCAGAGGCAGCTGGATTCAGATTTTCCGAACAACCCTGCTTTAGAAATTTGATCCATTCCTGCATTTCTGCCTCGAATGCCAATAAAGAGTTATCAACATCTGATTTGGATACAGATGGGTTTGGTTTGGGAATGGCTATTTTATGAGAGGTTGAGGTGAGCTTGTCTAGAGCTTCTAGGTCAATTATGGTTCTGAGAGGATCATCTGTGATATTTGTTGGAGGAGAGTCAGAGATGAGGATTGGTGAGTTAGGTGATGTAAATTCTGGAGAGGTTTGTGGGGGACTGGTGAAATTTGGTGGAGGTTGAAAGAAGTTGAGAGGGCAGTTGATACCAGGTATAGAAGTGTCAGGATGTTGAGTTTGATGTTCTGGTTCTGGTTGGGAAAATGTGAAGAGAGGTTCATGACCAATGTCTGACAGAACTTGAGCAAGTTCTGGTTGTGGTTCAATAAAATCAGAAGGAGTGGGGTCAATGTCAATGTCAAAATCCTCAAGAGTTTGTGGTGATGGTGGTGGATTTTGGGTTTGAGGTGATGGTGGTGAATTTTCAGAGGGTTTAGGAGACGATGGGTTTTCAGATGTTGATACCATTATGGATTCGACGATAGAAATGAAAGCGGAGTTACCTTTCTTCTTAGCAGCTTTAGCAACTTTTGGAGTTTTCTGAGGAGTTCCTTCAGAGGTTTTCCTTTTTCTTGAGGTTCTGGGGGCAACTTCTAGAGGTGCTTGCCTGAGTTGTTGCAGAGAAACTTCTGGTAGGGTACCATCAGCTTTACATGCATCCAAATATCTGAGGACAATTTCTGGATGAGTATCTGATGAGAAAAGAGGAAAATCTTTCAGAGGAATTTTTTTGGTGGTGATGACTTCCTTAGAGATTAGAGTTGGATCCTTCTTGATGGTATCAATGATTTTCATCTTCTTGAGATTCTTTGCATTGAGAGGTCTTCCGGCAATAGTTTCTAGATCAGAGATTTCCCGAGCTTCAGTTAAGTGATCTATCAGCTTATTCTCTGTAAGAATATCTGATATAAGTCTACCTAGAGGAATCCAATCTCTCTTGGTTCTTTCATCTTCTCTAGTTTCTTTGACACTGTTCTTCAGATGATTGAATAAGCAGTAGGGAAGATTCGCTTTGGTAAAAGTGGAGATGAGGTACAGGAGATACTGTTGATCGTTGTTGATGTAGTCAGGCGAGCTTGAAGGTTTCCTGTGATAGATGCACCCAAGAATGATTCTGGCCCAAATTCTGTGATGATCTTTTAGGTCTTTGATTTTGTTGGAGTGTTGACCGGAGGTGAAGATTTCCTTTGAGATAGTATTTAGATCAGTGCCCTTTTCCATCTCACTGCATCTGATTCCTGATCCATCATGATCAATCAGCTTACCAATAAGATCTTCAGTGATGACAACCTTCTTTCCCATAACATACGAGGTTACTTGATGTTTTGAGACCGATGCAAAAATCCAGAATTCCTTAACGAGTTGGGGAAAAACTGGACCCATTAAGCGATTGAAGTATTTGTTCCATCCTTGAAACTCAATCTCAGGAGTAAGGTCATACCCATTGTCTTTCATGCTTTCAAAATCGACGATGAGCTCACAGAGAACTTCAAGAGAGGCAAAAGGGGTGAGGAGAGTTCTTGAGGGCTCAACGTACCTTTCTCCAATGACTTGGTCAGCTGATTCTTGAGACATTGCTTGTTGAGAGTTTTGTTGAGAGCAGGAGGCCATTGTTCACAGACTTAGGGTTTTGGGAACACAGAGAAACAAGAAATGTAAATAATATGGAGAAGACGAAAGAGAGCAAGTGAGTGATAGTGAGCGTGTGAGGGTGTTTAGAAGTGACATTTATATATAAGAGAGACCAAGACTTAAATAGCAATTAAAAACAATAACATCATGATTAATAGCCGTAATGATTTCTGACAAGGGAGATAGCGTGAGAAATTTTGGAACAGTTACCGATGTGACATGGCGCCTCAATATGTCAACACAGACGTTTCAGTTTTCCAGAGTTTGACACGCGTTCATCATCAAAGAAAATCTGGAGCGTAGGTTGACACGTGTTTGCTAGAGTGAACTTAATGATCTATCCTTGAAATGAAAAGTTCAGATCTTCTGAATAGATTCTGATGCAATCTTTCTTCTCACTTCTGAAGAATTATTGGTCAGATGTTCACAAAAGAAAAGAAGTTCTGAGAGTTAAAAATATAGAAATTACGTTTTCATTCTGGACATAATTCCATACAGAGATTTTTCAGAATGAAATTAAATCTATCTTCAGCAAGGGGTTTGGTGAAAACATCAGCCCATTGATGGTCTGTGTCTATAAATTTTAAACAAAGAATTCCCTTCTGAGTATAGTCCCTAATGAAATGATGTTTAATTTCTATATGTTTAGCCCTAGAATGCAGAATAGGATTTTTTGAAAGACAAATGGCAGAAGTATTGTCACAGAGGATAGGGATGTTACTCTCGTAAATGTGAAAGTCTGCAAGCTGATTCTTCATCCAGAGCATCTGAGTACTGCATCCAGCTGCAGCTATGTATTCAGCTTCAGCAGTTGATAGTGCAATGGTGGATTGTCTTTTGCTGGACCAAGAGATTAGGTTGTCTCCCAGAAACTGGAAGCTTCCAGAGGTACTTTTTCTTTCTATTCTGTCTCCAGCAAAGTCAGCGTCACAGTATCCTACCAATTTGTATTCTCTGGACTTTCTATAGCAAAGACCAAGATTAGTAGTACCTTTCAGATATCTAAAAATTCGCTTAACAGCTGTTAAGTGAGATTCTCTAGGATCTGATTGAAATCTAGCACAAAGCCAAACGCTATAGAGAATATCAGGTCTTGAAGCAGTTAAATAAAGGAGAGAACCAATCATACCTCTGTAGATCTTCTGTTCTACTTTCTTACTTACCTCATCTTTTTCCAGAATACATGTGGGATGCATAGGAGTTTTTGAAGGCTTACTTTCTGACATTTCAAATTTCTTCAGAAGGTCTCTGACATACTTGCTTTGATGTATGTAAGTTCCTTCTGGAGTTTGGTTGATTTGAATTCCCAAGAAAAACTTGAGTTCTCCCATTAACCTCATTTCAAACTCTGCCTGCATAGTCTTAGCAAATTCTTGCCCAAAGGAGCTTTTAGTGGATCCAAAAATTATATCGTCTACGTATATCTGACAGATCATAAAGTGATTTTTAAATGACTTACAGAATAAAGTTGTGTCCACCTTCCCTCTGGTAAAATCATTTTCTAAGAGAAAGTTACTTAGTCTCTCATACCAAGATCTGGGAGCTTGTTTTAGACCGTATAACGATTTCTTAAGTTTATAAACATATTCTGGATGTTTTGTGTTTTCAAAACCAGGTGGTTGATGCACGTAAACTTCTTCATCAATGTAACCATTTAAAAACGCACTTTTGACATCCATCTGATAGAGAGTGATGTCATTATTTACAGCATATGAAATTAAAAGTCTGATAGATTCTAACCTTGCGACTGGAGCAAAGGTTTCTGTATAGTCTATCCCTTCTTGCTGACTATAACCTTGTGCAACCAGTCGTGCTTTGTTTCTGACAACTTCTCCCTGTTCATTTAGTTTGTTTCTGAAGACCCATTTGGTTCCAATGATGTTGAAGCCTTTGGGTTTAGGAACTAGATCCCAAACGTCGTTTCTGGTGAACTGATTCAGTTCTTCCTGCATTGCGAGGATCCAATCATTGTCTGTGAGTGCTTCGTCAATTGTACTGGGTTCTATCAGAGAGACTAATCCCACTAGAGATTCTTCAGTCTTTTTGAATGAGGATCTTGTTCTGATTAGGTCATCTTTCTTTCCCAGAATTTTGTCTTCGGGATGAGTTAGAGAACTTCTGGACAGTCTTTTCTGGATGGGTTCTTCAGAATTAGAGTTTCCTTCTGTTTTGCTCGCCAGTTTTTCTGATGATCTGGTTTCAGTGCCTGTTATTTGAACTTTTATTTCTGCAAGAGATTCATCATGCTTTGGCTTTTGAAGGCCAAGCTTATCATCAAATCTGACACAAATGGATTCTACCACACTTCGTGTTTCTGTGTTATATACTCTGTATCCTTTTAAACGTTTAGAGTATCCTAACATGAAACAATTTTGTGCCTTAGAATCAAACTTGTTCAGAGGATCATTAGTGTTTAAGATAAAGCATGTACATCCAAAAGGATGGAAGTAAGAAATGTTGGGCTTTCTGTTCTTCCACAACTCATATGGAGTCTTTTCCAGAATAGGTCTTATAGAGATTCTATTCTGAATGTAACACGTTGTATTAACTGCTTCTGCCTAAAAGTGTTTAGCCATGTTAGTCTCATTGATCATGGTTCTGGCCATTTCTTGTAGAGTTCTATTCTTGCGCTCTACAACTCCAATTTGTTGTGGAGTTCTAGGACAAGAGAAATCATGAGAAATGCCATTTTCATTAAAAAATGTTTCTAGATTTTTGTTTTCAAATTCCCCACCATGATCACTTCTGACTTTTACAATTCTAAACTCTTTTTCATTCTGAATTTGGTTGCAGAAAGTAGAGAATACAGAGTGTGACTCGTCCTTGTGTTTTAAGAACTTTACCCATGTCCATCTGCTATAGTCATCTACGATCACTAATCCATACTTCTTGCCACTGATGGATGCAGTTTTTACTGGTCCAAACAGATCTATATGAAGAAGTTCTAATGGTCTGGAGGTAGAAACAACATTTTTTGGTTTAAAAAAGGTTTTGAAAACTTGCCTTTTTGACATGCTTCACACAGAACGTCTGAGCTGAACTTCAGATTAGGAAGTCCTCTGACCAGATTGAGTTTGTTAATCTGAGATATTCTTCTCATACTAACATGCCCCAATCTTCTGTGCCAGACCCATTGCTCGTCGTCAGCAGACAAAAGACATTTTACATTCTGACTTTTTAGTTCAGAAAGTTTTATTTTGTAAATGTTGTTCTTTCTCTTTCCATTAAAGAGGATTGTTCCATCTTTCTGACTAACTGCCTTGCAGGACTTTTGATTAAAGATTATATCATAACCGTTATCACTTAATTGACTTATGGATAACAAGTTATGCATTAATCCTTCTACTAATAAGACATTAGATATAGAGGGTAAAGTACCATTACCTATGGTTCCAGAGCCAATGATTTTACCTTTCTGATTGCCTCCAAAACCTACATATCCTCCAGCTTTAAGTTCCAGGCTTTGGAACATATGCTTTCTTCCCGTCATGTGTCGCGAGCATCCAGAGTCCAGGTACCATGACTGGTGTTTCAATCTTGCTGTCAAAGACATCTGCAACATATAGGATTTTATCCTTAGGTACCCACATCTCTTTGGGTCCTTGTTTGTTAGTGTTCACAGAGTTCTGATTGAGTTTTGGTTTCTCAATAGAATTTGAATAAGATTCACTGGTGTATTTAATATCATGTGTGTGTCCATATGTGAAGTGAGAGTTCAAAGGTGCATATTTTATGATCACATCATCAACACGTTTGGGTTTATACGGAGCTTCTCCTCTAGGATTAACATAACCTATGCCCTTTCTCCCATTTCTACTAACTCCATAGATCATTGAAGCCATTTTGCTTCTGTCTATGTTTTTAGCTAGAAATTTTTGAAATTTATAGTCGTAATGTTTTAAAATATTATCAGAACTACTGGAAACTTCTGAATCAGATTGTTTCTGAGATTTTTCAAAAGAGTTGAGTTTTGAAACAGTTTCTTTTAATTCAGAATTTTCTGCTTTAAGCTATCTGTTCTCTTCAGACTCAGATACCAGATCATGTTTCAGATTCTTATATTTGAGCTGAAGTTTCTGATAGTTTTCAAGAATTTCTGACAGACTTTCTTCTAATTGAGATCTAGAAAAGTTAGAGAATACCTCTTTAGTTTCTGACTCAGAGTCTGATTCTGATAAGTTTGAATCATCTGATATGTTGGCCATTAGGGCAATGTTCGCGTGTTCATTTTCTGATTCGGATTCTGCTTCAGAGGATTCCGAGTCATCCCAGGTAGCCATAAGACTTTTCTTTCTTTCCCTGTTAAACTTTTTATTTGGCTTTTCTTTCTGCAGCTTAGGACAGTCACTTTTGTAGTGTCTAGGTTCCTTGCATTCGTAACACACTACCTCTTTGTTTCTAGACTTTTTGTGTCCAGAGGATGGTTCAGAATGACTGCTTGATCTTCTAGAGTTTCTGAATTTTCGTTGCCTATTTTTCCATAGTTGTTGTATTCTTCTGGAAAGGAGTGATAGTTCATCTTCTTCTGAGGAGCCACCAGAGCTTTCTTCTTCTGCCTGAAAAGCTTTAGTTTTAGATTTATATTTAGATTTAAGAGCAATAGACTTACCTTTCTTCTGGGGTTCATCTTCTTCTAGTTCTATCTCGTGACTTCTTAAAGAGCTGATCAGTTCTTCAAGAGATATTTCGTTGAGGTTCTTGGAGAGTTTTAGTGCTGTGACCATGGGTCTCCATACTTTTGGTAAGCTCCTGATGATTTTCTTGACATGATCTGATGTTGAGTACCCTTTATTCAAAACTTTTAGTCCAGCAACTAGAATTTGAAACCTTGAGAACATTTTCTCAATTGTTTCATCTTCTTCCATTTTGAAGGCTTCATACTTCTGGATGAGTGCCAGAGCTTTAGTCTCTTTGACTTGAGAGTTGCCTTCATGCGTCATTCTCAGAGAATCAAATATGTGTTTGGCTGATTCTCTGTTAGTGATCTTCTCATATTCTGTGTGGGAGATTGCGCTGAGGAGAATCGTTTTGGCCTTGTGATGATTTCTGAAATCTTTCTTCTGTTGATCAGTCATGGTTTTCCTTTCAATCTTCTGACCGTCTTTTCCGACAGGGTGAGTGTAACCATCTGTTACCATATCCCAGAGATCACCGTCATGAGCCAGAAAGAAACTTTCGATTAGATCTTTCCAGTAATCAAAGTTTTCTCCGTCAAACACCGGTGGTTTGCCACTGATTTTGTCGTTGTAGTTCTGAACGGATTCCGCCATAGTGCTTTTTCGTGAAGGATCTTTTATCTGACACGGTTAAGTGTTAGCACCCAGAACCAGGCGCTCTGATGCCAATTGAAGAAACGAAAAAACACAAGAAGGGGGGTTGAATTGGAGTTTTTAAAAATTAATGCAAAGAACACGATGGTTATCCTGGTTCGATTGAACTCAATCTACTCCAGTCCACCCGCCAAGGTGATTTCGCCTCTCTCTTGAGGACTTAATCCACTAATCAGTTACGATTACACAATTTCAGTAACAACCGTCACTCTTCTTGAGGTTTAACCACAACTTGGTTTTCTCAAGGAATATCAAAAAACTAAAAACAAGTGCTTCTAGTAAGCTTTATCACAACTGTGATTTTTACACACTGTTTTATCAAAATATAAATCAAAATACAAGAGCAAGTGAAATTGAAGGATTGTGGATAGTATGAGCACAAAAAAGTGCTTTGGTCATCTGCAGGGACTCCTTTAAATAGATGAGAAGATTTGATCCGTTGGAGACGCGTGAACTATTTTTGGAGAGGATAATAATGCTAATTAATGCTCTTTCCAAAAATACAGATTCAATCCGTTACTTTGAGATTCTCATAAAAGAGAAGGATAGCGTATCAGAGTCTACATTGAATCATCAGAGTTTCTGGCTTGATACAGCTTTGGTGCTGAAGCGCTAGACATCCGTCATCAGAACTTAGGCTGATGCTTCCAAATCAGAGCTTCGCTTTGATTAGAACTTCACTTTAAACTTCGCTCAGATTGAATCTTCTGATACTTCTATTTCAAAACTTCTTTGTGATACTTCTATATCAGAACTCTTTGTATTAGAACTTTCCTTCATATCATAAACAATGAAATTAGGAGCATCAAGTTCTAAAATAACAAGTGTTTGTTATCATCAAAACTATTAGGAATGTAGAATCAATTCTTGTTCTAACAGTAACGTAAAGACAAAGGGATTCAACCCCAAACTCCTTGACATGCTCGTATTCAACCTCAGATGTTATGTCGTGGTATTTCATGTCGACGTAAGCTATACGCTCTTTCTTATCCTTACTAGTTCTGGCCTTCTCGGCCTTAAGTCTCTCGACTTGTCTAACTCTATCTGCTAATTGGGCCATATCTCTCAGGTATTGAGTATCTAGCTTCTTCCTAATGGAATATTCTATCCCACCAGTAGCCATTTCGACAAGCTCATGTTCAGGCACCTGGGTAAAACACCTTGTTTTTAATAACCTGAATCTGCTTAAGTAATCGTCAATTAATTCAGTGAACTTTTGCTTGACACTCGAAAACTCCTTCAAACTAATCTTAGTTTTCCCCATATAGAATTGTTCATAGAACAATCTCTCTAAGTGCGTCCAGTTATGAATTGAATGAGGAGATAAGGTAGTGAACCATGTCAACACATTCTTTGTAAGAGAACTAGGGACATATCTCATTCTTAAATTCTCATTATTTGTAATATCACCTGCTTCAGTTAGGTAACAAGCTATGTGTTCGCCAGTTGACTCATTGGTGTCGCCAGCGAATTTCGTAAACTTAGGGACTTTCCATCCACTTGGTAACTCTGTCTGCTACACATATTCTGATAAAGGGATGTATAATTTGGCCTTTGCAAACCCATATTAACCCTATTTTGCGCCATTATCCTTTCGAAAATGGTTGTCAGATTATTTTCTCCCAACATATTTCACTATTGAACCTGATGAATAACCTGGTCAGCATCCTAGTGTCAATTTACTATTACGACGGGTGGATTTCCGTCCTCACCAGGTACTTCTTGCTCGACGTGTTGGGGAATCACTTGTTGTCCCTGGTTCACAATTTCATCTAAGACTACTCCCTCATTTCGCACCTGCCCCGCAGCCTGGGGTTGTGCCCCTGGTCAAATTTGGACTGGGGGAGCACCGAAAGGCCAGTGATTCTTGTCATTTGAGTCGCCAATTACTGGTAACTCTGATTCATATGTTGAATCAATGGGTTAAATATTGTGCCCATTTGTTGTGTTAGAGTATTTATCATGTTATGGTTACTCTCATCCATCTGTTGCCTCATTGCCATGACATAACTTATTGTCAGGACATGCATTGCTTGCGAGCCAAATCCCGCTCCTATGTGGGGTGGCACATTTCAACCAGATTAACTATGGCTGAGCCCGACCTCATAATAGGTGAAAACATGTTTGCAGCATTATCCCCGAACGTTGACAGGTTATTCTGCAAACTTGCCATAACCGTAGTTGGCATTCCAAAAGATTATTCACTCCCTGGCATTGGCATCATAAAATTTGTGGCGAAAAGGCTAAAATCCGTCACCACGAAAGGCCTGGGAGTCAGCGTGTGACTCTGGGGTATTGGTGTAACTATTGTCCCCTCAAGCGGACTCGTTGATGTCATCGTTGTTGACGGCATCAGCGTGGCACTAGGAGTTGAAGGAATAGGTTCAGTAACTATCGCAGAAATTTTTCCCGATCCAACACTAATAGAAGGCTGGTCTCCATTGTTGTTTCTAGGATTCACCATTCTTCCAATGTATCTTCTAACAACAGGCTTCCTCACTTCTCTCTTGGTTATTTTACCACACCTCAATATCATACACTCACGCACGTGAACAATGAAAAGCTAACGAAACTGATGTAGAAAACTTAAACTTAAGATGTTTTTAAAAAACAATAAAATAAAAGACAAACACACAAAACCGTCCCATTGGGCGTGCCAATTTGTTTGCATTGGAATTTCGCAAACAAATGCGGGTTTATATTAATACTTAAGGGATCAAACTCGACAATCTCCCGGACATATTTGTGTGTTGTTTTTCGGTTAAAATAAGGGTGGTCGTCAAAGTTAACATAAACTCCTAGGACGAAGTTGTGATTTCTCGAGGATAAAGAAACGTAACGGAAAGACAAGGCAAAATGAAAATAAAATGCAGGGTAAGGTAAAAAGGCTCGAAGTTAAAATTCGGAAGAAGTAAAGTTTGCTGAAAAGATAAAGGCATTCGAAAATAAACTGCAAGGAAACGTAAAGGCAGTCGAAAATAAAGAAGGGTTTTAATGCATAAAAAGAAAGAATTTTAAGATAAAAATGTTGGAGTGTATTAAATTGGTGGAACACACACGTACATTTTCCTCACTTGTTTCTCACATCGCATGTACTTTGAGTGTGGCGGAAGTGTGTACATTTTGCGGATCCCTTGCAAAATAAACCTAAGTTACTATATATACGAGTCTAAAATAATTGTACAAGACTACTAAACTATCTCCATGATGATACATCTCCAAATCATGTAGTGGTTTCCTCCTCGACGTGCCCCACGTTCTAAGTAATCGTCGACGCTGATGTGGTAGTTCCCGCCTTGTTCCTTCTTTTGAATATTTCAACTTCTTTGCTGGTGCCAAGAACTAAAGATCCTCATCAAAACTTTCGACGTCGACCATGTTAAGATAACATGTCTTGACGCATCATCCATGGTAGCAATGAACTCTTTGCCAATGTGACATAGTATTCAGTTTCACTACGTGACTAGTATAGCATAACACTTAATTTCACTAAGTCCCCATGCTTTTTATGTTCTTCGACCATGCCACTTCCGACCAGCGTCACCTTGGGTGATCTTCGACCTTGAGTCATGTTGACCATGTTAACTCGTTCTATTTCTATCTCCCACGTGGCATATTTATGGCTAGCCTCATGGACATTTGCCATTTATAGTTATGTCGAAAAATCCAATGTAACATCTAGCAAGGAGATGAACGAAGTCATCACCACTCAAACCAAAAACAGAGATGAAACCATAATGGTGACACACAACAAGAATTCATTTAACATCATACCATGTTCAACTAAAGTTCATGAAATAATACATAACAAGCCAAATGCACTAAAGAAAATGTTTCAACTATATAGAAGAAATAACACAACGTCACTTTAAGCATACAATTGGTAAAGATCAATGGTAATTTTTGGAAGTGAGAGTTGATAAACTACTTCATTCATCAAGGATATTAGTCATTTGGAGTACTAGTAACAACAAGAGGACTCACTAAGCAAGAGAAAGAAAAAGGAACAATATTACCTCTCATGTAGATTGATGAACCATGCACTCTTATGAGATGAAACTCCCAATTAAGGTTGGAGTAAGAGTATATAAAGTGCATGGAAGAAAATGATATGCTAGGAAAGATTAGAGATGTCGAGTATCCTCAATTCCCTTCAGATTTTGAAAAATGGTTCAGTCGCAAATGGTTTTGTGAAAATATTCGCAAGTTTATGTTTACTATCAACATGCTCGAATACAAAATCACCTTTTTCAACATGATCATGTAGGAAATAATGGTGAATCTCAATATGCTTAGTGCATGAATGTAGAATTGGATTCTTAGTTAGATTGATAGCGCTAGCGTTGTCTCACATAATAGGAATACGTTGCAAATTTATATCAAAATCAAGTAATTGTTGCTTGAGCCACAAGATTTGGGCACAACAACTACCGACCGCAACATATTCCGCCTCAGTGGTTGACAACCCAAAAGAAAATTGTTTCTTGCTATGCCAACTTACTAAGGCATTTGAAAACATGTGGTAAGTTCCACTAGTGCTTTTCCTATCCAATTTGCAACCGAAAAAATCAGAGTCGGTGTATCTAACCAAGATACATTCGCTTCCTTTAGAATACCAAAGCCCATATTGAGAAGTACCGTGAAGATATCTAAGAATACGCTTTACAGCATTTAAGTGAGATTCTTTAGGAGCCGATTGATAACGGGCATACATGCATATGCTAAACATGATATCTGGCCTATATGCGGTAATATATAGAAAAGAGCCGATTATACCTCTATATTTCTTCACATCTACATCTTTACCATTTGAGTCCTTTTCTAAATTAGCATTTGTGGCCATAGGTGTATTGATAGACTTTACATCTACCATGCCAAAGCGCTTTAGAAATTCTTTGTAATACTTTGTTTGACACAACAATGTACCCTCTTTCAATTGCTTGATTTGAAGCCGAAGGAAGTAATTAAACTCCCCCATGAGGCTCATCTCAAACTCTCCCTGCATAAGCTTAGAGAACTTTCCTACAAGGTTCATATTAGTTTATCCAAATATAATATCATTAACATAAACTTGAACTAGAAAGGTGTGCTTCCCTTCGCGCTTAATGAATATAGTAGTATCTACTTTTCCCCTTTAGTATCCTTGGTCAATTAAAAATTTGCTCAGTCGCTCATACCAAGCCCTAGGGGCTTGCTTGAGACCATACAAAGCTCTTTCGAGCTTGTACACATAGTTTGGATAATCATGACTTTCAAAACTAGGGGGTTGAGCTACCTACACTTCTTCATTAATAAAGCCATTTAGAAACGCACTTTTCATGTCCATTTGATATAACTTGAAATTTTTAGCGCAAGCATAGGCTAGAAGAAGACGTATAGCCTCAAGTCGAGCCACCGGAGCATAAGTTTCTTCACAATCGATGCCCTCCTCTTGGTTATAGCCTTGCACCAATAGTCGGGCCTTATTGTGGCTTATTACCCCATTTTCGTCAAGTTTGTTCCTAAAAACCCATCGGGTGCCAATTACTTAATGATCTTTAGGATGAGGGACAAGGTCTCGAACGTCGTTTCTTTTAAATTGATTTAGTTCATCTTGCATCGCCATAAGCCAATGCTCATCAAGCAATGTATCTTTATCATTTTTAGGATTTACTTGAGACACCAAAGCAAAGTGATAACAGAAATTACTTATCTTAGAGCGAGTAGTTACTCTCTTTGTGATGTCTCCAAGTATGTTGTCGATAGGGTGATCCTTTGATGTCTTCCAAGTCAAAGGTAGACCTTCCGCTGCAGCAGGACTTTCTTCCTTTTCCTCTTCATCATTTTCATCTTCTTTCTTCTCATCATCCATCGCTTTAGGTTGATCAATCCCTTGTTTGGTTCCATAGATAATGTCTTGAGAAGACACACCTACATCATGAAAAACAACACCTTTCCCAACATCTTTTGGATGAGACTCATCAAAGGTAACATGTACAAACTCCTCAACTATAAGCAATCTCTTATTATAAACCATATACGCCTTACTAGGCTGTGAGTATCCAAGGAAGATACCCTCATCGGCTTTTGCATCAAATTTTCCAACATTATCTCTATTATTGTTCAAAATATAAGATTTACATTCGAAGACGTGTAAGTGAGAAACATTAGGTTTTCTACCTCTAAGTAGTTCATAGGGGATCTTATCTAGAATAGAACGTATAACCACCCTATTCATGACATAGCAAGTCGTGTTAATGGCGTCCGCCCAAAAATGCTTAGGAAAATTGCCTTCATTAAGCATAGTCCTTGCTAGCTCCTCAAAGATTCTATTTTTAGGTTCCATAACGCCATTTCGTTGTAGAGTTCTAGGAGCAGAAAAGTTATGCTCAATCCCATGTTTGTCACAATACTTTTCAAATAGGTGATTTTGAAACTCTCCTTCATGATCACTTCAAATGGAAATGTTTTTCAATTCATTTTTGTCATACCCCAAATTTTACCTTCAGATTCTTTGATCGTTTGCATATCATTCTAGGTTAATCATCTTGCATAATACCAAATTTATCAGCCGGAATGAAGTTATCAGATTTACAGCTAAATCAGTCAAACCAAAAGTCGGTATCGTTTAATTTCAAATATGATAGATGCTGTATTTTCCCAAGTGTTTTTATCCCGCGCTGATGATTTTGGCATGTTCGTTTTCGGGTATTTCAGTATTCAACTTTTATTCGCTTTTTAGATATTTTATTTGTGATTTATTTGTAAATAGTCTCTTATTAATTTAGAATTGGTTTTATTTTTTTAACTTCATTTTATTTTACTACTTATTTATTTTTATTCATCTATTTATTTCTTAATTAAATGATTTTAATTAATTTAATTTTGTTTAGTTATAGATTTTTTTATTATATTTTATCTTTTATTTATTTGTTTATTTTCTTTAATTAATTTATGTTTGATTTTACTTTGTTTAACTAAATTAGATTTTTTATTTAGCTTTGTTTTTTATTATTTAGTATTCATTAGATTAATCCTTTAATTAATAGAAAATTAATTTAGATTAGTTATTTAGTTAATTAGGTTTCATTTTCTTTTCTTTTAAGATAAGTTAGATGTTCTTTTTTTGAATAAAGAAACCATTGCAGTCCAAGCCAAACGAAACCTGCAGACTTGGATCCCTAAATTTACCATTTTGAGCTCTCACTCTCATGACACCACAAAAAGGCACTCTTGGACATGACATAAACTTGTGAATACCGTCGCCTTGATAAGATGATGGGCTTTGGAAAAGCCCAAATGATTTTATCTCATACACACATCTGAGTCCTGTGCCCCCCTGTTACTTGTTTCATTTGTTTTTTTACTTTTTTTTATTTTATTTAGAATTAAATTTAAAGATTTCATTTTGTAGAATTTCATATTTCACATTTTTAAGATTTCATATTTTAAAAGAATAATATTATTTTCATTTGGAGTGGTTGATTCTTGATGTTAATAAGATTTCATTATATTTATTTCTTTTTTAATTTTTATTTCAATTTTCTTTTTTCATTTTTTTTTGGGCCAATGATATAACAAAATCATGATTGATTGAATTTTTTCAAATCAATGAAAATCTTGATCAATATGAGGCCATTTTCTTTTTTTATTGGTCAATGAAAGTCTAAAATCAAAGATTATCGATTTTTCAATTTAGAATCATGATTAAAATGAGACCATTTCGATTTCGATTTCATTTTGTATCTTCTTCTATCTTCTTTTTCAGTTTCGATCGATGAAGTCTTTCTGTTCACGAATGTTGGTTGTTGAGGCAATTAACCTTCATTATTTCAAATCTGTAGCGAATGATCATCGAGATCATTTTCTATACTTTGGGATCGTGATAGGTTACCTTCGATTAATCGACGAAAGTTTGTGATTAAGACGAGATTGTCACCTTTTCTTTTTGTGTGGCACGATTTCATTGGAGAATGATCCTCAATATCCTTTCTCCATCGTGTTTTAGCACAAAAATCAAGTTGCGTGACCTCCTATAGTATAATCTTCGTCACAGATCGTGCTACGATGGTTTAGCGCTACATTGGACCTGATTCATCCGATTAACAATTGACCATTAACTTTAATTTCTGTCTATATACTCTTGATTTATCTTTCTGTTAATACATCACTGACTGTATATATTATTATATTGTTCATACTATTCATATCTTGCTCATACCACATTCCAAAGGAAATGACCCTTCCCATTGACTGCCATGTCATTTAGGATAGCTTAGTCCATCATTCCCTTATCTCACGCCACCGTGCGATCGAAACTTACCTCCCCTTTTTAACCTAATCTTAGGTTTAGAGTCTCCGTGCTCTATTTAGGTGTTCCACCGTGAACACTTCTTCCCCGTTTTACCTAACCTTAGGTTTAGAGTCGCCGCACTCCGCGTAGGTGTCTTGTTGTCAGACCCTACTTTCCCTTGGAACCTTGACCACAGTCAAGAGTTCTTTACCCCCGTTGAGGGGAACTACGAATGCTCTGATTCCATTCCTGTCAAGATACGAAGGCACGAGATGCGATGTCTTGGCGAGCATACTTAGTGTATATACCCCTAGGTCTTTACCTTAGCATATTTCCCTTAGCAAGCAAACATTAACATAACACAAATACTAACAAGAGGTTCCTGTATAGTACTACAGATACTTAGGGTGCTAATACCTTCCCTTTGTATAACCAACCCCCGAACCTAGATCTCTTGCATTGTTTTTACATTGCAATTAGGGTTTCTGATCTTTTCCCTTTCCTTTGGATAAATCAAAGCTCGATGGTGAATTTCAAAGATTTGTGATTCAAGTTAATTAATAGCTTGATATCTGATTCTCACCGCAACAATTTTGTTTTGGAATAACCTAGAAAATTGCTTATAAGCCAAATAGGTCTCATCTTTACTTGACAAGAACAAGACCCAACAAAATTTCGAGTAATCATATATAATAACAAAGCCATAGTAATTTCCGCCTATGCTTTTGGTCCTAGAAGGACGAAATAGGTCCATGTGAAAGAGCTCAAGTGGTCTCGAACTATAAACAAGGTTTTTAGATTTAAAAGAGATTCTCTTTTGCTTCCCTATTTGTCAAGCTTCACATGGGTGGTCTTTAGTGAACTTTATTTTAGATAGACCAATCATCAAATCCTTTGAGGATACTTTGTTCAATAGATCAAAGTTAAGATGAGCTAGGCGTCTATGCCACAACCAAGAGTTTTTACTCGTGGTGACAGGACACTTAGCACCTCCTATGGATACATCATCTAGGCTTAGTATATAAGTACTATTTACCCTCAAGCCTTTAAACATACATTCCTTCTTTTCATCATGCACAAACAAGAAAAATGATTTTGTAAAGGTAACTTTGAAACCCTTGTCGCAAAGTTGGCTTATGCTTAGAAGATTATGTTTAAGGCCATCAACTAGCATAACATCAGAGATGGTAGTAGATGAGGGATTATCTACACTACCTTTTCAAAGTATATTACCTTTGTTGTTATCTCCATATGTGACGAATCCCTTCCTCTTTGGTACGAAGTCAATGAAAAGAGATATGTCACCTGTCATATGCCTTGAACATCGACTATCAAGATACCCCATCTTTTCGGTAGATTCAAGACATTTAACCTGAAATTTTTTAAACAAAGGCAATAGGTACCCAATTTTCAGTGAGTTCAAATTTACTCTTAGGAAACCATTGAACAACTCCTTTAGAAATAAATAACTTCCTAAATTTTCCCTTTTCAATGGTGTGTCCGTTTTTGCAACAATAATGACAAGATAGGTTTTATGAGACATGTCCTTGCTATTAGGATACTTATTCATATGTATATGTTTCTTTTTAGAATGATTCAAGGGCTTTTCAACCTTAGAGGGATCAATAGAAAACAAAATCTTAGGTTGTAAGGCATCATCTAATTTGACTTGAAGAGATTTGACTTCCTCTTGTCTATTATGACAATACTCACAACCAAACCTAGGAGGTATTATGTCTGATTTCTTGTCACTTTAAATTTCTATCATAGATTTGTTAAGAGCCTCAAAATTCCTTTCGGATTCTAACACTTTAGCTTCTAAATTTAAAATCACTTTTTCATGTGAAGCTAACTTGTTAAAGGCTCTTAAGGCTTCTCTACGTAGATTTTCAAAGGCCTATTGTAATTGAAAATAGGATAAATCATTAGTCGATTCAAGTTTAGAGGAACTTACATTCTTCTTTTTCTTCCCTTTAGCCATGAGACAAATTCGAGTCGATTCCACACTTGAATCTGTGATTTTGTCACTAGAGGAATCACTAGCACTTTCCCAAGCGACATGAGCTTTTCTAGACATTCTAGAAGACTTGTGATGACTCCTTTCTTTATCCTTTATTCTCATAGGGCATTCCGGTCTGTAATGACCGATTTTACCACAATGATAGCAAGACCTTCTAAGATTTCTCTTTCTATCTTAATCATCCTTGGAGGAACTTGTCAACCTTCTAAACTTGGCTATGTTCTTGTCAGAATTTTTAACACTGTTCTTCCTTATATATTGTTGGTATCTCCTTACAAACTGCCCGACATCTTCCTCACAAGAGTTCTTGTCATCATCACTCTCACTACTACAATGATCAAAATATGAAGGCCTTGAGCTAGAAGTCTTTATAGCTATAGACTTCTTCCCTTCTTCTTTGTCTTTCCCTTTTTCACTCTTCGATCGCTTTTTGTATTCCTTCTTGTATTTTGTCAAGCAAGTAAGCTCTTGCTCATGCTCTTCTACCTTACCAAACAAAGCTGTAAGATCAAGCGACTTAAGATTATTTGCTTCTTTCATAGCGGTGACCTTTGGTTGCCATTACCTACTTAAACATCTCAAAACTTTGTTAGTAGCAAGTTCATTGGAAATGGGATTACCTAGTGAATTTAATCGATTTATAAGATAAGTGAACCGTTTTCGCATATCCACAATGGTTTTACCATGCTCAATACGGAACACCTCAAACTCTTGATTTAATGTGTTGATCCTAGATTGTTTGACATCATTAGTAACCTCATGGGTAATCTATAATGCGTCCTATAATACCATAATTTTTACCCCTAAAATCCCACCTCATTTGCATCTTCACAATGCATCAAAATCACAAACTTGGTTCTCCTCTAGCCCTTTCATCCTTGGGTTGGCTTTGCAGAGATCACCAAGCACATTTCTTTGTATCCTTTCTTTTGTTTTTATATACTTTATGTTTCACTAATCACTAATCAAAATATCAAAAAATATGCTATGCCTCTTTTGTTTCTTTACAAGGTAGGGTTTTGTATCAAAAGCATCAAGCATGGATCCTCAACTAGGGTTTTGGTCCCTCAAGTCAAAGTGCGATCAACCATTGATTCCCAAGGGCTATATAATCAATTCATGGTCTCTAATCTCAAAATGTTTTATCTCAATCATCATTCAATCCCATGTTGATCAAGGATATCTCAAAGTTTTGTTGCTTGCTTCTCAAGAAAAGTCAAAGGTTCATGTGTTTATTTCCATGCCTTCATCAACAAGTTACCTCAAGATTTAGTCAATTTAATCAAATGAAATTTAAGGGAACATTATTTTGAGTTCATATGATAATTCATGTACCTTTAAATGCAATATAAATCAAATATAACCATTTGTTTCAAAGTGGTTTGACCTAAAAAGTCAACATTGAAAGTCAAAGTTCAAAAGATCATAACTCCTTCAATTCTCAATATTTTTGAATGCTTCTTTTTGCATATGAGTCTTCTCAACATCCTCTAAAACTTCTATTTACTAAAAAGATCCAATTGTGTTTAGGGGATCATCAAAAGTTTGAAGACATTATAGGTCATTTGTGGACTTAGTGAAATTTTGACCTATTTTCATGTGACTTTTTCTCAACTTTTAAGAATCATAACTTCTTTAATTTTCAACATTTGAGGCTGGTTCTTTTTTATACTTGCTCTTTGAAATGCCCTCTACAAGTTTTCTTCAAGGTTCAAGAGCTAATTGTATTGAGAAGGCCATGGAATTCAATGATACATTATAGGTCATTTTCAGCCACTTTGGACTTAGAATTTTCATGATGACATTGCCAGATTTTTGCGCCAACTTCAACATGCCATAAATTTTTCCACAAATATCCAAATTCAACCTTTCTTGGCACATTGTGATCTTTGTTATGATGTTAACAAGTTGCAAAAAGAATGGAATCAAAAAGCTTTGTGTACAAGATGCCCCATTAGTTTAAACATGACCTCATGAAACTGATTCTTTGCACCATGATCAGATTTTGAAGTTCATCAATTCTCAATTACAAGTTAGTTTATCACGTGTTATCCATCTAAGCATGATTAATGAAGTTCCCAGAAGCAAAATGACTCATAAAACACATGATTTTGATGAGTTTTGAGCAATTGCAAATCACACTTTCTTCACTTGGAGGGTGCACACGAATTCAACCAAATCGTGATGATTTCACCCCTCTCAGCATTCCATCATTATCTCCTATAAATACAGGACATATTTCATTCATTTTGAAAGATTTTGAGAGCCAAAAACACCCTGCCCATATCACACATGAACCTTCATTTTGTGAGTTTCATTTTCACCTTTCCAAGCCTTTCTAATCCATTTTTTATCTTCCATTCACTTCATCGTTCTTCTCTGCAGCTAAAGGATCAAGAACCTAGGCCTGAGATGCTCTGAATTGCTCACACGACTTGCTATGATTTGTTCATTTCACCACATATTCGTTAAGGTAGTTAGAAGCATCCATTTGTTTCAATTAAGTTACCACAATGTAGTTATTGGCTTGATGACGGCTTTTGGATCCTCAATATTGCTTGATTGATGCATTTGCTTTTCGTATTTTTGAGTTTTCCATTTTGCTATTGTGTTAAGTTTATGCAAAATTCTCCTGCCTCACTTCAAATAAATGAAGTTTGAGGACATGGTTAAGTTGATGCCACTGAGAGGATTCAAATAGTATAGGTTTCATGACCTAATGTTACTATTTGATGAATCTCCAACGAATGATGGCCGGAGAAGACGATCGGAGCTAATGATGACGGTGGTTTGAGTCACTCTATGCCACGTGAAATGTTTCCATTGGTTGATTTTAAATAAGATTTAGTGTGTTAATTTCAGTAGTTTCCACCGTGCGCCATAGGTTGAGAAGCGTTGGATCTGCCACGTCAATTAATGAGACCAGATCTAAAAATTGTTTTAACTTCAAAAATTCATATTAATTCCATTTTTTATCCAAAATTCTAAAAATAATTTCTA
This sequence comes from Lathyrus tuberosus, assembly GCA_022829125.1. Classification (NCBI taxonomy): domain Eukaryota; kingdom Viridiplantae; phylum Streptophyta; class Magnoliopsida; order Fabales; family Fabaceae; genus Lathyrus; species Lathyrus tuberosus. Next base: position 2,434,569 of record JALAZF010000115.1, on the reverse strand, counting down.
AAATCCTCTTTTATTTTTCTTCATCTGATTTTATTTTTATAGATTTTTATTTTATGATTTGCTATTTTTCTTTGATTTTCTATTTTTTTCTTTGTTTTAATTGGTTTAAAAATGCTTTTATGCTTTAAAAAATTCTGAAAAAATTTCCATCTGCTTCTTATTTATTTCCGACCTTCCATAATTTTCTTGACCATTTATTTGGTGATTTGAAGGACTTTATGGATTTTCTCTTTTATTTTTCTTTTAAAAATCATTTTAAAATTCTTTTTGATACATTTTATTGCATATTTTATTTGTTTGACCTATGTTGACTTCTATTGGCCTTGAATCTTGGTTGATTTGATCATAAGTTTCATCAAACTCAATAAATCTTGGGTGTGGATGGGGTGAAAACCCTAATCCACCAAAACGGATGATTGATTTTGATAATAACTTGATTAATGCCTTGATCCAATTTGGTTTGCTTGATATTTTGTTATCTCCTTTTATCTTCATCCCTTTCTTTTTTTTTCTTTTTCATCTTTCCTCTTGATCAATTGGATGATGTGTAGTCCATCTTGTTTATGAAATCTTGATTGGTACTTGATGAACTTTCATCATTTCAAATATACCATTTGATTGATCATTGATCAATTGAGGTACTTTGGATTGATGCATAAGTTTGTCCTAAGTATCATGAAGGATTGATTTATGTAATGGACCAATCTTCCTTGACTTAGGTCTTGATCCACCTTGTTTTGACTTGTGCTACATGTTTTAGGAGTATGATCTCTATCATATCTCTAACATGTATGGTACATAAATTGTTATTGAACGGCCTCCTATAGTATGATCTTCCTTATAGATTGTTCTACGATTGCTTAACATAGCGCTAAATTTGTCCCAAATCGGATTATTAATTTAACACTAACATTAACCATATATTTATTTTTATGTCATTTAATTTCTTGCACCTTATTTATCTTGCTCTATTATTGTCATTTACATATCATATTGATTTTTTTTATGCTTATACCTTTTTCCTTTTGTCCACTTGGACTTTCTTTTTCTTAAGACATTAATAAAGGCTAAAACTTTAAAAGACTTAATGTTCCTTGAACTATTTGGTAACTATCCCTTGCTTGGATGTTGGACTTATTGGCCTTAGAATTAGGTTCTTGATCCTATGCTTTGGAGTCATGACTTGAGACCTTGGAATTCATTTGGTACCTTGACATTGAATTGACTTGTGGAAGACTTAGCTCTGCTACCTCATCTTTAGCCTTGGCTTAAGTTCTCCTTTATCTGATGCTTGGTTATCTCTTTGCTTATCTAGTTGCTTATTGCTTGAATCCAAAGGATGGGATAGCTTGGTATCTTGGTTAGATATTTCCTTCCTTAGCTTTTATTTTATGCTTTTGGTTAGTCTCTTCATCTCCTCCCCTTCTTTCATTTTCAAAATCTTCTCTCTTTTTCAAAACTTTCTTGTTTTTAAACTTTAAACACTTTCATAATAAGCCTTGACTTTGTCAAGTGATTTTTCCAACTTTTTTTCTTGAATAAAGTTCTAATCAATCTTAAGCATGTCAAGACCATTTTCAAAAGACTTAAAAATACTTAACTCATTCAAACCATTTTGTGCCCTTTGTGCACTTTTTCTTTTCAAAATTTTCTCAAGGTTTAGACATGAGTCATTTTCATAGTTGAGATGTAATTCTCCTATCTTCATAGTTATGTTTGATGTTGATTCTTTTCCACTTGAGAGAGCTAGTGGCATACTTGTTAATTTTAATCCAAGTTGGAGCTATTCTCAATAGTGATGCAAAGGTCCATTTTCATACACTTGTGGGTGACTAGTTGAGTGTTCTCCTTTTAATGACAACTTGTCTTCCCATTTAAAATCAACCAAAACAAATCTCTTTTGTTATTTTTACCACGAACTACGAGGTTTTGATCCTCCATTGCACTCTGTGGGTACGTAGGCATGAGGCTCAGGAAGTATTGTCAAACACAAAAATCTTAAAAAATATTACTCTTCTCATCTCCACCATCTTTTGCAAACAACACCTTTTTAAACCAAATATAGATTTTCAAGCGGTTCCTAGAGTACTATAGATGTTTTGGGTTCTAACACCTTCCCATTGCATAACCAACTCCCTTACCCTTGTCTATGTTTTTATTGGTTTTACTTTAAAACTTCTTTGGGTTTTGTTTGTTCTTTTTCCCATTCCTTTGGAAAAATAAAAGTGTGGTGGCGACTCTTGCATTATGAGTTAAGTTAATCAATAGCTTAATCTCAAATTTTCCCGCTACAAAAAAGTGGCGACTCTATTGGGGAGTAGTCCCTAGTGGGTTGAGCCTAACTTGTTTATTTGTGTTTGTATTATATCTGTTGTTTGCTGTTTAATTTTTTTGGTGCTTGGTTATCTCTAAGTGGTGAGATAAGTCCTATACCCGGACTTGAGAGCACTTATGATAGGAGGGTGGTATAGTCGTGTTTGGCTTACGTGGAGTTAATCCTTAATAAGCTGACTTGAGATCCCCCGCTCAGTGGAGGCCTCCTTGAGGGTAAATATTCTGAATAAGTAGTTATGAAGGCTTTTTACTTTCGACCTGAGAGCTCGAGAAGCTGAGGACCTTAGAACCCTTTTGCCCATCTTGTCCTTATTAGGACGTAGTGCGGTGACTATTCAGGTGTAGACTTGAATTAGTTGTTACACGATACTACACTCAGACGATTTTCTCTTGAGAATATTATAGGTTGACGAGTAGTCTTTTAAGCTAGTAATATCCAAAAGATGGAATCACGACTCTGGGAACCTTTGTAGAATCTTGTTGTATAGGTGATTTTTAACCCCTAGTACATACCTTGTGGGTGGCTTTAACCCTTGGCTCCATGCTCGTGACTCCGCACCCTTGAACCTTGTTTGTGATCTTGTTTGTGGCTGTTGCATAATCATGCACTCATGCATTCATGACCATCTTATTTCAATCAGTTTTCAAGGAACTTAGAGATTCGCTTTGCAAACATTGCAAATTTTGAGATTATGGATATTGGAAGGAGAAACACTCAGAAGTACAGTTTTAGAGCTCCTAGTCTTAAAGATTTGAGAAAGCTAGCATCCTTTGTGACTGACCTTGTGGATTTCAAATCTCGTCATGGAAGACTTTTGTCTATTCTTTCTACCAATGTTGAAGACTAAATTCTTAATACTCTTGTGCAGTTCTATGATCCTATCTACCGGTGCTTTACCTTTCTGGATTATCAGCTCTTGCCTACCTTGGAGGAGTATGCTTATCTTAGGGGTTTACCAGTTTCTGACAGAGTTTGTTTCACTGGTTTGGAAGAAGTTCCCAAATCCCAAGTTATTGCTCCAGCCATTCATTTGAAGAAATATGATATAGACACCAATCTTACTGTTAAGGGAGGAGTTCAAGGGTTGACTTCTAAGTTCCTGATTGAGAGAGCTTCTACTTTTGCTAGTGTTGGCAGTATGGTGGCTTTTGAGGCTATTCTGGCTTTACTCATCTATGGACTGGTCTTGTTCCCAAACATTGACAACTTTGTTGATGTTAACGCTATTAGGATCTTCTTGATTGGGAATCATGTTCCAACTTTACTTGGCGATACTTATTTCCCTATCCATCATAGGACTTCTAAGGGAAATGGTGCCATTCTTTGTTGTGAACCTTTGTTGTACAAGTGGTTTATTTCGCACTTGCTATAGTCATCTACTTTCAAGGAGAACAAGGATTGTTTAAGGTGGTCTTTGAGGATCATGTCCCTTATCAACGCTGATATTACTTGGTATTCTTCTGTGTTTGATAATGTCAAGATCATTCATAGTTGTGGGGAATTCTCCAATGTACCTCTTCTTGGTACACAAGGTGGAATTAACTACAGCCCAAGTTTAGCAAGACGTCATCTTGGGTATACTTTGAAGGATAAGCCTAATAATGTTCTATTAGAGGGTTTATTTTTCCAAGAGGGAAAAGATACTCATGGTTTGAAAGAGATAATGGCTCATGATTGGCATAACATTCATAGGAAGGGAAAGGGAGAGCTTGGAAAACCAAATTTTGTAGCTTTGGAACCATATACTCTTTGGGTAAAGGAGAGAGCAAGGGAGCTTAAGATGCCTTATGCTTTTGAGAAACCCATGTCTATAGTGGTTGCCACACCACTCACCATTCCTATTGATGATGTGAAATAGCTTCAAGATGCTTTAGCCAAGATGAAGCAAGAGAAGGATATGTGGGAAGCCAGATTTCATGCTTCAAACCTTGAGAAGTTAGAGTTGCGGAAGCAGATAAAGGAGAAAGATGACTTGATAGAGTTGCTTGAGCAAAATGTTGTGAAGAGACAGAGAGAGGATTTATTTTCCTCTAGTACTTCATCATCTCATCCTCCTACTTCAGGTTCTTGGAAGGGTATTGTGGACCAGCTTATATTGGAAAAGCCCGAAGGAAGTATCAGCTTGAAGTTGGAGCTTCCTCATATGTGATTCCTAGGATTTAACTTTCTCTTATTGTATTTTGACCCTTTGTAACTTGTAATTCCAAGTGTAACTCTTCCCAATTATTAATAAAATGAGATTTTCAGTATTTCAAGTGTTATTTCTTTACAATGTTTGTAATTACTTAATATTTTAAAGTTCCTTGAAAACTGAATGAAAGCATTTGCATTGCATATCATGCATCATTCCACATTTGTTCTTGCTTTTGAGAGTTCTACACGTGTCTTATTTATTTTCTCTTGGTATTCTCAAAAGTCAAGTTGTTATACCAATACAACACTCGGGCTAATTCTTAAAGAAAGATGGGTCACTTAGAGCAAGAGAATCGTGAACTCCGTGAAAGGTCACAACCCTCCGTACTGGTATGGAGAAGCTTAATTCTCTGGTAGACTCTCTGGTTGCACTACAGAATCAGTCTCCTCGTCCTCCTACTCCTCAGGCAACTCAGCCTTAGCCCACTATAATCTATGAAGTGGATTCTGTGCCCGTCTCTGTGGATTCGATTAGTGCTCCGTCACACTCTATGCCTCTTGGTTTTCCTTGGGCATGCCTTTGAACTTTATTCCTAAGGAATACAAGCCTGTTATTGAAGTTTCCACTGTTTAACCTGTAATGACAATTCCTCCACCTGTGGTGCATGCTGTCCCACAGACTGATGAACCTATATTCCATGCTGAGCCAAGTGAAAGCTTGGGCGTTTATGAATGAATGGATGAATTTCAAGATCAGTTTCAAGAAATGCAAAAAGATATCAAAGATTTAAGGGGGAACGAGTTGTTTCGAAAGAATGCTCATGAGCTATGTCTTGTTCCGAATTTGAAGATTCCCGCCAAATTCAAAGTTCCCGATTTCGAAAAGTATAAAGGTAACACCTGTCCACAAAGTCATATTTTCATGTATGCGAGAAATATTTCCAGCCACACTGACAACCATCAGCTGTTAATTCATTATTTCCTAGACAATCTCACTGGTGCTGCATTGAAATGGTATATGGGTTTAGATAGAACTCAAATCCCCATTTTGATGATTTGGGAGAGGCTTTTATTTGCCAATATAAGTACAACTTGGATATGGAGCTGGACCGTGATCAACTCCGTGCTATGTTGCAGAAAGAGAAAGAAACTTTTAAGGAATACACCCAAAGGTGGCGTGAGATTGTTGCGCAGATTAGTCCTCCACTTGAAGAAAAGGAGATGACTAAGATTTTTATGAAGATGTTAAGTTCATTTTACTATGAGCGAATGGTGGCCAGTGCGCCTTGTGATTTTACCGAAATGGTAAATACGAGTATGCGCTTAGAAGAGGGGGTCCATGAAGGATGTTAAACCAAAGAAGGTAATTCTGCTGGAAGTCCAAAGAAGTATGGTACTGGGTTTTCTAAGAAGAAGGATGGAGAAGCCAATGCAATTTCCCAAGAGAGTCCAGAAGACACAGGGGAATAAATAATAACAATCATCATCATCAGCAACAAGTAGCTTCACTTACACCAGTCATCAACGTTGCTCCAGCCGCTCAGGCTACTTCGAATTATCAACCACAATTTCAACAAAGAACACATCAACAACAAAATAATGAACAAAATAGTCCTTAAAGGAAAGTTCAATTTATCCAATTCCGATGTCTTATGTTGAACTGTACCCTGGCTTGGTACAAAAAAAACCTTGTACAGACAAGAGAACCACTAGCTATTCCTAAAGAGCTCCCATGGTGGTACAAAGCTAATCATTCCTGTGCCTATCATCAAGGGGCACCCGACCATGATATTGAAAACTGTTTTACTTTGAAAGCTGAGGTTCTGAGACTTATCCGAAGTGGAATTTTGTCATTTAAAGATCTTGGGCCTAATGTTCAAGCTAATCCTTTGCCTAAGCATGGTAATGCCAATGTGAATATGGTGGAAGGATGCCCTGGTACTTATTTTATTTTTTATGTGAATTTGATCAGAGGTTCTCTAGTGGATATGCATGCTAGTTTGGGTAGATTGAGTTATTACGAGCATGATCATGTTGCGTTCCATATTTGTTCCTGAAACCCTAGAGGTTGTTATGTAGTAAAAAGATACCTTCAAGAAATTTTAGATCAAAGGTTAATTCAGATTACTCGTTCGAGGAATGATGCTGATAACGAAGTAAATGTCATTGTCCCACATTTTAATATTGCTGAACCTGTTGAGATTTCTTACAATAGCCGGAAGTCATCTGTTACTCCATTGGTTATTTGTTTACCCAATCCTACTTCTTATGAATTTGATAAAGTTGTGCTGTATCGATACAATCTTACAATGCTTGAAGATGGAAAAGAGGGGAATATTCCCTCTCTTTCTTCTGTGGTGAATATTGCTGACGTTAGCAGGATGACCCAGAGCGGTCGTGTGTTTGCTGCTGCACCTCCTAAGAAGGACGATAATATCTCTGTTAATAAGGTGATTATGTTTGAAGCTTCTATGGTACAATCCGAATATGTATTTGTTACTGGCCAATCTTGTGGTACAAGCCAAGATGCTGATGATGAAATATTGAAATTGATTAAGAAGAGTGAGTACAAAATTATGGATCAGTTGTTGCAAACTCCCTAAAAAAATCTTTGTATTATCCTTATTAATGAACTCTGAGGTTCATAGGGAAACCTTGAGGAAAGTACTAGAACAAGCATATGTGGACCATGACGTGACCGTTAATCAATTCAACGGTATTTTTGGTGATATTACTGCTTGTAATAACCTAAGCTTCAGTGATGAGGAATTTCCAGAAGAAGGAAATAATCATAACATGGCTTTACATATTTCTATGAATTTTAAAGAGGACGCTTTGTCCAAGGTGCTGGTTGACACTGGTCTGTCTCTTAATGTGATGCCTAAATCTACCTTGTAAAGACTGTCATATCAAGGTACTCTTATGAGATTCAGTGGTGTGGTTGTTAAAGCTTTTGGTGGTTTAAGGAAAACAATGATAGGGGAAGTTGATCTCCCTATGAAAATAGGTCTGCAACCTTTCATGATTACCTTTCAGGTTATGGACATTCATCCTGCATACAATTGTTTGCTGGGTAGACCATTGATTCATGAGGTTGGGGCTATCACTTCGAAACTCCACCAAAAGCTGAAATTTGTGAAGAATGGGAAACTTGTTATGGTAGGAGGTGAATAAGCTCTGCTGGTAAGCCATTTGTCATCATTCTCTTATATTGACGCTGACGAGGCTGTGGGAACTCCGTTCCAAGCCCTAGCCATTGTTGACAATGTTGAAAAGAAGAGTGAGGCGTCCATTTCTTCTCTGAAAGATGCGCAACAAGTTGTTGAAAACGGTCAGTCTGTGGGTTGGGGCAGAGTCATGGAACTTGCTGAAAACAAGAATAGAGTTGGCATGTGTTTCTCTCATAGTACGACTAGAAGTTAATTGAAGCGCTATTAAGATATATTTCACAGTGTTGGGTTCATCCACTCTGGAGATCAAACTGTTGCCACAATCATTGAAGATGACTCAGAAGATGACATGCCGAACTTCGTGACTCACTGAGTGGTCTGCCAAAATTGGACAGCTGTCGACATTCCTTCTATTGTTCACTCTTCAAAGTAATTTTCTTTTGTGTTTTTCAAATATCCTTTCACTCTACCCTAGGTGAAAGTAAATTTGTGAGGGCTTTGTTTCAAACTTTAATATTATAAATAAAATGTTATTTTTCTTATCCATGTGTGTTTTTATCTTTTTACTTTATTTTTCTGGAAAATGGTAACCTAAAAAACCAAAAAAATAATAATAATTTCAATATCTGCATAATCTTGCACATTTATTTGTTTCCTAAATTCAAGCATATATCATTGTGCATATTGATTGTTAAAACCATTGAAAACAATTTCCCAATGCCCTCTCCCAACTTTAAATTCCTTGTGTTTGAAGTTGAAGAAGAGGATGCTGAGGAAATTCCATATGAAATTTCTCGGTTGCTTGAGCACGAGGAAAAGACCATTCAGTCTCACAAAGAGCCAGTGGAAGTAATTAATTTGGGATCAAAAGAAGATAGAAAAGAAGTCAAGATTAGGGCACTGCTTCAGTCAAATGTTAAGAAGAGGATGGTAGACCTTCTTAAAGAGTATGTGGATGTTTTTGCTTGATCCTATCAAGATATGCCAGATCTTGATACTGATATTGTGGAGCATAGATTGTCGTTGAAGCCATAACGTTCGCCAGTTAAACAGAAGTTGAGAAGAACTTACCCCGACATGGCTGTTAAGATCAAAGAGAAGGTTCAAAAGCAGATTGATGCCAATTTTCTTTTTACTACTGAGTATCCTCAATGGGTGGCAATAGTGTGCCAGTTCCAAAGAAAGACGGTAAAGTCTGCATGTGCGTTGATTACAGAGATTTGAATAAGGTTAGTCCGAAATATGATATTCCACTGCCACACATTGATATATTGGTAGATAATACTGCTAAATTCAATATCTTCTCCTTTATGGATGTATTTTTCGGCAATAACCAAATTAAGATGGCCCCCGAGGATATGGAAAAAACAACATTCATTACACCCTGGGGAACATTCTGTTACAGAGTGATGCCCTTCGGTTTGAAAAATGTTGGTGCAACGTACCAGAGAGCCATGACCACTCTGTTCCACGATATGATGCATAAAGAAATAGATATATATGTGGATGATATGATTTGTAAGTCGAAGACTGAAGAAGATCATATTGAATATTTGTTGAAGTTGTTTCAGCGTTTGAGGAAGTATAAGCTCCATCTGAATCCTAATAAATGCACTTTTGGTGTCCGTTCATGAAAATTGTTAGGCTTTATTGTCAGCCAAAAAGGTATTGAAGTAGACCCTGATAAAGTCAGATCTATTTAAGAAATTCCTGAGCCCAAAACAGAAAAACAAGTCAGAGGATTTCACGGACGTTTGTGTAAGAACATGATTTGGTTCTGCATCTTGTCTCTATGTTTTGATGATAATAATGAAGTATTTGTGTGAGAACAATTATGGTGCTCTAACATTTGTTATTCTGATGGTTTTAACAAACAGGTTCTAACTCTGATAAAGACCAAGTGCTACGTCACTCTGATATTCTCTATGGTCACTTCTATGTGAAGAAGCAAGATTGGTTCTAATCTACTGTGCGTCAGAAAGATTCTAAGAAGACAATATGTTGCTGTTGTAACGTCTATTGGATCTAATCTCTGATCGTGACTCTGATGTTCTATTTATGAAGCCTGTATAGCTTTTGAGGTCGTTAACTTATGAAGACTAAGTGCTGAAGATTCTAAAGACAAGGTTCTGCTGAACGAAGTTCTGAAGACTCTGATGACTTAAGGATTCTGAAGATTAAAGGTTATGAAGACTAAGTGCTGAAGATTCTGAAGACAAGGTTCTGCTGAACGAGGTTCTGAAGATTCTGAAGACTTAAGTATTCTGATAAGCAGGGGTTATGAACTAGAAGTGCTGAAGACTCTGAATACAATGTTCGGCTGAACAAGTTCTGAAGAATCTAAAGACTCAAGACTCCAAAGACCTAATGGTTCATTCTTCTGATCATGCTTCAATCAAATCAATTCAGAAGCCTCTGATGAATAGAAGAAGATGAAACGTTTGCGTGGGAAAATAGTACATAGTACAGATAAAGTACGTTCTTTTCCACTACCCTGATTTGGTGGTACAAAGGACAACTTCAGTGTACGATTTTCAACCCAGCATAACGGCATTATTTCAAGTCGCCTGTACTCTCTCTGATATTACTGATCTGCCCTTCAACAGATATTTTTCTGGCTATATATAGACTTGATCATTCAACGAATCTGATGTTGAAGAACATGAGCGTAAGAGAGCAGATGCATGCGTGCAAGCATAATTGAATGTGAGTGAGCAACAAACGATGTAATACTCAGTGTAAATGAAGAAGTATCAGAAACATTGGTGTATATGAAGAAAGAACTCAAGAAATGAAGAAACTTATGAGTGAACAGTAAAGCACCATAATACAAAGAAGAAGAATGTTATTACTATAGATTCTCTCTAAGTTAGATTGAGCTTAAAATGTATGTTTACCCTGCTTGTGTAGAAGCATTATTATTGTAAACAAACCTTGTAGAAGACAGTTGTTTGCGTTCCCTAAAGGACCAGTTGGGTTAGAATTTTTAGGGAGACTAATACAGTGTGTCTTAGTGGTGTTAGCCACTTGCAGTTGGCTTGTGCGTTGTATTCCTTAAGAGACCAGTTGGGTCAGAATTCTTAAGAAGTCTAGAACTAGTGTGTCTTAGAAGTTGTTAGTCACCAGCAGTTTGCTCGTACGATTGTAATCAGTTTGGTTATAGTGGATTAAGTCCTTGTCTAAGGCAAAATCACCTTGGTGGGTGGACTGGATTAGCTTGATAGTTTTCAAGTGAACCAGGATATATCGTGTGTCTTTCTTATTGTTAGTTTATTTATGATCTTTGTTTGAGTTTCATAAAAAGCTTTCAAAATGGAAACCCCAATTCAACCCCCCCCCCCCCCCCCCCGGTTTCTTGTGTTTTTCTTACACCTTCAATTGGTATCATAGCTCCGGTTCTGATTGTGATAAATGTTTTATCAGCACTTAACAGTATTCAGTACCGATCCAGTATTTGTGTGAGATAACATGGCAGTTACTGTTAATACCGCTACTGAAGGGGAAGATCATTACAGTGCCAAACTACCAGTCGTTGATGGTGAAAGGTTTGACCACTGGAAAGACAAATTAGAAAGGTTCTTTCTTGGTTTTGATGTAGATCTTTGGGATTTGGTAGTTGATGGCTACAATCACCCAGTTGATGCTATATGTGCTAAAATATCCTGAAGTGATATAATCAACCAACAGAAGAAAGATTGTAAGAGTCATCATAAGGCAAGAATCATATTGCTAAATGCTATCTCTTATACTAAGTATGAGAAGATGATGCCAAATCTATTCTTGATTCTCTTAGGATGACTAATGAAGGAAATGCTCAAGTTAAGAAGACAAAAGGTGTTTGCCTTAATCCAAAACTATGAGGCATTCAGTATGGAGGATAATGAGACAGTTGAGACCATGTCTTCAAAGTTTCAAATGCTAATCGCAGAACTCAAAGTTCTGGACAAAGGCTACTCAACTGCTGGACATATGAAAAAGATCATCATAAGTCCTCCTAAGAGATGGATACTTATGGCAACAGCTCTAAAGCTATCAAAAGATCTCAACAGCATAAGTCTTGAAGAACGTGTTAGTTTATTGAGAAATTATGAAATAGAGCTGGAGGAAGAAGAAGAGTAAATCCATCGGTCTTAAGTCTGAACCTGGAAAGGCAAAGGCTTATCAAGCTGAGAAAGAATCAGAAGATTCTAATAAAGAATCAGAAGATGAGTTGTCATTAATCTCCAGAAGAATCGGTAAAACTCTGGAAGCATAGGCAAGGAAACTTCAGAAGAATCAAAGGCCGCTCAGAGTCATCATCTGAATAGAAGAAGCATAACTCTGGAAAGGAAGTTATCTACTATGAGTGTAATGAGCCAGGTCATTACAAGAACGAGTGTCCAAAAGTCAAGAAGAACAAAGAAGCAAGAACTTCTCCAAAGCGAAGAAAGGTCTATTGGAAACTTGGGACGACTCTGATTCTGAAGAAGAAGAATCTGATGAAGAACGAGCAAATGATGTTCTAGAAGCAACAACTGAAGATGAAGTTTTTGGAGAACCAGAAGACTAAATATCATCAGAATCTGAATTAGACTCAGAATCAGACTCTGACTCAGAGATATCCTTAGCAACTCAGTTGAAACACCAGTCGTGGTAACTGAACAGTAGTTGCTCACAACTCATGACGAGAAGAAGGCATATGTTTCAAAGTCTGGAACTTAAGCCTCGAGGCTTCGTCAGTTTCTGATGAAACCAAAAAGAAGAAACCATTGGCTCTGGATTCGTAGCTCAAAGTGTTTATTGTTAGGATATTCTGAATGCTCTAAAGGCTACAGAATCCATAACACAGAAACAAGAATTGTAGACAAATTAATTCATGTCAGACTCAATGATAAGCTTGAATCTGAAAAGTCAAAGCTAGTTGAAAAGTTGCAGATCTGAAGATCACGTCATCAGAATCTAAGAAGCAGAAGATTCAAGAGAAGAAGTCGAAGATGCAAATTCTCCAGATCCAAATACAACCCTATCAGAAAGCTGTGAACAACTCTTCTCATCAGAAGAAAAATAGATTAAAGAACTCTCATTCTGAAGAATTGATTCTGGAAGATAAAGCTGATCCAGTCAGAACTTGCTCATCCTTCATACATTCCGAAGAAACTCTATTGGGTCTAGTGCCTCTAATAGAGCCAACAACAGTTGACGTAGCTCTAACAGAAAATGAGTAGTTTCTGGCCATGTAAGAAGAAATGAATCAATTCACCAGAAATAACGTCTGGGATCTTGTTCAGAAACCCAAAGGTGTCCTCGTCGTTAGAACTAAATGGGTGTTCAGAAACAAGCTAGATGAGAAAGGCTGAATTCTAAATGAATATGATAGAAGAACTCTAATTATTTCTGGGAATTCAATTTGATCAAATATCAGAAGGAACGTACATTCAACAGAGCAAGTATGCAAGAGAACTTCTGAAGAAACTCAACATGATGGACTGCACACCAGCTAAAGACTCTAATGCATCCAACATGTATTCGGGAAAAGGAAGAATCTGATCTCATGATCAAGCAAGAGGCAATCAACAATTGCTCTCTCAACAGCAGAAGCAGAGTACATATCCATGTCTCTATGCAGTACGTAGATGCTATGGAAGAAGAATCAGCCAGAAGATCATCAGATAAATGAGAGTAACATTTCTATCCTTTATGATAATACTACTGGTATATGTTTAAGTAAGAATCTAATGTTAAGTTCTAGGACTAAGCACATAGAGATCATTTTATTAGAGACTATGTTCAGAAGGGAATTTTATGTTTAAAATTTATACAGACCATCAATGGGCTGATATCTTTACAAAACCCTTGGCTGAAGATAGATTTCTATTTATTCTGAAGCATCTAAAAATGGACTACTGTCCAGAGTAAGATTTCATCAGAATCAGATGTGTTTAGTCAGAGTCTGAAGATATCAGATTCTCATTTAAACTTAGAAGCATTTATTTTTAATCTCAGTCATCAGAAGATGCTTTGTTAGAAGTGTCTCTGATCAGATGGAAACCTTTTGGTTTTCCAGACTCTTAGGATATCAATACGTGTCACTTAACTAAAGGGTGATTAACGCGTAAGCAGTAAATTTCTTGGAATTGGTTAAATCATGATTACATCCATTTATTAACCCCCACTATTATGTCTAATACTGCACGTCTACACAACTTCACTCCAATCACACGTTATATACCCACTCACACCACTTCACTCCACTTTTACTCTTTAGAAACCCTAAACCCTCTTTCTCTCCAAACCGCTCTTTGTGCCTTCTTCGTATTCAACAACAAAACTCCATCTTCATCCTTTCTACCTCAACAATCATCATGATGACTACCTCTCAACAAGAAGTAGTTCATTTCTCCGCTGAAATGGAACAAACATTGAACCCCTCTACTGGGTTATCATCTTCATCAGCTCCTCCGTCTTCAATCTCAGCAACCACTGCAAATGTCATTTTAACCTCATCATCATCACTTCCTGTGATTGATAAAGATCATATCACACAAAGGGATGCTTCAGTTAATTATATTATCGAGGCAGAAAATCTAACTATTCTTAAAGAACTAGATGTTGATTTTTGTCAACCTTGCTGCAAATGGGTATGATCTCTCTGCTCAACTAAATTTTCAAGGTTGGAATCATTATTTTCAAAGGCTTAAAGGTCCTATATTTGAAGCTCTGGTGAAAGACTTATGGAGACAAGCAGAATACGACCGTCTTCGTGTAGTTTTTCATGTTCTGGGAAAGAAGATAGTTATTACTGAGAAATTAATCTCAGACCTTCTGGGAATGGAATTCTTGAAAAACAAGCGAATCTATGGAATGAAAGGAAATTGCAAGTTTGTGAAAGAAACCATTGACAAAACTATCTTCACCAATTACTCTCCTGAGAAATCGAAGTATAAGGGTAAGGATCTACATGATAATCTGAGAATTTGGCACAAGATCTTTCTGAGTTGCATCAATCCAAGACCTTCATCAAGCTCTTTTGACTACTTCAATGCAAATCAGAAGTACATGCTGTACTATCTGCTTAAAAATCAGAAGAAGTGTCTACCCTCCATTCTGTTTTATCATTTACGGGATACGGTGACCAAGACAAGGACAATAGCTTCGCCAGAAAAAGCTTTCCCCACTTACATTCCGTTTGGAAGGTTGCTTTCTGATATTTTTGTTGAAAGTGGTTTAGTGGATTTTCTTACTAAAGAAGCCAGGTATACAGAAGACTTGACACCAAACATTGGAGAATCTTTAAATGCCACGACACTTAAGAATATGAGAATGATCAAGGAAGTACTGGTGAAACCTTACTCTGTATCTCATGCTTCTGTGATTGGTCATAGGATTCCAGTGAAGAATTATCCTCTATTCTCCAAAGGCGACAGTCCTGAATCAATCACTGCTTTTGTTGCTATAATGAGAGAAGAAGGACTTGACATGTCAAGGTTCAGCTATAACGACCTTGCTCCGGCACCAACTCTGGCTGATCCTACCAGAGGCAAAAGGAAGCAAGTTGTAGAGGCTTCTGAGCTTAACAGAAGAAAGAAGGATGACAAATCTAGAACTTCCAAGAATCCAGCTCTGGCTTCTTACTCTGAGAAATCCAGTAAGTTTGTTCCTGCTTCTTCTATTTCAATAGTTATTACACAATCTATTAATGCTTCATCATCATCACAAACCACTTCTGATCCAAACACTGTTCAAATTCCCTTTTCCATTTCTCAATTCATGTTTAAACCACCATCATTTTCGGTTCCACCCCCAACAACCTCTCTATACAAAACCATTATTCCACAAACTCCATTCTCATCAATCACCACACATATTCCTTCTGAAAGTATTCACACCTTCACTTCATCCATAACCACCTCACTTCCTCAACCCCAAACACCTGTTTCTCCACTTTCTCAAGATTTGTTATATTTTGCTTTCCATCAACCTAGAACAGACACTGTTGAGTCTGTGTCTCAACATTCTGATCCTCACTCATCCAACCTCTCTGAAGAAACAATTTCTAATACCATTGAAATTGTCACCTCTGAGCCCTATACAGTCTCAGATCTTCTTGAGCAAATACCTACTTCTGAACCAACAACTGAATAAATACCTCCTGAAATAACTTCTGCTGAACCCAACCTAGCATTGGTTATTTATGAAAAGCCCCTGCCTAAAACCCTTGATGAATACGTTAATCTGTTTCGTAACAAGGCATTGAGAAGGGTAGCCAAATTAAGAGCAGAAGCTAGCATAAGCACCAAGCCTCTAGAGCTTGAGTGTTCTTGGGAAGAGTTTCAGAAATGGTTAGACTCTGAGTTCGAGAGAATCTCAAATTTCTCAGAAGTTTCCAAGGTTGCTTCAGTTCAATTGGTGAAGGACAAGGAAGAAGAGAAAGAAAGGATAAGGCAATCCAAGCTCCTTGATGCAAAGCAAAAAGAAGCTGAAGCAAAAGCTGCTGAAGCAGCAAGACTTCTAGCAGAAAAAGAAGAAGCTAGAAATGCTGAAGCTGTCAGGATGGCACAAGAAGCTGAAAATGCAGAGAAAGCTAAACAAGTTGCTCTGATTGCTTCCTCCTCTGAACCCGTTCTTGTGCACTTAGAACGTGCAATTGAAGAAATCAAACAAGATCATCAGACTATGAAAGAAGAACATAAGATCTTCAAGGAAAGCATTGCTGAGCAGAAGGTTGTCAACGACTCCCTTCAGAACCTACTTCAACAGATTCTGAACAAGTTGTCTGTAAATCCTTCATTCTCTGAAACTTAGGCACCTAGGCACTTAGGTTTTTATTTTCTTCGGCTCTGAACCTTAGGATTCTGTCTTGTTTAGATTTGGTTCCGTTATTGTTTTGATCTTTGAATATTAATGGAATTGCATTATCTTTTTGATTATGACAAAAAGGGGGAGAAAGTAAAATGATTTTGATAGTACTTATTCTCAGAATCTCGAACTCAAACATTACATAATGCTATGCTTTTGCAACTAACCGGTTGTTTGATGTTTCAATTAAGGAATTCTGAAAAATTTCACTTAGCATTCTAGACAGGTTGAACATAAAGATCCTACTCTCTGAAGATGGAAAATCTTATGGATAATTTCAACTCTGATAATTCATGGTTAAGAAGTTGTACACTTCAAGAATATATGATTATTCAAACAGATGTTCCAATATTGTTTAGAAGTTGTGAACTTTCTGAAAGTCAAGAAATCTGATTTATTCAAACAGATGTTCCAATATTGTTCAGAAGTTGTGAACTTTCTGAAAGTCAAGAAATCTGGTTTGATCAAATAGATGTTCCAATACTATTCGAAAGTTATGAACTTTCTGAAAGTCAAGAAATCCTGCTTGATATCATAGTGTTCAGAAGTTGCAAACTTTCTGAAAGTATGAAATTCAGACTTAAAGCGTCAGAAGCATAAATCTCCTTGAAAGCAAGTCAAGTCAATTCTCTGATTCAAAGATACCATTCAGAAGATACGCTCTATAACGATGATATTCTGATTAAAACAACCAGGCTCTGAATCTGACAAGATGGGTGAATCTAAGAAAAGATTGACAAATGAGAAGTCACTTCCAATCAAACTCTGATATTTAAAGAAGTTGTGACTCTTCTTCAATATCTGATAAGAAGTTCTGATACGAGATGCGCGACATCATCTAATCAGACTCAAAATCAAGTTTTGATTTTTCATCGAAGTTCTGATAGTAACCAGGTTCTGAGATGAAGACCTAGTGTTCAAGTCAGATTCTGATGAGTTGTTGTAGGGAAGTATTCCTTCTCTATTGTCATGTTCTAAAGAACTCAGATTTTATTTTGTGAGTCTTGGGATCAGGGGGGACTCTGAACAAGCATAAATGAAATTTTGAGATTAACAAATTCAGGGGGAGCTGAGAGCTTAAACTCTAAATTTGTAGACTATGGTGATTACTCTGTATAAATTGTTCTATCAAAATACATGGTTTTGTCATCATCAAAAAAGGGGAGAGTGTAAGAACAAGATTTGGTTATGCATCTTGTCTCTATGTTTTGATGATAACAATGAAGTATTTGTGTGAGAACAATTATGGTGCTCTAACGTTTGTTATTCTGATGGTTTTAACAAACAGGTTCTAACTCTGATAAAAACCAGGTGCTACGTCACTCTGATATTCTCTATGGTCACTTCTATGTGAAGAAGCAAGATTGGTTCTAATCTACTATGCGTCAGAAAGATTCTAAGAAGACACTATGTTACTGTTGTAATGTCTATTCGATCTAATCTCTGATCATGACTCTGATGTTCTATTTATGAAGCCTGTATAGCTTCTGAGGTCGTTAACTTCTGAAGACTAAGTGCTGAAGATTCTAAAGACAAGGTTCTGCTGAACGAAGTTCTGAAGACTCTGATGACTTAAGGATTCTAAAGATTAAAGGTTATGAAGACTAAGTGCTAAAGATTCTGAAGACAAGGTTCTACTGAACGAGGTTCTGAAGATTCTGAAGACTTAAGTATTCTGATAACCAAGGGTTCTGAACTAGAAATGCTGAAGACTCTGAAGACAAGGTTCGGCTGAACAAGTTCTGAAGACTCTAAAGACTCAAGACTCCAAAGACCCAATGATTCATTCTTCTAATCATGCTTCAATCAAATCAATTCAGAAGCCTCTGATGAATAGAAGAAGATGAAACGTTTGCGTGGGAAAATAGTACATAGTACAGATAAAGCACGTTCTTTTCCACTACCCTGATTTGGTGGTACGAAGGACAACTTTAGTGTACGATTTTCAACCCAGCATAACGACATTATTTCAAGTCGCTAGTACTCTCTCTGATATTACCGATCTTCCCTTCAACAGATCTTTTTCTGGCTATATATAGACTTGATCATTCAACGAATCTGATGTTGAAGAATATGAGCGTAAGAGAGTAGATGCATGCGTACAAGCATGATTGAATGTGAGTGAGCAACAAATGATGTAATACTCAGTGTAAAAGAAGAAGTATCAGAAACACTGATGTATATGAAGAAAGAACTCAAGAAATGAAGAAACTTATGAGTGAACAATAAAGCACCACAATACAAAGAAGAAGAATGTTATTACTGTAGATTCTCTCTAAGTTAGATTGAGCTTAAAATGTATGTTTACCCTGCTTATATAGAAGCATTATTATTGTAAACAAACCTTGTAGCAGACAGTTGTTTGCGTTCCCTAAAGGACCAGTTGGGTCAGAATTTTTAGAGAGACTAAGACAGTGTGTCTTAGTGGTGTTAGTCACTTGCAGTTGGCTTGTGCGTTGTATTCCTTAAGAGACCAGTTGGGTCAGAATTCTTAAGAAGTCTAGGACTAGTGTGTCTTAGAGGTTGTTAGTCACCAACAGTTTACTCGTACAATTGTAATCAGTTTGGTTATAGTGGATTAAGTCCTTGTCTAAGGCAAAATCACCTTGGCGGGTGGACTGGATTAGCTTGATAGTTTTCAAGTGAACCAGGATATATCATGTGTATTTCTTATTGTTAGTTTATTTATGATCTTTGTTTGAGTTTCATAAAAAGCTTTCCAAATGTAAAACCCAATTCAACCCCCCCTCCCCCCCCCCCCTTTCTTATGTTTTTCTCACACCTTCAGTTTGAATTACATCTCCAGATTTATATCCAATATAACTGCCACTTGTGGGCCGATCTTTAAGCTTCTCCCCAAAGATCAAAGTTGTGTATGGGCAGAGGATTGTCAGAAGGCTTTTGATAGTATCAAAGAGTATCTGCTAGAACCTCCTATTTTGTCTCCTCCCGTGGAAGGAAGACCGTTGATTATGTATTTGTTTGTGCTAGAAGAGTCCATGGGCTGTGTTTTCAGTCAACAAGATGAAACTGGTAGGAAAGAATATGCCATTTACTATATTAGCAAAAAGTTTACAGATTATGAGTCTCGGTACTCAATGCTTGAAAAGACATGTTGTGCTTTGGCATGGGCTGCTAAACGTTTGTGCCAGTACATGATTAATCATACAACTTGGTTGATATCCAAAATGGATCCAATCAAGTATATTTTTTAAAAGCCTGCTTTAATTGGGAGGATTGCCCGCTGGAAAATGATGTTATCTGAAAATGACATTGAGTACCATACTCAAAAGCCGATCAAAGGAAGTGTCTTGGATGATCATTTGGCTCACCAACCAATTCATGATTATTAACCCATCAGGTTTGACTTCCCTGATGAGGATGTTATGTATCTAAAAGCAAAAGATTGTGATGAACCGTTACCTGAAGAAGGGTCTGATCCTGAATCTCATTGGGGTTTAGTGTTTGATGGAGTTGTTAATGCTTATGGAAACAGAATCGGGGCAATCATTATCACTCCTCATGGTTCTCATATACCATTTACTGCAAGGTTGATGTTTGAGGCACAAATAATATGGCAGAGTATGAAGCCTGCATAATGGGTCTTGAAGAGGCCATTTATTTGAGAATTAAAACGCTTACTATTTATAGGGATTCAACCCTAGTGATTAACCAAATTAAAGGTGAATGGGAGACTTGTCAGGTCGGCCTGATTCCTTATAAAGATTATGCAAGAAGGATGCTCACCTTCTTTAACAAGGTTAAATTGCATCATATTCCCCGTGAAGAAAATCAGATGGCAGATGCTCTGGCCACTTTATCCTCTATGATTAGAGTGAATCATTGGAATGATGTGCCTAAGATTAATGTTATGCGTCTTGATAAACCCGCTCACGTGTTTGCGGCAGAAGAAGTGAAATATGATAAGTCGTGGTATCATGACATTAAATGTTTCATCCAGAGTCAAGAGTACCCACTTGGGGCATCCAAGAAGGATAAAAAGACTTTGAGAAGGTTGGCTGGCAGTTTCTTTTTGAATGGATATGTGCTATACAAGAGAAACTATGACATGGTCTTGCTCAGATGCGTGGATAGACATGAAGCAGACACGTTAAGGAAAGAGATTCATGAAGGGTCCTTTGGTACCCATGCAAATAGACATGTTATGGCTAAGAAAATGTTAAGAGCGGGTTACTATTGGCTGACAATGGAGTCTGACTATTGTAAATATGTGAATAAGTGCCATAAGTGCTAGATTTATGCTGAAAAAATTCATGTGCCACCGACTCTTCTCAATGTTATCTCATCTCCATGGCCTTTCTCTATATGGGGAATTGATAAGATTGGGATGATTAATCCCAAGGCTTCGAACGCACACCGTTCCATTTTAGTGGCCATTGATTATTTTACCAAATGGGTTGAAGTGGAGTTGTATGCTAATGTGACCAAGCACGTGGTGGTCAGGTTTATCAAGAACCAAATTATCTGTCAGTAAGACGTTCCCAGTAGGATTATCACTGATAATGGGTCGAATTTGAATAACAAAATGATGAAAGAGTTGTGCGATGAGTTCAAGATTGAGCATCATAATTCTTCTCCCTACAGGCCAAAAATGAATGGGGCTGTTAAAGCTGTTAATAAAAACATTAAGAAGATTATTCAAAATATGGTTGTAACATACAAGGACTGGCACGAAATGCTCCCTTTTGCTTTAGATGGGTATTGTACATCCGTATGCACTTTAACAACAGCAACCCCTTTCTCACTTGTATATGGTATGGAAGCAGTGCTCCCTATAGAGGTTGAGATCCCATCAATGCGAGTCTTGATGGAAGTTAAACTGACTGAGGCTAAATGGTGTCAGAGTAGGTATGATAAGCTGAATTTGATTGAAGAAAAGGGTATGAAGGCCTTGTGTCATAGCCAATTATATCAATCGAGAATGAAGAAAGCTTTTGATAAGAAGGTTCGACCTCGTGTGTTCAGAGAAGGCGAACTTGTGCTCAAAAAGATCTCGTCTTTTACCACTGATTCTACGGGCAAGTGGACTCCTAATTATGAAAAAGTCTTCTCTTGCGGTGCGTTAACTCTTGCAACTATGGATGGTGAAGAGTCCACTCGTCCTGAGAATGTCGATGCAGTCAAGAAATACTTCTCCTAAAAAATAAAAGAACAACTCGCTAAGTTGAAAACCCAAAAGGGCAGCTTAGGCAAAAATGAGCGTCTCGGTAGGCTAAAAACCCGAAAGGGCAGTCTAGGAAAAAGTTAGAGATATAAATAGAAATAATCATCCCGGTAGATTGAAAAACCAAAAGGGCAATCTAGGTAAAAGTTAGGGATCATGGCAAGTAACTGCATCAGGCTAGACTTGATCACTTGAAGCAACATTGTTCATCAAGGATTATTATCCTCGTTATTCTCAACAGAAGTGCAAAGCACGGTGGAATTCAAAGTTGTTAGGGAGAATAGTGGACATTGTATTTTAGTGTAACCTTTTCCATACATTTACCATTTTCAAATTTTGTAATGATCCATGGAGTCACACCATTTACGGACTACCATTCTATTAATAAAATTTGGGCCTTAGTCCCTTTGTTCGCAATTCTTATATTTGCTTCAGTTTTGCAAAATTTCATTTATTTTTTATAATAATTTTTGAAAAAAAAAGTAATTAATAATGGTACTTTTGAAAACTACAAAAATGTTTTCCTTTGATTTGTGAATGTTAAAAGGAATATCCACATTTACTTCAAGGAATGGTAAGATCTCAAAGTGTGGAACTCGATGTTCTCCCAAGCAGAGTTTTTTCTTGTTGGCGATATTCCCGGTTAAACGCTAATTCAGGTGTTCTCTAGTTGAGTACCGAGTTTAGCACCCCATTTGAATCATAGACTTGGTTTCCCCAGCTAAGTCTTGATCAAGACTTCCCCAGCCGAGTGTGATTTTCTTCTCTAGCCAGGTTATGATCAAGCAAGTATATGTAATGAAGAATCCCCAGCAGGTTTTATCCTCTTGTTGTGATTTCAACAATATCCCCCATTAAGAAGTATTGAGATGTCAGTCAACTGTTGGGTTTTCTCTCACCCTGTGTTGAGTTTTAAAATCCCCTGCAGGTTGATCTTTTGCTACAATGTTAACTTCTTAATTTTTCCTTTGCAAGTCCAGGATGTTGCTCTTGAGATTGTTGATCCCCAGAGAGTTCTCCTTGATGATCATCAACAGTTCCGTATCATCTCAGAGCATATTATTGCAAAGTTTTCCTTTTGGAAGATTCATTCTCCCATTCCTTTAGTAGAGTTCATGCAAATGATATCCCTTTCGGAGGTTGATATCCTCATAAGAGCATTGATTTACATTTTCCCCAGAAAGTCTTCATCCTTGTGCAACAAATTTTATGAGGACTTCTTGTTTTCACAATCAGAGTTTTGGAAATCTGTGTTGCATGACTCCTTCAGCTGAGTTCATATGGATTTTTCTTATCCCTGGGAAGAGTCAAGAAGGTTTGGGTTGATTATATTTCCTCAGCAGATATTTTCATCCCCCAGTGGAGTTCATACTGTTTTCCTTTCATCGGATTATTGGTAATAGAAGATTGAACTGTGGGTTTCTCCCTAAGCATTATCCTTCTCTCCCCATAGCCTTGTAGCAAGATTTTGTTCTTTTGATGGCTCATGTTTATTTCCAGTTGAAATCCCTAGCAGTTTATCTTTCAACAGTGTTGAGATTTAGCTTAGTATCCGGTTGTACTGTGGTGATTGGTTGTCCCTAGTTTATCTTTGTGTTTGTTTTGTCAGCATATACATGCATATATACATTCATTCATTCATACATGCATCATGAACATTCATATTCATCTTTCATTTCTTGGTGTTTTTATCCACTCTTTGGTGTTGTTATCCCCACAGAGTGTGTATCCTCTCTTCATTAGAGTGTCTACCTTTAAGCAGAAAATGTACATCCTTTCTAATTTCTCACTGAGTTCATTCCTCGTGGGAACATTTAGCATTAGTTTTACTTCCCAACCTTTTATCTTGATGGAATTACTCCCCATTAGAGCTATTGCCTCATTGAGTAGAGTCTTGTTTAACCGTTTCTCTCTAGTTTGTTCCTGGATTGAACTTTGGTCTCTTGTAGTGGTCATTTTAAATCTCTCGGGGCTATGAAACCTGGATGATGAGAAGTAATTTATTTTACCCCTCTTGAGCATTTATTTTCCTCGGCATAAATCTGATTATGATTCCCATCAGAAGATGAAGATTTGGTTTCCCCAACAGTGTTGTGATAACACTCTCTTGGAATCTTTGGCTGACAACAAGTGGTTGTCTCTTTATTTGAGAAGCTTGTATATCCTCAACATAATGACAAGTGATGGTCTCTTTGAGAAGCTTGTTTGATATCTCAACCTTTTGTGTTACTTCAAGTAGTGATCTCCTTATGCGAGAAGCTTGTATGTCCCTAGCATAGTGAACCTCACCTGGTAGCAAGTGGCAGTCTCTTTATTTGAGCAACTTGTATAACCCCAGTTACCAATTTGTATCTTCACAGTAAATGGCATCTCTCTAATTCATCCTCAACAGAGAAGTTTATTGTGAAATGTTGGATCCCTATCCAATTAACTCTTCCATCAAATGGTATCTCTTCGGAAAATTCCTGTAGGGAAGTTTGGTGAAGTCCATTTTCCAGCAAATGGCATCTCTCTAGTTTATCCTTAGCATAAAAGTTTATTGTGAAACCTTTTCCATTAAATGACATCTCTCCGGAAAAGTCTTGAAGGGAAGTTTGGTGAAGTTATTTTCCATCAAATGGCATCTCTCCGAAAAAGTCTCGAAGGGAAGTTTGGTGAAGCTTTATTTTCCATCAATTGGCATCTCTCCGAAAAAGTCCCGCAGAGAAGTTTGTTGTGAAATTTATCTAACATGCATGTATCTCTTATGAAGATCCCTGATAGAGTTATTGATTCGTAATTCCTAGCAAATGACAGTCTCTTTAGTGGAGACAATTTGTATTTGGTCCTTTTTCAAGTTTAAAACTTGATTAAAGAAGAAGTTGAGCCATATCCTTATAGTGGAAGCTTATTATCAATTCAACTTGGTTCATTATTTGAACAGGTGTTTATGAGAACCTTGTTGCGATCCAATGAATCTTTCATCTCCAACAGATGGCTGTCTCTTTATTTAAGAAGTTTATTGTGTAGTTTGATCTTCTTGCATCTCTTTTGAGTATCCCCGGTAGAGTTTTTGTTTATCTTCAGCAAGTGGCTATCCATTGTGAAGCTTGCATGTCTCCAGCAAGTGGCTATCCTTTGTGAAGCCTCTCTGTTATCCTATTAATCTTTGTCTACCAAAGATTCTTTCCCTAGAAGATCAAATGACTTTAAGATCCCCCAGTGGAGTCCAAACCCGCTTTCCTCTTTATCTCCAACATTTCTAAGTCGTAGTTTCATTTACTCACTTTTTCCATCTCTTATGGAATTTTACATTCCTCAGCTGGATCTCTTTATCGTATATCCCCTGCGGAGTTTCTTTTTCCTCTGCTAGCTTTTTCCAGTAGTTTGTCTGTCTCACGTGGCTTCTTTTTCCCACAGACTTATGTGTTTGCATTCATATCATATCATATTATATCATATCATAATCATTTTTGTGGTATCTCAGGGACAAAAATTGGGTCTTCTATATTTAAGTTTCTTCTATCCCGTCGAGATAAAGATATCAATCTTTATATCTCCGAATAGAAGAAACTTAAATAGGGGCATCTGCCACACACTAATTTTTACCCCTAAGATCCCACCTCATTTTCATCTTCACAATGCATCAAAATCACAAACTTGGCCTCCTCTAGCCCTTTCATCCTTGGGTTTGGCTTTGTAGAGATCACCAAATACCTTTCTTTGTATCTTTTCTTTTGTGTTTATATGATTTATGTTTTACTAATCACTAATCACTAATCAAAATATCAAAAAAATATGCTTTGCCTCTTTTATTTCTTTACAAGGTAGGGTTTTGTATCAAAAGCATCAAGCATGGATCCTCAGATAGGGTTTTGGTCCCTCAAGTCAAAGTGTGGTCAACCATTGATTCCCAAGGGCTATCTCATCAAGTATTGGCCTCTAATCTCAAAATGTTTGATATTAAGCATCATTCAATCCCATTTGATCAAGGATATCTCAAAGTTTTGTTGCTTGTTTCTCAAGAAAAGTCAAAGGTTCATGTGTTTATTTCCATGTCATCATCAATAAGTTACCTCAAGCTTTGGTCAATTTAATCAAAGAAAATTCAAGGGTACATTATTTTGAGTTTATATGATCATCCATGTACCTTGAAATGCAATAGAAATCCAAGATCACCAGTTGTTTCAAAGAGTTTTGACCTAAAAAATCAACATTAAAATTCAATGTTCAAAAGATCACAACTCCTTCAATTCTCAACATTTTTGAATATGACTCTTCTCGACATCCTCTATAATTTATTTTTACATGACAAGAGCCAATTATGCTTGGAGGATTATCAAAAGTTTGAAGACATTATAGGTCATTTGTGGACTTATTGAAAATTTGACCTATTTTCAAGTGACTTTTTCTCAACTTTCAAGAATCATAACTTCTTCAATTTTCAACATTTGAGGCTAGTTATTTTTGCTACTTACTCTTTGAAATGCCCTCTACTAGTTTGCTTCAAGGGTCAAGAGCTAATTGTGTTTGAAAGGCCATGAAATTCATTGATACATTATAGGTCATTTTCAGCCACTTTGGACTTAGAATTTTCATGATCACATTGCCATATTTTTGTGCCAACTTAACATGCCATGACTTTTTCCACAAATATCCAAATGCAACTTTTCTTGGCACATTATGATCTTTGTTATGATGTTAACAAGTTTCAAAAATAATGGAATAAAAAAGCTTCGTGTACAAGATGCCCCATTGGTGTAAACATGACCTCATGAAACTGATTCTTTGCACCATGATCAGATTTTTAAGTTCACTAATTATCAATTACAAGCCAGTATATCACGTGTTATCCATCTAAACATGATTAATGAAGTTCACATAAGCAAAATGACTCATAAAACACATGATTTGGCTGAGTTTTGAGCAATTGCAAGTCACAATTTCTTCACTTGGATGGTGCATGCAAATTCAACCAAATTGTGATCATTTCACCCCTCTCAGCATTCCATCATTCTATCCTATAAATAGAGGACACATTTCATTCATTTGGCAAGCTTTTGAGAGCCAAAAACACCCTGCCCAAATCACACATGAACCTTCACTTTGTGAGTTTTGTTTTCACCATTCCAAGCCTTTCCAATCCATTTTTTCTCTTCCATTCGCTTCATCATTCTTCACTGAAGCTAAAGGATCAAGAACTAAGGCTTGAGGTGCTCTGAATTGCTCACACGACTTGCTCTGATTTACTCATTTCACTACATCTTCGTTCAGGTAGTTAGAAGCATCCATTTGCTTCAATTAAGTTACCACAATGTAGTCCTTGGCTTGCTCATGGTTTCTGGATCCTCAATTTTTCTTGGTTAATGTATTCGCTTTTCGTATTTTTGAGTTTTCCGTTTTGCTATTGTGTTAAGTTTCTGCAAAATTCTCGTGCCTCACTTCAAATAAATAAAGTTTGAGGACATGGTTGAGTTGACGCCACTGAGAGGATTCAAATAGTATAGGTTTCATGACCTAATGTTACTATTTGATGAATCTCCGGTGAAGGGTGGCTGGAGAAGACGACCAGAGCTAATGATGATGGTGGTTTGAGTCACTCTATGCCATGTGAAATGTTTTCACTGGTTGATTTTAAATAAGATTTAGCTTGTTTATTTCAGTAGTTTCCACTGTGCGCCATATGTTGAGAAGCATTGGATCTGCCACATCAATTAATAAGGCCAGATCTAACGCTCGTGGAGTTTTCCAGGCTTATTTCTTTTCTTTTTCATTTTTAAATTATTTTAACTTCAAGAATTCATATTAATTCCATTTTTCATCCAAAAGTTCTGAAAATAATTTCTAAAATTCTCTTTTTCCTTTGTTTTAATTGGTTTAAAAAGGCTTTTATGCTTTAAAAAATTAAGAAAATTTTTCCATATGCTTATTGATTTATTTCTGACCTTCCATAATTTTCTTGACCATTTATTTGGTGATTTGAAGGACTTTATGGGTTTTCTCCCTTATCTTCCTTTTAAAAATCATTTTAAAATTCTTTTTGATGCATTCTATTTCATTTTATTGCATATTATATTTGTTTGACCTATGTTGACTTCTGTTGGCCTTGGATCTTCTTTGATTTGATCATAAGTTTCATCAAACTTAATGGATCTTGGGTGTTGATGGGGTGAAAACCCTAATACAACAAAATGGATGATTAATTTTGATGATAACTTGATTAATGCCTTGATCCAATTTGGTTTGCTTGCTATTTTGTTATCTCTTTTTATCTGCATCCCTTTCTTTTATTTCTTTTTCACCTTTCCTCTTGATCAATTGGATGATGTGTAGTCCATCTTGTTCATGAGATCATGATTAGTACTTGATAAACTTCCATCATTTCAAATCTACCATTTGATTGATCATAAATAATTGAGGTACTTTGGATTGAGGCATAAGTTTTTCCTAAGTATCATGGAGGATTGATTGATGTAATGGACCAATCTTCCTTGACTTATGTCTTGATCAACCTTGTTTTGACTTGTGCTACATGTTTTAGGAGTATGATCTCTATCATATCTCTAACATGTATGGTACATAAATTGTTATTGACCGGCCTCCCATAGTATGATCTTCCTTATAGATTGTGCTACGATTGCTTAACACAACCCTAAATTTGTCCCGAATCGGATTATTAATTCTAACATTAACATTAACCATATATTGTGCTAACATTTATTTTTATGTCATTTACTTTTATGCACCTTTATCTTTAAGTCATTTACTTTCTTACACCTTATGTATATTGCTCTATTATTGTCATTTACATATCATATTGATTTTGTTTATGCGTATGCCTTTTTCCTTTTGTCCATTTGGACTTGCTTTTTCCTTTTCTTAAGACATTAATAAAGGCTAAAACTTTAAAAGACTTAATGTTCCTCGGACTATTTGGTGACTATCCCTTGCTTGGATGTTGGACTTATTGGACTTAGAATTAGGTTCTCGATCGTATGCTTTGGAGTTGTGACTTGAGACGTTGGAATTCATCTGGTACCTTGACCTTGAATTGACTTATGGAAGACTTAGCTCTGCTACCTCATCTTTGGCCTTGGCTTAAGTTTTCCTTTATCTGATGCTTGGTTATTTCTCTGCTTGTTTGGTTGCTTATTGCTTGAATCCAAAGGATGGGATATCTTGGTATCTTGGTTAGATCTTTCCTTCCTTATATTTTATTTTTTGCTTTTGGGTAGTCTCTTCATCTCCTCCCCTTCTTCGATTTTCAAAATCTTTTCTCTTTTTCAAAACCTTCTTGTTTTTAAACTTGAACCACTTTTTTCAGAATAAGCCTTGACTTTGTCAAGTGATTTTTCCAACTCCTTTTCTTGAATAAAGTGCTAATTAGTCTTAAGTATGTCAAGACCATTTTTAAAAGACTTAAAAAAGACTTAACTCATTCAAACCATTTTGTGCCCTTTGTGCACTTTTTCTTTTAAAATTTTTCTTAAGGATTAGACATGAGTCATTTTCATAGTTGGGATGTAATTCTCATATCTCCATAGTTATGTTTGATGTTGATTCTTTTCCACTTGAGAGAGCTACTGGCATACTTGTTGATTTTAATCCAAGTTGGAGCCCTTTTCAATAGTGATGCAAAGGTCCATTTTCATACATTTGTGGGTGACTAGTTGAGTGTTCTCCTTAAAATGACAACTTGTCCTCCCATTTAAAATTAACCAAAACAAATATATTTTGTTATTTTTACCAAGAACTACGAGGTTTTGATCCTCCATTGCACTTTGTGGGTACGTAGGCACGAGGCTCAGGAAGTCTTGTCAAACACAAAAATCTTAAAAAATATTTCTCTTCTCATCTCCACCATCTTTTGTAATCACCATCTTTTTAAGCCAAACATAGATTTTTAAGAGGTTCCTATAGAGTACTATAGATGTTTTGGGTGCTAACACCTTCCCATTGTATAACCAACCCCCTTACCCTTGTCTCTGTTTTTATTGGTTTTATTTTAAAACTTCTTTGGGTTTTGTTCGTTCTTTTTCCCATTCCTTTGGAAAAATAAAAGTGCGATGGAGAATCCCGCATTATGAGTTAAGTTAATCAATAGTTTAATCTCAAATTTTCCCACTACACGTCCCACATAGCTTTGGCGGTCTCACAATGAGAAACGTGATAAAACTCATCAACTCCCAAGACAGAAGTGAGAATGTTTTTCGCTTTCCAATCATGTGACCACAATTTCCCATCATTATCATCCCATCGTGCTTCCGATTTAGGTATTGTGACACCATCCTCAATGGTCATAGTTATTTCATTTGGACAATTTTGGATAGTATCCCAAATACCTTTGTCCACAGAGTTGACATGAATACACATAAGTGCTTTCCAATAGCCATAATTTTCACCGGTGAAAATTGGTGCTCTATTGTATGCACCCTTAGGTTCGGTAGCCATTCTTCAAAGGAATGTATCTCAAGCACGGAATGAACCAGAGCTCTTGATGTCACTTGTTAGACGATAGGCTTTGATCTAGAGGGGTGAATAAATCACAAATTTTACAAAAAAAAACATTTTGGAAAAATTCAATTTTCAAAATATGGTGCAGCAGAAAAAATATCCGGACCGAATCGTCTAACCGAACCTACTATCGAAAAGCAATATACGTATCGTAAACCAAACAGAGTGATAATGAACGTAAATGTTCAACAACGATCAAGCTACGAATCAATTAAATGCAATATTAATCGTAACTCGTATATCCAATGAATCAAAACACAATCATAATAAGCACAAACAATTTATCGAACACTTGGTGTTTAATCGATAACAATTGGAAATATAGTTTGTTTTGTTGATGTTAAAAGCCTATCACAATCAAAGTGATTGTGATTATATGAACAACAACACTTTTTAAAAGATAATAGAAAACAATTTCCAATCGAATTGATCAAACAACAATGAAGTCGATAAATTGCGAAATCAACAAAAAAGGTGATAAAGAGATAAAGAGAGAGAGAGAGAGAGAGAGACCAAGATTTGTTTAGGTAGTTTCCCAATCGACCTCGCTATGGGTATTGTCATACCCTAATTTTTATCCCTGAGATCACACCTCTTTTTGCATCATTTGCATAGCCTATCATGTCTTTTGATCTCGAGTGTTCGATCAGATCCACACACGCTGGTCGTCAGATGGCGAGGTGCTCGGCAGATGATGATGGCTGGTTGTGCAGGGTGTTCGGACTGTTGAGGAGAAAAGGGGGTGTACCTGCAAGGCACTCCGACGCTCAAGTAAGAAAGGGTCAGAGAAAAAGGGGGCAAGTACAAAAAGTATTCCGAGGGTGAGAATGTGATACCTCGCCCTCTCAAATGAGAGGGTTTATATATTGTTCCCTAGCGCGTGGCCAACGGTCCTATTTTCAAGGCGAAATAACCGTTTTCCTGAAGAATAGGTAACTGCCCAAACTAGCCGTTGTGACGGGCAGGAGGGTAGTTGCGGGCATATGGACGCCATATGTCGGGGAGCTGTAGCTCGTGTGTGGCGGACAATAATTCCAGGCAAGGCTGAGCAATCAGTGCCCGGTTGTCGTGGCAAAAGGGTACTTTTGTCATCTTAATGGACTGGATCCAAGCGTTTAGGCCGTTACTGTAGCAGTCACGGATTGGGCCGCGCATGGCCGTTGGCCCAGTCCAGAACAGTAGCCCCCCAAGTCGTTGCTTCCGAGCATGGAAGTGATGACTTAAGGATAGCGTACAGTCTCGGGGAAGTGGAGCATTTTGCTCGTCGGCTGTGGAAGCCCGTGGTTTCTACTGTCTGTCGTGGCTGTTGGTCGCGGTCGTTATACGTTGCCCATCACCGGTGGGTACCAACAGTTTAGTGGAATACAAAATGGTACGGGGGTCGCCACGTGTGTGTTGGAACTTGTACCGCCGCCGCTTAGGCAATGATGGCTAGCGGGTAGTCATTATGACCTATGTGCGCGTGTGGTTGCACGTGACCTCCTGTATAAATAGGGGGGAAAACCTTCATTCAGAACCTTTTCCTTTAATCTTCAGCAAATCCCTTGCCCGTGAACGCTGTCCGTTGCAACTTTCATTGTTTGAAGATCCGAGCAAGTCTTTTCAGCCTCATATTTACGAGTAAGTCGTCCCTTTTCCTTGTTTTACTTTTTGTTGATGTTTACTTAGGCGGTGCATGTGGTTAGGTTAGATTTTAGGAGACTTAGGGCTGTATATGTGGTAGTCGCCGGTGGTGGATGATGGTTCCGCCGTCTCCATCGCCGTTAGCCTGTCGTTACGTTGTGTGTGGAGGGTCTGTCCGTGACGCCGTCGCGATGGCGACGTGCACGTGATCGTGCGAGCGTTGCATTTTATGGAGTTGTGAGCTGAATGAAAAAAAATTCGTGATCTTGCTTTGGAGAAATTCCTCGTGTGGGATGAGAGTTCCGGGCACTGTCTCGCGGGGAGACTGTTTGCAGTGTTGTCAGGGCTTAGGCCGGGGACGTCGTCCTCGGCCCTTAGCGCGCCCTTTCACTTGTTCAGCGGTGGAAGGGTGGATTTGATTAGCTGTCGAATTCACTATCTTTCTCTGCTTTTCAGGTGATGGCGACAGGGCCCCGTGGAGAAATTGTACTAGATTCGTCCGAGGAGGAGTCTGGTTCCTCGGGGAGTAATAGCACTCAGTCTTCGAGTGGGTCCACGGAGCAGGATACGGACTACGAGCAAGAGGACGAGGTGCTCGAGGAGGAGGTACCCGAGGAGGATGCACCCGAGGAGGATGTAGCAGAAAATGAAGCGGAGGAATGGGAGGTGGCGGAACCCTCTGAGCATGTGTCCGAGTTTGCGAGCTATGTTGGAGACTGCTTCCGGACGGTGGGAGACGACGGGGATTGGAGAGTCCACTTTCCCATTGCTAATGAGCGCGTCTGCACCAATTACGGGGAGCGTTTCATGATGTATGAATATGTCTTCAAGGAGTTGGGCTTGAGGCTTCCATTTACGGATTTCCAGCAGTCCGTCTTTCTACATCTTCACCTGGCCCCTACGCAGCTCCACCCCAACTCGTTAGCATTCATGCGGGCGTTCGAGCTGGTGTGCGAGCACTTGCAGGTAGGGGCGACTCTTCCATTCTTCTTCACCGTATTTCATCTCCAATGGCAGACTTCTGGGAAGAGCTATGGCTGGGTCTCTTTGAAGCAGCAACGTAAGCTGTTCAAACCTTTCTCTGAATCTATCCGCACATTTAAGACGAGGTACTTCGTCGTGGAGCCCGTATCGGAGGCTGCTCAGGATAGCACGTTCTGCTGGGAGCTTGAAGTGGATGAGAATGAGGAGGACAGGATCAACGAGGAGGGTAAATACATTGGGCGGCGATTGTTGAAATATCCCTTCCAGTGGACGGGGGCGCATTTTACTAAGCCGCCAAAGGACTATGTTTTTGAGCGACCGATTTGGACGAGGGGGATGCTACCTCATATGAGAAACTGCTGAAGTACGTGAACTCATTCTGGATGACCGAGTGTGTTACGAAGAAGAATGTGGCGATCCTTGAGGACGACGGTAGTCCTCGAGTAGAGCCTCATTTTATTAACGTTAGGGCACTGCTGGGGTGCAACAGTTATAGGGATGATATGGATCTGCTCGGTATTTAATCTTAATATATTGCTTTGTATTGCTCATTATTTTTTATCACCTGACGCCTGTTTTTGTCTTTTGCAGCCGCTATGCCTTCAGCCCACGAAAGGATGGTGAGGAACGTGGCCGCGCGGAAACAAGCTGCTGCAGCTGCCACTCCTAAGGTTCGTCCTTCCCCTGCCCGTGCGATAGGTCCTTCCCAGCCTCCTCAGGGGAATGCTTCATCGGCCAATGCACAACGGTCTCCAATGCCCCTGGCGACAGGTCTAAGCATCTAAGGAATGAGGCAGTGGATCTGGGCAAGGCGCCAGAGAAAGCGAAATTCGAGTTGCCTCCTTGTGTACTGGACAAGAGGTTTTTTGAAGGGACCTCTTTGGTGATTCCCCACGCTGATTCTCTTCATCTGCAAAGCCTGGACTGTCCGAGCAAGAGGGCGTTGGTGGCTCAGGATGCCTCTGTGGTGGTCAGGCTGCTGGAGATGGCGGCCACCTATGCCGAAGGGGACACGGCCACTGAGGGTGAGTTGATTGTTGCCCGTGGGAAGGTGAACGCTCTTGAGGAGAGCTTGAGGAAGGCCAGGGAGGAAGCTAGGGCTGCCAAGGAGGCGAAGGAAAAGGAGAGCGAGGAGGTTGCCCAGCTAAAGGTGAAGATGGTTACGCTCGAGGCTGAGAAAAAGGCTGCTGAGGACCTGGTCACGCAACTGCAGGCGGCCAATGCTCCGGGCGAGGAGGAGCCTGAGGACGTGAAGGTGCTGAAGACAAGGTCAGAGTTAGTTGCCCGCCTGGTGGTGGCCGAGGATGACAACCCCGTGCTCGGCGAGGAGTCCTTCCAAAACGCAGTGTCTCAGCTTCAGGTGGTGAATCCTGGTGTTGATTTGGTGACCGAAGGTACCAATTTCATGGCGTACGTTAAAGACGGGCAAATAGTGATGCCAGAGTCTATCCTTGCCGGCCAAGCTAGAACCCAAACCTCTCGGCCTGATGATGAACGAGTCAAAGACACCGAGGAGTGATGTTTTGCCGGCCTGCGTGCCGTGTAGTTTGTTGTAATTTTATTTGGTTTGGGGGGCGTGGCCCCCCTTTTATGTAATTCGTACAATCTTTGGCCCTGGTGGCCTTTTTACTTTATGCCCGATTTATGTTGGCCGGTTGTGTTACTTATATGATTTTTGTTTATGTTGCTGTACTTTACATTAGTGTTGTATTTTATCTTAATTGTGCGTGTATGACTGCCCGTCGGAGGGTGTGTTCGTTAGTGGAGCTTTCTTTTGGAAGGTAGCCTGCTGCGTGTGAGTCCGCTAGTGCGGGGAACTGGGCGAACAGCCGGGGAAGGTCCTGGCGAGGTTGCGGATCTCAGGTCGCGATTGAGGCCTGAGGTCGCGGCGTGAACGTCCCATCGCGAGCTGGGGTTCTGCCAATCATGGTACTTGGGCGAAGGCGGTACTCGGTCGAGGACCGCCGACGAGCAGAGTTCCGACTTTTTTGTTTGAGCAGGATTCTACTTTGTGTGCATGCGTCGCTTGTACCTGGGCGAGCATGATGACCGCTAGGTGGTCTCTTGATACGAGGAAGCCTGAGGTCACTTTAGCTGTAGTATTGCTTAAGTTTCTCAGCGTTCCATGGTCGAGGGAATGCCTCCCCGTTGAGGTTTTCTAGGAAGTATGCGCCATTTTCCGTTTTGGCACGGACTCTGTATGGCCCTTCCCAGTTGGCCGCTAGTTTGCCTTCGCGAGAGTCCTTGTGGTTTCTCTGTAGGACAAGGCTGCCCACGTCGAATTCTCGTCGTAAGACTTTGGCGTTGTGCCTGATTGCTA
The DNA here is from genome assembly GCA_022829125.1 of Lathyrus tuberosus. Taxonomy (NCBI): domain Eukaryota; kingdom Viridiplantae; phylum Streptophyta; class Magnoliopsida; order Fabales; family Fabaceae; genus Lathyrus; species Lathyrus tuberosus. The sequence goes on along the minus strand of JALAZF010000115.1, from coordinate 2,399,491 downwards.
TTTTTTGCTTAAGAGACGCTTCGCGGAGGGCTGCTCCTGTCCGGATTTCCTCGACGAGGTCGAGCTCTTCTCTTATCGCTCCGTTATTCATCTCCTCGTCTAGAGGTGACTCGGTCCTCCTGGACGGTATGTGGATCTCGATGGGTAAAACAACCTCCATGCCATATGCTAAGCGGAAAGGCGTCTCCCCGGTGGTGGACTGGGGAGTAGTACGATATGCCCACAAGACGCTGTGGAGCTCCTCGACCCAGACCTTCTTTGTTTCGTCCAGTCTTCATTTGAGGCCACAAAGGATGACACGGTTGGCTGCCTCCGCCTGCCCGTTGGTCTGGGGGTGCTCGACCGAAGCGAAGTGTTGCTTTGTTCCGAGATGGGCGACGAAGTCTTGGAACTTCTTGTCCGTGAATTGTGTTCCATTGTCCGTGACGATTGCTTGGGGAATCCCAAAACGGGCAAGGATATTCCGCTTGTAGAAGCGTAGAATGTTAAGTGTTGTTATCTTCGCTAAGGCTTTTGCTTCTATCCATTTTGTGAAGTAATCTACGCCCACTATCAGGTATTTGTTTTGGCTAGACCCCGTCACGAAGGGTCCCAGGATGTCCAGGCCCCACCAGGCGAATGGCCACGGGGATGTCAAGCTTCTCAGCTCATTGGGGGTAGCTAGGTGCATGTCCCCGTGTCGTTGGCATTTGTCGCATTTCTTCACATGCTCTTTGGCGTCTTGCTGCATAGTTGGCCAATAATACCCTGCCCGGAGGGCCTTGCGGGCAAGGGACCTTCCCCCCAGGTGCTGGGCGTTAATGCCTTCGTGGATTTCTCGTAATACGTGGGGGACAATCTCCTCCTCTATGCACTTTAGTAGCGGAATGGAGAAACCCCTTCGGTAAAGTTTGTTTTCGAGGATGACGTATGAGCAAGCTCTTCGTCTGATGGTGCTGGCTTCTTTAGGGTCATCCGGAAGTTCTTCCCTGGTGAGGTAGTTGTACACGGGCGTCATCCAGCAGTCGGTGTCCCCGATTGCGTGCACGTGTAGGGTCGAGGGCCCCTTGTCGATGCTGGATCGGGGAAGTATCTCTTGGATGACTGACCTGTTTCCGCCTTTTCTCTTGGTGCTCCCTAGCTTGGATAGGACGTCTGCTCGTACGTTGTGTTCGCGGGGAACATGTCTTACAGCTACCGTCCTGAACTTCGATATCTTTTCCCTAACTAGGGAGAGGTATTCAGACAGACTGTCGTTTTTGGCCTGATACTCCCCGGAGACCTGGTGAGCTACGAGCTGAGAGTCTGTGCAGATGACGATTTCTTCTGCCCCTAGGTCTTCGGCAAGGCGTAACCCAGCGAGGAAGGCTTCATACTCGGCCTGGTTGTTCGATGTGGGAAAGGATAAAGTGAGAGACGCTTCGACTATGGTCCCCTCGTCGTTCTCCAGAATGACTCCTGCCCCGCTGCCGCTCGAGCTGGAGGCTCCGTCCACGTAGATGGTCCATCTGTTTGCTACGTGGGGCGAGGAGTCTGAGAAGGTTACTTCTGCCACGAAATCGGCCAGGGCCTGTGCTTTGAGAGCCTTTCTGCTTTCATACCGGACGTCAAATTCGGACAGCTCCAATGACCACTTGAGCATTCGATCTGCCATGTCTGGCCGTCCCAGCAACTGCTTGATGGGTTGATCTGTCCTCACCACGATCGTGTGGGCCAAGAAATAGTGCCTCAGTCGTCTGGCGGCGTTAACGAGGGCCAGTGCTACCTTCTCTATCTGCTAATATCGCAACTCCGCGTCTTGCAACGCTTTGCTCGTGAAGTATACGGGCTTTTGCCCGGCGTGATTCTCGCTGATGAGAACATCGCTCACGGCCTCGGTGGTGACGGCGAGGTATAGGAACAAAACTTCCCCGGTATCTGGCCGCGATAACACGGACGGTTTCGACAGAGCTTGTTTTAAGTGAAGGAGGGACGCCTCGCATTCTTCGGTCCATTCAAACGCGGCTTCTTTTCTCAAGAGCTTGAAGAAAGGAAGGGCGTGTTGGGCGGATTTCGCGACGAAGCGGGACAACGAGGTGAGTACCCCGTTGAGGGACTGGATGTTCTTCTTAGACGTGGGCGTTGGGAACTCAGAGAATGCCCGGCACTTGTCGGGGTTAGCCTCTATTCCTCGTTTCGTTAGGTAAAACCCAAGGAATTTGCCTGCCCGTGACATGGTCTAGTTCCTCGTGGGACTTGACGATCATGTCGTCCATGTATACCTCGAGCATGTCGCCTATTTGTCCTTGGAAGACTTTGTTCATCATTCGTTGGTATGTAGCGCCGACGTTATTCAGACCGAAAGGCATCACGTTGTAGTAATAATTGCCCGATTTGGTCATGAAGGTCGTGTACGTTTTATCGCTCGCGGCCATAGGGATTTGATTGTATCCCGAGTAGGCGTCGAGGAACGATAGCAGCTTAAAACCTGCTGAGTTATCCACGAGCTTATCTATATTGGGGAGGGGGTAGGCGTCCTTCGGACAGGCCTTATTAACATCAGTATAATCAACGCACATTCTCCATTTGCCATTATTTTTTCTTACAAGTACAACATTTGAGAGCCACGTAGTGTATTTGGCCTCGAAAATAAACCTAGCTTCTAGAAGGTCTTTAACAGCTTTCTCCGCGGCTTCCATCTTCTCCGGGGATTGTTTCCTTCTGCGTTGGGCAACGGCTTTGACGGCCGGATCGATGGTAAGCTGGTGGCAAACGACGGAGGGGTCCAATCTTGGCATTTCAGCAGCGCTCCATGCAAACAAGTCTGCATTCTCCCTGAGGCATGCTTTTAGTTGTCTTTTGGCCAGGTCGGGGAGGTCCGCTCCGATCTTTACTCCCCGTTGGGGGTCTTCTCCGAACGGGACGAGCTCGAAGTTGCCATCTGGTATGGGGCGCAGGAGATGGCCGTTGTTGTGGGAATGGCTGCCCAAAGTCATCGGGGCTTTGGCGTGATCCTCCTCATTGAAACGGCTGTCCAAGTCCATAGATTCGACCTGGGGGAGTGGTTTTGGCTGCTCGGATCTGCTGGGCAGAGGGGGGCGACCAGATACCCTCGGCTTCGCTGAGATTGTGCTCAATCCTTTTGATGCGGCTTCAAAGCATCGACGGGCAGCTTCGATGTCGCCGTGGAGGGTGGCGACCATCCCTTCAGAGGTGTAGTACTTCATCTTGAGATGTACGGTGGAAGGCACTGCAACCAACTCTGCCAGGGTTGGCCTTCCAAAAATGCACCGATATAGTGACGGGCAGTCGATTACCAGAAACTGTGCTTTGATTGCTCGGGTTGTCCTTCCTGAACCGAAATTCACGATGAGCTTTACGTAACCTTGGGGCCTTGTTACTGCTCCGTTGAATCCCTGCAGGTCGGATCCAACGTATGGGGTAAGGTGAGAGTCGTCCAACTGCAGCGTCTCGAACAGGTGGTTATACATAATATCAAATGAACTGCCCTGGTCCACGAGTATCCTGCGAACGTCGAAGTTCGCCATCCTTGCCCGGATGAGAAGCGGGATGCTTGAGTTCGGTGACCCGCCGAGGAGCTCCTCTTTGTAGAAGGAAATGGGAGAGGATCCTTTGCAAGTTGTATCCAGCGTGGTGGCTTCGTTGGCGCTCTTGCTGATCAGTTGATCGAACTTTCTTTTGACCAAACCAACCGTGATTTTGTTGAATAAGCCACCGGAGATGACCATGGCCGACGGGAAGGTTTCCCACGGGCTGTGAGCACCGAGGAATATGGAAGCGGGTAGACTGTCAGGGATGCAGAAGTCTTCTGGTCAAGTCACGGACATAGCGACCTGCACGTTGGTGTCATCGGAGGGCGGAGTCTCTTCAGCCGCCTTCTTGCTCTCCTGGGTTTCTTGCCGGGGAGCTTCTTTTTTCTTCGTGAACTGCTTCAGATGGCCGTCGCGAATGAGGATCTCTATGGCATCCCTGAGGTGGATGCATTCTTCCGTCGTGTGGCCGTGGCTCTTGTGGAAGCGGCAATACTTGGATTTGTCCACACCTGGCCTGGCCGGCAGCTGTTTGGGGAAACGGACCCCCGCTTGTTTGAACCCTGAATTGGCACATTCGGACAAGATTTTCTCCCTCGAGGTAGTGAGGGGGGTATAGTCGTGGAACCGTCTAGAAGGTCCCTTCTGTTTGCGTGCATCGCGAGGCCGATCGTCGCGTCTTTTATCTCCTCGACGGGATGTCGAGGGCTCTTCAGCTCTGGATGTCTGGGTACCTTCTTGGTGACGGGAGGCCCGGACAGAGTGGGCAGCGACCTTCTCCTCGTACTATATATGCGACTGGGCTTGGTGGAGGAGAGCATTGAGGTTCCTTGGTGGATCTAGGACGATGGCTTTCGCGAAGTCTGAGCCAGGACGTAATCCCTGCTCGAGCAGGAATTTCTTCATATCGTCGGTCGTTGGCACTTGGACGGCTTCCTTGTTGAACCGCTCAATGTAGTCCCGAAGGGGTTCGTCTCTCCCCTGTACAACAGCTCCAAAGGGCGCCTCAGTCTTAGGATGGCGTCGTGATGCGGTAAAGTGTCGGGAGAAGATCCTCCCGAGCTGCCTCCAGGAGGTGATGGATTCCTCGGGCAGTTGTTTGTACCAGGTCATTGCTCCCTTCCGGAGCGTGGTCGGGAACAGGCGGCACTTGATGGCTCCTCGTACACCTCGGTAGTCCAGAAGAGCATCTATGTTTTCTATGTGCTCATCTGGGTCCGTGGTTCCATCATAAGTCCCTAGAGACGGAGGCTTCTCTAGTCCTTTGGGGAGACGGGTGGCTAGGATCCTGCGGGACAACGGGCCGCGAGGCTCGTCGTCGCTGTCCGAACTTGAAGTCGACGGTGACCGTTGGCTGTGCTCGCGGTGGCGGTCTCTGCGAGGTGAAGGCGATCGTGGCTGGTCGCGATGTCTGATCGGGGAAGAATGCCCGTCCTGCCTCGTTCTCTTGTGTCTTGGTGGCGACTGGTCCCGCGGGGAGATCTGGTTGCGTTTGCAAATGCGTAGTGGTTCGGGCCTCGTCATACGGTCTTCCTGGCGCCTAGGCGGCGGGCTTCTTGATTTCTGGTGTTTCCTCTTGTGGGGAGAAGATCTTGGAAGAGCTGCTTCTTCGAGGGCTCCTATCCTTTCACCTTGCTGCAAGATAAGGAGGTTCGTGCGGTTGACAGCATCTAGGAGGGCTGCGACGGCTAGATCAGTGTTGGGGGGGCCAGGAATTGGTGCTCCCCCAACGGTGACTATTTTTCTCCTTGCTCGGTGGGAGGAGGAGTTGGAGAAGCAGTGGCCCCGTCTCGAAGGAAACGGGGATCAGAAAGTAACATCGAACTGCCATTAACGTCCACCTTGTTGACGGGGACAAGAACTGTAGCGTCAGCACCTTTTGCGGGGTTCTGAGCGACCATATGTGGGTGGATTAATGAAGGTATGTTTTGATCTTTAGTTTCCGAGTAAGAAAGAAAGAAGGGGAGAACAAGGAGTTCCCACAGACGGCGCCACTGATCTCGAGTGTTCGATCAGATCCACACACGCTGGTCGTCAGATGGCGAGGTGCTCGGCAGATGATGATGGCTGGACGTGCAGGGTGTTCGGACTGTTGAGGAGAAAAGGGGGTGTACCTGCAAGGCACTCCTACGCTCAAGTAAGAAAGGGTCAGAGAAAAAGGGGGCAAGTACAAAAAGTATTCCGAGGGTGAGAATGTGATACCTCGCCCTCTCAAATGAGAGGGTTTATATATTGTTCCCTAGCGCGTGGCCAACAGTCCTATTTTCAAGGCGAAATAACCGTTTTCCTGAAGAATAGGTAACTGCCCAAACTAGCCGTTGTGACGGGCAGGAGGGTAGTTGCGGGCATATGGTCACCATATGTCGGGGAGCTGTAGCTCGTGTGTGGCGGACAATAATTCCGGGAAAGGCTGAGCAATCAGTGCCCGGTTGCCGTGGCAAAAGGGTACTTTTGTCATCTTAATGGACTGGATCCAAGCGTTTGGGACGTTACTGTAGCAGTCACGGATTGGGCCGCGCATGGCCGTTGGCCCAGTCCAGAACATCTTTCATCTCGCATAATGCTCAATCTATCAGCTGGAATGAACTTGTGGGATTTAAAGTTGAATCGGTCAAAATAAAAGTCAACTGTGCGTAAAATCAGTGGATGAAAAGTTTTAAAATCGAGCTTGCAAACATCTATCATATTAATCTACGTTTTCGACTACTTTTCGATCGCATTTTTGATCAATTTTTGTGTATTCATTTTATTTTTTCGAGCACTTCAGTACCGGTCCAGTTATTCATTTTTTACCGATTTTTATTTCTATTTTTAATTAATATTTTTTAATTAATCAGATTTTATTTAAATAGTTTATTTTTTATTTTTTATTTTATTTATCATTTTCCTAGTTTTCAAATTTTTTTTTATCTAGTTTTAGTAAAACTTAATTGTTAAGTTTAAAAAAGTGGTTTTGTTTTCTTTCTTTATTTGTAGTAACCGTAACATGCATGCACAGACGGACCCACCATCCCTAACTCTCTCTCATTAAAAATTAAAAAAAAAAACAAAAATAAAAAATAAATTCTTATCTACCCACTTCAAAAAATTGGATTGAACTACCCATAAAATAAATTAAGCTACATTACATTGAAAATCTACAAAATTTAAATTATTAAATAAATAATTAAGCATATTCTTTTATCACACTTTAACAATATCCTGATTCTCATCCTCCATGCACATGTAACAATAAACAAAACCATCTCCTATACTGCAACTTTTCCACGGGATTCGTCTCTCTCACACACCAAAACTCCATCCCATGCTCACGTCACTCACAAATGCACCATATGCAGCTCACCTTTCTCTCCGTTAGAAAACAAATAAAAGAAACCAAGCGCATAACATACACCCAGATCTCTCGATCTTAATACTTCCTCCTCTCCACCCTCAAAAAGAAGACCTTCATCACACCTTGGACTTGGGCTCTCATACATAATAAACCATCACTCACTCTTCTTCAAAAACCATCATAACCTCTCTCCATCTTCTTCATTTTCATAAAGAAACTTCACAAAAAACAACACATAAACCACATACTCCCTTTTATCTTTCTCTCCATTTTCAAAACAAAGGATACCATCATTCTAACGATGTGAACACACTAGCAGCCAGACTCCCATCGGTTTGCTTGTTTCTCATTTTTTGAAAGAGACCAACATCATGGATTGAGTCATTGAGCACAAGCTGGCAGCGCATGAGAAGGAACAAACCTCAAACTCACATCCTCCAACCATAACTACACAACAACAACCACTTCTTTCCATGAGAGCATAACTCACCATCACCGTGAGACACACATATCTCTTCTTCAGTTCCCCACCTTGTTCTTTCACATAACCATACAAACCTTACTAAAAAGCCTGCAACTTTTTTTCCAAAACCTACAGCTTATTCCTCCCTTTCATTCTACACATATCATCGCTTGGCTCCACCTTAGCAACCATCACAAACTTGCATCCTCTCATCATCTTGTCAGTCTCCCTTTCCATTAATATCACCATCTGTCCCATACAACTACAACTACAACTCAACACCTTGTTCTAAAAAAAATCCCACTTCATGACATAAACTACAAACCCTCCCTACCTTCTCCATACATTGTTGGAAAAATAATATACACACACAAACAGCTGCAGCAACAGTGGCGGCAAGCTTCAACTTCCTCATCATTTCCACACTCACTAAAAATCATCATCATCTCCACATAACTTTCTTCATCATCATCTTCGTTTCTCCCTCACCATATAACTTCAAAACCACACACGCAGTCCTTCATTCCACCACCTTTTCATATGCAATCACCCTCTTTTCATTCTCATAAACTTTCATAAACTCACCTCCCATACTACACACTCCATGCTCTCTCACATTAACATAAAACCATGCTTCTAACATGACCATAACTCACAATAACAACAACACGCGCCATTCACACAAAGCAAGCTCACACGATTCCCTTCGCTCCGGCCATCCTCTGCAACACTTTTGTCACAGCCTAACAGCCACTTTAAACCTCAACCTTTCACTTTCATACAAACCAAAACAGAATCCACTCTCATCTCCATAAAGCTCTAAGCATCATCTTCACAAACCTCCGCAATGCCAATGAACGAAACAACAACAACTATACTTCACCATTGAACCTCTCAAACAACCATTGTAACACCAACAGGAACTCAACGACATCAGCCACGTCGTAGCTACGAGAACGCAGAGATCTGAATCAATGAGATGCGAGTAAGAGGATAACAAAAAGAAGAGGACCCACACGAGAAAGAATGCGAGTCTTTTTTTATGGTGAATTCTTATCTACCCACTTCAAAAAGTTGGGTAGAGTTACGTAAATTAGGCTACATTGCATTGGAAATCTACAAAATTTAAATCATAAAATAAATAATTAAATATAATAAAATGATATGGCATTAGTGGATTGGTTGAAGGTAGACTACTCAACTTTTTGTGATGGGTAATGAAGTTGTCCCCTATTTTTTTTATATACTTAGTATATGATGTTTATTAACTTTACTTTTATTTAAAGAAACAAATAATAAAAAAAACAAATTTATATTTAATTGTTTGTTTTAATTATTTTCAGTTTTAATTTGTATAAATATTGAAAAAATACAAAAAAAAAAACATTTTTTCATTTATTTCTTTAATATTTTCATTTTTAGTTTATTTAGTTATTTGATATTAAAATGTAAAAAAATATGTTATAATTATTAATTATTTAAATATTTTTATGTAATATTGATTAATTAAATTATTAATTGATCTTATTAAATATTTATATTTAATTTGATTAATAATTCTTCTTGTTGCCCGATTCTATTTCATGAATTGTTTGTTTCCATGTTTTTGGGCTTGTTCTCTGACTTAATCTAGATGCTTTTCCTTGGTTAATATGTACCACGATGCTTTGCTGTGAATTTTGTTGATACTGTCTGTGGATTCTTCACGATGTTTTGCCGTGACTGTTTGTGGATTTTATTTTGTTGCTTTCATATGATGCTTTCCCATGTGTATTGTATACTCTGTTGATTTTTCTACACGATATTTTGTCGTGTACTATGTGTTTATTGATTTCATTTAGCATGATTCATGTGATGATTTTCCATGTATCTGTTCTTGATCACGATACTTTGCCGTGAATATTGTTGAATATTTTCTCCTTACACGATGCTTTGTCGTGATTGTTGTACGTTGTTTATTACGTGATGTTTTGCCACGTCTCTTGGTCGTTTTTATGCTACATGATGCTTTGCCATGTGTGCTTGTTAGGTGCTAAATTGTGTTAATATTTAGTTTAGTTTTTAGCACCTTTTTGTGATCTTTATTTGATAATCGATGTTTTTCCCATTGTTTCCGGTTAATAACCGTAGTATAGTTAATTACATTATTAGACTTATTTATTTAACTTTTGTGTTTTAATTGAAGGTTTTTACATGGAAAGGTGAAGCTTGGAGTAAGGAAGGCTCCCTAGAAGCAGTTTGTGAAGAAAATTATTTTTGAAGCATGCTTGGAGCCCGCTAAGCACGCTCCTAGCGCGGGGAGAGAGCTAGTTACAGAGAGTTGCCCGCTTAGAGCGGTCCTCAGCTCGCTAAGCGCGCTTTTAGGTCGGTTTGGCAATAAATGAGGTCGCGCTTAGCGCGGTGCAGCGCGCTTAGCGCGCTCTGCGATCCTCTGCCCCCTTATAAATAGACTTTTCTGTATTTTTCTTGGGATCCTTGATATATTTCAGAGCAAAATACATTGTAAACACTGTAGCATCTCATTTTGGAAGATTGGAAGCATCATTCGTCGAGAGATCGTCATTGATGCTTGATATTCTTCTTCATCTTCTTATTTGTTTAGCTTCCATGACAATGAAGAGCTAATTTTCCTTTTGTGTAACGGTTAGATGGTAGATAAACCTTTCTTTTGCATGTATATGTATTGACTCTAGCTTGTGAACTCTTGGATGATGAATGTATGATGAAAAACTTTGTTTCTATGGTTTATTCTTTGTGTTGGTTCATGATTGAGAAATGTGTTCTTACTCTTTACCTAGGTTTTTCATCCATCAATGCACATTGGCTAGAGATAGTTATGTGAGTTGATGTTCACAAAATATTGTGCTTGAATGTTGTCATTTTGATATTTTGAGTGAGAGATCATCAAAGGATCAAAATGGTAAAACTCACAATATGTGTTAGAGATAAACATATTGGGAGGATATGTGATTGTATTTACCGTCTAAACGAGTTCATTAGCTATATCGATTATATACGTGCAAAATGGTTTGTCGAACCCTAATCTTGACATGCTTTTTATAAATCGTTAAAACAAATCTTTTTACCGCTATTACTTAAATTTGAATGCAAACGTTCCGATTAAAAACAACCAAAACCCCTTGTTACTTTGAAGTTTAAAACGTATACAACTGTAGAACGGCTGCGATATCATGAACAATCTCTGTGGATTGATAACAAAACCCTAACTCTATTTGTTTTTCAACAAATTGGCGCCGTTGCTAGGGATTGTTAATTGATATTGCAAGAATTGCAATAGTTGTGAAGTTTTAGACTCGTTAAAATTTTTCTTGTGCTTGTTGATTTGTTTTGTTTAGTGTGCAGACTTTGTTTATGCGAGGGCAACTACCGGCGGACCAACTTCTATTCGATCCCGAGATTGAAAGAACCACGCGTAGACTCAATAGCAGAACTAGAAGGAGGAGGCAACTAGCTAGACAAAGGCAAGAACAAGGAGAAAGTTCGACTTCTACACCACCACCAATTCCACAGTTCACACCAATCATGGAGCATCCACCACCACCACCACCCGCTTCCACACCTTGTGTGAATAACCCACGTCACACCGCTCAGTTTGCTAACAAAAATCAAGGAAGGCAAGCTGAGATGAAAACTGGAACTTTGAACTTGTTGTATGGAAGTCCGTTCACGGGAATGGATCATGAAGACCCTTTCGCTTTTCTCACCAAATTTTATGAGATAGCGTTAGCGGCCGGAGTCGATCAAGCGCAAGAGTTACCTCTTTTCAAGAGGCTATTTCCTCATGCTTTGCTTGGCAAGGCTAAGGGTTGGTATCTTGATCAAACTCCCGCAGTGATGACCGATTGGAATGTTTTGGAGGAAAAATTTATAGAACGGTTCTTTTCTCATAACCGTTTTATGGAGTCAAAAACTGCAATTTCTGTGTTCTCTCAGGGCACTAATGAATCTCTGAATGAAGCATGGGAACAATTTAAATCCATGCTTCGAAAATGCAAAGGCCACGGGTTTGACGAGTAAACACAAATTCACATCTTCAAGAATGGTCTCCAACCAAATTGCAAGACATTATTGGATGCCACTTCTGGAGGATCTTTGTTATCAAAGAGTGTCGAAGAAGCTACGGATATAATCAATAGAATGGCTCTCAATGATCTTCAAAGTCAAAGCCGTAACAACTTGCAAAAGAAGCCCGGGGTACTTGAATTAGGAACTAATGATGCAATCCTAGAACAAAACAAGCTTATATCTCAACAAGTGGAACTTTTGACTCAACAAATTAAGGAAATGAAGGAACCTAGCAATAGTAAACAAGTTGCTTGTTGTGAACTTTGCAAAGGAGAGCATGACACCGGATTTTGTCCTCCTCCGGGATTTGAAGAAGTGAATTACATGAATAATCAACGAGACTATCAAGGAAGACAACAACAACAACCTTATCAACAACACAATCCTCAACAACATTACCAAGGTAATCAAGGATATCCACCGAGGGGGAACTATCAAAATAATCAAGGTTATGGTGGCGGTTCTTCAAGCCGGCAAAATCCTTATCAACCTCCACCACCTCTGGTTGCTAACTCTAAGTTGGAAGACACTTTGACCCAATTCATGCAAATGTCTATGGCCAACCAAAAGAGTAGCGATGCGGCGATAAAGAATCTCGAAAATCAAGTTGGGCAACTTGCGAAACAACTAGACGAGCAACAATCGGGTCCTTCATTCTCCGCAAATACTTAAGTGAATCCTAAGGAGCATTGCAAGGCAATCGTTACTAGAAGTGGAAAGGAGTTAGCAAAAGAAAATGAGAGGGTGGAAGAAGAAAAAATTAATGGTATTGTTGAGGAGGATAGTGATGAGAAAGTAGTTGAAAATAAAAATAGTGATGAGGTTGTGGTTGAAAAGAAAAATGATGATATTGTTGAAGTTGAAAATGAGAGTGTGGAGGAAGTGAAGAAAAAAGAGAAACATGTGAGAGTTAATAGGGGGAAGGAGATGATAAATCCGATACCAATTCAAAATATGCCTTACCCTCGTGTGCCGACAAGGAAAGAAAATGCTAGGCAATACTCAAGATTCATGGATATCTTTAAGTAACTACAAATCAACATCCCTTTTCCGAAGCTCTAGAGCAAATGCCGAAGTACGCCAAATTTATGAAGGATATTCTTACAAAGAGGCGGAAATATTCGGAGCCGGAAATCGTTGTTCTTGCGGCAAATTGTAGTGCTATTATTCAAAGAACTCTTCCGAAGAAAGAGGCCGATCTGGGGCGAGTTACCGTACCCGTTGCAATTGGTAATGTCTTTGTTGGAAATGGCCTTATTGATTTGGGCTCAAACATCAATCTCATTCCATTATCTATTGTGAAAAGGCTTGGGAACATTGAAATTAAGGGCATCCGGATGACATTGCAATTGGCGGACAAATCTACCACTCATCCGATTGGGTTGGCGCAAGATGTGTTGGTGAAAGTTGACAAATTTTTCTTTCAGGTGGACTTCATTGTTATTGATATGGAAGAAGATGAGGATACTCCTCTTATTCTTGGACAGCCTTTTATGAAGACCGCTCGCATGATGATAGATGTCGATGATGGCCTTAAGAAAGTGCGGGTTCTAAATGAAGAGGTATCTTTTAATCTATTCGAAGCAATGAAGTATTCCAAAGACAAGCATGATAGTTTTCGTATCGATGCTATTGAAGAAGCAACTGTGGAGGTTTCTAAGCATGTTCATATAATGTCTCCTTTGGAATTGGCTCTTGATGATTCTTTTGGAATGTTTGAAAGAGCTTGAATCTCTCAAAGAATTACAACCGTGGGAAGTTGAAAATGAAGAGTTGAAAAAAGAACCAAGTGGTGAGAAAGTTCAACTTGAATTGTAGGTGCTTCCTTCAAATTTGAAGTATGCATTCCTTGATGAAAGTGGGAACAAGCCGGTTATTATTAGCAACGTTTTGACCGATAAAGAAGAAACCCATTTGATTCAAGTGTTGAAAAGAAATCAAGAAGCTATAGGATGGGTTCTTTCCGATCTTAAAGGAATTAGTCCATCTTATTGTATGCACAAGATTCTTATGGAAGAGGATTTCAAGGCAGTTGCTTAACCACAACGCCGCTTGAATCCAACTATAAAAGAGGTGGTTTGGAAAGAAGTTGTGAAGCTTTTGGATGCGGGAATGATCTACCTGATCTCTGATAGTCCATGGGTAAGCCCCGTGCACGTTGTTCCTAAAAAGGATGGCATGACCGTTATCCGAAACGATAAGAATGAGTTAATCCCAACAAAGATTGTGACGGGGTGGAGAATGTGTATTGATTATAGAAGGTTGAACACCGTAACAAGAAAAGACCATTTTCCACTTCCATTCATGGACCAAATGCTCGAGAGGTTATCCGGGCAACAATTTTATTGTTTCTTGGACGGATATTCGGGGTATAATCAAATTGCAGTTGACCCGGCGGATCACGAGAAGACGACTTTTACTTGTCCCTTTGGCATTTTTGCCTATCGAAAGATGCCTTTTGGTTTATGTAATGCGCCGGCAACTTTCCAAAGGTGTGTTCAAGCTATCTTCTCCAACCTCATAGAAAAGACAATGGAGGTGTTTATGGATGATTTTTTCGTGTTTGGAGCATCTTTCGACTTGTGTTTGAAGAATTTGGAAACTGTCCTTGAGAGGTGTGTTAAGAATAACTTGGTGTTGAATTGGGAGAAGTGTAACTTTATGGTGACGGAGGGAATTGTGCTTGGCCACAAAGTTTCTTCCAAAGGCCTTGAAGTTGATCAAGCGAAGATTGAAGTAATTGAAAAGTTGCCTACTTCTACCAACGTCAAAGGAATCAGAAGCTTTTTGGGACATGCGGGACTCTATAGGCGTTTCATCAAAGATTTTGCAAAGGTAGCAAGGCCATTGAGCAACTTTCTCAACAAAGATCAGGTATTTCTCTTTGACGATGAATGTCTTATTGCTTTCCAGATTTTGAAAGAGAAACTAATTACCGCTCCAATAATCATCGCGCTAAAATGGACTTTAAATTTTGAACTAATGTGCGATGCGAGTGATTATGACGTTGGAGTGGTGTTAGGTCAAAGGAAGGACAAAACTTTTCATGCTATACATTACGCAAGCAAGGTATTAAATGGGGCGCAAGTAAATTACGCCACAACCGAAAAAGAATTGCTTACGATTGTATACGCACTTGAGAAGTTTCGTTCTTACCTAATAGGGTCACAAGTGGTTATCTACACGGATCATTCGGCTATCAAATATCTGCTCACTAAACCGGATTCGAAGCAAAGGCTCATCCATTTGATCCTTTTACTTCAAGAATTTGATTTGGAAATAAAGGATAAAAAGGGTTCAGAGAATTTAGTGGCGGATCATTTGTCCCGTTTGATCAATGTGGAGGTAACCAAAGCTGAAAAGGAAATCCGAGAGGAATTTTCCGATGAAAAATTATTTAAAGTCCAAGTTAGGCCTTGGTTTGCGGATTTTGCTAACCACAAAGCAACCGGTTGGATACCCGAAGACCTAACTTGGAACCAACAAAGGAAGTTCTTGTCGGATGCTAATTACTATGTGTGGGATGACTCTTATTTGTTCAAATTGGGAGGTGACAACCCTTTGAGAAGGTGTGTCACGAGTGAATAAGCACAAAGTATTCTTTGGCATTGTCACAACTCGCCTTATGGCGGCCATTTTAATGGTTCGAGGACAGCCACGAAAGTCTTGCAATCAGGCTTTTATTGGCCTACTCTCTTTAAAGATGCAAATCTTCATGCGTAAAGTTGTGACACTTGTCAAAGAAGTGGCGGAAATGGAAAAAGAGATGAAATACCCTTTCAAAATATACAAGAAGTTGAAATTTTCGATTGTTGGGGCATAGATTTTGTTGGTCCATTTCCACTCTCTTTTGGAAAAGGGTACATCTTAGTGGCGGTTGACTATGTGTCGAAGTGGGTTGAAGCGATTGCTTCACCTAAGGCTGATGGCAAAACGGTGATCAAATTTTTGAAGAAAAACATCTTTTCCCGTTTTGGCACTTCTCGAGTCCTTATTAGTGATGGCGGGTCACACTTTTGCAATGCATCTCTTGAAAGTGTTTTAAAACATTATGGTGTATCGCATAAAGTAGCGACCCCTTACCACCCACAGTCGAACGGTCAAGCCGAGGTGTCGAACTGTGAAGTGAAAAGTATTTTAGAAAAAACCGTTTCAAGTTCTAGAAAAGATTGGTCGCAGAAATTGGACGAAGCTTTGTGGGCATACCGTACTACTTATAAAGCTCCAATTGGCTTAACTCTATTTCAAATGGTTTATGGTAAAACATGCCATTTACCGGTTGAAATGGAGCACAAAGCACTGTGGGCCCTTAAGCTGTTAAATTTTGATACGAACTTGGCCGAAGAAAAGAGAAAAATACAACTTCAGGAATTGGAAGAAATGCGTAATGCCGCCTATCATTCCAGTTGGTTGTATAAAGAAAAGGTAAAGAATTATCACGACAAGAAGATCCGGCTAAAGGACTTCCAGGTCGGCCATTTGGTACTGCTGTTTAATTCCCGGTTAAAACTTTTTTCGGGAAAATTAAAATCGAAATGGTCAGGACCATTTCGTGTGAAAGAGGTGAAAAGTTATGGAGCGATTGTGATCGAAGATCTGGAGAAAAAAGACTGTTGGACCGTAAATGGTCAACACTTGAAAATCTACCTTGGTGGTAACTTTGATCGCGACAATTATTCTGTTCTCCTCGACGTTCTTCATTGATCGTCTTGGACCGTCGAGCTTATTCGACGTTAAACAAGCGCTCGTTGGGAGGCACCCCTATTTTGTAAGTTTTTATCGTTTTCTAGTCCATTTACTGTTTAAATCATGTTTTTTGTAAAGTTGATGTTTTTTGCTGCTCTAAATGATGTTTTGAACTGCTGGAAGTTGTATTGGAGTTGCTGGAAGTGGTTTGTGTTTGGCAGTGCGCGCTTAGCGCGCAGTAGCCCGCTCAGCGCAGTTTCAAGAAAAATTACCCTTTACTTCCAGTAGGCAGCGCGCTTAGCGCGGCCCAGAGCCCGCTCAGTGCGGTCTGCGAATTTTTGAAAAAAATGACTTTTTCTGGGCCCACTAATGCTGACCCGACCCAGAATGTGTTTTATGAGTTAGGGTTCTGAGGTTTATGCCTCATTTCACCCTTTCTCACCAAAAAGTCTCGAGTTCTCTCTTCTCCTTCAAGAATTTTCAAAAGTTCTTTGGATTTTCGTGTGCCCTAACTGCATTAACTTCATTTTCTTGCTCAGAATCTTCATCAATAAAATGTAAGTTCTTCAATTTCTTTTTAATTTTTCATGAACAAAACCCATTTTGGGTTGAACCTTTAAGTTTAATGTTCTTGTTCATTGTGTTTTCTTTTTTGTTGTCAAAATTCCATTATTGGTACTAGAATAGTGAAATTGCATGTGGTTAGAAACTTTAAATTCAGAATTTAGGGATTGTGATTTAGAAATTAGGTTTTGTATATAAATTAGGGTTTTAATTGTGTGAATTCGTGACTATGCATATCTCTGTGAATATGGCTGTTTTTAGGAAGTAGGAGAATCCATGGAAACCAACTGTTGTAGAGGGGATTTTTTCTGCATTACGCAGAGCCCGCTCAGTGCGCTCCTGCGTTCTTAGCGCGGTCTGGGATTTGCAGAAAAATTCCTTTTTTTCTTAATTCTGTTTTGCTTTCCTTAGGTTATTCTTAGTATTTATTTAGGGATTTAGAAATATTTTAATACTATTTTCATTAACATTTGTGGCTATTTTATGTGTGTTTTGTTTTTCTTTTCAGATGTCTGGACGTAAGAAGCAACGTGTCGTTGGTTCTTCATCAAACCCACCTAGGCGCCCTCCATCCGATTAGTTTGACATCACTAGATTCCTTGGGCTTGAACAACAACAACGATATCAGCAACTTGAAAGGAGAACGGTTTGGGCAGACCGAATTATTCTGATTGATCCTGAAGGTAGCTATCGCAACATAGCTACTTTTGTTCAAGGTGAAGGCTGGGACAAGCTATCTTCACCTTACCCCGAGTACCATCTTGACATTGTGAGGGAATTCTACGCAAATGCATTGCCCTCCGATGGTAAGCCTTTCAACTTTAAAACTTGGGTTAGGGGGAAGGAAATTGATTTCTCAAGGGATGCTATTAATGCATACCTTGGTAATCACCTTGAGCTGGTCGAGGATGAATTATGTGATTTTGGTAGGATGATGGCTCGGCGTAGCTGGAATGCCGAGCAGTTAAGGGAAGTGTTATGTGTGAGGGGGCAGAAATACCAGCTAAGCGCTAATGAAGCGCCCCTTAAGTTCTTGAGGAGTGTTTTGACTACGGCTGCACAAGTTATAATGTCGGTTGTTTTCCACAACCTAAAGCCACGTAGCTATACCTCCTCCATTCCTATGGAGACAGCTGCTCTTATTGCTTATATCCTTGACGACGAGAAGACCGTGGACTTAGCACAGATCATTTCCAATGAGCTTAAGAGGATAGCTGTGAGTGCTACACCGTTGGGTGATAGGGTGGCCTGTACCTTGACATATCCTGGACTTATCATGGCCTAGTGCAATAGGGCGCGCGTCACCTTTCCTACTCATGGGAATGTTAAGTTGGTTGTGCTGGATGATAATTATATCACTCGTTATTGTTTGCAGGCACTGAATTTAGACGATGTTGTTCCTGTAGCTGCTGCTGCCCCTGCAGGGCGTGCTCGTGATCCAAGTGCTGATGCCAATTGGGCAATGCATGAGGCTCGCCAGCGGGCCTTCTTATTCATGCACGAATAGATGATGCAGCTGTAGCTCCTGATCCGGGAGCCACATATTGATCATTCTTTGAGGTCTGGAGAGGACCTCATGGCTTATGCGAGATGGCCTGAGGGCAACCCTGGTTTTCCGGAGGGGGCAGGCGGTGATGATGACGATGGTGATGATGGAGCGGGCGATGGAGCATCTAGCTCGAGTTCTTATTGATGATGGGTTTGATGTGTTTTTTTTTGTATTTTGTATTTTGCTATGATTAGTATGTTTCTATTATTATCTACTTTTGTTTAGGATTGTTGTATTCTCCATCCGGGCGGATGTTGATTTTGGATAATTGTTACAATATTTTTTGGTTATTAGTGAATTTTTCATCCGGGCGGATGATGTTCTATGTTTATAATTTTTTGGTACAAAATTTTGTTGTTGTTTGTTCTCTATTTTAAGGTAATTGATGGATGAAGCAAGTTAGTTTCTTTGTACAAAAGTTATGTGCTTCACCATACATTGATGGTGATGATAAATTCCTGAATTGATGCACAAAGGTACTCTGTTTTGTGCTTGGTAGAATGTTAATACGTACATGAACTTTTTGTTGTACATAATTTTCAAGCTTTTCTTCATTTTGCATATTTGTTCATATTGGAATCAATTAGGACATAACCACAAATGTGAGTTTCCTCCATTGTTCACAAATTATTGAGGGATTTAAGTGGTTGTTGCATTACTCAAATTTTTTATGTTAAATCTTACTTTTGGTTTTGAAATTTTGGAAACTTAGAAATGATCAAGGCAATTTTTGAGTACTATGAGTAGAACGACTTTTCCAAAAATCACTTCAAATCACCTTGTGAGTGTGTGATCATTAGAAACCTCTCTTGAGCCTAAAACGAAAAAATATGTATCCGTGAAGCATAAACCCGAACTTTAACCGCTTTGAAGAGCATTTTTTATTTAAGTATTAGTATTGTTGAAGTTGGGGAGATTGGTTCATTGTGAAAAGAGAAGAAGGAATTGTGGGCAAATGCATTCTCAATTGAAATCAAAAATAGATTGAAAAAGAAAGAAAAGGAAAAATAAATGAAAAATCATTAGAGAAAGAAAAAGAAAATTGTAGAAATCAAAAGAAAAAGAGATAGAATGCATTGTGAGAATAATTTGAAAGTTTGAGCAAGAATGGTTATTTAGAAAAGAAAATGCTCTTCATGAATTGTACCCTTTCTTGTTCAATGGCCGTGTACATATGACTCTTGTTTCTTAACCCCGGCCAAGTTACAACCTTTAAAAGTCCTTTTGTGATCTTTGTTTCCATTGTGTTCATTAAATTGTGAGATGATTGCATAAATTGTTTTGGATGTGGCACAATTGCTTATGAGTGTGTTTTGTCCCTTGTATATATTGAGCTTGGCTCATTTGAATAAATTAGGTGATTCCCGTTTGAACATTTATTTGCTTATGATGAGTGCTTGTTATTTATGTTTAGAAGTTAGTTCATTTACATATTTTTATTCTGTCGGAGCTGAGCATTACTTGCAGGCGTATCAATTCGGTTTGAACCATTGATTTTTGTTTGTGTTTTCTTATCTGATTTTCCTCTTTCTTCTAGTCTATTTTCCCTTTGTTTGAGGACAAACAAAGAAACAAGTTGGGGAGAGTTGTTAGGTGCTAAATTGTGTTAATATTTAGTTTAGTTTTTAGCACCTTTTTGTGATCTTTATTTGATAATCGATGCTTTTTCCCATTGTTTCCGGTTAATAACCGTAGTATAGTTAATTACATTATTAGACTTATTTATTTAACTTTTGTGTTTTAATTGAAGGTTTTTACATGGAAAGGTGAAGCTTGGAGCAAGAAAGGCTCCCTAGAAGCAGTTTGTGAAGAAAATGATTTTTGAAGCATGCTTGGAGCCCACTAAGCGCGCTCCTAGCGCGGGGATGGAGCTAGTTACAGAGAGTTGCCCGCTTAGAGCGGTCCTGAGTCCACTAAGCGCGCTTTTAGGTCGGTTTGGCAATAAATGAGGCCGCGCTTAGCGTGGTGCAGCGCGCTTAGCGCGCTCTGCGACCCTCTGCCCCCTTATAAATAGACCTTTCTGTATTTTCCATGGGATCCTTGATATATTTCAGAGCAAAATACATTGTAAACACTGTAGCATCTCATTTTGGAAGATTGGAAGCATCATTCGTCGAGAGATCGTCATTGATGCTTGATATTCTTCTTCATCTTCTTGTTTGTTTAGCTTCCATGAAAATGAAGAGCTAATTTTCCGTTTGTGTCAAGGTTAGATGGTAGATAAACCTTTCTTTTGCATGTATATGTATTGACTCTAGCTTGTGAACTCTTGGATGATGAATGTATAATGAAAAACTTTGTTTCTATGGTTTATTCTTTGTGTTGGTTCATGATTGAGAAATGTGTTCTTACTCTTTACCTAGGTTTTTCATCCATCAATGCACATTGGCTAGAGATAGTTATGTGAGTTGACGTTCACAAAATATTGAGCTTGAATGTTGTCATTTTGATAGTTTGAGTGAGAGATCATCAAAGGATCAAAATGGTAAAACTCACAATATGTGTTAGAGATAAACATATTGGGAGGACATGTGATTGTATTTACCGTCTAAACGAGTTCATTAGCTTTATCGATTATATACGTGCAAAATGGTTTGTCGAACCCTAATCTTGACATGCTTTTTATAAATCGTTAAAAAAAACTTTTTACCGTTATTACTTAAATTTGAATGCAAACATTCCGATTAAAAACAACCAAAACCCCTTGTTACTTTGAAGTTTAAAACGTATACAACTGTAGAATGGCTGCGATATCACGAACAATCTCTGTGGATCGATAACAAAACCCTAACTCTATTTGTATTTCAACAGTGCTTTATTAATTACATGATGATTTTCCATGTATATGTTACTGTCGATTACATGATGCTTTGCCATGTACTTTGTGTTTAAGGATTTTATTTGTTGTTGCTTCTACATGGGATTTTCCATGTATCTATTACTGATCACGATGCTTTGCCGTGAATGTTTGTTGATTTTATCTGTTGACTACATGATGATCTTCCATGTATTTGTTGTTGCTTTGTTGCTCTCACATGCTGCATTCCCATGTGTATTGTGTACTTTATCGATTCTCTTTGTCGATCTTTGCTGTTTACACGATGCTTTGTCGTGTATGTTATTGATTTTTGTTGTCTTAGTCCACAATGCTTTGCCGTGTACTTTCTGTTTGTTGATATCATTTAGCTTGATTCACATGATGTTTTGCCATGAGTATCATGTGATCTCTTGTTTGTTTAACTATACATGATGTTCTTTCCATGTACTATGTCTGTGTCTTTATTTGATGCCATGTACATGATGATTTTCCATGTATCTGTTTCTTTCTCTGACACTTGTGACCTGATCCAAGGAAAGGGAGTGTATGTTAACTTATAGTCATTATGCATGTCCATTGTATGTTTGTTTCTTTGCCTTGCCTGCCTTTGTCTTTCTTTACCCATCTTTTACCCTTTAGCAAACAATTTTAGCCAAAACAAAAAATTTTCAAGAGGTTCCTGTAGAGTACTGTAGATACTTAGGGTGCTAGCACCTTCCCTTAGTATAACCAACCCCCGTATCTTTGATCTCTCTTTGCTTAGCTTTAGGCCTTTCTTTTTGCTTTGCATGTTTACTTAGGGTTTTTGTTCGATAATTTCTCCATTCCTTTGAAAAAAATAAAAGTTCAGTGGTGATATCTTATTTTTACGACTCAAGCTAATCCAATAGGTTTGGTCTCCGATTCTCACCGCGAAAGGTACGTCTTCCCTCAATTCAAAATCGAATTGAGATAGTGCTATTAACCTTTTCTTTGCAAAATCATTTATACAAGAGATGAAGAATGCAAACCCCAAAAATCTTATTGTTTTGTGTTGATTCTTCTACCTCTAACCCTTGATCAAAGCTTCATCAAGTGACCAATAATGCGGCTACAATCCTCTGATTATCCTGAGCGTGCAACTTGTTGAAACCCAAGATTCCCGAACACAATTCATCGTCCCAAGCTACTTCCTTGCAAGGAAACCACCTTGTCCCAAGGCTTTCACTCGGTCGAATTTGTGTTGATGTGATCTTGTCCAAAACCTTCGAATCAATCTGATCTTGAAGGAAAACCCCACCTTGGTTACACCAAACCTAATTCGACGTTATCAAACCTAATCTAGATGGTCACTCAATCGATAAATGATTATGTGTAGTTCAATTGTGTATATGCATAGAAGAAGGGATGAAGATGATGGGCAACTTTGTAAACTGGGTTCGTTTAGGTTTTATTCACTAGGAAACCTTGCCTAGAAGAAGATGCATGTATGAGTATATATAGGTATGTGAAGAAATAGGCAAAAGGAATGCAAAAAGTTGGAGCAAAATTGAAATTTTTGGATGGGAAAAACATATAGGTCGACTAATGGGTCGGCCTATGCTGGTTGTTCAGGTCGGCCTGTGAAGGTCATAGGTCGGCCTATCAGGCAGCTTGTGAGGCGGCCTGTGGGCAGAGCCTACAAGCGTTAATAATCTCCACAAACATTTTAATAACAATGCCAAGTCAAACATTCCAATATGTTTAATGCCAATCCCTCCACACTCTTTTGATTTGCATATTGTATTCCATTAATCCACGAGATGCATTTTTTATCCAGTGTTCCAGACCAAAGGAAATTCATTTGAATAGAAATTAGTTTCTTCACCATTTATCTAGAAGTCTTGAAGAAATATAGGTGGTGAATTGGAAGATTAGTGAGTACGGAATTGATTAGAGTAACTTTCCCCCATTGATAGAAGTTCTCCTTTCCAAGTTGAAAGTTTGGCCCTAAAATAAGAAATAACAGGGTTCCAAAAAGCAACTCTTCTATGATTACCTCTGTCATACCCCAAATTTTGACCACTAAGATTTCCCATCATTGTACAAATTATCATCACAATATGTATGTACCTTTATGCCTCATCAGTCTCCTCAAAGAGGGTTAAGCATTCACTACAAACAAGGATTTGGGTTTCAAGCCCTCTCTGAGCCTTAGACAAAGGATCAATCAAGGAATGACATGATATTCAACTTGTATAAATCTCTCAAACATCCACAATGGATCAAGAGGACTCCCACATCAAGGATCAAGCACAAGGTTGCAGCATTCTGAGTGGATTAAGACTCAAGATCGCCAGTGTCACCAAATTAGGGTTTTGGTCGACCAGGGCCTCCAGATGGAAATTTTCCTCTGGGCATGAGCCAATACTTCAAAACAAGATCCAAAATTCTCCAAGGGACCTCATGGATCCAATCATCAAGTCAAATTAGCATCAGGGGAAGCATTCACAAAAAAATCAGGAATTAGGGTTTCTTGACCTAATTCACCCCTAAGTTGACTTTTGGGACAAAACATGAGCCAAGACCTCAATACATGGTTTGAGGGGCTCTAATAAACTAAATTGATCCATTTGCAACAATGGGTTGATCCAAGAAGTTTGATCCACAAGTTTCAATTTCATCTGAACCACAGTTAGGGTTTTTGAAGAAAAAGTCAAATGTGCCTTTGACTTTTGACCAGGACATGCTCCCAAACCTTGGGACATGATTCAATGCACCCTATAACACCTATGAAATCAATCCATCAAGTTTGATTTAGGTCAAGGACTTGATTTCATAAAGGATCACACCGTTTGGAATTCATCTGATAAAAAGTCAACTGTGCCCAAAAGTCAAAGTTTGACTTTTTGATTTTTTGATCAATTATGGTTCCCTAATCCTAAAATGATGTTAATGTGTGATTGGAATCATCATTCATCAAGAAAAATCAAGAAAAGTGGGATAACTTGTAAAAGGGGTAACCATAAAAAATTTAGAAATTTTCAAAGTTATGGAACAAAGTGGCTAGGGTACCAACTTCCAAGGATCATAACTTGTGATCCAAGCAACCATTTTGGCTGATCAAAAGATAGATTTATAGCTCTCATGGCATACTTTAAAAGTGTCAACTACACCTCATTCTAATTCCTCATGGATTTTAAGTTATGGAGTGACCAAAATGACAAAAACACAAAAATGACATTTTTCCAACACTTAGTGAAATTTTCACTAAGTCAGAATCTGTTTCACTTTTGTCAAAATGTAGGGGCATTTTTCACTTGGATCCAAACAGTGTCAAGACAAACTATGATCACACATATGTTATATCATATGAGAGCTTTCCAAAATGACCAAGAACTCCATCAAATTCCATTTGAGCTAAGAGTTATGACAGTGGCAATATGCCTTGCTGCAACTGTCATGGAAAGGAAGATTTGTGCATTTTGCTCGATTTGATCAAATTGTGCAAATGAAAAACAAGTTTATCCATATGAACACCTCAGGGGGAGACCAAGGAGGAACAAACACTGATCCATAAGCCTCCAAAGTCTTAGGAACTAAAAGTAGCATGCCAAACCTAAAAATGCCTAAAAAGGGGACAAGACTCCAATTTTGTTTTGGAGCATTCAATGGATGCACCAAGGTGGGATGAACTGAGCCTTTTCCAACTGAATGAGTCAAGGATGACCTCTGAACTAGGGAACCAAAGGCTTGTGCTCTAACCTCTAGTCAATGGCTAGAGGAGACTTAAGATTCCAAAGTGATGCAATTGGACAATGAGCTGCTGCAATTGCCATTCACTATTACTTTCAAAACAAACTTGCTCTACTATAAATAGAGCTCATTTGTGCTCAGTTTAAGTACACCAAAGGCCTACAACACTTGCCTTTCTCAAAATCATCTTCTCACTCTCAAAAATGCCTTTCTTAGCAAGTCACTATCGAATTTTTCAGTTGAGAGCAATTCCACTCAAACCAATTGCTCTAGCACCTCATAAACATCATATGTGAGCTGATCAAACACTAAACACATAAATGTAACACTGATTTCTCAGAATCACCAGCCAGTTGCTCAAGTTTTCAACCAAGTTGCAGTTAAGATGCCATGAAGTGATCCAACCATTTCCAATCGAGTCCAAGCATTCAAACACACTCCATATGGTGTAGGGAAGCTGTTCAGATCATCACAACTCATCTGTAACACCTCCAACTCAAAAATCACATTGCTCTTGCTGTCACGACCTTCAAGTAAGCCTAAACTTGGTCATCTCTTAATCTATGCATATTTCCTCGCATAATACTTTTGCCAAATGTTCATAATCATGCATAGAATGTTTCCCCTCAATTACTTGCTTTGTTTGAATCGTGTATCAAAATTCTCAGCCTTCATGCAAATTTTAGGGTTCTTGAGGTTTTGTCTTGATTTCTTATTCCATGCTTAAAATAAATGAAATTAAAGACCATAGACATGATCGTGAGGTGAAAACGAGCATATTGATATGTGGATTGTGTGATTTCATCAAGTATCCAGTGAGATTAGATAGAAAATACAAATCTGAGCAAAACTCCCTTCGCGCGTGTTCTTGGCCCATGTTCTTGGCGCCTTTTTCACAAATTTGAATATTTGAATTTTGTGATTTTATTTAATTGATTCAAAAATTAATTTCTCTCGGAGTTTTAATGATTTTGAGTTGATTCTTTTTTTTTATAATTCACAAAAATGTTAAAATATTTTATTTTTCTAAAAAGTCCCAAAAATATTATTTATTTCCTATACTTGATATTTTTGCAAAGAATTAATCTTTTATTTGTTTTTTAACATTTAAAATATTTTTTACTCCTTGATTTTCCAAATTTAATTGGTTTCCAATCATTTTGTGGATATAAACATGATTTTTGAAACATTGATCCAAGATCACCACTCATTTTTCACATGTTTTCAATACTTTTTATTAATTTTTTAACAAAATTAATTCCTTTTTAAACAAAAGTAGGGTTTTGATTAATTCAACCCTCATCAAACTTTTTAAAACACTCATGGGCCTCTAATAGAGTGTAAGACCCAATCCCCTTTAACCAAAACCATTTTTAGGCCTCAGATATTGTATAAGTCCCAACACGAAAAAATCTCGACGCGATCGCCAGTTTAAAAACACCAATGGGCTTTTCCTTGAGTTGTAAGCCCCATCACTTGTACAAAAACACTTTTGGGCCTCTAATAGAGTGTAAGACCCAACCCCTTTGTAAATAATACCTTTGGGCCTCACACATTGTATAAGTCCCTCTGTATATTTTCAAACGTTCGGCGCGATCGTCGCCTTTTTAACAAAAATCATCTGGGCTTCTCCTTGAGCTATAAGACCCGTCTTTATTCATTTTCAAACTCTTTGGGCCTCTAATAGAGTGTAAAACCCAGCCCCTTTTTGAAACCAAAATGATTTGGGCCTCATATGTTGTATAAGACCCACTGTGTTTTCAAAAACCTCGGTGCAATCGCCGTTTTCAAACAAATAACCCCGGGCCTCTCCTTGAGTTGTAAGCCCCATCTCTTGTACAAAAATAAATCTTTGGGCGTCTAATAGAGTGTAAGACCCATCCCCTTGTACATAAAAACTTTTTGGGCCTCACATATTGTATAAGTTCCTCTGTACAGTTTTCAAAACAACGGTGCAATCATCGTTAAAACTCGGGCCTCTCCTTGAGCTGTAAGCCCCAACAATCTTTTCAAAGCACTTTCTCCTTTGATTTTGAATTCAAATATATGTTGTTATCAAAACTTTCTTTAGTTTCTTTGTTGAATAACTAACAAAACAACATGGAAGCTCTACAACAGATAAGTGTTTATCCGCTTTCAGTTACCGTTTTCATATATATATAACTGTATTGTGGGGCAGCTTCACTGTAAGTCTTCTTTCACATCCTTTTAAATACTCGTCATATATCAACTGTATATATACTAGTATAGTTATTTAGAGTTTTCCCCGTCAACTACGTCTAGAACTAGGTAAAGCCCTGTTGGTCACTCTCGAATATAAACAAAACTAGATCCCCATAGGATTCCAGATATAGTCTTCCCTTCTCTTGGGGTTAAATAATATGGAACAAAGAGAAAGGCAGTATTCTCGGTGAACCTTTTCTCAGACTGTCACCCTTAGAAATTGTCAAAGAAACTCTACTCTCCAGAGTTGATCTATTCTCTGTGAATAGCATCTCTTGAGTTTCTTCCAAATTCTCGAACTTTCCTGGAATGATCTCTTCTCTGTGAATTGCATTTCTTGAACTTCTCTTGGTTTGGGGACCCACAGGCTTCCTAAAAGCATCCCCGCCTCCTCTTGGGCATTGTACAAGGACCCTTCGGTTTCTTAAAAGCTCTCATGCCTTCTCTTGGGCTTCGTACAAGGACCTTCACGACCTCCTAAAGGTATAGGATAAAACTTAGTCATCCTCCGTTAGAGCTGTCTTTCTAAAAAGAGTCAAAACCTTCAGACCAATTTTAGGGTTGATACTCCTCCCTTAAACGAGTCGGTCTCCTCTTGGGTATCATACAAAAGATAAAACTCTACCAGTATACTTGGACAGTCTAATTCCCTTTGAGTCTCAAAGACATTCTCAAGTCCCTGTCAAACATAGGAGAAACCCTGGATTCTGGATTAATCTCCAGCCGAGTTTGAACTTTGCGGGTTCTTAGACCCCGTCTTTCTCCCCAAATTCCCCAACCCGGGTCAGATAACACTATCTCAAACCAAAGCCTCAAGGTTTCTGATCTATCAATTCCTTTCGCATTCCCTTGCAAGGATTGATTCCCTTCTTGGACCTGTCTCGGGATCTCAGGAATCCCCAGCAGAAGTATAACCTCCTCTTAGGCTTTGTATAATGATCCTTCCTCAGCGAAGTCAGCCTCCTCTTGGGCTTTGTATAATGATTCCCCCTAGCGGATTTAACCTTTTCAGACTCTCTTGTTGAGTCCATCACTTTTCAAGACTCTCTTGTTGAGTCACTTTCCTTTTAGCCTCTATCTCGGGTTTCGTACGAGACAACAAATCACTCTCTTGTTGAGTATAAAAGACTCTCTTGTTGAGTCAACCTTTTTAGCCTCTGTCTTGGGCTTCGTATAAGACAGATAAAAGTACTCTCTTGTTGAGTCAAACCTTTTTAGCCTCCGTCTTGGGCTTCGTACAAGACATATTAAAGCACTCTCTTGTTGAGTCAGTCACTTGTTAGTACTCTCTTGTTGAGTCAACCCTTTTAGCCTCTATCTCGGGCTTCGTACGAGACAAATAATAAACAACCTCTTGTTGGGTCAATAGCCTCCTCTTAGGCTTTATAGAGAAACCCCCGGTTGAGTCAATCAACCTTTTAGCATCAAACTTGTGCTTTGATCAAGACACACAAAAAATCAACAATCCCTCTTTAGAGATACCAAATTTTCTCTCAGTCAAACCTTTTAGCTTCAATCTTGGGCTTTGAACAAGGCAAAAAAAACCCTTCAGCTTCATATCTTGGGCTTTGAACAAGATACAAATCACTTTTAGCTTCAATCTTGGGCTTTGAACAAGACACCAAAACATCTTTTTCCTCCCTTAAAATAGGAGGGAACTACGATCGCTCTGATTTCCCTGTTTCGTTAAACAGGAATACGTAGGCATAAGATTGCGAAATCTTAGCAAGCATACTAATCAAAAACTTAAAGTCCAGTACCTCTGTCAATCAACCAAAAGCATCAGATCTAAACACCTTACCAAAAACTTCGCAAATAATCCAGACACTGTATTCTTAAGCAATATAACCTAAGACAGACCCCCTTTTTGATAGCATCTGTAAACCAACAGTCATCTGTTTAAACTCGGTATGCAAGCAGGGTTAATTGGAGACATCTATTTCCCTTCCTTAATCAACTTCACAGGACAAAAAATGAATCGAACTGTAGTTCCAAAGCGATAGTGATTCGAAACCACAAAAATCGCGCTACAACCTCCCACACTTAATCCAAGAAACTTTCAAGGAGGCACATTCGTTCTGCACATAAGAAAAGATTTTGCAGCCTGAACGAGTAAAGGGTCAAAACCTACACCAAACAAACAACTCTTAGTAAAATAAATCTTCAAACCCGTTACCAATTCAAAACCTCATAGAATTGACTTGATGCCCCATAGAATAGACCACTCATTGTCGCAAACCAAGAGAGTGTCATCCCCGAATTGTAGTATGCTTATAGAATTCCCTCCATCCAATTTGAATCCCTTCAAGATATCTAATGAGGCAACCCTTCTTACCAAAACTGTCAAAGCTTCAACAACCATAGAGAAGAGGAATGGTGAAAGTGGATCTCCTTGTTTTAGCCCCCTTGTCGCCTTAAAGTCCAATGTAGTACTCCTATTTAATAGGAAAAATTGGTAACTATTAAAAACACCTCCCCTAATCCATTTCAACCACAAGTTTCCAAACCCCATAGCCAATAGTATATTCTCTAAGAACTCCCACTCCACACAATCATATGATTTTGCGAAATCTACTTTAAATATCATTCAATTCCTTTTCCTCTTTCTTTCCAAATCTTAAATCTCATTTGCAACAACTACACCATCTTGTAATTGTCTTCCCAGGATGATTGTTGTTTGTGACCGTGAAATTAACCTTCCTATAACTCGGTTTAGTCTTGAAGATAAAATCTTTGAGATAATTTTAAGAACACAACCAATTAAGCTAATAGGTATATACTCATCTAACCTTTGAGTACTATCCACCTTAGGCACTAAAGAAATGAACGAGGATACCAAAGCTTTTGGCAAAGAAGTTGTTCTATGAAATTCTTGCACACACTTGGATACATCTTCCCCCACCACATCCCAACAATGCTTCAAAACGTTTAAATTAAAGTCATATGGGCCAGGGCTTTTATTCCCTCCACACCCAAAAACTTCCTCATGAATTTCCTCCTCTGTGAATTCCAACTCTAAACTCTTACTTTCTACTTCAGTAAGTTTCTCAACACCCTCCTGTCATACCCTAATTTTTTCCTACCTGTATAATATTACCCTCATCTGTGTTTCTGTTGTTTATGTTTACTAACCTTATTCAAAATCCAAAATATGTGTTATTGCTTTCATTTTCCTTGTTGTCTAAGCTCAGGTTGTGCAAGTTGGCTACCAAGGTTTAAGCAAGGCTATCAGGTCAGGTGTGTAGGCAGTGATGATTAAAATTCAGATGAGTTTGACCTAATCTTGGTAAAAAAAGATGAGTTTGCTTCATCCTCAAGTTATCTGTATCATGAATCTGAAGAATCAATTAGGGATCAAAATCAGGGTTTTGTGCAAGTTCAAATTCATTTGACAAGGTCAAGTTGTAGAATATTCAGTGCATTTGGTCTCATATTTCAAATCATCGCAAGTAATGCTTATATGTGTTTGAGGCATAGGTTCAAGAGAATTAAATATGGCATCATTTATTCACAATCAAAGTTCAAGATTGATCTGTTATTGGTTCATGTTTGATTCATTTTCTTAAGCATTGATTCAATATTTTAGTCCATTCAATTAAAATGTTCAAAGATGTTTGGAATTTGCTCTTAGTGTGATTCTTGAATTCATTTTAACCTTGATATCAAATTGGAAATACAGGGTTTGATTATCATATCTCGTCATGGATTCAAGCAAGTTCCAAATGACAAGATGATTCAAACATGATTCAAGATTTGGAGGTGCGAATAAGGTTCAATGTTCATTACAATTGCAATACAAGCCCATTACGACAAGTTACATTACAAAATACACCACAAAAGTTCTACCAAATATAAGTTCTTGATGTTCTACACAAAAGATTAAGGTCCAATTCAAACTATTTCACAAAAATACAACAAAACATCCATGTTATTACAAAAAATAAAAAGCTCACCATCATTTACCCATAAAACAAAATCCATTACCACAAAAAATATAAGATAGGCCCATTATATTTCATTACAACAAAAATTTCCAAAAACGAAATAAGAAAGCTCATGGAAGATCTACTACACGACCCAAATCTTCAGCCACAGGAAGTCATAACAAGCCAAAGCTAAGAAAACTAAGTTATTTTCATGCTACTACTACAATCAAGCAAGCCACAACGAACGCTGCAAAACTTCACCAAGCCTCTTGCCATAGTAAAACCCACACAAGCTACAATATAAGCTGCTTCATAATTGACACACACATGATTAAAAAAAAGCCACACTGCACCAAACTTTCCCAAGCCATGTAAAGCCAACACACACCAGCCCTCAACTTCCAGCCATAACACCACACGACAAGTTCCTTGAAGCCAAAGGAAAATTTCATCAGCTGCAAACAAGCCAAGAAAAAACGAATACATCAAGTTTCCATGACCCCACAATGATTACACAACAAATTGTCACAACAGAAAATGAAAACGCATCACAACCTCAAACTTTTTCCTCCACAATTCACGGATCGATATTTTCCTTGTACCCTTTCATAACCATATTTTCATAACCTCTTTCACACATTTTTTGACAACCTCTCAACAAATATTCTTCCTCCCTTTCCACCACAAACAAATCAAACCAATTCCTGTTCACACATACACTACTTGCACAACCATTTTCAAAAACTTCTCAAAACCAAAACTTCCACCTTTTTCAACCTTAAGCAAACCATCTGCAAAAATCTTCTTCAACCTCTGCAAAACCATTATACGCACAACCATATACCATTCCACACAAACCTCTGTTCATCTTTCTCTTTGCACGAACCCTTCACTACAAATCCTCACAAACCTCTAAAACTTCAAACAAATCTTCACCACTCTTCAAAACATAAATCTTCTTCCCCTATTTCACACCTTCAATCCGCCTCAAAAATACACATCAACTGAAATCGTGGCCAAAGAGAGAAACGAAGAAGGAGACAGGAAAATATGCGATTGAAAGAAAAGGAACTGCGAGCGAGATTGAAAGATGAAAAACGAACCGCGATTTGAAACAAATCGAGAGGGATTTAAGAAAAAAGGAAAGTTGTATGTGTTTGTTTTGATGAAGAAGAACGATATTGTGTGAGAGAATAAAGAGGAAGGTTAGCGCAAAAATGGTGGAAGCAAGGTCAAAAGAATCGTGATGTGTACTGACCTTCATTTTGTTGATTCTCTTTAAAGCCTTGTTTATTTTTATTATTGTTTTTCAGACATGGGCTCAACCCAATCTAATTTCCTTCTACACCTCCAATAAACCGTGCACTCCCCCTTCTCTTCTTACATTTTTAAGTGTGTTTTTAATTTCCTTTGTTTCTATTCTTTTAAATCATTTTTCATTTTTCATTTTTTTTCTTCCTTGATTCTTTATTTATTTCTTTTACTTTGGTAGTTATCTTTGGATGTTCATTTTGATAATGATTTTGTGATTCTCTTCTTTATCATTTTGTTTTTTTTTTTAATTTTATTTTCATTTTGATTTTTGGTCAATGAGATCTTGGTTATCATAGAGGAATGGTTGCAAGGTTGATGAATAACCATTTGGATCATTCTTGACACTTTTATGCATTGATAAGTTGCCCTTGATTAATCATTTGACACTCTTGATTAAAGATGAGGTCGTTCCCTTCTTTTCTTTTTGTGTGTCATGGCTTTAGGAGAATGATTTACATATCATCTCTCTAGCATGTCTTAACACCAATATTGTTATTGACCGGCCTCCCATAGTATGATCTTCCTCATAGATTGTGCTATGATTGCTTAACATAGCGTTAAATTGGTCCCGACTCGAGAAAGTGATCATCCGATCAATAACCATTAATTACTAACTTCTGACTTTACTTTCTGATCTTTACTTTTTTGCTATTTACATTTTGTCGTTTACTTTCCGTCATTTACTTTATTGCTATTATTATTCATTGTTCATTGATCATTATGTCATTTGCTTCTTCTTTGATTCTTCATCCGATGAAAACACAAAAACATGATAAAAATAACTCAAACGCTAAAAGACACTGATTCTGGACTATGGTTACTATCCCTTGCATGGAGTTTTGGACCTTGTAACTAAACCCTAGCAAAAGAAGACATGGAGCTGGATTTTGTATCTTTCTTTGTCTTATCTTAGGAAATCATTGCACATCATTCATAGCTTACTCTTGGGCTTTCTTACAATGAGACTTATTCGATCAATTAATTCTAGTTGGTTGTTTATAAGACTAACCCATTTTGCTAGTACATGTGAAGTTTATTTTTTGGGTTGTGTGTTAATCCCCATTTGGAAAAATGTATCCCCACTCCCATGATGTGTAATAGTTTTACCGCTTTTCCTTTGTTTTCTTTTGCGCCTAGGTAGTCTCTAATGCAAGAATAAAATCAATCCCCACTTTTCAAAGAAGACAAATAAGCTTGATCCAAAGTCAAGCATTTTTCATAAAAAAACAAATTCTATAGGATTTCCATCACCCTTAACCAAGCCCAAAGCATTCTTGATCCATATATCAAGCCATATCCCATTTTTGTAAGTCGACTTCTTTATGCGTCGCCATCAACCTTCCCCATTTCCATTTCAAACATTTTTTTCAACATCATCCCGTGATAAAACCCTTGATCCAAAGTCAAGTGGCATTTTCTCGAATAAACTTCAAAAACACAATAAAAGACGATTAAGATTGCGTGCCACGAGCCTTAAGTGGTGAAGAAGGGGTGAGAATGGAGCTTTCCTACACCCACTCTGATTATTTCGACACAAGATATTTGGCTTGGTAGCTTGAAATATTCACCTCTACCCATAGTCTTTAGCGTGATCCAAATCAAGAACAATCTTCTCAAAACCCTAAAATCAACATCAACACATCAAACTTGTCTTTTCTCGCCCCCGTGCGATTGAAACTTCTCAAAACAATAAGTCATCGCACCCGTGCGATCCATAACTCAAACACTTTTCTCAAAGAACATTGTCTAGTCACTTCTATCGTGCATATAAACTAGTGATTCAGCCTCCTCTAGTGAACAGACAAGCCAGCGTTTAGCTGTTAGAATGCGACCTAAACACTCGTTCATTAAAAAGACACACACCAACCAACCGTAGTCCCTTGAACTACGATTACTCTACTTCCTCATTACACTATGAGGGTACGTAGGCATAGGATTTCGAAATCCTAATGAGCTAACTTTTCTTTTTTTTCTATCCAAACCTTTCTCCCGTAGTCCTCCAAACTACGGACGCTCTGGTTTCTCATTTCTCAATGAGAATACGTAGGCACAATGGCCCCAATCCTTAGCAAGTACCCTTTGTATATAACCATCCATTTTTCCTTTTAGTGTTTTCCTTTCCTTTACCTTTAACTATTTTATCATTCGAAGAAAGTGAATAAACATGTGATAACATTCAATCATAAATCTAACTAAGAGGTTCCCGTTGAGTACAACAGACGTGAGGGATGTTAATACCTCCCTCTTGCGTAATCGACTCCCGAATCTAGAATTTGGTTGTGATGACCATGTTCTTTCCTTAAAGGTTTTATCGATATTTTTCTATTCCTTCTTGGAATGAATAAAGTTTGGTGGCGACTCTGTTCGAACTAGTTTTTTCCGCATCCATCACGAAGGATCGAAATTTTTGAGGTACGACACCTCCAAATCTATGATAGATCTTATGACTTGAAAACTTTGGAATCTGAGCTTAAAGAAATCTTGTGTGGCTTCCTTGATACCACAAACATCTTCAATCATAGTACCTCCTACATTGAGTGATGTGATTGCATTTACCCTGAATCTGTCCTTTAGTGAAAAAGACATTTATGCTCCATTACATGGAAAAAAAATTGGGTCTTGTAATTATCATAAAATACAATAATATATGAGCTTAAAGTGTGTCATCTAAGAGGATTTTATGAGCCATGTAATCAACGGACGGTGGAAAATTTTACCCAATACTCTAATAATTATTCCTTATAATTTATATAATTTGATTAAAATACCAAAATAAATAAGGGTTAAATATGTATAAGGTCCCTTAAAATAACCCAACATTCAAGTTTGGTCCCTCTAAATATTTTCTTCAAGGTTTGGTCCTCCAAAAGTTTTCCGTTTGTAACTCTAGTCCCTCCCGTTAGTTTTCACTAACGGAGGATGATGTGGCATGCCACATTGAGATTTTTTGATGACATGGCTTACATGTGGCAATGCCAACGTGGCAAAAAATGCTGACATGTATGCCACGTGTCAATTGTTTCAATTTTAATTTTTTATATATTAATATCATATTTAAATCCAGAATGGTAGCTAATCTGCAGCTACTTCGTAGCTAATTCGTAGTTAATCTCTAGCTAATTTAAACACAGCATTCTAATAATTTGTAGCTAATTCATAGCTAATCTCTAGCTAATTTAAAACCTTGTCATACTTTATGCATACTGGCCCTGCAACAATAATAGTTCAAAACCTCACTTTTCAACTAAAACAGAATTTGAGCTTTTAAATCTCTACATCAATAATAGTTTAAAACCAATACAAATATAAACTGCTAGAAAGAGGGTATCTGCAACAAGGATTGATATTTTCCTTTCAAATCTATCATTGATCCATCCACCAACTACAGCTCCTATGATTGCTCCAGCTATGGCTGTACTCACTATTGCTTCCTGTTACATTTTTTCCATCATCATCATCATTATAAGTTCACTATTCATCCTAACAATTTATCAAGAAACAATTCATCCTAACAATCAATTATTAACAAAAATTTATACATCATTTCTCACCTTGATTAAGTAGTAGAACCATGTCACTGTCAATAACAGAACCTGCTATAAGAGAATGCAGAACCGTGCAAAAATACAGCCAAGGCCAAAAATGATAAAAATCTCCTAAATTTGTCTATAAACTTTATAAATTAATAGCATCAAAAGAAATTAACTCGTTAGAAATATCTATGATGTAACAGCCAAATTGGTTTAAGTAGTGTTGCTCTAAGTAAGCATGAAATGATAAGCTTGATCTCTAAGTAGTTGACAAGAATGTGATAATACGTGATTGAATTTATTTCCTGGCTTAAATGATAAGCTTTCATTAAAATACTAGCAACTTTTAGAACATATTTGATTGCAATAAAGTTAATTGCTCCTAAAGTTTCTGCAACATTAGGTTGTTGAGAAAATTAATAAACATGAAAGTGGCTTCATTGAAGAACAAACAATGTCATATACAAAGAAGATATAAACAATTGAAAAATGAAAAATGAAAAATGAAAATTGAAAAATGTCAGATACAAACAATGTCAGCAGCTGCATCTTCTTTGAAGAATAAACAATGTCAGATACAAACAATGTCAGCAGCTGCATCTTCTTTGCCAGCAGGCTTCTCATCAGCCACATTCTTTTCAGTTACATTAGCAACTTCATCAGTCACCCTAAGCAAATTGAAAAATGAAAAGAACATATAAACAATGAACACAAATTTAAAGCAAAAATAATCTACAGGAGAAGACTCCTGAAAGAGAATTGTCTCCAGGAGAAGACTTATAGGCTTACGCAGGAAAAATAGTCTCTAGATCCTTTGTGAAAGCACTTATCAACCACATCACTTATCCAGGAGAAGACTTATCATACATTTCTAGTAGATTTTCAAACATCATGAAAAAGCACTTATCAACCACAGCAAGAGGCAAGCTGCGAGCATTAGGAATAGAATGTTAAGATCAAGATGCATTATGCATTCAAGTGCATATGATAATCAACTGACCTGATAAATCCTATAACAACACATATGAGCCACTGCTTCCAATTAAGCTTGACTGTTTTAGTGAAATTTCTAAGAAATTCAATGATGACAATCTGAAAAAATAGTGAAAACGTTTATCGTAGTCTCTACTATTTCATAAATAAAGTCAAACAACCACAGAGGACTTGTAACAAGACTCACCTAGATTACTATAGTTAATCCCACTATCCCCATAAATAGGTAGTTTACACATCGGTGCAACAAGAACGACGCCATCCCATGACTTAGGTTGTTTAAGGTGCATCTTTAAAGCAACAGCTCCTCCCATGGATTGTCCAAAGAGGAAGCTTGGAAGAGAACAAAATTCTGGATTTTCTGCTATAAAATGAACCAAAACTTTTGTAAAGATATAGTTTTGTGACAAGAAATTAATTATACTACAGAAGATTTGCAGTGTTCAATTTCGAGATGGTGTTAACTACATTCAAGACATAGTTCTATGCAAGTTTAGATACCTTTGGTTTTGGAGTAAAGATCGATGACATCATCAACTAGCAAATCGAAACTAGGAATATAGAAATGGAGACCTTCTGAAAGACCAAATCCTGGGTAATCCATAGCAAACACTCCATATCCAGCACATGCCAATTTTCTAGTTATTCCTGCAAATAATTTCATGATATGATTGAGTTGGTAATCGACAATGTAACTTATTGCGATACTCGTAGCAACCAAAACTTAACTCTCTCTGATTCTCTTTCAATCACATCACTCACTCTCACTACAAACAAACCAAACACAACAAAAAACACGTGATTCAAAATCACAGTCAAATCTATACTACACAAATGAAAACTTCAAATAACAGACCGACAAAGCTTATGTGAAAACAATTGCAGTCAACAAACCCTCCAAAATCACAATGTTTTAACCACAATTTCAATTGTTGACCAAATTTAAAACCCTAATAAAAAACCAAAATCCCAATCCAAGGCGGAAATTAAAAATCCTAAACACAAAATAACACCCAAACGAAGAAAAAAGCACATACTTGCGCTTGAGATGGCACAGAGCACGATTCGTATAATAAATTGGAATATTAGGGCAACACGTTATTGCTTGTAAAAAACAACAAAAGAAAAACCCATACAAAGTTTGGATTGGGCTTCATTGACATTTAATTTGATTTTGGAGTTTTAGGTTTCATAGTTCGTTTGGTTCGATTTAGGGAGATGATGAGGAATTAAATAAAGTTGACATTTAATTTACACGTATGAAATGTTTTATAAAGAAAAAAATTATTTTATAATATTTCTGACGTGGCAAATAAATGATACACACATGGCATGCCACATCATCCTCCGTTAGTGGAAACTAACGGGAGGGACTAGAGTTAGGGACGGAAAACTTTGGGAGGACCAAAGTTTGAAGGAAATTTTTTTAGGGACTAAACCTCAAAGTTGAGTTATTTTCAGGGACCTAATACTTATTTAACCCAATAAATAATTTATGTTTGAAAAAATAATAATAAAAAAATAACATTCCGGATAACTTTTAGGTAAGTTATCGGTGGGTCTAAAACAAAATGAATTTAAGAATCACAAAAAAAATTGTGACATAAAGTGAACGAACCTAAAATATTATGCTATTCAACTCACTTTTTTTTCTAGAATAGAATATATTTTATAATATTCCCAATGTAATATCATATTTTAAATGTAATTAATACGTTGAGTTGTATACTTTACTATATAATGCATCTCTCATAGTGTTATTCAGTCACACGGTTTACTCAAATATCTTTTAGTTTCTCATATTGCAATACTAACAACTTCACTTTTAACCACAGTTTTAAATAGTTGTCTAAAGTAAAAAAAATTATAAAAACTAAACCATAAGAAAATTTTAACTAAGTTATCCGGTAGTCTAAAGAAAAACAATTTTTGACAACTTTAAAAAACAGTGGGTTAAAGTGAATAACATAAAGTCTTACGCAATTCATCCGTCTTTTTTTTTACAAACTACATCACTTTTAGCCACAGGTTTAAACCGTTGTCTAAAGACAAAAATTTTGAAAATAAAATAAATCATCAGAAAATTTTAACTAAGTTATCCATTGAACAATTTGAAAAATACTGGAAAACTTATAACTAAGTTATCCAATAATCATATAATCCTACCAAAATACTTGATTTCAAGTTATTTGTTGAAGATAAATTACATATCTGATTATTACGTAAAGTTTTTCCGATAAACTAGTGTAGGGGTATAAAATTCTCCAATTTTAAAAAATTGAATACTAAGTAAAAAATGATATTATTTGAATATTTTGATAAATGTTGGTGTGTATGGATAAATGTAGGGGTAAAGGATAAAGTTTTATGGACAATGGATTGTTCTCAATTTTTTCAAATAGTGAAAGATTCATTCCTGAAAATTTTACCCCATACTCCAACAATTATCTCTCCACCCCTATAATTCATTTGATTTAACCAAAATGCCCTTATATTATATCTGGAAAAAAAATTAAAAATTGTGAAAAACAATAGGCAACAATGTAAAACCGTGGCCTAAAGTAAAAAAAACGGATTGTGTATCCTCTAGAAGAAGTCTTTATACAAAGTTATCTGTTCAATATTATATTAGAAAAAAATTGCATTCATATTCATTTATAAAGAAGTTATCCAAAACTTACAACAAAAATGAGTTTACACGACACTGTAGCCTAAAGTGAATTAAATTATTTCAGTTGCCTTATTTGCCTTTTGGGGGTGATCGGGCAATTGATTTAAGTGTTGTCTGTTTAATTTTGACAACAGTTTTAAAACCGCTGTCTAATAATAAACAAACTATCGAAAAACTTATAATAAGATATTCGATGAACGAAAATTTGGTAAAAAATTATAATATTGAAAACTGATAACAAGTTATCCGGTGAACAAAATTTTGGTAAAAAATTATAATACAGAAAAACTTATAACAAATTATTCGATGAACAAAATTTTAATAAAAAAATTATAATATCGAAAAACTTATTGCAGATTATTTGGTGAAGAGAAATTATGTACCGAAAGTCTTTAAGCGACGTTTTCTGGTACTCGGTGTAGGGATACAAAAATTTTCAATTTAAAAAATAAATAAATAAAAGGGTATAATTGGAATATTTTGAAAAATATAAAGGTAGAGGGATAATTATTGGAGTATGGGTAAAGTTTTCTTGATTCCCGTTTGTTTTAATTATTTTAAAATTTTATTTTTACATAGTTTTATTTTTGTTTTAAAAAAGTTATAATTTTTTTTTTTAAAAAGCTTTACATAAAAAATTAATATAAATATTTTTTTAAATATAATTTTAGGTATATTTTCTTATTTTACAAAAAATTTGTTTAACCACTTTTTTGAATATTAAAATTTTAAAAATTACTTAAATTAAAATCTATTTTAAATAATTTTTTATAAAGATTATTTCTAAAATACATCTTTTAGTGTAAAAAAAAAAAGAATCTATTTTAAATAATTTCTTCAAAAAAATATTTTTGAAATACATCTTTTTAAAAAAATTGTGATT
Source organism: Lathyrus tuberosus (assembly GCA_022829125.1). Lineage (NCBI taxonomy): Eukaryota > Viridiplantae > Streptophyta > Magnoliopsida > Fabales > Fabaceae > Lathyrus > Lathyrus tuberosus. Next base: position 2,359,228 of record JALAZF010000115.1, on the reverse strand, counting down.
ATGATTATGTTTTAATCTTTTTAAATGTATATTTTATATTACTTTATATTAAAATTATTTTTTTAACTTATAAAAATGATTCTAAATTTTTTTCATAACTTATAATTTTTTTTTAAATCAGATGATACAAATAAATAGATAATTAATGAATGAAAAAGTAGAAAATAGCTAAAAAAAATTACACTATTGAGAAAGTAAAAATATTTAAAGATTACACATTAATATTATCATATTATATTACAAAGTTACTCAATCAGATTTTACCATGACATCACTTTGCTATATTTTTTTTGTTACAACACCTCACTAAACATCTATATGATGAAATCCGATTAGATAACTCTGCACAAAATTTCTACATATCATTGCATACTCTTTAAACCACTTATTTGAATGCTAATTTTATTCATCTTCATTTGAAAACATATCAGTTGTAAGCGGTACTAACATAACTCTTGACAACATTTTCCAACAAAATTTGCAACACTTTGGTGTTTGTTGGACCAACATACCTAGGTGTCTTGAACTGACTTACAGATGCACCTCTTTGAATATGATTTTCAAGAATCTTTTGGAATGTTCCTTTCCTAACCATTCGGAGTTCAAGATCATCAATAGCTTTGGTGTTTCTAGAAATAACATAGCCACGATCAATAAATGACTTGTCCATTACGTTACAACACTCAGCAAGCACTTCATCACTTGCTTCACCTCTAATTTCCCAAAAGATAACATAGTGTCCAGGTTCTTTAGATAAATCAATGTAGCTAGTGTAATCGATCAACTCTATTTTCTCCTCATCTAAAAACTTGGATGCTGCTTCTACTGATAGTTGTAAATCAGTCTCAGTGACCTTGTCAATGTTGATTGTAAGCAAAAGACCACCCCTGCGGATAAACTTGATTTCTGGAGTTGAGTTATGGAATCCCATGACCTTTACCACATCTCCTAGTCTATACCTGTATAAACCTGCATGTTATCCAATATTATAAGATTTAGGATTTAGAGTTTAGTTATAGTTTATAACTAATATAATTATACTTAAACTGATGATTTATTTTATTTTGTAATAAAAAAAATATGTTGTTAAAGAATTCGGTACCTGCAGGATTGGTGATAACGATCTCATACTCCTCACCAATCTTCACATCAGTTAAACCGACTGGATCAAGTTCTACCTGTGTTCCATCAAGTTGTGCGATTGGAATGAATTCAAAGTATGCAATTTGAGGAAGAACAGCATATGTAGCAAATTCAGGAGCTACTCTAGGATTTACGTTTGAACCAATCCATCCTTCAGAAGCGCCATACTCGGAAGTCAACAAAGGAACTTCTCCAGCATAGTGTCTCAATTTGCTCAAATAAGTCTCCATTGAACCTGTCATGATCCCTTGAATATACTTAACATTAGGAAAAAGCTCGGGTAACAATCCGTACCAATTGTTTAATCCTCTGCATTTCTTGTGGATCAAGTTAGCTAGTTCAGGATTTGGTTTCAACAATTCGGACATAGCATCTCTAATGGACGGAACTGTGATTCTGCTGCTAAGAACACCTTTTTTGATATCGTTAACAAGTTCTTCCCAATCTTGTTCGAATGCTCTGAAAGCAAAGACAATGTTGTGTCCAAATGTTGATGCAATTGAGTGAATTTCCTCTCTGAAAAGAAGTCCGCATAAGAGGTGACAGTAGAGTGATTGGTGAAAATCAGGACTGAAAATTACACCATCTGGACTGCAGCTTGGAGATTTTAGAGCCTGTAATAAAGGCTTGAATCCTGGACTTTTGAATAAATGTCCTGTGGCTGGTCCATATATCACACCCCCTTTTCTTTGTGTAAAATTGCTGCTGTAGATAAAGTTTAAAGCCTTTCCATCTTGGATAGGAAACTCCCTATAAAAATAACACCATGTGTCATGTGTATCATGTCGATGTCAGACATTGCCACGTATGCAACATCAAACACTCTTTCAATTCGAAATTTCAATTCGAAGTGTCAGTGCTACATAGCAAAAAATAATACTACATGACATGATGTTGAATAATTAATAATAATACCTGTTTCTATAGGCAAAAGAGGTTTGATAAATCTGCACTGAGGTGTCAAACACTTCATCATTCCATGGAATATATTTTTGTTTTCCTTGACTAGTACCTGAACTGCAAGAACGTAACACTTTTTTCAATATTAAAATACTTCCTATTTTATAAAATTCAAATGAGAAAATAAATAAATAAATAAAACACCTTCCGGACATAATTGTGATTGGCTTTCCGGTGAGAATAGGAGAAAAATCACCATCAATCATTCTTTCGATATAAGGCTCCAAATCTTTGTAAATGACCAATGGAACACAAGCCTTGTAACTTTCAGGATCAGTTCTTCCATTCAGTCCTAATTTCTGTAAATATTCTGTTGATGCATTTTCTTCCAAAATCTTTCTCAATGTCTCCTTTTGAACATTTTCAGCATTTTTTGTTATTCTCTCAAATTCTTCAATCACTTTTTCAAAGTCAATTATTTTAATTTCTTCTCCCATTTTCACACTCCTACACCAATTAAGAACAAATTTTTTTTTTTAAGTTATTTAATTTTGTATTCAAATCAATGAATAAATTTTTACATGTAATTTATAATAATTAAAATTAAAGAAAAGTTGTGAAAAGACAAATACTAGTCTGGTACAAATGACACAGTATAAAGTCAACAAAAGTATGAAAAAACATGAGAATAGCTACATAGAATAATATTTGTGTGTTATGTGTGTGATAGAGAAAGGAACGTACACAAGATTCTTTTGAGACGAGAAAAAGAGACGCTTAAGATGAAGAAAGTCGGTTGCTGATATAAAAATTCATCTTAATGTCCTACAGTATTTATAAGCAGCATCAAAATCATATCAATTCTTAAATTTAATGTTTAGCCATTGAATCTGGACGATATTACTAGGGAGTGTATATGTTGGTCAATGTCTGATTTATAAAAATACTGTTTTAATTTTTTTACCTGATTCTTATCTATTTGTTTCTTTAATGATATTATATTAGTTTAAGTAAAAATTTGTTCTCATTTCTAGAAGCTATATTTTGGATGGGTTTTGTAATTTTAAAAATATTATTGATAGAAGAGATTTTATTTCCTTATATATATATATATATTGGCGGAACCAGCCTATAAAGCTTGAGGTGGCCACAAAATTAATCTATAATGTATAAATAAAATATTTATACTATAATGTATATAAAATATCTAAATTATAATAAACACATAGTTGAACAAGAAATGATTAAAGAGTATTACATAAAAATACTTTAAAATAATGCTCTACGGTTTTTGATTAGCTTGAAATCATCAATAATAGTCTCGGAATCAATACTTGCAGCAATTTCTCTTTCAATATTAACCGTCATGCTATCTCCTAGAAAATCAGCTTCCATTTTGTTTCTCAATCTTGTCTTGATAATTTTCCTTGCGGAAAAAGATCTTTCCGTAGTAGCTGTAGATACAGGCAGAGTCATGATAAGGCGGAGCAGTCTATCAATCAAATAATAAATTTCCTTTTTTTCAGTTGCAACCAAAGATGAACATAACTCTTGAATACTCGACAAATTATTCCAACTCGATGTTTGACGAGCGTCAATAATAAAATGCCGAAGTTGAAATTTCAAATTAATCTTCTCTTGCTTATTGAAGTCCATAATATAATATTTTTCAACTAGAGTGCAAATGGTATCAAGGTTAAAAGCCTTGTAATTATCCTTGGGAGTTAAAGCACCACTTAGAGTTAACAAATCAATCGCTTGTGCACTAAATCTGTTATTCAACTCTTGCAGTTGTTTGTCAATGATAGTGAAAAATATTTCAACTCTAAAATAATGCTCAATGGTAACCTGGTTATCTTCAAGACGAGACCGATCAAATCTTGTTGTTGAATGAACATCATTAAGATTAGGAATCTCAATATCATGTTTTTCACAAAAAGACTTCACAGAAGCAAACAATTCATCCCAACCAGTTTCTCTTAATTCTTGAATAAGAGTTTTTGTTGTACTAACCAAATGCATAGCATTAACTACATCCTGAGATTGTTGTTGTAAAGCTTGACAAAGCATATTTGTGATCCCCCATAATTTCTTTCATCAAATGCAATATGAATATGAAATCAAATGACTTCAAATAATTGTAAGCACTATCAGCATCTCCACGTGAAGCATAACTTAATCCTTCCTTTGCAAATTTTCTTGAAACATGACAAGTTGCTTCATACATATTCATTAAGCTAGAAATAGAAGATAACATGGTAAGCAATAAGCAGCATCTTCTAAAGGTGAATATTCTAACCATGAAGGAAAAAGGCTAACCCAAGAGTGTTGAAAACGCCTTTAATGGTCTTCTTTACTAGACAATGGATATTGCTCTAAATTCATTTGATATGAACCCCATTTTAAATAAGCTCTTCGTATTTCATCCATTTGATTTACTGGATATTCCCACATTGAAGGACGTTTTCCAGGATCACGTTCTAAAGAATTCTCAATGTCATCCGAACAAACTATATTAACGTTTTCTTCAATTCTTGGATTCTCAATAACTCTTGTAGGTTCAGACATAGGTGTTAAATTCTCTTCATCTCTTTCTTTCCTCTTAAAAAAAGAATCAATTTTTCTACTCTTCATTATCACTTTTGTGCTGCATAAGCAATTAAATAAATTAAAATAACAGAATAAAATTCCAACATAATTCAATTTTACAAATATTAATAAGTTAGTAACTTAGTAATAAATTAGTAACAAACATCCAACATAATTCAACATTTCAAACTTATTTTATTTTTATTTCTCTATTGACCTGCTTTTTGTAAAAACAATTGAAGAGAAAAAAATATAAGTTTTTGATAATATCATATAGGTATGAAATTAAAAACAGGTTATGAAAAAAAATTTCATAGCTATCATTGAAAAAGTTTGATAATATTCTAAAAGAGTTTGAACACAAATTCATATTACAACGATTAAAGGCTAAGTTAAAGAAAATTAGTTTAATAACAGTATTGCTACATTATACTACATTAGCAATTTTATACAAGAGGGATGTTGTAACACCCCCAATCTATGCCCCCAATTAAATAAAGCAGTAAAAGAAAATTCAAAATTTCATCAGAGTATATTTAAATTATCATGGCATAGACGGGGGGAATCACATTATAATGAAACAAATCATACAACACCTGCTCATAAGGATATGCAACAGTGGGGTAGCAATCAACAGAGGAACTTAGTTCCTTACACCCACATTTCAGATTTTAGAATAAAAGCGGAAAATCTAAAACTGAATATCATATATATATATATATATATATCACATGAAAAGTTCGTCATACATCAAGTTATACATGCACAAGCCAAAAGATATATATATATATATATATATATATATATATCACATGAAAAGTTCGTCATACATCAAGTTATACATGCACAAGCCAAAAGATATATATATATATATATATATATATATATATATATATATATATATATATATATATATATATACATAATACACAATAATCACAAACGGCCTCCCTAACTACCCGGTGTCACATATCAGAGCCGACCGACAAAAGAATGAAGTCCTAAGCTTCACAAAAAGACCTCCATCAACTTTAATCTCAAATGCCTCATAGAGCATTATAAAACAGCAGAAGGGTGAGAAAAACAATCATAATATCATTGCATACAATTATATATATAACACAAAAATACACATATATACAGTTCTCACCACAACTCACACCATAATTCAAACACAAGACAACACAATGTATAATTCATATTTCCATCACCAAGGTATACCAACCATGCTCAATACAAGTATCACCAACACATATCCATATATCCATTTATCCACAATTCCACACATAAACAACCATTAATGATTTATGCAATGCAAGAGACCGACACAACGACTCTATGCATATGCACATGCGGTACCGACTTCCAATGTTTCTCATCACTAGTTCACTCAGGAACTCTGCTGGAATCATCGCTCGTTACATCACTGTAACTCCCCGTCAGGCATACGATGTCCCCCGTCGCTCACACCCCACACGGACACACGACGTTTATGGATCGCTCACACCCCACACGGGCACACGACCCGATCGCTCACATCCCACATGGGCACACGATCGTCTATAACCATCGCTTTCGGTCCTCTTATTTTTAAGGCTATTCATACCTCTTATTTTTAAGGCTCACGATGTTATAGCAGATTCCCTCTGGAATCAAACCGTCACTCAGGACGTCACAACAATGCATATCATGATGCTTGGCATACAAGGACTCATGACATTCAAATACACACATATATGCATTCACCTCAATCAACAAAATCACACTCTGCACTTAAGCCCAAAACAATGCATTTAATTGCCATACGGCCACAAATCATCTCAACACTCTCTAAACACATGCATTTACATCATACAACAGCACCTTGTATAATACCCATCAATTACGCACAATTATAACGACAAAAGTCGACAAACCGACACTATTCCAAATTCCTGACATAATTAAATCGGCTAACAATTTCCAAATCATCATAATAAGAAAGTACAGCTCAATAGCTTTCCAACGATACCAAGAATGTAAAAATCGGATAAGCGGAACCCAAGTTACGAAAGAAAAACGAAAAACGACATTTTGAAAAGTCCCATTTTACCATTCTCCTGGCCATACGCGTATTGCCCTGATTCCTCGCCATGCCATACGCGTATTGTCCAAGGTCATACGCGTATGGACAGAGACTCATTTTTCCCAAGCGCGTAGTGCCAACACCGTACGCGTATTGCCCTAAAATGTTACGCGTATCATACGCAAATGGGCAGATGGCCGAGCAAAATGAGAATCCATACGCGTATTGGCCCAAGACTCGCCCATGTTACGCGTATTGCCAAGGCCCATACGCGTATGAACATGCCCCATATGCGTATGACCTGGAAAAACCAGAAAAAAATTCTGCAGAAGTTGCTGCTACGGGTTTCAACCAAAAACCCTCCAAATCATCATCCAAACTCAGAAAAACACCAATTTGAGGTATAACAATACATACCCAACATGTATAAACAACAAAGAACACAATCAACATGAGTTTAGACACATTTGGATCAATTTTTACCAATTTCTAAACATTTTGATTTTTACTATATTTATCATTTCAATCCAATAACAATCACAAACACACATACATAATCATACACAAGCATATAATAACTGAGTTTCGCACCCTTACCCGATTAAATCGATTCTAGAAGTTGATTTCTTTGATTTTCCAAGTTTTTCTCACTTTTCTTCTCTTTTCCTCTTTTCTTCCCTTTTTCCTTCTTCTCTTTTTCTTTCTCTCTATTTTTCTCTCTTTCTATTTTCTATTCTTTCTAACTTAAGGAACATATCATGAAATGATCAAAATACCTCCACACTCAATTATCTCGCAAACGTTCCCAAACCCCGATAAAATATCACAACATTGAAAAATAACATATTTTCAGATAAAAGTCGAAAATAAAATAAAATAATAATAAAATAATCAATACGACTCGATTAAATAAAAACTGACAAAACTGGAGCGTTACAGATGCCACAACAAATTAAAATAAGTGAAAACAAGAATTTTAATCATAGTGAAAACAAGAATTTTTGTGAGAAAACTTAAAGAAACTTGTAACTAATAAGTACTAATAAAATAAAATCTAAATTAATCATAATGAAAACAAGAATTTTATATATTATGAAGATTTGGAACAATTTATTTTGAACAATTTTAGATGAAGAAGATCAAGATGAACAAAACAAACTCACAGCGGTATCGGCGAAGCATTGACGTGGGTTTTTTAGAATTTGTTTTTCTGAAACTTGAATTGAACGAGAAAGAGAGACTGCATCTTTTGGAATGAGATAAATTAGGGTTTGTTTTTGGAATGACATAAATTAAGGTTTGTTTGTTTAATAGTGTAATGGCAAAATTGTTATTTTTAATTATAAGTAAGGTTATTTTAGTATTTTTACTATATTAAAAAAATTAAAAAAAAAGTTTAGGGTGGCTGTGGTCCCTCTGTCCCAACATTGTTCCGCCGTTACATATATATATATATATCACGTATCTTAACATTTTTATGTGAGAAGAGAGAAAAGAAAATGAATCTGATTAGAATTAAAATAAATGGGTCAAAAGAGAGAGATTTTAATGGCAAAAAATAGAATATTTTAATTTAAGTCATTTATTTTAATAAGGAGGAGAGAGAAAATAAAAATTACACATAATTGCATCCATTTATTTTAAATATAATAATTCAAATTCATTCTCATTTTTTAACATAAAAATGACATTTTGATAGCTCTCTCTCTCTCATATGTAAAGTTAAATAAAAATAATAAAAATATTATTTGGTGCACAATTGAAGAAAAGCACGATATTTTATTTTTTAAATTATTCAAAAACCCAAGAACTTATTTGAAAGCGTCAATGATTGCATGAGACACTTCAATTGATATGTGTTCTGATTTAAATGAATATAAATTACTTCTAATCAAAAGTTTTATCCTTACATATAATATTTATTTATTTATAATGTAAAATAAATTATTTGATATTTATAGTTCAACAATTTTTCAATGAAATCGAAGATTGATTTAATTGTTGAAATATATGATTTATGAATTTAGAATAGTTAATAAATTTTTAAACTTTTAAATGGAATTTTCATTTAATATAACTTTTTGAAAGGAGAAATGTTAACATCGGTTTGAGAATTTTTTTTTTTAAATAATCATTTTTTTTCAAATTAAATATCAAAATAACCACCTTTTTAAATAATTTACGAAACTAATTATGTTTTAAACAAAAAAAATTGGATGACAAGAGGAATATCCATAGGGTATGGCGCATGCATTCATTTTTTGTACATAAGCTTTATGCATGATGGCGCATGCTTATAGTGACAATCAAAAGGCGTATGTAAAAGTCTATTTACCATAGGTATAACTTCTACCACACTTTACCAGAGGTACAACAAATTATATGTCACAAAAAATAGACTTTTACCTACAGAAAAGTGTCATAGATATAAGTCTTTAGGGCTATATCTATGCTAAATAGACTTTTACCTACGCATTTTGATTGTCACTATAAGCATATGCACGCATATGTACAAAAATGAATGCATGCGTCGTATCCGCTGGATACTCCTCTTGTGTGCAGTTTTTTTGTTTTGAAACATGGTTAGTTTGGTAAATTATTTGAAAATGTGGTTATTTTGGTTGGGAGTGTTTTTTCAGCTAGAGAGCATTAAACATTATAGAATATTCACCCAAAACCTTAAGGTGATAGGTGTGTGGGTTCTCCCACTTATAAATGCTCAAGTCTATCCGGTCCGCCTGTGGGGATACTTCTCAACCCATCGCGTGTGGGATACTTTCGAACCAAAGGCTTATGATATCATTGTTGGGAGTGTTTTTTTTAACTAGGGAGCATTGAACATTATGAGACTTCTTTTTCTAGAACAACACCTTTGTGAGAGACACACCACATATTTACCCAAAACCTTAAGGTGATAGGTGTTTGGGTTCTCCCACTTATAAATGTTCAAGTCTCCACATTCCTAATTAATGTGGGATAATTATCCATACTACTCACACTTGCTATACTCAACAATTCTCTCTCTAACCTCGAAATCCTCTCCAAGTTTGTCATTCATCATCAATCATTAATTCAAAAATGGAAAACAACAAGAAAAATAGAGATCAAGCAAGTTGTTGATCAAGAGTATTATGTGACAAAGGAAATCAAAATAGTTTGAAAATGAAGTTTATATATGCTTTTGAGTAGCACAACATACATACATTTTTGGGTCTAAAGAAGAAGTTTAATCCAGATCAAATTCAGGCATTTTACTGCAATATGAAGAGTTCTACCAATGGTTTAAATATTCAGTTTAAAGACATACTTCACAAGTCTTCATATTGCAGTTTAACGATGTCATTGCCTAGGCGGATATAATTCTGTGAGGATACTCACGCAGTGCCTTGAAGAGTCATTATTGTTCATGCTAGATATACAACACATCCCACTATGACCCAAATAACTTTTAACATATGAAATGCTTTATGTCATAACCACAAATATTAAGAACACTTCTAACTAGTTAAACATGTTATGATAAAACTTGGGTGCTTTGCAAATCAACTCCTCAGTCAATAATTCTTCAACGTGTTGTAATAAAACTTTGGTAGTTTGACTATATATGATATATCACATAAAAGTCTAAGGTTGGAGTTAGGCACCGAAGATTCAAACTATTCAATTGAATATATTTATCATTTGGGTTAGTTTTTAAAGTGAGAAAAACACAAGAAGGGGAAGGGGGTTGAATTGTGTTTTCTTTTTCTTTCTTTTAAAACTCTTAAGTAAGATTCTAAACACAAGGTTATAGAGTCTAAGTTAGTTAGTGATAGGCAACAGATATAAAATGCAAGAGAGAAGAATAACACACCAAGTTATATTGGTTCCTCTCACAAACCGATAGTAGTCCAGTCCCCTTGTACTTACAAGAGATTTTCACTATAACCAATCAAGAATATAAATTGCTCAAGCACACAACTAAGAGACTTATTTGCTCACACATACAAGTATGAGACTTCATTGCTGAAGCACATAAGCTTAATACTTCATTGCTCAAACACACAAGTTTGAGACTTTCTTGCTTAAGCACACAGGCCCACTACTTCCTTGCAGGGACGAACCCATAAGTTTTATACGGTGGGGGCATTTTGTTTTGTTAATAGGTGAAATCCACTTTTTAAAAGTGAAAAAAATATAATGTCGCAGGTTCAAACCCACATTTCAGTATGACTACCAACTCAACTTGTTTAACGGGGAGACTGTGGGAGAAAGTCGTATATATAAATTTATCACATTAAAAACATAATATATCATTTATAAATGGATATCATGATGATTTTTAAAGCTTCTAAATATAATGCAATTACTATTATTTTATAGGTCATTAATTATTTTTTAATTCCAACTGCACTACCATAAATATGAGATGAAAAGTCTCCCAACACGTCATGTTGTCTTTATCGTGTAATGAAAAGTAGAGCACTAGACATTGAAATGCAAACTAATAGTAATGAACTAATATAACATATTAATATTAGTAAAAATGTTTCACAATTAGTGGGGGCACATGCCCACAGTCTTTAGTACCTAGGTCCGTCCTTGCTTCCTTGCTCAAACACACAGGTTCAAGACTTTCTTGCTTTAGCAAACAAGCTAAATACTTCCTTGCTAAACCACACATGCCAATACTTCCTTGCTTTAGCATGCAAGCTAAAGATTTCCTTGCTAAACCACACATGCCAAGACTTCCTTGCTCAAGCACACAAGCTTAAGACTTCATTGCTCAAGCACACAAGCTCAAGAATTCTTTGCTCAAGCACACATGCCCAAGACTTCCTAGCTCAGGCACATAGGCTAAAGATTTCTTGGCTCAAGCACACATGCTCAAGACTTCCATGCTCAAGTACATAGGCTCAAGACTTCATTGCTCAAGCACACATGCTCAAGACTTCCTTGCTCAAGCACACATGCCCAAGACTTCCTTTATCAAGCATACAGGCTCAAGACTTCATTGCTCAAACACACAAATTTGATACTTCCTTGCTCAAACACTTAGTAAAAGACTTCTAACAATCTACCTAGCAGATAAATGATTGTTGGGTGAATACACTTGATATACAATCAGTGGTCTATAAATAATATAACACAATAGGACTTTTTTAGGACTAAAGAATTTCTAAGATATACAAGTATAAGAAATCCTAAGTTTAGCTTGTGCTAAAACTTTGAAAGAGTAGCTTCTCTTTAGTTGTCAAACGTTGTTTACCATGCTCTGTGTGTATGTGTTTTGTTGTTACGTTCTTTTGTCATGTTTATTCTTTAAGTCTTTTAACTCTTTAAACAATGAAGAAAAAGAGCCATTGAAGATACAATGGTAGAGTGCTTTGAGAAGTTTCAAAAGTGACGTTGGGAGATGTTGAGATGTTTCGCCAAAATGTCAGGTTAGGTTAAACCTAGTTTGAAAAACCTTTGCTACAAAAGGAATTAACAGTTGTATCCCAACAGACTATATGAAGAGGCTAAAGCATAGTTTATCACATGATAACGTGTGTTCAGAGATGAACTTTGACCTATCAATGTCATCTAGGTTAAACTTTACAATCATCTTTTAAATGAGGTCAACATTGTGAGATCAGACATTGAAGAAGTCAGCCTCTGAAAAATAGACTCTGATCAAAAGCAGACTTCTCCAGAGTCTATTTTTCAGAGGCTGACTTCTTCAATGTCTGATCTCACGATGTTGACCTCATTTAAAAGATAACTTCTTCATAGTCAATTCTTCAGCTTCTGATAAATCAAAATATAGTCTTCACGCTTCTCTTTGAATGTTCAGAGTCATAACCAATACTTAGATTTAGTACATATTTTAGTCTATGCGCCTGCACACTTGAACAAACATTAGTAGAAAAAATATTGAAGAAATTTTTTTAATATAAATAAATGTTTTGGATGAAATCAGAATTGAATAAAAATCATTTTAAATACATATTTGATTTCCCTTTTAGATAAAAGATTTGAAAATCAATTGGAACGATTGGAAAATAACTCTTGTACTTCACAAGATGGTCGAAGTAGGTTCTTTCTGCTAGGTTTTTAGAGAAATGAGGAAGTCAAGTTTGGAGAGATGTGTTTGAAGATAATGAATTTATTACCCTCTAATTACCATTGGTGCACAGTATCTAAAATTGATTTTGCTTTACCAAAAAATCTTTATAAAAGCAGAATTTTGATACAAGCAAAATCACATTCCATCCAAACTAACATACATTTTCAGAAACCATGAGTGATTCTCTCAACAACTCCAATGAGGGCACTCCAGATGAGGTTAATAAGGAAGTTACTGAAGACGTTCTAAGAAAGTTGAAATATCAAACAAAAAAGGCTAAAGGTTCAAAACCAAGGGCAAATTCATCAAGAGCATTGAAGGTGAGAAAACCATCCATTGAAAAGAAGAGGAAGAGAAGACTTCAAAGAAGCCCTGATCCTCCTTCTAAATATGAGTTAGATGCTGATGAATTTCCCTCGACTGGTTAAACTTCCCCAGTCGTCGTACTTATTTTCCAGAGGAATTTGGAGAAGATTAGGCGATGTAATTTGTTTTTATCCATGAGGAAATTAGTCTTTGTACTTCTCCCCCTTTTAATAACAAATATTCCTTTTTCCTTTTCTTCTTGCATTACTATTAATCACTTGTGTTCATTTCTTTTGATCCATCCAATGTTTAGTTGTACATAGAAATTTAATAAAAAAAAATAATTACACAACTGTAAAACACATCGTTAAAGGGAAAACAAAATAGATTTTAATTTTACCCAAAAACATTGATTCCCAAAAGATAACTCAATCATTTTTGTTAAGAGAATAACATTTATGAAATAATTCATATTTCTTAGCTTAAAAAAACATAATATGTTATGTATATTAATATGACTCAAGGATCAGAAGATAGAGAATTCCTAGAAGAACTCTGACTTAGGATCTTCTGAATCAGAATATTATTTCTCATAGATAAGTAACGGGCTTAGAGTCAGATTGTACAGAGTCATATATAAGGTGAAGAAAAAAAGATAAACTAGATAAAAATACAAGCTAATGACACGTTGAAGAGATACATAGTATTCAAAAGGACATTTATAATTAACCAATATTTATTATCCAACAGCTTATAACCCAAGTGTCAGAAAATACCTTTTAGATTTATGACACATAAGTGGACAGATGTCAAACATCAAGCTATTCAGTTGTATGTTATCAAATACACCGGATCAAATTCTGAGTATCAGAGGCTGAGTTTCTCAAATTCTTACTATTCATCAAAAGCTTGCTTTAGAGCTACTTACCATAGTAGCTTCTGATAATCATTAGACTCTGATTCTCCATTTTGGAAAAAAAGCATAATCCTTAACAAAATGCATGTTCAGATTCTTTTTTTATAAAATCAAATCTTTCAATAGTCAGAGGTTTGGTAAATATATTAGACCACTGATTATTTGTATCAATGAACTGAATATCTATCACACCCTTTCGAACATAGTCTCTTCTAAAATGATATTTTATTTTAACGTGCTTGGTTCTATAATGTTGAATAAGATTATTTGTCAAACAGATAGCAACACTATTATCATAAAAGATTGGAATATTGCTTCCACTAATTTGATAGTTTTCCAACTGATATTTCATCAAGAGTAGTTGTGTGTAACAACTTGCAACTGAGATGTATTATGCTTTGGTTGTGGATAAGGCAATTGTTGCTTGTCTTTTACTAGCCTATGATATTAGGTTTTCACCTATGAATTGACAAATTCCACTTGTGTATTTTCTTTCAATTCTATTCCCTGCATAGTCAACATCACAGAATCCAACTAGCTTATATTCTAAAGATTTCTTATAAAGAAGTCCTAGATTTGTTGTTCCCTTCTGTAATACCCCAAAATTTTCCCTCTCATTTCTTCATATCATTTAGCACGAGCTTTCATTTCATTGCATTGCATTCAAGCATAGAAAAAACAAAACATCAAGCATTTAGCATTGCATCTTGCATAAGGGCATGTGATTAGTGATTCTCTAAGGTGGATCATCCAAAGCTAAAGAATAAGAGCCAAGTGTTTCTCACAAGTCTTAAGGGTCCCTTAAGCCATATATCATCTCACTTTGATCCACAAGGCATGGGAAGAGGAGAATTCATCAAGAAGATTGGGCAGTGCATGATCTCCTACACAAGGCAGTCAAAAAATTGGGATCTAACCCCCAAATGGGCAAGCTCCTTGAGTTTTTATCATCTCCAAATGACACATCTCATCATTGTTTGAGAGGATGCACATCATATTAAGAAGAATTTGGATTTGGAGGATGTGTTATTTCCTCCTAACTAGAGGGTGCCAAAATTAGGGTTTGACCTAGAATCAGTTTATCTCTGACTTTTTGGGTAAAACTTGATCTCATGGTATTCTTCATGTTCTTAAGTGTATATGGATGGAAAATTGCTCATCAATTGGTTTCAGAAGGGTCTCAATTGATCAATTGCTTGATAATCAAGAAATTGGGGAAAAAGTCAATTGTGCAGTGAAAAAAGTCAACTCTTGACTTTCTAAGGTCAAATTCATGAAATTCATGCTATATATGTTTAATGGAAAAAATTTGATCAAGAAATGATGGAGGAATAATGAAAGATCAAGAAATCACAAAACTGCCAAAAATAGAAACTTTAGGGTTGCCAAAAATAGCAAGTTTGGACCATTTTGCACCCTACTTTGAGGCTCTCTTTCTCCAAGATAAAAGCTTCAAACCTCAGGCCCAAGCTGAGCCAATTAAAGTTCATGTTCTAAGCTTCAAATCCATATAAAGAACATCTTCATTGGATAAAGGTTGAGTGAGTTATGGTTGATCAAAGTTTGATGAAACTAGGTCCAAAATCAAGTCATGACCAAGCATGCCCAGGCCCACGCGCCATAATTTTAACAAACACCTGGTGTGCCAAAAGTCAAGCTTAATTTCATCATGATAAAAGCTCCAAATGAAAATCTTTTCAACATCAAAGTTGCTCCTTGCCATGCCCTCTTCAATGTTGATGTTGGAGAAATTTTGATTTGACCAAGTTATGATGGAGATATGAAGGTCCCAAGTAGGTATGATCATGCTGAAAGTTTCATGTGCCATGCTTGCCACGCCATGCCAAGTTAACACGCCCACCAACCAGTTTGGAACCATTGTGTTCATAGTCATTTTCAAGTGTGTTTGAGGCTTCATTCCAATTCAAAACCAACACCAACTTATTCTATGATCCATTCTCTTTCCAATGACACATAAATTTCATGATTTCATACACTAAAGTGAGAGGATGTCCTTCATAAAGTTCCATGTTTCAAGCTACTAAAATCAGAAAGAAATGAGTTGTTGTTTAAAATCAGAAAGAAATGAGTTGTTGTTGTTATTGTCTCAACATTCATACGCATACACCATATATTCTTTTCCTCATTAAGTCAAACACTTCTTACACCATGTACTTCCCATGTTGCTTCATACATGAAAGGAGAAATGAGAAAGCTTGTCGTGCAAGCCATGTCCCTTGCTGCTACATCAGAGCAACGCATCATCACCATTCTTCTCTTCCACCTCACCATAATTGCATGGAACTCAGCCACACCATAACCCTCCTCCCCTCACTCGCCCATAACTAACTTGACCCAGTTAGTTAGGGTGCACTCGCTTTAACCCAATTGACTCACCCTAACTCACTCACTTGACCCTGGGTTAACAACTTTAACTCAAACTATAAATGAGAATTTCACTTCACAAATTGAACTTCAGCTTCATTTTTCCACATTCACTTCAAAGTTCTTCTCACTTTCTCTCTCAATTCTCACTCTGAGTTTACAAGAATCCATCATCATTCTCATCTAACTTCATTTTCAAGCTTCATCCTCAAGCATCATTGAACTTGGAGTATCATTGAATTGTTGGAGTAACTACACTGCAGATCCATATTCATCTCCATTCTTCAGAGTTTGTAAGCCTTTATTTGGCCAATTGAAGCTCAAGGAAGAAGCACAACTCTCTGGCTTTCTTTTAACTCCAGTTTTCAACATTTTCAGGTTTCAATCTCTCAAACCTTCCTAGCATAATTTACATCTTGATATGAGCTCAATAGGAGCATTTGACAATCCGGCTAGTTGATAGGCCTCTTAGAGGTATAGATCCAAAATCTAGGGCATATTTTAATCTCCTCTGTTCTCTATGTATGTGCTTGTTATGTGAAAAGTGATTGTGGATTCATGATGTACGTAGTGTCAGCTTCATTTTGATATCATGATTGTGCATTTCTAGAGATTTTGAGATTTACAGGTGGCGGTTGCTCGCCGGAGAAGATGACCGGAGGTCCTTCTCCGGCCGGTGGTTTTAATTGTTAGGATTTCTGAGTTTTAAACGTGGCCGTTGATGTGTTCTCATCGTGTGGTTGATAATACGCCAACGCATTAATGAAGTTATTGCATGTGTGTGATTGTATGATAATTAGTGTGTGCCTGCATTGGTGTCCACGTGATTGCTTTGATTGTGTTGATCTTGACCGTTTGATTGATCTAACGTCCATAACATTTCTAACACATTAATGACAACCTGTGCACCTCACGTGTTATTCTTTTTGAATTCTGATGATTGTGTGTGTGTGCGTGTAAGGGAACTATCATGTGCCTTCATCATGGATTGTTAGATACACATATTTTAATGATTGGTGTGGTTTGACTTAGATGTATGGTTGTGATTGCATCAGTATGTTGATTGCATGTACACGCGTCACACGCAACCACATTTTTTAATTGGATTGGACCTAATTTCTATGTACACCCCCTCCCTGAGCCCATTGTGAATGTTGAACGTGTTATTTTACTTCTTTGCACCACTGCTTTCTTTTCTTTATCTTAATTTCTTATTTTTATATTTGTTTCATAATTGATTTTTTTTAAAATACCAAAACATTATGGAAAATTCTACAAAAATTCATGTGATGTCTTAACATGTTTAACTAATTTTCTATTATTTTTATTTTTGATTTTGTGAATATTTGCATATCAATCCATAATTTTCTTTTATTTCTTTTGAAAATTGTTTCTATTTTCATATCTTCATTTCAAAAATTTATTTCTCATAAATCCTTAAACATTGTTGCATCAATTCAGTAACATCCAAAACTTCATAAAAATATTTTTGTTTCATTTTTAAGATTTTCTTTTATTGCATTTAGGTCCTCCATCTTTGCACTTTGGTTCATGATTCATAAGTGACTATTGCTTGATTGTTTGAGGCCCTTCCTCTCTGAATTTTTGTTTGGTATTTTGATATGTGATTAGTCACTGGTTGAGGTCATTTACATTCTAATTTCATAATTTTTGAATGCATTTTGACATATGTTGGTGTGCTTGTGTTTGAAGGAAGTTTTGCCTGAACTTTATGTGCCTTTCCTTAACCTTCATTGCATGAGGCATTTATGCCATTATTTGAGGTCTTGTGTTTGGGTTTAGGTAGCATGCTTAGACTCTCATAAGTGGTGTTTGATCATTGTTAAGTCCATTTGGCATGTGTTGAACCTTTGTTTTATATGATGCACCTTGTGGGACTTTTTGAACTTATTTTTCTTAGGCCTTCATCTTATGCTTTTCATGTTTGGTTGTGTGCTTCTAATATGATCATGTTATCATCTCATTTGCATTTTAATCCATGATTTGCTACTGACCTATCCATAAGCATTCATATTTGTATGCCACTTTGCATCTTTTGCATTTGTTTTCAAGTATGAAGCATTCATTCTCTTATGTGACTTCTTCTTGCATGTTTGCTAAGTTGTATGGACTTGATGGATGTGTGTTTATGCCATGATCAGTTGTGCATCTTTAACATGTCATATCACTTCTGAATGGGATACTTGAGTTCCATTTTTTTAGGTTTGACTTATGCCATGAATGTTTTCTTTCCATGTTAAATTCATGATTCATATCTTCTCACTTCTCATCCTAATCACTCCTAATGCATGGACACTTGATTGTTTGCATTATGTGACATTTGTATATCATATTTAGGCACATGTTTAGGTCACCCACATTCTGACTTTGGCATTGTTTAAAGCATAATTGCATGATCACCTTGCATATCCACTCATTCTTCATCTATTTCTTCCATGATTCACTTCTTTAATGGTTAGTGCTTTGTTTATGCATAATTCATTTGTGTTTGATATCTTAACATTAGAGAATACCCTTATAGCATAGATTCTGATCTTGATTGAGGTTCATCTCTTAGGAGCTTTATACTTTAACTTTTAGCTTGTTTGTTCACCAATTGTTATTCTTTTTCTTATTGCACTACTTGTAAATTGTTTTGAACTAACATTTTCATGTAGGTGCTAAAGGTAAGTAAGTGTGTGGATATGCTCCCACACACATTTCTTTCTCTTATACTCTCTTATCTCTTTTAAACTTGCTATTTGTGTTTGTTAAGCATTTACATGCTTTCCTTGAATAACTTTTCTTTCATCCCTCCTTAAGATCAACTTAACTTCCATTTTGGAAGTAAGTTGTTTCTTTTACTCTTCTTCTTCTTTCTTTTAGAATTAGGTTTGGTGAACCACATTAACCATAGGATCTCCAAGCATGCTAACACTAGGTTGTGTCTTAGTCTCCTCTTAGTTTTCACCTTTGATCCTCTTTTTGAGCCTCTTCTTCTCATCTTCAAACAAAAGTAAAAAACACCTAATAAAGGCAAAACAAACATTGTATTTGAGCCTTTCATGTAAGAATGAGATAGTGAGGGATCTTCTCTTATTTTCTTAGAATGTTTAGCGTGCGTCCCATCTCGAGTCGATATGCGAGGCATTCGATCTTACATGAGGGACTTAAATACAATGTGCGTTACAAAACATAAAAGCAATCAAAACATTTCTTTCTAAAAAAGACAAAAACAAACGATAACGTTTTTCCTTCGGGAATTCTTTTCTCATCTCACTCATTCTCAACGTATGAACGTGCTCCTCCTCGTTCTCTTGCAAGATGGTAACGCACTCGGACCAGCGAGCCTGCAACACCTGAGCTAGAACGTTAGCCGTTCCCTAAAAAACACAAACAATCCATCCCTAGTGAGGGGAACTACGTCGCTCTAATTCTCATGTTCCCGATGAGATACGTAGGCAGTGGGGTAGGGCCCATTCGAGCACTTCTTTTATTTTCCCTACAGTTGTTTCTCTTCCTTTCTACCTTTCTTTTTCCAGTTCTCCAGATAGCAGTTCCTTTTCCAGTATCCAGTTTCCTATACCCTTTGATCGAGACAACAAGCTTGGATCCCATCGGGTACGATGGACGCGTGGGGGGGTGCTAATACCTTCCCTTCGTGTAACCGACTCCCAAACCCAGTTCTCTTGGTCGCAAGACCATGCTTTTCCTTCCCTTCAGGTTTATGCAGTGTTTCCTTTCCCTCCCTTGGGATAAATACACATTGCTGGTGACTCTGTTTCCTTGCCACTTTTGCATTTGTACTAGGATGAAAATCTCGGGAACGACAACTGGCGACTCTGCTGGGGACCGAACCCAGAATCTCTGGTTTCCTTAGCGAGTCAATCCTAGCGCTTGTCTGTTTTTCTTTCATTGGGTGTTTACTATGTTGTTGTTTTACTGTTTTTACTGTATTGTTATTTACTGCTTTACTTATTTTACTGTATACTACTGTATTTACCGCATTTTAGCATTTTCATTTCATACACTGTATTAGGCTGTGCTGTGCTGTTTTCTGCTTGGTGGGATAGGGTATTATGAGAGATAGGCCCAATACACAGGCCTGAGTGCACTTATGTTTAGCGTGTTTCATGTCCTCTCACGTTCCATCTCGGTTCGAGGAGGGAATATGAAACACAATCTGGATGTGGTTCTCTCTAGAGAATTCTGCGTTGTGGATCTTCCACAATGGTAGAGCTATCTGGAAGAGCTGTTAAGTCTGGATGACCTTTTAGGATGACCCCTCTTTATTTTGAAGGTGAATCAGAGGACGATTTCTTTGTTTGGCGATAGCATTGTATCCTTCGGGCTAAATTTGCTATTGCTTCTCATCCCGAGATTCGAATTTGAGGATCCTCACCTTCTAGCACATACATGTGAGATGGGGGGATTGTTTACAGGTGTGCAGGAACCCTTGACTTTCAGAATACCCAGTTTTCTTATGAGTTCTGGATTTGTTACTGAACCTGTGGTTCTGATCAGTTCACATTTGTTCTGGATTTATTATTGGACTTCTTATCCTGGATTTGTATATCTCACCAAATTCAGATTGCAGTACAGTGGATTCAGCTTAATTTTGTGCAACACTGATCACATGCCCTTGCATACATATCATCATTAGCATTCTTGCATTTAACCCTCATGTTTATTCATTTGTAGGGTATACTTCCTTTCGATTCCAGTGGACAGTTCCCTTTAGCAGCCATGGAGATTCCCAGGAAGAACAATGTGCACTATACTTTCTTTGACACAAAGGTGGGACAGTTGCGAAAGATGATTTCTCTTATTACTCCAGACCATGTGGGTATGTTCCGAAAGGCTTATGGGGAGATTACGACTATGGTTGTTGACTTGAATGCTTCAGAAAGGAGTGTCATCCATACGTGCTTACAGTTTTATGACCCACAACTAAGGTGTTTCACTTTCTCGGATTTTCAATTAGCTCTGATGCTAGAAGAGTATGCCCTGCTTCTAGGTGTGCCTCTCAAGTACCAGATATCTTTCAACTCTGACATGCGCCCTCTAAAGCCTGACGAGATAGCTAAGGCCCTCCATCTGAGCGTACCTGTGGTAGCAGATAACCTCGCCACCAAAGGAGGTTTATCTGGTTTTCATTTGGATTTCTTGGTTGCCAAAGCTGAAGAATGTGCTGCTAAGTCTCAGTGGGAATCCGTTTGTGCAATCCTGGCTTTGAGCATCTATGGAATTATGTTGTTTGCTGATGAACCTAAGTTTGTGGACATGAGTGCAATCCATATTTTCGTGCTGAAGAATCCTATACCTACACTCCTGGGTGATTTGTACTATTCTGTGCATTTTAAAAATGAGAAGAAACGAGGAGGTTTGGTTAGATGTTGCGCACCTCTGTTCCATAAGTGGCTCATGAGTCATTTACCAAATTCAGAGGCCTTTTTGGATCCTCATCCTGCAAAGAATTGGGCTAAGAGGATGATTCAGTTGACAGCAAAGGACATTCGTTGGTTCAATCAAAGGACGATGGGTGGAGATTTTATCAGTAGCTGTGGAAGACATCCCAATGTGCCACTCTTGGGAATAAAGGGTTGCATCAATTATAACCCTGTTATTCTCAGGAGACAGTTAGGATTTGCCTTAATAGAGCCTCCGAGGGACAGTGATTTGGAAGAATCTTTCTTTTTCCCTGTGAAGGATAATCTTTTGTTGGTAAGGCAAGCGGCTGGAGCTTGGGGCAATTTGCAAACGAAGGGTAAAGTTATCTTCGGCAAGTGCAACAATGTGTCTTCTTCTCAATATGATGCCTGGTTGAAAAGAAGGGTTCATATCACTTTTTTGCCATTTTCTCAGGAGAGACCGTCAGATCCAGTTGCTGAAGAACCGGTGACCATGGTAATCATTGTTGAATATAACAAGCTTAAAGAAGAGATGGATAAGACAGTCAAAATGAATGAGAAGCTAAGCGAAGGACTCAGAAAGATGCTTTATGAAAAGTGTAATGTTGAGTATGAACTGCAAAAGCTGACTGAGCGTCATGAGGCTAATGAGAAAAGAATGGCTGAAGACACCATCTATATTCGCAAGGTCAAACAGAATGAGATGGCACTAAAGGAGGCGTGCAAGCGCATCAATGAGCAGTTGACCAAGTCTGAGAATGCCCTGGCCAAAGGACAACAGAGATGGGATGAGTTTTCTGAATGCTGAAGGGAGATCGAGGCGAGAATCAAGGCTGAAAACGACGAGTTGAGGAAAAATTTGAAGAGCAAAGAAAGTGATTTTCTCCAGCAACTAAGTGCAGCTAATCAAGAGATCGAAGATTTGAAGATCCGCGCTGGAATAAAGAGAGCCAAAGAGTTAGCTGTCAAAGATCAAATCCGAAAGCTAGAAGAAGCTGTCAAGTTAAGAAGTCAACTAATCAGAAGTCTTACCGAGCGCCCAAATGATCCAGTTACTGAAGCTCTTCTCAAGGAGGTCCGGGAAGATTTATATGGGCTCAATGTCTGAGTTGTTGTTATTCTGGGGAATCACCATCAGGCTTGTTGATGGGTTTTCTTTTGTTTGTATTCATGCTATTCAGTTGTATTTGTTCAAAAACAATTTGTATTTGACTGTTCCACACCTGGCTGTGGGTTTTTATTATTTATGCTATTGGCTTTGCTTGGTATTATTGAGGTGGATTCTTCGTCAAGTTATACAATGATTCACACACTCACTGGGCCGTATGATGGGTATTCTGAGTTATTAATATGCACCTCTGATGTTCTGTCACTGTTAGCAATTGCAGGGGTATGCACTGTTCCCTTTCGGTCAAACTGGAATCGAAGGAAGAGATGCCTCAAAATGAATAAACATGGCATTGCATTGCATGGCATATCATTTTGCATTTTGTTTGTTGCTTTGCAGGTACTTGTTGCAGGAGATCTCTAACCTTTATTTGGTTTCAGGCATTATAGCTGAGAATCACGTACACCGATACTCAACTCGAAGAAATCAAGCAAGGATTATGGATCAAATGCAGAATGATTTGGCTGAAATGAGGGCATGCATGGACCAGTTCATGACTCTCATGACTGGTATGGCACAAACTCAAGAGAGATTGAGGCTTCTGGTCGAGCGTCCAGAGACTACGCCAGGTGGTAATCAGAATGACAATTCACAGACTCATGGCACTCCTCCTTCGGTTGGCAATCCTCCTCCTGTGGGCAATCTGGGTAATGGAAATGTCAGAAATGCTGGTCTTGTTCAGGAAGATCAGTTCACCCTAGTGGATGCTGAGATGGGTAATCCTAATGACAAAAGGTACGATGAGTTGGCTGAGAAGATACGGGCTATGGAATGCAAGAATACTATGGGCATTGATGTCACCAATCTGGGTCTGGTACCTGGGGTCAGAATCCCTCCCAAATTCAAGCCGCCTACTTTCAACAAATATCATGGCAATATGTGTCCCCTGACACATGTTCAAGCTTATTTTGGGAAAATCTCAGCCCATACCGATGATGAGAAGCTATGGATGCATTATTTTTAGGACAGTTTGGCTGGAGCTCCTTTGACCTGGTATATGAAATTGAACAGAGCTGCTGTAAGAAGTTGGAAGGATCTGGCAGAAGCATTCCTAAAGCAATATCAGTACAATATTGACATGGCGCCCAACCGTACTCAATTGCAAGGGTTATCACAGAATGCTAAGGAAAGTTTCAAGGAATACGCTCAAAGGTGGAGGAAGATGGCTGCATAAGTTCAACCTCCTTTGCTGGATAGAGAAATGGCATATATGTTTATGGGCACCCTGCAAGGGGCATTTCTTGAAAGATTGGCTACGTGTCCATCAACCGAATTTGCTGATATTGTGATTGCTGGAGAAAGAATAAAGAGTCTGTTGAAACTTGGAAAGATCCAAGATGTAAGTGGGGCTGGCTCTTCGGGAACGAAGAAACCATTTGCTAGTGGTCAGAAAAGAAGAGAAGGTGATACAAATGTTGTGTATAGACGACGAGGAAGAGGACGTTCTCAAGCGTATCATCAGGTAGGTGCAGTGACCATCCCAGCACCATCTGTTTAACAACAACAACCACAACAGCAAGCTCAGCAGCAACAGCAGCAACCTCCTTTCCAACAGAGGTCTAGGTAGAGGGATCGTAAGATTGACCCTCTCCCTATGACTTATTCTGCGTTGTTACCACAGTTACTCAAGTTGAAGTTAGTTGAGCTTCGTACTATGAGACCTCCTGCCGCTGGCAACTTGCCACCTAATTTTGATGTTAACGCTCGCTGCGAGTTCCACTCAGGTGCTCAGGGGCATACCATTGAAAAATGTTGGGCGTTTCATCATAAGGTGCAAGACTTGATAGATGCCAAAGTAATCAATTTCTCTCTAGCTCCTAATGTTCTCCAGAACCCCATGCCTGATCATGGTGGGGCAGATGTACATGCTATTGAAGATGGAAAGAGATTGAATTTGGTAGCAGATATAAATCAGGTGAAGACTTCCCTGTTGGTTGTAAAGGATCGTTTGTTGAAGAGACAGGTGTTCCCGGGTTGTGATCAAGATTGTTCTGAATGTATGAGTCAGAAGAATGGTTGTGATAAGTTGAGAATTGGTTTGCAGAGTCTGATTGACGAGGGACGTCTACAGTTTGATCGGTCGTGAAAGAAACTGATGAGGTGTCAACTGTGACCATCTATTATACTCCCGCTGAGATTCAGGTGCCTGCCAATACAGCTCCTGTAGCAAGTGTTGTGCAAGAAAGACCCAGTCCTGTTACCATCACGGTGCCAGGACCAGTTCCGTTTACATCTACAAAAGCAATCCCATGGTACTATGGGGCAGATGTGTACTATGAAGGTAAAAAGCAAGAAGTCGGGACATCAGCCAGTTCAAATATTGATAATGTGGGTGGTGTAGGTGGCTTTACTCAGAGCGAAAGGTTGTTTGCTCCCCAAACTTTGCGAAGTGATCAAGAAGTTGAAGCCGCAGCAAAAGCTAAAGGAAAATAGGTGGTTGAGAACGTGCCTGTGCCCGAAACAGAGACAAAGATTGCCTTTGACAACGAGGTGGAAGAGTTCATGAGGATAATAAAGAAAAGCGATTATAAAATCGTCGATCAACTGAACCAGACGCCCTCGAAGATTTCAATTTTGTCATTGTTGATGTGTTCTGACGCGCATCGGGAGGCTTTATTGAAAGTGTTGAAGAGAGCATATGTTCCACAGGAAATCACCGTTAATCAGCTTGAAGGTGTGATCTCTAATGTCAATGTCAGTCACGGATTGGGTTTCACAAGCAGAGATTTGACGTCTGAAGGAAGAAACTACAATAAAGCTTTGCACATTACAATGGAGTGCAGGGGTGCAGTGTTGTCTCACGTGCTGGTAGACACCGGTTCCTCGCTCAATGTCTTGCCTAAAAAGGCGCTGATGAAGCTAGAAGTTGATGGGCTGATTTTAAGGCCAAGTGATTTGGTTGTCCGAGCGTTCGATGGGACGAAAAGATCTGTGTTTGGTGAAGTGGAACTGCCCGTGCAAATTGGACCGCAGGTGTTCAAATCTACATTCCACGTGATGGATATACAGCCTGCGTATAACTGCTTATTAGGCCGCCCTTGGATTCATGCGGCCGGGGCTGTTACATCCACCTTACACCAAAAGCTGAAGTATGAGTTTGAGGGACAAGTTGTGACTGTGTGCGGTGAAGAAGACATCTTTGTTAGTCATTTGTCTACATTTAAGTATGTTGAGATGGACGGGGAAATCCACGAGATGCTTTGCCAGTCATTTGAAGCGGTAAATATTGATAACGTGCCAGAATCTTCCCTTGCACCAGATAGAGCTGGTACATCCATTTCGTCCTATAAGCAAGCTGTCGAGGTCATCAGAGCAGGTAATGCCCAAGGTTGGGGCAAGATGATAGAGACGCCAATGAAGGAGGATAAATTTGGTATTGGCTATCATCCCTCTATGACTTCATTGCCAGAGAACAGTGGACCCATCACTTTCAGCAGTGGGGGAATCATTTACACAGATCAGTCTTGTGCAGCTACAGAAGATGGCGTTGACAGTGACTGTGACTTGGACAACTGGGTACGCCCACGTGCTCCGGGACAACCATTGCAGAATTGGTCCGTTGAAGAATTCATCCGGGTTACTCTTCAAACAGAGTAATTTTCTTTGTTTTTCTAACCATAATGCATGTTAAAATCTTGCGCTCTGCCCAAGGCGTATAGATTCATTTGTAGGGCCACCCTATTTGCATTTGCAATTTTAATCATCAATAAAGGACGTTTTGCACTCAAATTTTGTTCTCTGTCTTTCATTTTATTTTTGCACAAAAATAATAAAATGGCAATGTTTCTTTTCTTTCTTTTTGCTTTGAAATAAATTCTAAAATAAAGCATGAACCCGTTCATGCAGACTTGATCCTCCGGATTCCATTGATAAAGGTTCTGCTATGGCTATGTATGACTTTGACAAACCGATTTATCAAGCCGAAGAAGGGGATGAGAAAGGCTGTGAACTCCCTGAGGAACTGACCAGATTGTTAAAACAAGAGGAAAGGACCATCCAGCCTCATCAGGAGACTATAGAGATCATCAATATTGGCACCGAGGAGGCTAAGAAGGAGATCAAGATTGGCGCCAACTTGAAAGCAGAGGTGAAGAAAGCTTTGACTGAGATGTTGTGTGAATATGTTGATATCTTCGTCTGGTCGTATCAAGACATGCCAGGGTTGGATACTGATATTGTTGTACACAGGCTTCCATTGAGAGAAGAATGCCTGCCAGTCAAGCAGAAACTTCGTCGGACTCATCCCGATATGTCCATAAAGATCAAAGAAGAAGTTCAGAAGCAGTGGGATGCATGGTTTCTTGCTGTGACTAACTATCCTCCATGGGTTGCCAACATTGTGCCAGTGCCAAAGAAAGATGGAAAGGTGAGAATGTGTGTGGATTATCGAGATCTTAACAAAGCTAGTCCGAAAGATGATTTTCCACTACCCCACATTGATGTATTGGTCGACAATACAACTCAGTTTTTAGTGTTCTCTTTCATGGACGGTTTCTCCGGGTACAACCAGATTAAGATGGCGCCTGAGGATATGGAGAAGACTACGTTCATTACTCCGTGGGGTACATATTGTTATAAAGTGATGCCTTTTGGGTTAAAAAACGCAGGGGCAACGTACCAGCGAGCAATGGTAACATTATTCCATGACTTGATCCATAAAGAGATTGAATGCTATGTGGATGACATGATTGCCAAGTCGCGAACGAAAGAAGAACATCTGATTAACTTGAAAAAGTTATTTGAAAGGTTGAGAAAGTTCCGTTTAAGGTTGAATCCAAACAAGTGCACTTTTGGGGTGCGTTCTGGAAAGCTGTTGGGCTTCATTGTGAGCGAAAAAGGGATTGAGGTTGATCCTGCCAAAGTGAAAGCGATACAAGATATGCCTGAACCAAGAACGAAAAAAGAGGTTCGTGGTTTTCTGGGTAGATTGAACTACATTGCAAGGTTCATATCTCACCTAACAGCCACATGCGAACCAATATTCAAACTGCTAAGAAAAGATCAAACGGTCAGGTGGAATGACGATTGTCAATTGGCATTCGATAAAATCAAAGTATACTTGCAGGAACCTCCAATCCTCATGCCTCCAGTGGCAGGAAGACCTCTGATAATGTATTTGACAGTACTTGAAGGTTCTATGGGTTGTGTTCTCGGTCAACACGACGAGACAAGTAGGAAGGAGCATGCTATCTACTACCTGAGCAAAAAGTTCAATGACTGTGAGTCCCGGTACTCAATGCTTGAAAAGACATGTTGTGCACTTGCATGGGCTGCTAAGCGATTGAGGCAATATATGATCAGGCACACAACCTTGTTGATTTCAAAAATGGATCCTATCAAATACATTTTCGAGAAACCAGCACTAACAGGCAGAGTTGCATGGTGGCAAATGGTTTTGACAGAATATGATATCCAGTATACCTCTCAGAAGGCCATCAAAGGAAGTATCTTGTCAGACTATCTGGCGCAATAGCCGATTGATGATTACCAACCCATGAAATTTGATTTCCCTGATGAGGACATCATGTTTCTCAAAGCTAAAGATTGCGAGGAACCACTCCCAGAGGAGGGGCTAGACCCTGAATCCAAATGGAGTCTAATGTTTGATGGGGCTGTCAATATGAATGGGTGCGGAGTTGGAGCAGTTCTTATCACGCCGGAAGGTGTTCACATGCCTTTCACTGCCCGAATAACTTTTGGATGCACCAACAATGAAGCAGAGTACGAAGCTTGTATAATGGGAATTGAGGAGGCGATTAATTTGTGAATTAAGACCCTTGATATTTTCGGTGATTCAACTTTGGTAATCAATCAAGTGAAAGGGAGTTGGTACACGCACCAAGCTAATCTGGTTCTGTATAGAGATTATATGAGGAGATTGTTGACATTTTTCACAACAGTGAAGCTGTACCATATCCCTCGAGATGAGAATAAGTTTGTTGATGCCTTGGCCACATTGTCTTCCATGATCAAAGTGCAAAGATGGAACCATGTACCTAAGATTGAAGTGTCTCGTCTTGACAGACCTGCATTTGTGTTTGCTGTTGATGCAACGTCTGATGACAAACCATGGTTTCATGACATCAAGTGTTTCCTAAAAAGTCAAGAGTACCCGCCAGGGGCATCTAATAAAGATAAGAAGACGTTGAGAAGATTGTCAAGTAGCTTCTTCTTGAATCAGGATGACGTGCTGTACAAACAAAATTTTGACACGGTTCTGCTCAGATGTGTGGATAGACACGAAGCAGACATGTTAATGCAGGAAGTGCATGAAGGCTCTTTCGGTACCCATGCCGGAGGTCACGCAATGGCTAAGAAACTATTGAGGTCAGGGTATTATTGGTTGACAATGGAAGCAGACTGTTGCAAGTACGCCCGCAAGTGTCACAAATGCCAGATCTATGCAGACAAAGTGCACGTTCCTCCAAATCCGCTGAGTGTCATGTCCTCTCCTTGGCCCTTTGCTATGTGGGGCATTGACATGATCAGGAAGATTGAGCCTACTACTTCAAACGGCCATCGGTTCATCTTGGTCGCCATTGATTATTTCACTAAATGGGTTGAAGCAGCATCTTATGCCAATGTCACTAAGTAGGTGGTAGCTCATTTCCTGAAACGGGATATCATTTGTCGCTATGGAGTGCCCGAGAGAATCATTACTGATAATGGTTCTAATTTGAACAACAAAATAATGGCTGAGCTGTGCCAGGACTTCAAAATTGAAAACCACAATTCTTCTCCATATCGCCCGAATATGAATGGCGCTGTGGAGGCGGCCAACAAAAATATTAAGAAGATTGTGCAGAAAATGGTTGTCACATATAAAGATTGGCATGAGATGTTATCATTTGCTTTGCATGGTGTCATACCCCAAATTTTGACCACTTAGATTTCCCATCATTGTGCAAATCATTATCACAATATGAAGGAACCATCATACTTATCAGTCTCCCCAAAGATGGGTGAGCATCCACTACAATCAAAATTAGGGTTTCAAGCCCTCTCAGAGCCTTAGACAAAGGATAAATCAAGGAATGACATGATCTTTAACTTGTCTAACATCCACAATGGATCAAAAGGACTCCCACTTCAAGGATCAAGCACAAGGCTGCTCCCTTCTAGGTGGATCAAGTCTCAAGATCGACAGTGTCACCAAATTAGGGTTTTGGTCGACCAGGGCCTCCAAATGGAAATTTTCCATCTAGGCATGAGCCAATGCTTCAAAGCATAACCTAATATACTCCATGGAACCTCATGGACCCAATCATCAAGTCAATTTTGCCTCAGGGGATGCATACATAAAAAATCAGGAATTAGGGTTTCTTGACCTAATTCACCCCTAAGTTGACTTTTGGGACAAACCATAAGCCTAGACCTCAAGAGAGGGTTTGAGGGGCTCTAATGAACTATATTGATCCATTTGGAACAATGGATTAATCCAAGAAGCTTGAGCAACAAGTCTCAATTTCATCTGCACCACAATTAGGGTTTCGCGAGGAAAGTCAACTGTAACTTTGACTTTTGACCAGGAATGCTCCCAAGCCCTAAGACATGATTCAATATACCCTATGACACCCATGTAACATATCCATCAAGTTTGATTTAGGTCAAGGACATGATTTCATGAAGAATTGCACAGTTTGGAATTCATCTGATAAAAAGTCAACTGTGCACAAAAATCAACTTTGACTTTTTGAGATTTTTCACCAAAATGGTTTTTAACCCTAAAATGATGTTAATGTATGATTGGAAACATCATTCATCAAGAAAAATCAAGAAAAGTTGGGTAACTTGTAAAAGGGGTAACCATAAAAAACTTAGAAAATTTTCTAAGTTAAAAATAAAGTGGCTAGGGTACCAACTTTGGAGGGTCATAACTCCTAAACCACAAAGCCATTTTCTCCCATCCAAGGCTCGATTTGTAGATCTCATTTCCCTCTACAAAAACTTCAACTAGACCTAATTCCAATTCATTGGGGATTTTGAGTTATGGAGTGATCAAAATCAAGAAAAGTCACTTTGTTCCAACACTTAGTGAAAATTTCACTAAGTCAGATTTTACCCTACTTTTTGCCAAATGTAGGGGGATTTTTCACTTGGATTCAAAAGAGATCAAAACCAAACATGTTCAAACAGTTGTTGTATCATGTAAGGGATTTCCAAAATGGCCAAGAACATTACCAAATTCAATTTGAGTCATGAGATATGACATTGGAAAGTTGCCTTGCTGAAATCTGCCAATGCAAGGCAGAATTTGCATTTTTGCTCGATTTTCCAAAATCAGCCAAATCCAAATGCTCCTATCCACTTGGACACCTCTGAGGATTGAATCTAAAGGGGACAATCACTGAGCCAAGCCTCCAAATTCTTTGGAACAAGAAATAGCATGTTGAACCTAGAATGGCCAAAATAGGGACAAGACTCCAATTTTGGATTGGAGCATTCAATGGAAGCATCAAGGTGGCATGGACTGAGCCATTTTCAACTGAATTCAGTCAAGACTTATCCAAGACCATGGGAACCACAGCTCTGTGCCCTAACCTCTAGTCAATGGCTAGAGGAGACTTGGATTCTCATTGGACAACATTGGCCAAACCTCTGCTGCAGTTGCCATTCACTGTGGATCCCAAAACAAACTTGGTCTACTATAAATAGAGCTCAATTATGATTAGTTTGAGTACACCAAAGCCATCAAACAGATGCTTTCCTCAAAACCTCTTTCTCTTGGCAAAAATGCCTTCTTTAGCAAGACAACTTTGAGTTTTTGAGCTTGAGAGCTTTTCTATCACAATCAATCACACACACACACCTCGTATATATCATATGTAAGCTGTGCAAACTATCATAAGTGACCTGTAATCACAAAATCACAAAGTCACATCTCAAAACCTCAAAATAGGCTTTTGTGGCATTTTTCAAGCCATGTCTTGATTCAGTCACTTTCCAAACCAGATAAAACCTCAAACACACTCCAAATATCATCCTTGAACTGTCCCAAATGGTTCCCCTCATCTGGAACACCATTTGAGAGAGTTGCTATTTTGGTCACTTTTAACCTCTTTTGCAAGAAATGGATTGTTTGTGTTTTTGCAGGTACCAGTCAATTCCAATCATCCTAAAAGCTTCTAAGGGATCATTTGAGTGTTTCTAAAGCATCAAATCATTTCTGGAACAAGAGGTCTGACAGATTGCACAAAAGCTCCAAAATCTCAAAAAAAAAGAGGTAAGCCTCACAACTTGGAATCTTTGTATCATGCAATGCTTTGAAGTCCACTGATCATAAACATCTCATACATGTTGTATATGTTGTGTTTGAGCTAATTCACCATGTAATCCATGCTTGTACCAAGTTGTAGCATAGAAAATGCAATTATAGGTCATTTTCAAAACCACTATCGGGTTTTGAGGAGGGAGTGTGATCTGAAAAAACTACCACCACCATTGGATTCCTTATGAAATTCTGGTCCAGATGCATATAAATGTTGTCTCAAACCATTAAGAATTGAGAAAGTTATGACCTTCATGTTTCTGAGCCAAAACTTGCCTTGGGCCAGGCCTAAAACCAAGGCATGACTTGTATATTTGTTGTTTTGTTTCAAACAATGGATGTATCACCACCCCAGTGGTAAGGCGCGCGCCTTGTAACCTTGAGGTCTTGGGTTCAAACCCCCTTTTAACCAAAAACTTTGGGCCTCACTTATTCTATAAGTCCCTTTGCGTTAAAAGAAAACCTCGGCGCGATCGCCATTTTTAAACGGAAAATCAACTGGGCCTACCCTCGTGTTATAAGCCCCACTTTTTTTCTTTAAAACTTTTTGGGCCTCTTGAGAGAGTGTAAGACCCATCCCTTTGTACAGAAAACAATTTTTTGGGCCTCAGTCACTTGTATAAGTCCCTCTGTACAAATTCAACAGTGCGCTCACTGATAAAACCCTGGGCCTCTCCTTGAGCTGTAAGCCCCAAATCTTTCTTTTTCAAAGCACTTTCTCCTTTGATTTTGAAATATACTGTTATTTTCAATCTTTCCTTGTTGAACAACTAACCAAACAGCATGGAAGCTCTACAATCGAGTAAGTGGTTATTGCTTTCATTTACCGCTTTCATATACATATAACTGTATTGTGGGGCTGTTTCGCTGTAAGTCTTCTTTCATAAACTCATATCAACTGTGTAATAATAGTATAGATATTTTGAGTTTCCCCGGCAACTACGTCTAGAACTAGGTGATGCCGTTTCGTTTATTCGTAGAAATAGACAACTAGATCCCCAATAGGATCACCAGATACAGTCTTCTCTTCGGCTGTCCTCATTAGGAATTGTCATGAAACTCTACTCCCAGAGATGAATGTATTCTCCGTGAATGGCATCTTTGAGTTTCTTCCAAATTCTCAAACTTTCCTGACTTGATCTATTCCTTGTGAATAACTTTCCTTGAATTTCTCTGGGTTTGGGGACCCACGGGCTTCTTAAAAGCATCGGCCTCCTCTTGGGCATCATACAAGGACCCACAGGCTTCCTAAAAGCAACCCCGCCTCCTCTTGGGCTTAGTACAAGGACCCTACGGCTTCTTATAAGTATTCACAGCCTCCTCTTAAGCTTCGTATAATGATCTCTTCCTCCGAGAATGATAGCCTCCTCTTGGGCTTTGTACAAGGACCGATCAACTTCTTAAAAGCTTCCAGCCTCCTCTTGGGCTTCGTACAAATTGTCCCGACGACCTCCTAGAGGTATAGGAACAGAACTTAGTCATCTGCATAGAACAATCCTTTCATAGAGTCTACTACTGTTTCTCAAAGCATGGTAGAAAAGATGAAACTCTAGACTTGGACAGTCTAATTTCCTTGAGTCTCAAAGACATTCTCAAGCACCCTTCAAGAATAGGAAGAAAACCCGTAGACTCGGACAGTCTCAATGCCCTTCGGATTTCCCAATTCCTTAAAGAACAGGAATAACCCGGATCCTCGAACCAAATCCTCGAGTACAATGTTGCTCATATAAGAACTGATTTTCTCTTTAAAAATCAGTCTACTGAACCTGTCACTTAACTGAACAGTAACCATAGACTCCTCTTAGGCTTTGTATAATGATCCTTCTCCAGTTACAATAGCCTCCTCTTGGGGTTTGTACAATGATTCTCCCCAGCGGAGTCAAACAACGTTTAGCCTCTCTCTCGGGCTTTGTACGAGACACATAAGAGACTCCCTCGTTGAGTCAATCACCCCTTTCACCTCCATCTCAGGCTTTATACGAGATACAAAAACGTTCTTATTGAGCCAAACAGACAATAGCCTTCATCTCGGGCTTTATACGAGATACCAAACGACTCCATCGTTGAGTCAAAACCTTTTAGCCTCTCTCTCGGGCTTTGTACGAGACACATATTAGCCTCCTCTTAGGCTTTGTATAAGAAAACCACTGGTTGATCCAATTAACCTTTTAGCATCAAAGCTGTGCCTCGTTCACAGTACACAAACATCAACAACTCCTTCCCCTCCATCTAATTGCTGTAAGCGGAAAGCCTCTGGATCATCTACATCCATGCCACTGTCCCTCTTTTAGCATGAGAAATTCCTAAGGAAAGATATCATTGCTCTACACTGAGTTAAAGTCTTCTCCTTCAGGTTAAAATCCCCTTTAAAGGAAATTATGGCATTACCGGATTCACACATCCCGGTTAAAGTAATTCTCCTTTATAAACAGTTGTGACATACAACCCCCTCTTTAGAGATGACAAATTCTCTCTAAAGACAACACCTTTTAACTTCACATCTTGGGCTTCGAACAAGATACAAATAGACCCTTCAGCTTCACATCTTGGGCTTTGAACAAGATACAAACCACCTTCAGCTTTACATCTTGGGCTTTGAACAAGATATAGATCACCTTTCGCTTCACGTCTTGGGCTTTGAACAAGACACCAAAACAACCATTTCCTCCCATAGAATAGGAGGAACTACGAACGCTCTGATTTCCCTGTTTCGGTAAACGGGAACACGTAGGCATAAGATTGAAAGAAAAATCTTAGCGAGCACACTAAACAAAAACCCAAAATCCCATACTCTCATATATCTATAAAAAAAAACATCAGTCCTAGCATCCTAATCCTTGTTCCCCGCCAGAAACCCGTCTGTCAAAATAACACAACAAAAAGAGAGAAAACAATATTGGCGAAAATACAAATAACCAGTACAAATGTCCCCCCACATTGATAGCATTCGTAACCTAACAGACCGCTGTTTAAACTCAGTATGCAAAGCAGGGTTAATTGGAGACATCTATTTCCCTTCCTTATTCAGCTCACAATAGGATAAAAAATGAATCGACCTGTAGTAAACTCAACCACAGAGAGCGACCGGCGCTTAAGACCCGCGTCCAAAATCGCTCGCTACAGAAAAAATGGCGCCCACCGTGGGGCTTATTTCTAAAACTTTTTTCTCTTCACTTATGTGAAAACCACAGATTGGGGCTTCCGCCGGGGAACCCATTTTCTGTCAGGAACTTAGGATTCATCGCTTTAAAGGTCTAGGATGTTTAGGACAAATATATATATACTGCTTTTCCTAATTGTTGTACGTGTTTATTTTTCTGCTAATGGGAATGCGTGTGATGCCGCATGTGGAAAGATTGAGTATACACTTAAGATAAGTGACGACGACGAGGTCGACCATCAACCTCAGTGGAGGCTGACCAATGCAACCCATTCTCTCACCTAGACAATGGGCCGATTGTGATGTCTGAGAAGCTAAGGAGCCAAACCCTTTTGTAGTGTGGAAACTATCGGGAATAGTTGTTACGCGATACTACCCTCATTTGAGGCTGGTGATCTATTCTCGGTGAATGGCACTTACTCTAAGATTGCTCTACAACTCGCTGGCGATCCGCTTGTTGTTTTGCTTTCCTGGGAGGAGCTGATGATAATGAGTACAGGTACAAAAATCAGCTTAGTATAAACCTTTGGGGATGGGTAGATCCTTGACTTCATGACAACAACCTTTTGACCCCATGTTTTTTCTATGTTTTTGTGTGTTGCATTCATGCATTCATTTAAAAAACATTCAAACATTCAAAAACAATTTCTCTTCTAGTCTCTCTGTTTTTCAAATTAAACTAAGACTGTGATTGCAAATATCGAAGAAAAGGATTGCGCTAATGGATTTCGGTAGAAGGAGAACTCATAGTTATACCTTCAAGGTTCCAAAGCTAGAGGATTTGAGAAGGTTAGCAGGAATGATCACTAACCCTGAGACTTTCAGAGCCAAGCACGGAGGTCTGCTACCACTATTAAGAGTCCATGTGATTGAGGGAATCATGGATGCGCTCATTCAGTTTTACGATCCAGTTTATCACTGTTTCACATTCCCAGATTACCAGCTCGCACCAACGCTGGAGGAGTATTCTCATCTGATTGATCTACACATTACAAATCGAGCTCCATTTTCTGGACTGGAAGAAATTCCAAAGAATCAGACCATTGCAAGAGCAATTCATTTGGACGAGTCTGAGGTTAGGACTCACCTAACCACCAAGGGTGGCATCCAAGGTTTTCCAGCCCAGTTCTTGACAAAGAAGGCCCTGTATTTTGCCAGTATAGGAAATGTGACTGCTTTTGAAAGCGTCTTTGTCTTGCTCACCTACGGGTTATTTTTGTTTCCCAACATCAATAACTTCGTCGATATCAAATCCATTAAGGTCTTTCTCATTGGAAACCCTGTGTCGACTTTGCTCGCAGATGCGTATCATTCTATACACTTGGGAAATTTGTACAACGAAGGGGAGATCACGTGCTGTGTACCTTTGCTTTACAAATGGTTTATCTCCCATTTGCCTAAGTCTGTTGCTTTTTGGGATTGCAAGAGTGCCTTACGTTGGTCGCAGAAGATCATGTCTCTCACCAACTCTGATATAGATTGGTGTAATAGGATTTATGAGGGAATCAAAATCATTGATCGTTGTGGAAACTTCCCCAACGTACCCCTTATAGGAACTAAAGGAGGAATCAACTACCATCCGGTATTGGTTCGTCGTCAATTTGGATACCCGATGAGACACATCCCACGGGGTGTTCATCTGGAAGGTCTTTTCTTCAAGGAAGGAGAAAATGACAGAGCACTAAAGATGGAAATAGTGCACGCTTGGAAACACGTTCATAAGAAAGGACGAGAGTCTCTAGGAAAACCGGACTGTGTCTCGATGGAGCCTTATCTCCATTGGGTACAAACTAGAGCTCTCAAGCTAAAAATGCCTTATCCTCGTTACGGAATTCTTCCGCCGAGGGAATCTGTTATGTATTTCATTACGGAAACTGAAAAGCTTCAGGTTACTCTCAACAAAGTTCAAAAGGAGAGAAGGTCTTGGAAGAACAAGTACCGCACCCTCGACATAGAGTGCATCAAAATACAACAATTACTGATAGAGAAAGATGTTCTGATTGAAATTTTGGAGCAACATGTTGTGGATAATCAGGATGACCAAAGGAATTTGCTCGCTCCTTTCACCTGGCAAAGGAATGACAACCCGACAACGGCCCAAGAGCCCCGGTCAAAGAAAAGGAAAGTACCAGAATCAGCACCCGAGTTCTCTCGGGACCCATTAGCTTAGGTTTCTGTTTCTGCACCTTGTAATCTACTGTATTTCCATTTCTGTAATCCTTTGAAATTCAATAAAAAGGGGTTTCCCCACCGTTTGATATTTGCAATCTAATTGTCGAAGTTTATTTTGATTAAACCAAAAAAACAATTAATATAATCATTGCATTCATCATTCTCACATCGCGTATTCTTCTTATCTACGAATCTCACGTTTGTGTCTCGGTTCTACAGTCAAACTGTCTCATTCGTATAATACTCGGGCCAATCGTCAGAAAAAGATGGATGATCTTGAGGAAGAAAACAGAGAGTTGAAGGAAGAGATCGATGCTCTAAGAGAGGATATGAGAAAGCTTCATAACGACATGCAAGCCATGGCAGAAGCTCAGCTACAAAGGACCGTGATCTCAGAGATCACCTCAACGCCCATTGTGGAGAAGTATGATCCTAGGTATCAAATGCCGAAAGATCGTCCTTGGGGCATGCCTGTTAACTATATCCCGGAAGGATATGTTCCGCCGATCACTAAAGATCAGGGAATCACAACAGAAGCCGCTCGGCCTGAAGGTTACAAACTTCGGGAAAGCGAAGATGCCAGGGGCATACTGAAGACTCCTGAAGGTTACAAACTTCGGGAAACGCCAAGATTCACTGCCGTAGTCACGGTACCACCCCCTGTGGTGCACACTGTCCCGGAAGGACAGATTCCACAGATACCTTCTGGTAAAAAGGAAACTATGTTTGGCCGAATGGATGAGTTCCAGGAACAGTTCTTTGAAATGCAGAAGGAACTTCAACCCATTCGCGGTCAGGATTTATTTGGAAAGGACGCCGCAGACCTTTGTTTGGTCCCCAATGTGAAAGTTCCGCACAAGTTCCAAGTGCCCGACTTTGAAAAGTACAAGGGTAACTCTTGCCCTCAGAGCCATCTGGTGATGTACGCTCGGCGGATGTCAGCTCAGACGGAGAATCAGGACCTACTGATTCACTACTTCCAGGATAGTTTAACCGGTGCCGCATTAAAATGGTACATGGTTTTAAACCGTGCCACGATCAGCACTTTTAGAGATCTTGGCATTGCCTTCGTCCAACAATACAAATACAATTTGGACATGGCACCCGACAGAGATCAACTCAGATCGATGTCGCAAAAGGACAAGGAAACCTTTAAGGAGTATGCTCAAAGGTGGCGTGAGATTGCAGCTCAAATTTGTCCACCTCTTGAGGAAAAAGAGATGACAAAGATCTCCTTAAAGACCTTAAGCTCATTTTACTATGACCGAATGGTTGCCAGTGCGCCCAGTGATTTCACCAAAATGGTTGGCATGGGTGTACGTCTTGAGGAAGCTGTCCGAGAAGGACGTTTGGTAAAAGACACTGGATCGATGAGCGGAACTAAAAAATACGGTAGTGCTCTCCCTAAGAAAAAAGAGCAAGATATTGGGAATATCTTTCTCGGAAAGCAAAGGCGACGTTATCAACCAGTAGCAGCTGTAATTCCTGCTATCAATCCTGCGCCTATTCCTACGTATCAACCTCAGGTTGCGCAGAGCCAACCTAATCAGCAAAGGACACAACAGCCTCTTCAGCAGGCTCGTCCTCCATATAACAACAACCGTACAACACAACCATCAGGGTTTGATCCTATACCCATGTTGTACGCGGAGCTGTTTCCATTACTACTGGCTAAAGGGCACATTCAGACTAAATCTCCTCTTACAGTACCGGAAAATCTGCCTTTTTGGTTTAAGGTGGATCAGACATGCCCTTATCATCAAGGTGGATCAGGGCATAACATAGAGACTTGTCTCAATTTCAAGTCCGACGTGCAAAAACTTGTTAGGAGCGGGATCTTATCCTTCAAGGATACAAATCCTAATGTTCTCACAAACCCGCTGCCTCAACATGAGAAGGCTGCAGTCAATTTGATAGAAGGAGAGACCAACGATGTCTATCAAATTCACGATGTACTCTTGTTGAAAACCTATTTGGTCAAGATGCATTGTAGACAGAGTGGGTACGACCATGTGCCACCTCATAACTATCATCAATGTTATGTCTGCTCTAAAAACAATCAGGGATGTTCTGTGGTGCAAACAACTCTACAGGAACAAATGGATCTCGGGTGGATCCAAGAGCACCGAGTTTGTGGAGTTAACATGGTCTACACGAATTCCAACGTCATTCAAAACCACGACATCCGTGCGATGAATACCAACCTGGTAGAGTTACATGCTGAGCAGGTCCGACTCGGATTCTTAATATCACATGACTATCAAAGCTGTAAAGCGGGTTGCGAAAACGATCGAGGTTGTACCCTTGTCCAGGAGGCACTTCAGCACTTGTTAAATCACTGGTGGATGCCAATTTATATGGATAAAGATACTCAGCAAATTAGTATCAATAACAGAAACCCTACTCGGTGTCAGAGTCAGGATGTCCGATCTATGGAAGCTAACCTAGTGAGGTTACATTGTATTCAAAGTGGGCGTGGCCAGGTGCCACCACACAATTATGACGTTGTAACGTCTGTTAGAAAAGTAACCAAGGGTGTTACCTTGTGAGAGCAGCTCCTCAGGGTCAGGTGGATCGTGGAGAAATTTGTCCATATCTAGGTTCTGGACCCATCAACTGGACGCCGGACTACCTTGCCGATCAAGTTGAGGATGTTGTCACAATATCTGGTCATCATAGGACCAGGGATGTTTTTGCCATTATCCCTCTACTTGACGAATCTAGAGTTCCCAACCGGGAACGGATCGAGATTACTTATGATGGTCAGAAAAATAAGAAGGTTCCCATAGTCATCTATCTACCGGGACCACTACCGTATAAATCAACTAAGGCAATCCCTTACAAATACGGTGCAACAATAGTCGAGAATGGAAAGGAAATTCCATTACCCTCCGTTGTGAATATTGCAGACATCAGTCGTGTAACACGGAGTGGTAGAATCTTCAACCGAGGGGTTGGGGAAGCTAACAAAGAAAAGGAACTTCAGACGGAAACTCCTGATCTACCAGTCGGTCAATCCAGTAATCCCGACCTTTCGAAAAATAATGATGAGATGCTGAAGCTCATCCAAAGGAGTGAATACAACATTGTCGATCAACTGTTACAAACTCCTTCAAAGATCTCGGTATTATCATTATTACTCTGTTCAGAAGCCCACAGGGAGGCTCTGCAGAAAGTCTTGGAGCAAGCCTTTGTGGAACAGGATGTAACAATCAGATAGTTCGATAGCATTGTCTCTAACATCACTTCCTGCAACAATTTGGGATTTAGTGATGAGGAATTACCCGAAGAGGGTCGTCGTCATAACCTGGCGCTCAACATTACAGTTAACTGCCAGGACGATGCTTTAGCCAGCGTACTGGTAGACACAGGGTCAGCCCTGAATGTTATGCCGAAGTCCACTTTGATGCAATTATCATTCAAAGGCCCTCCGATGAGAATTAGCGAGGTCGTCGTCAAAGCGTTCGACGGATCCAGAAAAACAGTTATCGGTGAAGTTGATCTTCCTATAACTTTTGGTCCTCATACTTTCCAAGTCACTTTCTAGGTCATGGACATCCAGGCAACATACAGTTGTTTATTAGGAAGACCTTGGATACATCAGGCTGGAGCGGTTACTTCAGCCCTCCACCAAAAGCTAAAGTTCGTCAAGAACGATCAACTTGTCACGGTTTGTGGGGAACAAGCCTTGCTCGTAAGTAACTTGTCACCATCTACTGGTATAGAAACCGAG
Organism: Lathyrus tuberosus; assembly: GCA_022829125.1. Classification (NCBI taxonomy): domain Eukaryota; kingdom Viridiplantae; phylum Streptophyta; class Magnoliopsida; order Fabales; family Fabaceae; genus Lathyrus; species Lathyrus tuberosus. Next base: position 2,317,924 of record JALAZF010000115.1, on the reverse strand, counting down.
GAGGTTATTGGAACTCAGTTCCAAGCACTGTCGGTAAGCAAGGACAATCAGTTCAGAGGAGGAACCTCGATTTCCTCATATAACGATGCTATTAAAGCGGTCGAGAGTACCGATACGACAGGATGGGGACAGCTTGTCATTCCTACTGGCAATACAACAAAGAAGGGTCTTTGTTTTTCTGCAACCTGTACCCAGACAGCTGCCAACGATGAAAGTCTTCATCCCCTTCAGAACTTCTTCGACAGTGGAGGTTTCCTTCACCCAGTGTCTCAAGCAGTACATGCTATTAATGAGGAAGATCCCTCTGACACGGATGAAGAATGGAAGTCCTATCTTAATGAGGACGGTTATATGTCTCAGGAAGAGGTGCCTATACCATTTTGCTATCCCACATAGAATCCGAGATTTATACCAAGGTCAGACGTCGAAATGATCTATGGAGATTGTGATCCGGAAGGATGCCGTGCTCCGCCAAATTCATTAGAGGAAGACACTCTGGTGAAAGACAACTTTGACCACAATTACTATGGCCCAATGGATGGCCTGCCAATGTGGCGGCCTTACCCAGGAGACTTGGGGCCAGAAAGTCAGCCGAGTAATGAAAATCAGTTGGCCATCATTGAACAGAATACCTGTGTCCCCACCATGTCATGGGATCAACACTCAGGTCATTCAGAAACTACTCAACATGAAGATGAATTCGCAACGTTTACAGGACTTGAATTCATCAACTATGCTTTTCCCGAGGTCAACGTCATCGAGAGATATGACTCCTCCAGTTCGAAAGAAGTGTGGGACACCTTGGGACAACTGAGTGGAAAATACGACTATATGGTCAGGTACACCACTCCCGAAAGCTCTCGTATCAGGCTCGAAGATATCCAGCCTACTGGATGGGGAGATATAGCTGAGAGCACAACTACTATGCAAAATGTAACTGAGGAATTCTCCTACGACAATTCTTCCTGGGAGACAGATTCCAATGATCCTGCTCCGCCAGAAATCAGCGTTATTTCTGAAGACAAATCAAGGAAAGTACCAGACTTTGTGATTCACCGAGGAGTTCGCCGCCAATGGGTTGCCGTCGAGGTTTCGAAGATCGTTCATCAATCAAAGTAATTGCCATCTTTAACCTTTCACCCTGCCCAGGTGAAACGGATGTTTTGATAGGGCTCACTTTCTGTAAATTATCCCTCTTCGCTTCGCCCAAAGCAACAGAGTTTTGTTTTATAGGGCTGTAGTTTCAAGAATCGACTTGTTCATTAATAAAATAACATCGTTCTGTAATTTCCGCATTAATTGATGTTTTCTCTTTTTTCTTTTTCAGAAAATGGTAATCCTAAAAAACAATTCAATAATAAAAACAAGCAGTAAAATAAAACACTGCACACACTTGCATTTTCTCTATCTCTTCTAAACACGAATCATCATGTCATGCATATTGCTTGTTTTAAACCCCGTTGAAACATACGATTCGATGCCTTCTCCCAACTTTGAGTTCCCGGTATTCGAGGCTGAAGAAGAAAATGACGACCAAATTCCAGAAGAGATCTCCCGACTACTCAGACAAGAGGAAAGGTCCATTGAACCTCACAAAGAACCGTTGGAAACGGTAAACTTGGGTTCAGAAAAAGAGAGAAAAGAAATCAGGATTGGGGCACTTCTCAGTCCAACTGCCAAAGAGAATTTGATAAAGCTTCTCAAAGAATTCCCCGATGTATTCACTTAGTCCTATCAGGACATGCCAGGGTTGGATACCAGCATCGTGGAACATCACTTACCATTGAGATCGGAATGTCCACCAGTAAAGCAAAGGTTGAGACGCACTCACCCGGACATGGCCATCAAAATCAAAGAGGAGGTGCAGAAACAGATTGATGCGGGTTTCCTCGCCACGTCAGAATATCCTCAATGGTTAGCCAACATCGTACCCGTTCCCAAAAAGGACGGAAAGATCAGAATGTGTGTCGACTACAGGGACCTGAACAAGGCTAGTCCAGAGGACGACTTTCCTTTACCACACATTGACATGCTGGTAGACAGTACAACAAAGTTCAAAGTCTTCTCCTTCATGGATGGATTCTCGAGCTATAATTAGATCAAAATGGCGCCGAAAGACATGGAGAAAACTTCGTTCATTACCCCATGGGGTACCTTTTGTTACAAGGTAATGTCGTTCGGTTTGAAGAATGCCGGGGCGACCTATCAAAGGGCCATGACTACTCTGTTTCATGATATGATACACAAGGAAATCGAGGTATATGTCGATGATATGATTGTAAAATCAAAAACAGAGAGTGAGCACGTTGAACATCAGTCAAAATTGTTCGAACGTCTAAGAAAATTCAAGCTCCGCTTGAATCCCAACAAGTGCACCTTCGGTGTCCGTTCAGGGAAACTTTTAGGGTTCATCGTCAGCCAGAAAGGAATTGAGGTTGATCCTGACAAGGTCAAGGCCATTCAAGAAATGCCTTCTCCGAAAACTGAAAAACAAGTCAGAGGATTCCTGGGACGTTTGAACTACATCTCCAGATTCATATTCCTCATGACCGCGACATGTGCGCCGATTTTCAAATTACTCAAAAAGAACCAGGATTACGTTTGGACAGAAGATTGTCAAACCGCCTTCGACAGTATCAAGGAATACCTGTTGAATCCATCGATTCCATCACCTCCAGTGGAAGGAAGACCACTAATCATTTACCTCACAGTCCTAGAGGACTCAATGGGATGTGTACTTGGCCAACAAGACGAAACCAATCGGAAAGAGTCTGCCATTTACTATTTGAGCAAGAAATTCACCGACTGCGAAACTCGGTACACGATGCTCGAGAAAACTTGCTGTGCTTTGGCTTGGGCAGCCAAACGTCTTCGCCAATACATGATTCTTCATACTACTTGGTTAATCTCCGAAATGGATCCAATCAAGTACGTCTTCAAAAAACCAGCTCTCACGGGAAGGATTGCCCGTTGGCAGATGCTATTATCAGAATATGACATAGAGTACCACGCTCAAAAAGCCGTTAAAGGAAGTATTTTAGCCGATCATTTGGCTCATCAACCTATTGACAATCAAGAATCAATCGGGTTTGACTTCCCAGACGAAGATGTCATGTATCTAAAAATGAAAGATTGCGACGAACCGCTACCCAGTGAAGGGCCAGAACCAGGTTCCCAATGGGGACTTGTCTTTGACGGAGTAGTTAATCATTATGGAAACGGAATTGGGGCAATCATTGTTACCCCTCAGGGTACCCACATTTCTTTCACTGCCAGACTTACGTTCAAATGTACGAACAATGAGGCCGAATACGAAGCTTGTATTATGGGTCTCGAAGAAGCAATTGATTTAAGGATAAAAAACTTGGACGTATACGGCGATTCAGCCTTGGTTATCAATCAGATAAAAGGAGATTGGAACACATACCAATCAGGATTGATTCCTTACAAAGACTACGCAAGAAGGTTGCTACCTTTCTTCGACAGAGTTGAGTTTCATCATATCCCTCGTGAGGAGAATCACATGGCTGATGCATTAGCCACCATCTCTTCCATGATTAATGTAGGTCAATGGAACGACTTACCTAAGATCGACATAATGCGCCTTGAAAGGCCCGCTTACATCTTCACGATTGAAGCAGTCATAGATGACAAACCTTGGTATCACGATATCAAATGCTTCCTTCAGAAACAAGAGTACCCATCTGGGGCACTCAAAAAAGACAGAAAAACCCTCAGAACATTGGCTGGAAACTTCTTCCTGAGCGGGGACACTCTCTATTAGAGTAATTTACTCATGCCAACGGACACACAATGGCGAGAAAAATTTTAAGAGCAGGGTACTATTGGTTGACAATGGAATTCGACTGCTACAAGTACATGAGGAGGTGTCACAAGTGTCAGATATACTCCGACAAAATTCATGTACCGCCATCACATCTCAAAGTTCTCTCTTCCCCATGGCCTTTTTCCATATGGGGAATCGACATGATTGGCTTGATTGAGCCTAAGGCTTTAAACGGACATCGGTTCATCCTGGTAGCCATTGACTATTTCACCAAGTGGGTCGAAGCAGCGTCATTCGCCAATGTAACCCGACAAGTGGTGGTCCGATTTATCAAAAACAATATCATCTGCCTTTATGGTGTTCCAAGCGAGATCATTACTGACAATGGATCTAACTTGAACAACAAGATGATGAAGGAGTTGTGCGCAGAGTTCAAGATTGAACATCATAACTCATCTCCCTACCGACCCAAGATGAACGGAGCGGTAGAAGCGGCTAATAAGAACATCAAGAAGATCGTTCAAAAGATGGTTGTAACCTATAAAGATTGGCACGAGATGCTACCCTTTGCTCTTCACGGTTATCGCACATCTGTTCGCACTTCAACAGGGGCAACCCCTTTCTCTCTAGTATATGGCATAGAGGCAGTGCTCCCCATAGAAGTAGAGATCCCGTCAATCCGAGTATTGATGGAAGCTAAGCTCACCGAAGCTGAATGGTGTCAAAGCCGACACGACGAATTAAATCTGATCGAGGAGAAGCGAATCACGGCACTATGCCATGGTCAACTGTATCAACAGAGAATGAAGAGGGCGTTTGACAAAAAGGTCTGACCTCGTGTCTTCAGGAAATGAGACCTCGTGCTCAAAAAGATACAATCATTTCTCAGTGATTCGCGAGGTAAATGGACTCCGAATTATGATGGCCCCTATGTGGTCACGAAAGCTTTCTCAGGCGGTGCCTTGAGACTTGCGACCATGGACGGAGAGAAATTTACCTACCCCATGAATGTTGATGTAGTCAAGAAATACTTCGCCTAAACTAAAAAAAAATGTCTCGGTGGATTGAAAACCCGAAAGGGCGGTCCAGGCAAAAGTTAGAGACATGAAAAAATCATCCCGGTGGATTGGAAACATCATAGTACAATCCAGGCAAAAATTAGGGATAATGGCAAGTAACTATGTTCAATAGAGGCAAGTCCCTCAGCAGCAGCAGTTACATCATCTGTCAGAAAACTCCAGTCAAGGTCATCTTCGACAGAAGCTCAGGATGTCCCGAATTCAAAGTTGGTAGAAGGATAGTGGTCGTTATGTTTCAACGTAGCCCTTTTTCCCGTAAATTACCTTTTTCTAACTTTGTAAATACTCTTTGGAATCACGCGTTTGGCTGATCCCCATCTTATCAATAAAATTTGAGCCCTTGTGCTTTTGTTTATAATTCTTATTTGTTTTAGCTTTACAGAACGACGTTTTTAACATGATTAACGATTCTTGAAATGAAATAAAAAGGAATTTACTTGTTAAAACTTTTTTTGCTTTTTAATAAAGACGGTAATTTCTTTTGACTGTTGAACATCAGAAGAACATTGGTCGCTTCTCCAGAAGTAATCGAACCTCAAAGTGCAGAATCAAAGTACTCCTTCTACGCCAGTACGCCTGAATGAAGGGATCAACTATGTCAGAGACCTTGTTTCGTCTGACACGCCTCGGCCGAGTTCTTATCTCCTAAGCCCGACCAACATAGCTTCCAACAGGGACTATCTCTCCTAAGCAAGGTGGAATTGCTATTCTAAACCAACGGTACTTCTTCGCCCCGCGATGGCCGAGTATCTAGTCGTATTCACCTGTCAGTTTGTATGTCGCGTCAGTTTTGTCAGCATAAACATACATACATCATGCATTATTGATTTACATTCACAGTCATATTGCATCACTATCACTCTAGTCGGTCTTGTCCCCTGGTGATAAAAGTCCTCTCAATTGAGTTGTCAGCCCTTTCCTCGTCAGGAAGTGTTATGTCTGAACATTCTCTCTCCTCTAGTTTTATTTCTGGATTGAAGTTGGCCCTTGACCACTTTGATAACTTGAACCTCTGAAAGACAGAGAGCCCTCAGTTAACATCACTCTTCGCCCTTGAAGATGATATCCTTGCTTTCCCAGATTAAGGAAAATCCACAGAGAAATCCTCGAAATCAGAGATTCGGCAGTATGCCAGTTTCGCTCCGAAAAGACCGCTGATGAAAAGGTCCTCGGCATCTCAAAATTGGACCCCGTCATTGGCATTTCTCCGGAAAGATCCCGAGAAAAGTATGATGTAAGATCCCACGCAGAAGCAGCCTCTCAAGAGACTCGCTTTCCCCAATAGAAACAAATGGTGTCTCCTACAGAGAAGTTTGTGCAACTCTACAACTCAGACGACTGGGTTCCCCAGTAAGTATGACATCAACTTTTTCCGTCAAATGGCATCTCCCCAGGAAAATTCGGCGAGAAGTTTGAAGGAAAGCCGCTACGAATAGCGTCCCTTGTCAATAAAGTTTATTGACAAAAGAAACTAAGACCAGTTCCTCGGTAGGAAACCAGGATCGAGGGGAAGTTTACATCAGAAACTAAGACTAGTTCCTCGGTAGGAAACTAGGATCGATGGGAAGTTTACATCAGAAACTAAGACTAGTTCCTCGGTAGGAAACCATGATCGAGGGGAAGTTTACATCAGAAACTAAGACCAGTTCCTTGGTAGGAAACCAGGATCGAGGGGAAGTTTAAATCAGAAACTGAGACCAGTTCCTTGGTTGAAGACCAGGATCGAGGGGAAGTTTACCTTTTCTAACCATCATTGCTTAGCGAAAGAAGATGAATGCGTGAATTACCATTCATAGACGCCGTCAAAATTTCGGGTATTCCGATATTTAATCCTCTTGCACCCCGAATGCCCGAATACCATCGTCATTCACACCTTCGTGTCCAAGAAGATTAAATAGGGGCATCTGTCATACCCCAAATTTTAACCACTTAGATTTCCCATCATTGTGCAAATCATTATCACAATATGAAGGAACCATCATACTTCATCAGTCTCCCCAAAGATGGGTGAGCATCCACTACAATCAAAATTAGGGTTTCAAGCCCTCTCAGAGCCTTAGACAAAGGATCAATCAAGGAATGACATGATCTTTAACTTGTCTAACATCCACAATGGATCAAAAGGACTCCCACTTCAAGGATCAAGCACAAGGTTTCTCCCTTCTAGGTGGATCAAGTCTCAAGATCGATAGTGTCACCAAATTAGGGTTTTGGTCGACCAGGGCCTCCAAATGGAAATTTTTCATCTGGGCATGAGCCAATGCTTCAAATCATAACCTAATATACTCCATGGAACCTCATGGACCCAATCATCAAGTCAATTTTGCCTCAGGGGATGCATACATCAAAAATCAAGAATTAGGGTTTCTTGACCTAATTCACCCCTAAGTTGACTTTTGGGACAAACCATAAGCCAAGACCTCAAGAGAGGGTTTGAGGGGCTCTAATGAACTATATTGATCCATTTGGAACAATGGATTAATCCAAGAAGCTTGAGCAACAAGTCTCAATTTCATCTGCACCACAATTAGGGTTTCGCGAGGAAAGTCAACTGTAACTTTGACTTTTGACCAGGACATGCTCCCAAGCCCTAAGACATGATTCAATATACCCTATGACACCCATGGAACATGTCCATCAAGTTTGATTTAGGTCAAGGACATGATTTCATGAAGAATTGCACAGTTTGGAATTCATCTGATAAAAAGTCAACTGTGCACAAAAGTCAACTTTGACTTTTTGAGATTTTTCACCAAAATGGATTTTTAACCCTAAAATGATGTTAATGTATGATTTGAATCATCATTCATCAAGAAAAATCAAGAAAAGTTGGGTAACTTGTAAAAGGGGTAACCATAAAAAACTTAGAAAATTTTCTAAGTTAAAAATAAAGTGGCTAGGGTACCAACTTTGGAGGGTCATAACTCTTAAACCACAAAGCCATTTTCTCCCATCCAAGGCTTGATTTGTAGATCTCATTGCCCTCTACAAAAACTTCAACTAGACCTAATTCCAATTCATTGGGGATTTTGAGTTATGGAGTGATCAAAATCAAGAAAAGTCACTTTGTTCCAACAATTAGTGAAAATTTCACTAAGTCAGATTTTACCCTACTTTTTTCCAAATGTAGGGGGATTTTTCACTTGGATTCAAAAGAGATCAAAACCAAACATGTTCAAGCAGTTGTTGTATCATGTAAGGGCTTTCCAAAATGGCTAAGAACATTACCAAATTCAATTTGAGTCATGAGATATGACATTGGAAAGTTGCCTTGCTGAAATCTGCCAAGGCAAGGCAGAATTTACATTTTTGCTCGATTTGCCAAAATCAACCAGATCCAAATGCTCCTATCCACTTGGACACCTCTGAGGATTGAATCTAAAGGGGATAATCATTGAGCCAAGCCTCCAAAGTCTTTGGAACAAGAAATAGCATGTTGAACCTAGAATGGCCAAAATAGGGACAAGACTCCAATTTTGGATTGGAGCATTCAATGGAAGCATTAAGGTGGCATGGACTGAGCCATTCTCAACTGAATTCAGTTAAGACTTATCCAAGACCAAGGGAACCACAGCTCTGTGCCCTAACCTCTAGTCAATGGCTAGAGGAGACTTGGATTCTCATTGGACAACATTGGCCAAACCTCTGCTGCAGTTGCCATTCACTGTGGATCCCAAAACAAACTTGCTCTACTATAAATAGAGCTCAATTGTGATCAGTTTGAGTACACCAAAGCCATCAAACAAATGCTTTCCTCAAAACCTCTTTCTCTTGGCAAAAATGCCTTCTTTAGCAAGGCAACTTTGAGTTTTTGAGCTTGAGAGCTTTTCCATCACAATCAATCACACACACACACCTCATATATATCATATGTAAGCTGTGCAAACTATCACAAGTGACCTGTAATCACAAAATCACAAAGTCACCTCTCAAAACCTCAAAATAGGCTTTTGTTGCATTTTTCAAGCCATGTCTTGATTCAGTCACTTTCCAAACCAGATAAAACCTCAAACACACTCCAAATATCATCCTTGAAATATCCCAAATGGTTCCCCTCATATGGAACACCATTTGAGAGAGTTGCTATTTTGGTCATTTTTAACCCCTTTTGCAAGAAAGGGGCTGTTTGTGTTTTTGCAGGTACCAGTCAATTCCAATCATCCTAAAAGCTTCTAAGGGATCATTTGAGTGTGTCTAAAGCATCAAATCATTTCTGGAATAAGAGGTTTGACAGATTGTACAAAAGCTCCAAAATCTCAAAAAAAAAAGGTAAGCCTCACAACTTGGAATCTTTGAATCATGCAATGCTTTGAAGTCCACTGATCATAAACATCTCATACATGTTGTATATGTTGTGTTTGAGCTAATTCACCATGTAATCCATGCTTGTACCAAGTTGTAGCATAGAAAATGCAATTATAGGTCATTTTCAAAACCACTATCGGGTTTTGAGGAGGGAGTGTGATCTGAAAAAACGACCACCACCATTGGATTCCTTATGAAATTATGGTCCAGATGCATATAACTTTTGTCTCAAACCATTAAGAATTGAGAAAGTTATGACCTTCACGTTTCTGAGCCAAAACTTGCCAAAACTTGCCTTGGGCCAGGACTAAAACCAAGGCATGACTTGTATATTTGTTGTTTTGTTTCAAACAATGGATGTATCACCACCCTAGTGGTAAGGCGCGCGCCTTGTAACCTTGAGGTCTTGGGTTCAAACCCCCTTTTAACCAAAAACTTTGGGCCTTACTTATTGTATAAGTCCCTTTGCGTTAAAAGAAAACCTCGGCGCGATCGCCATTTTTAAACGGAAAATCAACTGGGCCTACCCTCGTGTTATAAGCCCCACTCTTTTTCTTTAAAACTTTTTGGGCCTCTTGAGAGAGTGTAAGACCCATCCCTTTGTACAGAAAACAATTTTTTGGGCCTCAGTCACTTGTATAAGTCCCTCTGTACAAATTCAACAGTGCGCTCACTGATAAAATCCTGGGCGTCTCCTTGAGCTGTAAGCCCCAAATCTTTCTTTTTCAAAGCACTTTCTCCTTTGATTTTGAAATATACTGTTATTTTCAATCTTTCCTTGTTGAACAACTAACCAAACAGCATGGAAGCTCTACAACCGAGTAAGTGGTTATTGCTTTCATTTACCGCTTTCATATACATATAACTGTATTGTGAGGCTGTTTTGCTGTAAGTATTCTTTCATAAACTCATATCAACTGTGTAATAATAGTATAGATATTTCGAGTTTCCCCGACAACTACGTCTAGAACTAGGTGACGTCGTTTCGTTTATTCGTAGAAATAGACAACTAGATCCCCAATAGGATCACCAGATACAGTCTTCCCTTCGGCTGTCCTCATTAGGAATTGTCAAGAAACTCTACTCCCAGAGATGAATGTATTCTCCGTGAATGGCATCTTTGAGTTTCTTCTAAATTCTCGAACTTTCCTGACTTGATCTATTCCTTGTGAATAGCTTGCCTTGAATTTCTCGGGGTTTGGGGACCCACGGGCTTCTTAAAAGCATCGGCCTCCTCTTGGGCATCATACAAGGACCCACAGGCTTCCTAAAAGCAACCCCGCCTCCTCTTGGGCTTAGTACAAGGACCCTACGGCTTCTTAGAAGTATTCACAGCCTCCTCTTAGGCTTCGTATAATGATCTCTTCCTCCGGGAATGATAGCCTCCTCTTGGGCTTTGTACAAGGACCGATCGGCTTCTTAAAAGCTTCCAGCCTCCTCTTGGGCTTCATACAAATTGTCCCGACAACCTCCTAGAGGTATAGGAACAGAACTTAGTCATCTGCATAGAACAGTCCTTTCATAGAGTCTACTACTGTTTCTCAAAGGATGATACAAAAGATGAAACTCTAGACTTGGACAGTCTAATTTCCTTGAGTCTCAAAGACATTCTCAAGCACCCTTCAAGAATAGGAAGAAAACCCGTAGACTCGGACAGTCTCAATACCCTTCGGATTTCCCAATTCCTTTAAGAACAGGAATAACCCGGATCCTCGAACCAAATCCTCGAGTACAGTATTGCTCATATAAGAACTGATTTTCTCTTTAAAAATCAGTCTACTGAACCTGTCACTTAACTGAACAGTAACCATAGCCTCCTCTTAGGCTTTGTATAATGATCCTTCTCCAGTTATAATAGCCTCCTCTTGGGCTTTGTACAATGATTCTCCCCAGCGGAGTCAAACAACGTTTAGCCTCTCTCTCGGGCTTTGTACGAGACACATAAGAGACTCCCTCGTTGAGTCAATCACCCATTTCGCCTCCATCTCAGGCTTTATACGAGATACAAAAAGGTTCTTATTGAGCCAAACAGATAATAGCCTTCATCTCGGGCTTTATACGAGATACCAAATGACTCCATCGTTGAGTCAAAACCTTTTAGCCTCTCTCTCGGGCTTTGTATGAGACACATATTAGCCTCCTCTTAGGCTTTGTATAAGAAAACCACTGGTTGATCCAATTAACCTTTTAGCATCAAAGCTGTGCCTCGTTCACAGTACACAAACATCAACAACTCCTTCCCCTCCATCTAATTGCTGTAAGCGGAAAGCCTCTGGATCATCTACATCCATGCCACTGTCCCTCTTTTAGCATGAGAATTTCCTAAGGAAAGATAACATTGCTCTACACTGAGTTAAAGCCTTCTCCTTCAGGTTAAAATCCCCTTTAAAGGAAATTATGGCATTGCCGGATTCACACATCCCGGTTAAAGTAATTCTCCTTTATAAACAGTTGTGACATACAACCCCCTCTTTAGAGATGACAAATTCTCTCTAAAGACAACACCTTTTAGCTTCACATCTTGGGCTTCGAACAAGATACAAATAGACCCTTTAGCTTCACATCTTGGGCTTTGAACAAGATACAAACCACCTTCAGCTTCACATCTTGGGTTTTGAACAAGATATAGATCACCTTTCGCTTCACGTCTTGGGCTTTGAACAAGACACCAAAACAACCATTTCCTCCCATAGAATAGGAGGAACTACGAACGCTCTAATTTCCCTGTTTCGGTAAACGGGAACACGTAGGCATAATATTGAAAGAAAAATCTTAGCGAGCACACTAAACAAAAACCCAAAATCCCATACTCTCATATATCTATAAAAAAAAACATCAGTCCTAGCATCCTAATCCTTGTTCCCCACCAGAAACCTGTCTGTCAAAATAACACAACAAAAAGAGAGAAAACAGTATTGGCGAAAATACAAATAACCAGTACAAAGGCCCCCCCACATTGATAGCATTCGTAACCTAACAGACCGCTGTTTAAACTCAGTATGCAAAGCAGGGTTAATTGGAGACATCTATTTCCCTTCCTTATTCAGCTCACAATAGGATAAAAAATGAATCGACCTGTAGTAAACTCAACCGCAGAGAGCGACCAGCACTTAAGAACCGCGTCCAAAATCGCTCGCTACACATGGGTACCGAACGTCAGTACGCATGTCCACTGGGGCAACCCCATTCTCACTTGTATACGGTATGGAGGCAGTACTACCAGTTGAAGTTGAAATTCCATCCCTCAGAGTCATGATGGATGTCAAGTTAGACGAAGCTGAGTGGGTTCGCGCCAAGTTTAATCAGTTGAGCCTTATTGAGGAGAAACGAATGGCAGTGGTGTGTCATGGGCAGTTATACCAGCGGAGGATGAAGCAGGCATTTGACCAAAAGGTGCGTCCTCGGGTTTACAAAGTGGGAGATGTGGTACTCAAAAGGATCCTTCCTCCTAGTACAGATCACAGGGGCAAATGGACTCCCAACTATGAAGGTCCGTTCGTGGTTAAGAAGGTCTTCTCGGGCAGAGCCTTATTACTTACAACCATGGACAGCGAAGACTTTTCATCCCCTGTCAACTCAGACGTAGTCAAAAAATACTTCGCATGAATAGACCCGTTGGACAAAAAAGGAAAAGTCCAGGCAAAAAAGGGCATCCCGGCGAACCGCAAAAAACAGAATAAAAAAGGTTCGGGCAAAAATTAGGGATAATAAATAAAAATTGTTGTACACCTGGTGAGTTGAAAATCCGCAAGGACAACTCAGGCAAAAAAGGGTATCCCGGTGGATTGAAAACCTGAAAGGGCAGTCCACGCAAAAGAGGGATTTAAGCGAACGACTACGGTTTGAGTTATCTGTACTCCATCACCGTTTCAACAACTAATAGTCCAAAGGGTAGGAATCAGTCTGATCATTCCTTAGAAGGCAAGGTCGGGGAGTCTTGAAGACATACTGGCCATAGCAGAATTGAAACTCAGTGGAATGCCGTTTTCACATTGCCATTAGGATAGTTTCTTTTCTCAATTTTCAACGATCACCTCTTTCTAGGGATTTCTTCCTGATGTAATTGCCTATTCTGGGCTTTTCTTCAATAAATTGAATTTCAGTTAGAAGCTTCTTATTTTGTTTTACTGCTTTGTTTGCAAAAACGTCTGAATTTTTGATAAAACATTGCATTTGAAAACATGGTGGCTTTACAATAACATGCGCAGAAAAAAAAACATTTAAAATTACTTTAAATGTTGAACAATCCTGGATGGTGGATTCAAACCATGCAATATTCTGGGGCATGTGTGTATGCTTTTGTTGCAGGTAACAGGTCCGGGTGACTTCAAGCACAAGAGGTATTTCTCCTCGACGAGTAATCACTTATTCCCACGCAGAATGCTGGGGCAATCATGTTCAGGGAAGGGGTCACTTGTCACCTTTTTGTCACAATGTTTACTGGTTGAGTCCATCATTCGGTCGACGGTCGTTCATGACATCTCGATATCAGTGAATTGAGTTAGACTGGGTATCGTTGTATCTTATTAAGTCGATTCTCTCATTCAGTACTTCCAACAGCTACAAGCTTTTCTGTGTCGATAACGGTTGTGAATTCCCCAGTAGACTTGTTTTGCAGACACCGAAGTTGTTGGTCAATCCTCAGTGAAGTTGCCAGGAGTTTGAAGATGCTTAATCTTCTGTAAAATCCTCTTATGATGTTTTCTTCAGATAAATCTTGTATCATGGAGCAGGAAGCAAGTTGTTGACCTTCCCGAACATGGGGCATATTGAATTTCCCCAGCAGAAGATGTTCCAGATCTATTATCCCCAGTAGAGTTGAGGACACTTGGTCTTCTATAAAATCCTCTTAAAAGGCATTCCCCCAGCACGAGATGCTTGAAAGCGATTCTCCCCAGCAGAGTTTGTTATAAACTCATTATCCCCAGCGGAGTCATCAAACGGAAAGTTCGCCTAACATGGGGCATTGTGACATTTATCCTAAGCTCGACAGTCTTATTCCTCAGCAGATTACCGTGGATTTGCCTTGGGTTTCCCCAGCAGATCTCTAAGAACTCTCTCCCAGCATGTTGCAACGGGATGTCTTCTAACCGGATTTGCATATCCCCGGCAGGGTAGCCATGATCCCCCAGCAAGATCGTATCTCTGGTAATGGTATCCCCACAGAGTTCATCATCGAATCTTGTCAACAATATTCCCCAGCTGAGTTGTTATTTTTCTCCCCGCATGAGGCTTATTGATCAACAGAGTCTCTTCCCCAGCCGAGTAGAAGGTTGATTCTCCCCGCAAAGGATCTCGGGTTCGGTAGATCCCCAAGCAGAGTTTTAATGACGTTTCTTCCCCAGCAGAATGTCATTCAGAAAATTCTCATCCCCAGCGGAGTCACTGTGACCGGAATTCATCCCTAAGCAGATGAAGTAGTTCCTGGCACAATCACCACTCCCCTCATATCCCAAAGTCCAATTTATTTTTGGCAGACCTGACAGTTCGAAGCAGACGGATTTTTCATTCATTCTCCAGCAGAGATATTATCCTTTCAGGAGTCTCTAAGATCAAATAATTGATTATTGTTCCTCAGCAAAGTCAGCAGAGATGTCTGATATGGATGCAGAGCGTAATCCAATGTTGAATGCTTTTGCAAAAGTCCAACTGTAGATTGGCAAAAGGTCTATCCAAGGGTGGCAAATTCTTAAAGTCCAACCGTAGATTGGCAAAAGACCATCCAAGGGTGGCAAGTTATCAGCAAGTCTAACCGTAGATTGGTAAAAGTCCACCCGTAGTGTGGCAAGTCAGTAGTCGTCTGACTCCCTTTAAAAGACCGCAGCTAAGTCCAACCGTAGATTGGAAAAAGGCCATCCAAGGGTGGCAAGTTATCAGCAAGTCCAACCCTAGATTGGCAAAAGTCCACCCACCGTGTGGAAATTCAGCTACAAAGTCCAACCGTAGATTGGCAAAAGTCCACCCGCAGTGTGGCAAGTCAGTAGTCTTCTGACTCCATTCAAAAGGACAGTCCACCCGCAGTGTGGCAAGCCAATAGTCATCTGGCATTGTACAAAAGACATTGATAAAGTCCACCCGCAGTGTGGCAGGCCAGTAGTCGTCTGGCGTTGTACAAAAGACATTGCTAAAGTCCACCCGCAGTGTGGCAGGCCAGTAGTCGTCTGGCATTGTACAAAAGACATTCTAAAGTCCACCCGCAGTGTGGCAGGCCAGTAGTCTTCTGGCGTTGTACAAAAGACATTGTTAAAGTTCACCCGTAGTGTGGCAAGCCAGTAGTCGTCTGGTGTTGTTCTAAAAGACATTTCTCATGTGTTATTCTTCTCATTAGAGTTTTATTCAAGCAGAGTTCATTTGGTTGGGTTTATATCCCTTTTCTTCTTCTCCACAGAGTGCAAATTTTCCGGTTATTTTTGGTATTCAATCTCTTTATACCTTGAAAGTCTGACAACAATCGCTATCATCCATTCAGGTCTACAGTGATTGAATAGGGGCAGCTGTAATACCCCAAAATTTTCCCTCTCATTTATTCATATCATTTAGCATGAGCTTTTATTTCATTGCATTGCATTCAAGCATAAAAAAAAACAAAACATCAAGCATTTAGCATTGCATCTTGCATAAGGGCATGTGATTAGTGATTCTCAAAGGTGGATCATCCAAAGCTAAAGAATAAGAGCCAAGTGTTTCTCACAAGTCTCAAGGGTCCCTTAAGCCATATATCATCTCACTTTGATCCACAAGGCATGGGAAGAGGAGAATTCATCAAGAAGATTGGGCAGTGCATGATCTCCTACATAAGGCAGTCAAAAAATTGGGATCTGACCCCCAAATGGGCAAGCTCCTTGAGTTTTTATCATCTCCAAATGACACATCTCATTATTGTTTGAGAGGATGCACATCATATTAAGAAGAATTTGGATTTGGAGGATGTGCTATTTCCTCCTAACCAGAGGGTGCCAAAATTAGGGTTTGACCTAGAATCTGTTTATCTCTGACTTTTTGGGCAAAACTTGATCTCATGGTATTCTTCATGTTCTTAAGTCTATATGGATGAAAAATTGCTCATCAATTGGTTTCAGAAGTGTCTCAATTGATCAATTGCTTGATAATCAAGAAATTGGGGAAAAAGTCAATTGTGCAGTGAAAAAAGTCAACTCTTGACTTTCTAAGGTCAAATTCATGAAATTCATGCTATATATGTTCAATGGACAAAATTTGATCAAGAAATGATGGAGGAATAATGAAAGATCAAGAAATCACAAAACTGCCAAAAATAGAAACTTTAGGGTTGCCAAAAATAGTAAGTTTGGACCATTTTGCACCCTACTTTGAGGCTCTCTTTCTCCAAGATAAAAGCTTCAAACCTCAGGTCCAAGTTGAGCCAATTAAAGTTCATGTTCTAAGCTTCAAATCCATATAAAGAACATCTCCATTGGATAAAGGTTGAGTGAGTTATGGTTGATCAAAGTTTGATGAAACTAGGTCCAAAATCAAGTCATGACCAAGCATGCCCAGGCCCACGTGCCATAATTTTAACAAACACCTGGTGTGCCAAAAGTCAAGCTTAATTTCATCATGATAAAAGCTCCAAATGAAAATCTTTTCAACATCAAATTTTCTCCTTGCCATGCCCTCTTCAATGTTGATGTTGGACAAATTTTGATTTGACCAAGTTATAATGGAGATATGAAGGTCCCAAGTAGGTATGATCAAGCTGAAAGTTTCATGTGCCATGCTTGCCACGCCATGCAAAGTTAACACGCCCACCAACCAGTTTGGAACCATGGTGTTCATAGTCATTTTCAAGTGTGTTTGAGGCTTCATTCCAATTCAAAACCAACACCAACTTATTCTATGGTCCATTCTCTTTCCAATGACACATAAATTTCATGATTTCATACACTAAAGTGAGAGGATGTCCTTCATAAAGTTCCATGTTTCAAGCTGCTAAAATCAGAAAGAAATGAGTTGTTGTTGTTATTGTCTCAACATTCATACGCATACACCATATATTCTTTTCCTCATTAAGTCAAACACTTCTTACACCATGTACTTCCCATGTTGCTTCATACATGAAAGGAGAAATGAGAAAGCTTGTCGTGCAAGCCATGTCCCTTGCTACTACATCAAAGCAATGCATCATCACCATTCTTCTCTTCCACCTCACCATAATTGCATGGAACTCAGCCACACCATAACCCTCCTCCCCTCACCCGCCCCTAACTAACTTGACTCAGTTAGTTAGGGTGCACTCACTTTAACCCAATTGACTCACCCTAACTCACTCACTTGACCCTGGGTTAACAAATTTAACTCAAACTATAAATGAGAATTTCACTTCACAAATTGAACTTCAGCTTCATTTTTCCACATTCACTTCAAAGTTCTTCTCACTTTCTCTCTCAATTCTCTCTCTGAGTTTACACGAATCCATCATCATTCTCATCTAACTTCATTTTCAAGCTTCATCCTCAAGCATCATTGAACTTGGAGTATCATTGAATTGTTGGAGTAACTACACTGCAGATCCATATTCATCTCCATTCTTCAGAGTTTGTAAGCCTTTATTTGGCCAATTGAAGCTCAAGGAAGAAGCACAACTCTCTGGATTTCTTTTAACTCCAGTTCTCAACATTTTCAGGTTTCAATCTCTCAAACCTTCCTGGCACGATTTACATCTTGTTTAGCTTGTTTTTTGTTGATATGAGCTCAATAGGAGCATTTGACAATCCGGCTAGTTGATAGGCCTCTTAGAGGCATAGATCCAAAATCTAGGGCATATTTTAATCTCCTCTGTTCTCTATGTATGTGCTTGTTATGTGAAAAGTGATTGTGGATTCATGATGTACGTAATGTCAGCTTCATTTTGATATCATGATTGTGCATTTCTGGAGATTTTGAGATTTATAGGTGGCGGTTGCTCGCCGGAGAAGATGATCGGAGGTCCTTCTCTGGCTGGTGGTTTTAATTGTTAGGGTTTCTGAGTTTTAAACGTGGCCGTTGATGTGTTCTCATCGTGTGGTTGATAATACACCAACACATTAATGAAGTTATTGCATGTGTGTGATTGTATGATAATTAGTGTGTGCCTGCATTGGTGTCCACGTGATTGCTTTGATTGTGTTGATCTTGACCGTTTGATTGATCTAACGTCCATAACATTGCTAACACATTAATGAAAACCTGTGCACCTCACGTGTTATTCTTTTTGAATTCTGATGATTGTGTGTGTGTGTGCGTGTAAGGGAACTATCATGTGCCTTCATCATGGATTGTTAGATACACATATTTTAATGATTGGTGTGGTTTGACTTAGATGTATGGTTGTGATTGCATCAGTATGTTGATTGCATGTACATGCGTCACACGCAACCACATTTTTTAATTGGATTGGACCTAATTTCTATGTACACCCCCTCCCTGAGCCCATTGTGAATGTTGAACGTGTTATTTTACTTCTTTGCACCCCTGCTTTCTTTTCTTTATTTTAATTTCTTTTATTATATTTGTTTCATAATTGATTTTTTTTAAAATACCAAAACATTATGGAAAATTCTACAAAAATTCATGTGATGTCTTAACATGTTTAACTAATTTTCTATTATTTTTATTTTTGATTTTGTGAATATTTTCATATCAATCCATAATTTTCTTTTATTTCTTTTGAAACTTGTTTCTATTTTCATATCTTCATTTCAAAAATTTATTTCTCATAGATCCTTAAACATTGTTGCATCAATCTTTTTGAATCAATTCAGTAACATCCAAAACTTCATAAAAATATTTTTGTTTCATTTTTAAGATTTTCTTTTATTGTATTTAGGTCCTCCATCTTTGCACTTTGGTTCATGATTCATAAGTGACTATTGCTTGATTGTTTGAGGCCCTTCCTCTCTGAATTTTTGTTTGGTATTTTGATATGTGATTAGTCACTGGTTGAGGTCATTTAAATTCTATTTTCATAATTTTTTAATGCATTTTGACATATGTTGGTGTGCTTGTGTTTGAAGGAAGTTTTGCTTGAACTTTATGTGCCTTTCCTTAACCTTCATTTCATGAGGCATTTATGCCATTATTTGAGGTCTTGTGTTTGGGTTTAGGTAGCATTCTTAGACTCATAAGTGGTGTTTGATCATTGTTAAGTCCATTTGGCATGTGTTGATCCTTTGTTTTATATGATGCACCTTGTGGGACTTTTTGAACTAATTTTTCTTAGGCCTTCATCTTATGCTTTTCATGTTTGGTTGTGTGCTTATAATATGATCATGTTATCATCTCATTTGCATTTTAATCCATGATTTTCTACTGACCTATCCATAAGCATTCATATTTGTATGCCACTTTGCATCTTTTGCATTTGTTTTCAAGTATGAAGCATTCATTCTCTTATGTGACTTCTTCTTGCATGTTTGCTAAGTTGTATGGACTGGATGGATGTGTACTTATGCCATGATCAGTTGTGCATCTTTAACATGTCATATCACTTCTGAATGGGATACTTGAGTTTCATTTTTTTAGGTTTGACTTATGCCATGAATGTTTTCTTTCCATGTTAAATTCATGATTCATATCTTCTCACTTCTCATCCTAATCACTCCTAATGCTTGGACACTTGATTGTTTGCATTATGTGACATTTGTATATCATATTTAGGCACATGTTTAGGTCACCCACATTCTGACTTTGGCATTATTTGAAGCATAATTGCATGATCACCTTGCATATCCACTCATTCTTCATCTATTTCTTCCATGATTCACTTCTTTAATGGTTAGTGCTTTGTTTATGCATAATTCATTTGTGTTTGATATCTTAACATTAGAGAATACCCTTATAGCATAGATTCTGATCTTGATTGAGGTTCATCTCTTAGGAGCTTTATACTTTAACTTTTAGCTTGTTTGTTCACCAATTGTTATTCTTTTTCTTATTGCACTACTTGTAAATTGTTTTGAACTAACATTTTCATGTAGGTGCTAAAGGTAAGTAAGTGTGTGGATATGCTCCCACACACATTTCTTTCTCTTATACTCTCTTATCTCTTTTAAACTTTCTATTTGTGTTTGTTAAGCATTTACATGCTTTCCTTGAATAACTTTTCTTTCATCCCTCCTTAAGATCAACTTAACTTCCATTTTGGAAGTAAGTTGTTTCCTTTACTCTTCTTCTTCTTTCTTTTAGAATTAGGTTTGGTGAACCACATTAACCATAGGATCTCCAAGCGTGCTAACACTAGGGTGTGTCTTAGTCTCCTCTTAGTTTTCACCTTTGATCCTCTTTTTGAGCCTCTTCTTCTCATCTTCAAATAAAAGTAAAAAAAACACCTAATAAAGGCAAAACAAACATTGTATTTGAGCCTTTCATGTAAGAATGAGATAGTGAGGGATCTTCTCTCATTTTCTTAGAATGTTTAGCGTGCGTCCCATCTCGGGTCGATATGCGAGGCATTCGATCTTACATGAGGGACTTAAATATAATGTGCGTTACAAAACATAAAAGCAATCAAAACATTTCTTTCTAAAAAAGACAAAAAAAAAAACGATAACGTCTTTTCTTCGAGAATTCTTTTCTCATCTCACTCATTCTCAACGTCCGAACGCGCTCCTCCTCGTTCTCTTGCAAGATGGTAACGCACTCGGACCAGCGAGCCTGCAACACCTAAGCTAGAACGTTAGCCGTTCCCTAAAAAACACAAACAATCCATCCCTAGTGAGGGGAACTACGTCGCTCTGATTCTCATGTTCCCGATGAGATATGTAGGCAGTGGGGTAGGGCCCATTCGAGCACTTCTTTTATTTTCCCTACATTTGTTTCTCTTCCTTTCTACCTTTCTTTTTCCAGTTCTCCAGATAGCAGTTCCTTTTCCAGTATCCAGTTTCCTATACCCTTTGATCGAGACAACAAGCTTGGATCCCATCGGGTACGATGGACGCGTGGGGGGTGCTAATACCTTCCCTTCGTGTAACCGACTCCCGAACCCAGTTCTCTTGGTCACAAGACCATGCTTTTCCTTCCCTTCAGGTTTATGCAGTGTTTCCTTTCCCTCCCTTGGGATAAATACACATTGCTGGCGACTCTGTTTCCTTGCCACTTTTGCGTTTGTACTAGAATGAAAATCTCGGGAGCGACACCTTCAGATATCTAAAGATCCTCTTAACAACTGTTAAATGAGTCTTTCTAGGATCTGACTAAAATCTTGCACACAGACGAACACTAAATAAAATATTTGGTCTAGAGGCTATTAAATAAAGAAGAGAGCCAATCATACCTCTGTACAGCCTATGGCAGACCTTGGTGCTGCTTTCCTTTTTGCACATGTTGCTGGTTGGATGTCTATGGGTGTTCATGATATTCCAATCGTCAAGCTTGAACTTCTTCAGAAGTTCCTTGTATATTTAGTCTGATGAGTATGAATTCCCTCTATGCAATGATTGATTTGAATTCCAAGGAAGAGCTTCAACTCTCCCATCATACTCATTTCAAATTCATGCTACATTGTCTTAGAAAATTCTTGGCAAAGAAAAGAATTAGTTGAACCAAAAATGATATCATAAACATACATTTGAACAATTAAGATATCATTCTTAAGTGTCTTTCTAAAGAGTGTTGTGTCAACTTTTCCTTTCATAAATATGAGGGTGAGAAAAATACACAAGAAGGGGGGGTTGAATTGTGTTCTCCGTTTTTTCTTTGCTTCTGAACAGAGTTCAGATTCTAAACCAGAGTTCAGATTCTGATAATAAATTGCACCGAAATAATAACAGAAGCAAGTAAATAACAAAAGAACACATAGATTTATCCTAGTTCCTCCCAAACTGAGAGTAGTCCAGTCCCCTTACAATACAAGAGATTTTCCACTATAATCAAAACATGATTACAATTGTTTATGCCCTTCAGCATAAGACATTTCTTGCTCAGACCTACAGCCTAAGAATTTCCTGCTCAATCAGCACCTGATCAAGACTTTCAGCTTAGATTCTCAGATCTTAAGACTTTTTTGCTTATACCCGTAAGTACAAGACTTCCTGCTCAGACTCACAACCTAAGACTTTCATGCTTAAATCCCATGGATTCAAGACTTCCTGCTCATACCCTCGAGTAAAAGACTTTCCTGTTCAGACCATTAGACTAAGACTTTCCTGTTTAAATCCCACCGATTCAAGACTTCTGCTTATACCCTCGAGTACAACACTTTCCTGCTCAAGCCTCCAGTCCAAGACTTTCATTGCTTAGACCTTCAGTCCAAGAATTTCTGCTTAATCAAAAATATGATCAAGACTTAAATGCTCAAGCACTTAGCAAGAGACTTAGTTGGCTCAAGCTCACAACAAGAGACTTTGATGCTCAAGCACATTGCGAGAGACTTTCTTTCTGAACTACTAAATAACATGTTTAGCAGAATAGACAACAAGGTGTACTTGATATACAATCACAGGTACGTAGAAATAACCATTACAAAGATCATATCTCTTAATATTTCTAAGATATTCAATGTTTAAAAAATCTTAAGGCTTTGAACGGTATACAACATATAACAGAAATTCTGCATACTCGATTGTGTTGCCATTGTTGATCTTGTTATTCTTCCGTTCTTATAGAAGCGTGAAACACTTCTTTTCTTCTTGGCTCTCTTTCTTTATTTCCTTGTTGTTGATTCTAGATTGAATTTTCAGGTACTTATATAGCAGTTACAGAAGAATAGACATTGGAAGAGATAACTTGTACAAGTGACTTTGTATTTCCATAGTACTAAGAGACGTTGAAGATAGATACACAAAAAGATCTTTATCCATTGTCTAACTCTTTTAACCATATCGTCTTCCTAGTGGTCTTGTACTATAGATCTGTTGAGCGTAGATATCCGTAAAGCATGTAAACTCTTCTTGAGTCATGTGAACATAAACTCTAGCTGACAAACTGATTTGACATTGTAGCTTGCTTTATGCAGTACGAATAACTTAGCTTAGTCTATGGTTCTGAGTGATCACCGGAAGCTGATACATTCAATAAGTGTAGAGATAATATATTTCTCTTCTGATTCTGATACATTCAGCTTCAATGTCTACGCAAACCTATATCATCAGACTCCACTTAATAACTTGCATCAGTTCTAAACCAATAGAAGCTAATAACTTAGCTTCTCTCAAATGCATTCTTTTATCAGATTCTGAATAGATTCTTCTTAAGCTTTGGAACCTGCATACTTAAAACACACATTAGATAACATCATTGTTCTTTCAATACTTTGTTATCATCAAAACCTTAAAGGGTATATGTCATGAACAAATCTTGTTCTAACAATCTCCGCCCTTTTTATGATGATAAACATAAGTATTTAAAGAACAATGTTGGGCTATTTTAATTTACTTGGAAACATCAGAGTCTGAGGTTTGCAAGCTCCCTCTGAGCTAATAGTCCAAAGGTTGAGGTTTGTAAGCTCCCCCTAAATTTTATATTCAATAAAACAAAAATATATCTCTCGGGTAAAACAAATAACCGAAATAACAGAATTTTAAAATATTAAAAAAGAACAACATTTAAAATATTTAAAACCTGAAGGGTTCAGATTCTCATTAAATACTTATATATTTTCTCCCCCTTTTGTCACATCAAAAAGATTTCATAAGAGGAAAAGATAAGAGGAGAGACAATTAAAGAAAATATTAAATAGAACCGCACTGTCCTGAGATGGTCAAAGATGTTTTATAGGGTTTAGAGTAGTCAGATTCAAACAAAGTACCAAGATTAGAAGACCAATTTTTATTAGGGCATATATTCCAATATTGTACTTCAATGACTACTTAAGACACACTATAAAAGCAGATCGACATAGTTTCCTCAAGAATTCATCCAGTTCACAGAAATATTTCAAGCAAAACAAGTTGTGAAGATAAAATCTCATAACCGAATTCCTCACAAGAGTGAAAAACGAGATTTTACAAGAGAGTTATATTTGCTAATGAAGGTTGAAGCAGCAAGAGAGAAACGTTTGGCAGTCAAGGAACTTTCTGCAAAATTGCATGCTAATGCGGCAAAAGAGAAACAAAAACTGAAGGAAGAGGAAGGTGTTTAAACCATATTGGCTGCCTACAGAGCACAGACTTCAGGGTCGAAAGGGAATAGAAAGACTCCTAAGGATTCTTCCATTGAATATGAAAATCCTTCTTCTGAAGATGAGGAAGCAGGACAATCATGGAAGGAATTTGTTGGTAACACCGAGAAAGATGAATGAAGCAACAAAGAAGACTAGGGATAAACTAATTTATTGTACTGTCTTATCTATTCTCATGTATTTTTTAATTCCAATGAAATTTACCCTTTTCAGTTTCCAATTAGTTAAGCCAGCCAAATCAAGTTTCATCCACTTTTAACCAACAAGAAGAAAATATAAAGCATTAATCAAAGAAGCATGTATAATGAATAACTTATTTTAAACAAACTAAAACATAATAAGTTCATAAGCATGTCATTAAACATATAAAACAATTCTACATCCCAGTCCTAAGTTTTCTTTAATAATTCCATGATTTCCATGAGATCAGAACCGATTTCTTCTTGCTTAGCAACAATTGATTCGAATTGAGCATCCACTGATTGTTGGTTACTAGCCATCATAGCTTTTATCAATGTTTGACATTCAGAAACGAAAGCTACCTTAGCTTCTAGATTAAGTAGTTGCTTCTGGCTAGATGTAGCGACTTCCTTAGTAGAGAAATTCTTCGGACTTTGAACAACAGAGTTGACTGAATTTTTGAAGGTTTCCCATCTTGCATTATAAGCCACAGAATCAGTAGAAGAAAATCCTTCTTCCACTATTGCCTTTGCCTCATTATATAACCCAGTCCTAAATTCTTCTAACTGAGAAAGTACATGGTTAGGTAAAGGGTGATAGTTAGTCATATACTGAGATGGTTTGGGTGAGTTTGTTTGCACTGTTTCTTGAACAGATTCAGTTGATTTTTCTTTTCCTAAAGCATTGATTGAGATGAGTGTTGAGAGGTTTCTTGAAGATTTTATGGTAAGGATTGAGCTTGGTTATTGTCCTCTAGTTTTGGATCGAATTCAACACTTTTAGTTTCATCATTAAGATGATTTTGAATTTGTTGATCTATAATGGTTTTGGAGGAGCTGTGTGAGGGTGACGCAAAATTAAGAGGCTTAGCATCCAAAGCACTTTCTAATTCAACAGGAATTAGTGAATTTGAGTTTGCTTGAATGCTCTCATTAATATTATCTTGATTGGTTTGGTTAATAGGTTGGTCATGTGATGGAATATGGTTGTCTTACGTTATATCTGGAGATGTCTTTGAAAGAACATAAAATTTTGTACTTTCAGGAATAATTGATTGATAAGGTTGTACAGCCAAGATATAGGTTTTGTTGGATTTAGCAGGTGATGTTAAGGATGACTTTCTCATAGAAGATTTAAGATTAAGGTTATTAACGGGTTCAGCCTCAATACCTGATCCTGCTGCCAATGAAACAAGTTATGCTGCAGCCTCTACCTCTTTGCCACTTACATCTAGATTCTCATTCAACCAGTTCCTAGACCCATCATACTTTTATGCAGGTACAACTTACATTACTTCTTCTGGAGTAATTTCTTATACTTCCTAAACACCATGGTCTTCACATAATTGAAAAACATATGTATCCTTCTTGCTGTTCTCAACAAACTCTTTAGTTATCTTAGCAACTTCAGGAGAGTTTAGGATAAATTCAAGTTTTTCTCCAAGCTATTTTTTTAAAACCTCCACGCTCTTCTCTGTAACCTTTTCGAGTCATCACATGATTTCTTTTAACCAGCTCCTTAGATAAAACATCCACATTTCTCTTGACAACTATTGTCATGAAATTGTCAACTTCCTTTGAGACTTGAGACCTTTTTGTTTCTTTTTCCTCTTCTAGCAGACTTAATTACACCAGTTTCCTTTTTTGTGACGCAAAAACTTCATTATCCATATTTAGATTACTTCCAGATCCTCCTCCTCTAGTCTTGGTAAGACGAACCTCAGTAGTTTCAATGAGTTCTTCAACTTCAAGTTATAAAGACTTCTTGGTGTTGTATGGATCCTTTTTCCTTCCAGATTTATGAGAAATTCTTTCTTCTTCCTTCTGAACTGCCTTTTGAGCATCTCCTAGCAATTTCTTCTTGGCAGGTATAAGTGTATCTGATTCTTCATCTTCTTCATCTTCATCAGAAGTGATTTCCTTTATTTTTCTTCTTCCTCTATGACCATAAGCATCATGATACTTATCACGAAGTTGATCATGAGTTATAGTTACACCATACTCCCTCTTAGCTTCTTCAAGAAGAAACTTGATAACATCAAGATTATCTTCCTTGGTCAGCAATGGATAATCTTATAGAAAAGCTCTTCTTTTATTTTTCCTAATTCTGATAGGATTAGAAATCATTAGAATATCCTTATTCCTTCTTTCCTTCATGTGAGCTAATACTATTGTAGAAAGAAAACTTCCATAAGCATCATTCAAATCTTGTGTAGCTCCAAATTCCATCAATACGTTAATCATCTTGCATTGATAGAATAGTTCTGAAAGTAGCCTTGCATAAGGAATTATTCTTTTGAACTTCTTAGTAGAGTCCTTTATGGATTCACATAGATGATGAAAAATGTAACCTAGTAAATATAATCGTTGATTGGTAGACAGATACCAAATAAACATCTTATGATCCCATGAGATTTGATCCGAACTTCCTACCCGAGGAATTAAGCAAACGATAAGAATTTTGAACAGAAACTTTTGCTTGAGATGCATGTTCTTCACTTTTCCATGATCGTATTTCTTTTCAAAGAGTACCTTCTTAATATCCCTGGCATAATCTCCTCCATCCATTTTGTTGATTATCAGTGTTCTCTTATTTTCAGCTCCAATTAGCCGAGTAATATTCTCTTGAGTTATGGTTATATCTAGACCCATTACAGCATATCTTATTTCCACACATTTGAATTCCTTCAGACCCATCTCTGCTCTTAATTTCCCTTTCAAACTTTTGTCTTTTTCCACAACAATTATTTCTTTATCATGTGCTGAATACTCATTATATACTTCTGCTCTGACCCAAAAATATTTTACCAAGAGTTGGATAAGTTGGTCGATTTAACATATCAAAGAAGTTCATCCATCCTTGGAATTCAAAATGACTTTCGAATGGACAACCATTTGCAACAAAGCTATCGAAATCTACCACTTGCTCAATGAGAAGCTTTAGTTCACCTTTTTCGAGTAGAATAGTCTTCGGTTTGAGCTTAAGTTTTTGCATGGAATTAACATCCAAGGGAAAGGTTGACGAGGATGCCATTGATGAGGTTTTAGGGTTTTTCTAGGGTTTAAAAATAAGACACGAAATAAACAATGATAAAGGTTGTGTGTGTTGAGAAGGTGTTGAGAGAAATAAATGACATTAAAGAGACTTAAACACAAAGGCATTTAAAACAAATTCATTCCCCTTCAAATTCAAAACACAAATAATTTCAAGTGTGCTGAAGACATTTCAGACGGGTGTAAAAAGTAGGACAGGTGTCAAAAAGATTTTCCACTTCTGTGCATGTAAGAAGCAAAGATTTCTCAATACAAGTTTCAGAAGCAGAGATTTTCGCGAGGATATCTTTTATCTAAAGTTTGTTATCCAAGCTTTTGACTGAAACATCATCTGACTAATATCTGATTCAGGTTCTTCATTCAGAATTAAGCATAAATTACTATGTTCATATTTTTTACCAACCATTTAACTCTAATAGAATTACGAGTTATATCTCAATCGTCAGTTCACTGAAGAACATAATGTATACTAATTTCTTCTAAATAGTAGTAAGAGAGCTTGATTCAAGACTGTTTGAAGAGATTTCTTTGATTCGACATAGCACTGGTATTAACACAAATGATGAGAATACCAATTTCACTTGTCTGAAAGTTATTTATCTAATATCTTTCAAAGTGTCTGAGTGTAGAAATTATACACTCCAATGAACTTTGTACAGAATATCATGCTTGAAATAGAAAGTAAATAACATAACTTACCTGGATAGGTTTTCTGATTATGGATCCCCGACTTGTTTCGATGAAGTTTCTCTGACTTGTTCTGAAGTCAATATCTTGAACTATCTTTTTAAAATGATAACACCATTGATAGACAGACTAGTTGCTTTGTATAGAGTTCTTCATCTTTGACAACCTTCTTTTAATACAGAGATGAAAACATATTTTTCTCTTTGGATCTTTGTCTGCACCATTGTTAAGTGTTATGCACAGACCATGCTCTGACGCCAACTGAAGGTGAGAAAAATACACAAGAAAGGGGGTTGAATTGTGTTCTCCATTTTTTCTTTGCTTCTGAACAGAGTTCAGGTTCTAAACCACTATTCAGATTCTAATAATAAGTTGCAGCTGAATAATAACAGAAGCAATTAACTAACAAAAGAATACACAAATATTTATCCTGGTTCCTCCCAAACTAAGAGTAGTCTAGTCCCCTTACTACACAAGAGATTTTCCACTATAATCAAAACATGATTACAATTACTTATGCCCTACAGCATAAACATTTCTTGCTCAGACCTACAACCTAAGACTTGCCTACTCAATCAGCACCTGATCAAGACTTCCTGCTTAGATCCTCAGATCCTAAGACTTTTATGCTTATACCAGCAAGTACAATACTTCCTGCTCAGAATCATAACATAAGACTTTCCTGCTTAAATCCCACGGATTCAAGACTTCCTGCTCATACCCTCGAGTACAAGACTTTCCTACTCAGACCTCCAGTCGAATACTTTCCTGCTTAAATCCCATGGATTCAAGACTTCTGCTCATACCTTCAAGAACAAAACTTTCCTGTTCATACCTCTTGTCCAAGATTTTCCTTGCTTAGATCTTCAGTCTAAGACTTTCTGCTTAATCAATAATATGATCAAGACTCCAATGCTAAATCACATAGAAAAATACTTACTTTGCTCAAGCTCAAAGCAAGATACTTTGATGCTCAAGCATATAGCAAGACACTTTCTTTCTAAACTACTAAACAACATGTTTAGCAAAATAAACAACAAGGTGTGCTTGATATACAATCACAGGTACAAGGAAATAACTATACCAAATATCATAGCCCTTAAGATTTCTAAGATATTTAATGTTTAATAAATCTTAAGGCTTTGTACAATTTACAACATATAACAAAAATTATGCATACTCGATGGTGTTGCCATTGTTGATCTTGTTATTCTTCCATTCTGATAGAAGCGTGAAACGCTTCTTTTTGTCTTGGCTCTCTTTCTTTATTTCCTTGTTGTTGATTCCAGATTGAATCTTCAGCTACTTATATAGAAGTTACAGAAGAATAGTCGTTGGAAGAGATAACTTATACAAGTGACTTTGTTATTCCATAGTACTAAGAGACGTTGAAGATAAATACACAAAAAGATCTTTATCCATTATGTAACTCTTTAACCATAGTGTCTTCCTTGTGATCTTGTACTATAGATCCGTTGAGAGTAGATATTTGTAAAGCATGTTGACTCTTCTTGATCCATGTGAACACAAAGTCTAGCTGATAAACTGATTTGACATTGTAGCTTGCTTTATGCAGTACGAATAACTTAGCTTAGTCTATGGTTCTGAGTGATCACCAAAAGCTAATTCATTCAATAAGTGTAGAGATAATATATTTCTCTTCTGATTCTGATACATTTAACTTCAGAGCCTATGTAAACCTATATCATCAGACTTCACTTAATAACTTGCATCAGTTCTGAACCAATAGAAGCCAATAAATCTGCTTCTCTCAAATGTGTTCTTCAGATTCTGAATAGATTCTTCCTAAGCTTTAGAACCCGCATACTTAGAACACACATT
The DNA here is from genome assembly GCA_022829125.1 of Lathyrus tuberosus. Classification (NCBI taxonomy): domain Eukaryota; kingdom Viridiplantae; phylum Streptophyta; class Magnoliopsida; order Fabales; family Fabaceae; genus Lathyrus; species Lathyrus tuberosus. The sequence continues at coordinate 2,287,879 of JALAZF010000115.1, read as the reverse complement.
AGATAACACCATTGTTCTTTAAATACTTTGTTATCATGAAAACCTTAAAGGATATATGTCATGAACAAACTCGTTCTAACAAAATCCATTTTCGAACATAAAATTACTCTGTCTCTTATACCAAGCTCTGGGAGCTTCTTTGAATCCATATAGTGATTTCTTTAATTTTAAAACATATTGTGGGTGGAATGAGTCCTCAAACCCGGGTGGTTTTTTGACATGCACTTCTTCAGAAATGACACCATTTATGAATGCACTTTTAACATACATTTGATATAGAATAATATGATGATTAATATCATAAGAGAGAAGTAACTTGATTGCCTCTAACCTTGCAACTGGTGGGAAGGTTTCAGAGAAATCTATACCTTCTTGTTGATTATAGCCTTGAGCTACAAGTCTAGCCTTGTTCCTTACCATATCTCCTTGCTCGTTGAACTTGTTTCTAAATGCCCATTTTGTTCCAATAATGTTCTTTTGTGAATGCTTAGGTACCAGATTTCAGACATAATTTCTTTGAAACTGATTCAACTCTTCTTGCCTAGCCAAAATCCATCCATCATAAGAAAGTGCTTCATTAATAGAAGTAGGTTCAGTCATGGATAATAGTCCTAGCAATGAATGCTCTTCTCTGAAGGCATACCTTGTCTCTCTAGGGTTATCTTTGTTTCTAAGAATTAACTCTTCTGAATGAGAAAATTTGTACTTAAAGGTCTTCTTGGATTGTGATGCATCTGAATAGTTATATTGCGCTTCTTCATATTCTCCATTGTCAGGATGAGCTTCTGAGGTAGGATCAACTTTTGGATCATTAGCTTCTAGAGTTTTGATGACTTATGAGCACTCAACTTCATATGGATTAATTGCTTATGAACTTCCAGATTCTTGACCTCTAGCTTCGTATGTGTCTTTGGATACACAGATTTCTGAAAGATTTTGAACTAGCTCTGACATATTACTTCCAGGCTCTTTGTCATTAAAGTTAATGTGTATTGACTCTTCAACCATATTGGTTTCAGAGTTATAAACTCTGTATGCTTTAGAGCGTTTAGAGTATCCAAAAAATATACCCTTCTGAGCTTTAGCATCAAATTTCTTCAGATATGCTTTATTGTTTAAAATATAACAAGTACATCCAAACTAATGGAAATAAGATACGCTTGGATTTCTTCCCTTGAATAGCTCATATGAGGTCTAGTTTAGAATATGTCTAATATAGATTCTATTATGAACATAATATGTTATGTTTACAGCTTCTGCCCATAAGTAGTTAGGTAAGTTATTCTCATGGATCATGGTTCTGGCATTTCTTGTAAGCAACTATTCTTTCTCTCTACAACTCCATTTTGATGTGGAGTTCTAGAAGAAGATAACTCATGGAGAATTCCATGTGTTTCACAAAATAGTTCAAATGGCTCATTTTCAAATTCACCATCATGATCACTCCTTACCTTTAAATTTTAGATTATTTTTCAGGTTGTACTTGTATGCAGAAGATACTGAACACATCATATGATTCATCATTGGTTCTCAAGAATTTAACCCAAGTTCATCTGCTATAGTCATCAATAATGACTAGACCATATATTCTTTCCATTGATTGATGCAGTACTGACATGACCAAATAAATCAAAGTGATGCAGTTCTAAGGGTCTAGATGTAGAGGTAATGTTTTTAGATTTGAAATAAGTTTTGATGATTTTTCCTACTTGGCATGCTCCACAAAGAGCATCTGAGTGATAATTAAGATTTTACAATCCTTTAACAAGTTTCATCTTGTAAAGTTTAGAGATTGATCTCCAGTTAGCATGACCTAACCTTCTATTGCCATATCCACTTCTCATCGCTCACAGATAGAAGGCAAACTACCTTCTGATCAACCAATTCAGAAAAATTAATTTTATAAACATTTCCCTTTCTTTTCCCTTTAAACACCATGGTCTTATCTGATTTGTTCATGACTATCCAATTGTTCTTATTAAACATGACTTTATAACCACTGTCACAAAACTGACTAATGCTCAGTAGGTTATGTTTAAGTCCATCTACAAGATAAACATTATTAATTAAAATAGAGGAGTTACCAATAGTACCCATACAAGTGATATTTCCTTTCTGGTTTCCTCCAAATCCCAAAGTTCCCCCCTCTTTTAGAATCAGGGTTTGGAACATAAGTTTTTCTTCCATCATATGTCGTGAGCAGCCACTGTCCAGGTAACATGACTGCTAATTTTCCTCTCCCTTGACACACATCTGCAGTAAGGACAATTTGAGATTTAGGTACCCATAATCTTATGGGTCCTTTATGGTTAGTTCTGACAGGTTTCCTCTTGTTTTGTACCTTTTCTTTCATATGACAAGGTTTAGGATTATTCAAGACTTGTGATTTAAACGTTTGTTGTCTTGAATGAATCCCGACCTTAGGTTCTACACCTCTAAGAACCTTAGTTCCTACTATCTTAGGTTCTAGCTTCTTATGAACCTTTGACTTTAGAGTCTTAGGTTATAGTTTCCTTAAACCTTTGATTCAACAACTTTAGGTTCTATATGAGTCAGAACCTATACATTTTCAGTAGCAGGTGCAAACTAAGAGTCAAGCGCTTTTTTAGCAGAGTTTGAAGAGGAATGGTCAATTAGACTACTCAAGGTTTGAAACCTTGGAATAAAAGTTTTTTGTGAGTAACCCAGACCTTCCCCTTTGCTTCTACTTACTCCATAAATAATGGAAGCAAGTTTTGTTCTATCAAAGCCATTTATGAGAAATTCTTTAAGAGCCATTTCATGCTCATCAAGAGGGTTGTCAGTCACTTCCTTTAATATAACTATATGTTATTTCTCTAGAACTTCATTATTATTTTGAAAAGACTTTAGCTCATCTTTCAAAAGATTATATTTCTTCTTTAGTATTTTCATGTGTTTGGCTTTCTCTTGACATCTTCCCATAAGTTCCTAAACAAAAGTAATTAAATCAGAATATGAAAGTTTGGAAAATACCTCATCCTCTTCACCAGACTCTATGCCAGAATCTGAGCCAGATTGTGCTTCTGAAGATGTAAGAGCCATCAATGCAAGGTTGGCTTGCTTTTCATCCTTTTCAGAGTTTCCTTTGTTGTCAAGTTCATCCCATGTTGCCATGAGACTTTCTTTGAATCTGCTCTTGAATATATCCTTTTGAAAGTTTCCCTTCTTTGTCTTGTCCTTTTGTATTTCAAGGTATTCAGCAATGAAGTGACTAAAATTCTTGCAATTGAAGCATCCTTACTGATCATCATTCTTTTATCTAGAGCTAGATCCTCTAAAACTACTGCTTCTGCTAGAGAATTATTTCTTGGCCTGATGCTAAAATATTTTAATGATGAAGGCCATTTCCTCATCATATGAGTCATCCTCAGAATCTTCTACGTTAGAAGTTTCATCAAACTCCCTGACTTGAGGATCCTTTGCAGTTTTAGCTATAGATTTCAAAGCAAGAGGCTTTGACTTTCTAATAGGTCCATCTCCATTGAGCTCCATCTCATGGCTCTGAAGATTACTGATGAGATTCTCAATACTTAATGTGTTTAAGTCTTTATCCTCCTGTATAGTTATCACTTTGGGCCTGTATTTGGAAGGAAGACTCCTAAGAATCTTCTTTACATGGTCATACGTAGTATTACTCTTGTTGAGAACCTAACGTCCAGATATAAGAACTTGAAACCTGGAGAACATGATTTCAATGTCTTCATCCTCATTCATTCAGAACAGCTCATAATGCTGAACCAGAAGGTTAGCCTTAGCTTCATGAACTTGTTGATTCCCTTCATTGGTAGAACATAGTAAATTGAAAATCGTCTTAGCAGTAGATTTATCAATGATTTTTATGTACTCTGAATGCGATATAGCATCAACCAAGATGTTTCTAATCTATGATGTTTTATATAGACCTTTTTATGAACTGGTGTGAGGGCTTTTCTATCAAACACAATTCCAACTCCCTTGACTACAATATCAATGGTATCTTCTAGAATATCTCACAACTCATCATCAAGGCCTATGATATAAGTATACATTCTTCTCTTCCACAATTCAAACATAGTAGAGTCTACACTGAAAGTTGGAGGTCTAGCTGTATAGTTGTTCTTTTCTAGATTGTTATAATCATGACTTATAGCAACATGTGGAATAGGAGTAGCACTCTTTGATCTATAAACACCATACATGATTCAATATGTTTTTCTAAGGATTTTTTCTATATCACTGTTAAATGTTAAGCACATAGCATGCTTTAATGCCAACTGAAGGTGAGAAAAACACAAGAAGGGGAAGAGGTTGAATTATGTTTTATTTTTATTTCTTTTAAAAATCTTAAGTAAGATTCTAAATACAAGGCTATAGAATTTGAGTTAGTTAGCGATAAGAAGCGGATATAAAATGCAAGAAAGAAGAATAGTACACAGACTTATCCCGGTTCCTTTCACAAAGCGAGAGTAGTCCATTTCCTTTGTACTTACAAGAAATTTTCACTATAACCAATACAGATTACAATTTTCTCAAGAACACAACCAAGACAATTCTTTGCTCACACACACACACACACGCACACACACTCACGCGCACACACACACACACACACACACACAAGTGTGAGACTTCCTTTCTTAAGCATGCAAGCTTAAGACTTCCTTTCTCAAGCACACAAGTTTGAGACTTACTTGCTCAAGCACACATGCCCAAGACTTCCTTGCATTAGCACACAAGCTAAAAAATTCCTTGTTTAAGCACACAGGCTCAAGACTTCCTTGCTCAAGCACACAAGCTCAAAACTTCCTTGCTCGAGCACATAGGCATAGGAATTCCTTGCTCAAGCACATAAGCTCAAGACTTCCTTTCTCAAGCACACAAGCTTAAGACTTCCTTGCTTAAGCATACATGCTCAAAACTTCCTTACTCAAGCACACATGCTCAAGACTTTCTTGCTCATGAACACAGGCCCAAGACTTCTTTGCTCAAGCACACGGGCTCAATACTTCCTTGCTCAATCACACAAGTTTGAGACTTCCTTACTCAAACACTTAGTAAGAGACTTCTAACAATCTACCTAACAGATAAATGATTGTTGGGTGAATACACATGATATACAGTCAGAGGCGTATAAATAATACAACGCAAAATGACTCTTTTAGGACTTAAGAATTTCTAAGACATATAAGTATAAAAAATCCAAAGTTTAGCTTGTGCTAATATTTTGACAGAGTAACTCCCCTTTAGTTGTCAAACTTTGTTTAGCATATTCAGCGTGCACTACATGAAAAACTCATATTTGCTGGGTAATTTGGCTAGGTGAAATTCACCTAGAAAAATAATCATTGTTGCTGCATGGAAAACACCTGGTAACACTTTTATCTAAAAAAAATGTAGAATTTATTAAATAATTCACCTCGCAATTAATCTGTAGGGAACGAAATTTTTAAAACAAGGTTTGAGGCGTGCAAAATACCTCGCAAACTTGTTTTCAAATTTCAAAAATTAAAACATTATGGCATGTCAATTCAGAGAAGAGGGTACAGTCATGTGTAAAAAAACGTTGCGAGGTGTTTATCACTCAGCAATGGCAGAAAAGTTGTGAAGTGATTCCCACCTTGCAACAACATGTGTTGCGGCGTGGCTATCACCTAGTAACGTGACAGATGTAACGCCCCAAAAATAATTAGGATATTTATTTAATTTGGTTATTATAGACAGTCGTAATTTTTGGTGAATTTTGGTGGAATATTTCGATGCCGGATGACTTGTGTCGTGGGGTACTGAGGAGGTTAAGTGGGTGCTGAGAGTATTTGGAAGGGTGTGATGTGTTAATAATATTTTAGTAATAATAATATGATAATATGATATATATTATTATTATCATTTTAAAATAAAAGGAAGGGCTAAGTGGTATTGTGCGGGAGTAAGTGAGGACGAAGTTGGGAAAACATATTTGAGGTCCAAGGGTCATAATAGGAAAATGAGGAATTGGAAAGGAGAAGAATCACTTTTGGAACCGATCGAATTCTGGAGAAAGGAGAAGAGGAACGGGAAGCAGATCTATGACCTAGAGACATCTGAAGAATCTTCATCTAAGGTAAGGGTGGGTTCTTTAATCTTTAAGGGTTGCATAATGCTTGTATGAGGGTAGATAAATCATTAGGATCATCCCTATGTGTTTGTGGTGTTGAATTGGGATTGGGGTTTTTGCGTGTCGGAAGTTTGATAATAGGAAAGAATGCACAAATTTATCAGTTGAAATGTGATTTCTGTAATTCCTACTTGTTTGTATGATAATATATGGTTATATGTGTGTTTTTGGACTGAGTTGGGAGTGAAATTGGGGAAGAATTGAGGTCTGAGTCGTGCAGAATAGCAATTACAAGATTGCAGATCCTGCCAGATTCGCCGAGCAAAAGGAAATCCGCCAGAAAAAAATCCGCCAGATGGTCACCAGACGAAAATCCTCCAGATGGTCGCCTGGCGAATCGAGAGGCAAGCGAAGGGTGAAAAATAAGGGCTTCTGGATTTTGTATGGGGAAGAAGATTCGCCACTGCTCCGCCAGGCGAGCATGAGGCAAAAGGGGATTCACCAGGCGAAAGGAAATTCCGCCAGATGGTCGCCAGGAGAAAATTCGCCAGATGGTCGCCAGGCGAGAGTCAAGCGAATAGAGCTAAGACGAACCGAATTTTCTGAAACTTTAAAAATCCGTATCTTTTGATCCGTAGGTCCGTTTCAGTCGCCGTTCGAAGCGTTGGAAAGCTGGTTTCGTATACTATTTTTAAAAATTGATTTCAATACCAGAATTCCGACCCTTTTATGTGCTAACTGGGTTTTTTGTGTGGTGTTATATGTGGTAAGTGGAGACGATGGAGTCGTCGATATGTATGGATGATATATTTGTATATTGCTGTTGTGGCAGGTATGAACTGCGGTTGCATCCTAGTATTATGATGTATTGATGTGTTGGTTGTCGTGTGCATGTGATTACTGTTATATTCGTTGATTGTTGTCGTTGTTGTTGTGCGTTGTCGTTGCATGCATGACAGGTTGCATAGTTGTGGAATGGCGTGCCCAGATGGGGCGTTATCGTCTATCCGAATTCCTTGATGGAATCGTTGTTGTTGGTGCGATCATGAAATAGGGGTCGTACATGACCATGAAATAGGGGCCGTTGGTGTGATCATGAGATAGGGGTCATACTTGACCATGAAACAGGGGTCGAGAGTTCCGACGGGAACTGTGATCATGAAACAGGGATCGATTGGTACCACATGCATTGAGTCGAGTCGTGGGTCTCATTGCATTCAATCCTTGTATGTTGATTATCTGTTGTATGATGAATGTTGTTGTGATGATGTTGTCGTGATAGGGTGGATTGGGTATGTTTTTATGCTTTCATACTTATGCTATGCATTCTTTATATTGATTGAGAATCTCACCCCTTCTGTTTGAATGTTACCTCTACGTGGGTAACATGCAGATAAGCAGGAGTAGTCGCAGGTGGAGTGGTGAAGACGAGGTCTTTTAGTGTGAGTTATCGAGTCGCGTCTGCTCTGAGTTTGTAACACCGGGGGTGTCGGAACACTAGAGTCTTTGGAATTCTGTTATATACTATTACTATTTTAATTAAGAATGTTGTGTGAGACTAAACATGTTTTTACCCGAGTTGACTTTTTCGCTGTGCATGTATATTAAAATGTCATGTTTAATTATAATATCACCGTATTGTTATTGCGTGCATGTTAAGTTGAGTAGTAGAAGTAGCATCCTAAATCCATGTATTTTATTTTTACTCTGATAAATTACGTTTAAATTGTCGCGGGGGTTTAGGGTGTTACAAAGTGGTATCAGAACAGGTCGGTCTGTCAAGCCAAGTTGTCGAGTCGTTGTCGTGTGATAGTGGAATACTGTCGATGTTGTTATCCTTAGTACGTGATATGTGTGTGAGACACTATCAGTACTTTCTTGGGTTCTAATCCCTTGTCTGCAGAGTGAGAATGAGACAAGTGGGGGAGAAGATTGTGTTTCTCCGAGATGCTTCGGGTGTGGAGTGTTGGCTTAGTGTGTCGTTAGTGGCAAGAGTGCAATTGTTGAGTGGGACAATGTTGTTCTATTGTTGGAAAGATTGGATAGCATGTCACTACATGAGGAAGTGCAGTTTTGGATTGTTCACCTGTTGCCTCCTTGTGAGGGGGGAAGGCAACGTTTTGGCTAGAGGTCGGGTCAGTGAGGTGTGGAGTATCACGACGTGTTTTCTAAGGATGGGTGCAGTTTGTCTTCAGTTGGAATAAGAGGATATTATTTTAGGACGCGTTGGTAGGAGCTAAACCTTATGTTTATCAATAGTTGGATGAGTAGGGCAGTGTGCTGCTAATATTAAGAATGTAGGAGTTGTGAGAGTGTGTTATTTCTAAAATGGAAGGAAATATAGATGGAATGCTTGTGTTAACTAAGGATTGTGCCTTAGATAGCTTGGGCACAAGGTACGAGGAACACTATTATAGTTTGGTAAGGATGGTTTATGCCTCCATCACGATTGTCGATTGTCTATTGACAAATTGAGGAACTGATCACCCTCAATTTCTTGTTGATAGTAGACGAGATCATGCCGGATAGAATAGACGTATCTTGTCGGCTTAGATAGTGGGTTCAGTGAATTGTTCGGAGTTAAGCAAAGTGCTTATCGATTGTTTTGATGGGCCAATGCAGATTGGGATATATCTAAAGATGAGACAGATTCGAGGTTTTGTATGTCGGCCAAGTTGGGGTGTCTCTAAGAGAGAGTGATCTGGTATTGTGGATGGTTGCTTTTTAGAGAGTAAAGAGTGGACCTAACTTTGAAGGAAGTGAAGAGTTAAGGTTATACCTGCTAAGTAAGTGAAAGATTTATTAGAAAGAGGATTTGTGATACCAAGGGTGTCGCCTTGGAGAGCTTCAGTGTTGTTAGTAGAGAAATGGATAGTAGTATGAAGTTGTGTGCTAATCGTTGAGTAGTATGGAAACCATAATTGTATTCTAGATAGCTTGAGTTTGAATTGTGACGAATCACGGATGATTTGAAGTTCCTTGATGGTATTATGTTTGTGATGGGTTGAGATTTTGTGTCAATAGAAATATAGAGTGGGTCGAAACCCCGTAAGAAAAATTGATATGGAATGTGGTTATCAGAACCAAAGTGGTCAAGCTATTTCGGATAAATTGTTTCGAACTCAGGATGAATTTTGAATGTTGCGTATGTTATGGGTGTAGTAATAGTACTCTTGCATCTCTATCATTGGAGAGTGTTGGACCCATACTAAGCGGTTGTTTGTGGATGGAGAGGTTATTCTATTGATGGACATGAAGGAGATTGTGTACTGTTTGATGAGTAGGCACTCAAGTGGATAAGTTTGTTCTATGCAGATTGATAATTCTCCAAAGTGTTTAAGGATAAGTGTCTACTTTCAAGAATATATGACTTGGAATCTTTGGAACTCGGTTGGAGTATTACAGTATAGGATGGTGTTGTTCGGTGCTTGTAATGCGTTGGTGTGTGTGGGGGAATTATGAATCATATCTTCCGTACTTAGTCGGATCAGTTCGAAGTGGTGTTCGTTGGGGTATTCTGGTCTATTATAAAATCAGAAGAAGAACGCGCAGCGTATTTGAAGATTGAGTTACCAATATTGAAGAGAGATGAAGTTTATGGTAAGTTATCAAAGCGTGATTTCTGGTTGATAAGGATGTGTTTTCTTGGTTATGTTATTTTAGATAATGGTGTTGTCGTGGATCCATCCAAGTAGATGCAATTCTACAAGGAGGAAGCTCCGAAGTTGGTTAAAGAGATTAGAGGATTTTGGACCCAATAAGTGATTACAGTAGGTTATGGAAGACTATTCCAAGTTAGCATTTTATCTCGGTTGACTTGCGAAGGGTAATTCTTTTGTTTGAGGAATGTTCATTGCGAGGAAAGTTTTCGAGAGCAGAAGTAGAAGTTGACTACGACTCCAGTTTTGGTTCTACCTGATTCTAATAAACCATTGGTGGGATATTAGGATGTGGTTGTGTCATACCCCAAATTTTACCCTCAGATACTCTAGTCTTTTGCATATCATTTTAAGTCAACTGTCTTTACATCTATGGTCGTGTGGCCTATTATTCAGTAGTTATGACTTTTGATTTTCGTCGCCTATTCTCTTTTAATTCAATTATTTTTACGAGTTTTAGGACTTTATTTTTAATTTAGGTTTTTTAGATTTTATTTATTTATTTTTGCCAAAATACCCTTTTTGGTCCTTTAACTTTACCTCGGGGTTCATTTTGGTCCCTTAACTTTAAAAAGTGTCATATTGGTCCCTTAACTCTTCAAAACGTTGCATATTAGTCCTTTTGTCTTATTAGCGACAGATTTAGCGACTGATTTTTGAATTTTTCTGTCGCTAATAAGACGAAAAGGACTAATATGGAACGTTTTGAAGAGTTAAGGGACCAATATGACACTTTTTAAAGTTAAGGGACCAAAATGAACCCCGAGGTAAAGTTAAAGGACCAAAAAAGGTATTTTGCCTTTATTTTTAAATCACTAGTTTACTATTTTATTATTTCTATTATTTCTTTATCATTATCATTGTATTATTATTTTTATTTATTATTATTACTATCTTTTATTATTTCACTTTTATTGTTATTGTTATTTATTATTATTATTATTATTATTATAATTAGTGTTGATATTTGTTTTTTATTCATTATTTTTATTAATGTTATCTTTATTATTATTATTTTAGTATTATGATTATTATTATTAGTATTCTTATTCCATTTTTATTATTATTAAAAAAAACAAAAACAAATTCAAAAAAGGAAGAGATAACAGTCTGCATAATCCTGCTACTACTTCCAAGCCAACATCACAATAAGGACAACACTCTGTATCCCCAACCTTTGACCCTGCGCATCATCACCATGCTATTAACAACAGCATGTACCATAAAAAACCTTTGACTAATAATTTACACCAGACCTCTGTTTTTCTTGATAGCCACAATTCATGAGACCTGCTTCATTTCTGCAAGAAACAGACAATGCTACCGTAGCCTGCACTAAAAATGACAAAGCAACCACAGTGCCAAATACTCCAAAAACCTTATGCACACAACCTGCACTGAGAAGGACATATCAATAAGCAGACAAAATCCCATGACTCCTTGGAATCGTTTTAAGAAAGGGATGAGGAAGAATTGAAAGGGGGGACCTTTACAGCAAAACCATTCTCTGCGAAATAAAACCTTGTTTTTAAAACCCTGCAACTTCAACCCAAAAATGGAGCCATAACCAAAACCTCTTCATTACTTGAAACTTTCACAGAAAACTCCAAAGAGCACAGAACTCACCACCGTACGCACCCTCCATCATAACAATCTTACACGCTTTGCCTTCATCATAATAGCCTTCAAACTCCTCCCTCTATTCTTTCACAGACCACCCTTCTCCACCTTACTTCTCAGCAACAAAACCAGGAACCAATCCACACATACTCAAGACACCCACGATTTCCTCTCTGTTACGACTCCCTCCTCAAAACCACAAACATCACTGCATCTCACCTTTTCCAAACCTTCAAACACTTGCCTTAAGAAATCTCAGACTTCAATCCACAACCTTGTCTTGTATCCTCACTTTTCAACCTTCAACTTCAAAAACCGTCAATAGCCCCGCCACAACCGGAAAACAAACAGAAACCAAATCCATTGCCATCAACCTCACAAACTTTGTACTCCGACCTTCTTCTTTCAAACAACCAACAACAACTCATCACACCAAATCATTGCCGTTGACCTTCGAAAGAATCGACACTGAACCTCTTCACCATTATCCCTCAACTGTCATAGCAAATCATCACCAAACATACAGATTACTAAACCATCGCAGTCGCAAACACAGAGGAGAGAGCGAGCTTGAGGCGCGAAGAAGAGAACCACTGCCATGAAACCGTTCGCAACCATGGAATCGCAGTGATTGAGAGGAAGAGCGTGTTCAGAGAGATTGGCGGTTTCATGTACGATCGAGTGTTTGGCCGTGTGTGTATCTGTGGTAGTAGGGTTACATACAACCCTCATTCAAATGAGAAACCGAATCGGGTCAAGTAAGACCAGACCGCTCCATGTTTATTCCCATGCCAGTTTTGTCTCTGTTGGGCTTAATTCCTCTTTTTCATTTGTTTTAGGCTCATGTGTTGTTTCTTGTGTGAAAAAAGATTTAACTATTTTCTTATTATATTTAGTATCTTAAATTTTAGATTAGTTATTAGTATGTTAAGTTTTTTTGTAGGATTATATTTTAGCATTAGGTATTGAGTTTTTTAGTTTTAGAACAAGAAATTAGACTAGTTAATTATCTTAGTTATTTGAAATTTAGTTAATAGTTTTTAATTAGTTTTAGTAGTTATTTAGTCTCATTTAGAAATTGGATTAAGTTAGTTAACTTTTTATTTAGGATTAGGATTAGTTTAGAAATTAATTATTTAGAATTTAGTCTTAATTAATTTCGACTTTTATTAGTTATTTCAGTTAATTCCTATTTACCTTACCATTTTCACATTTTTATTTCACTTAATGCCTAATATTCATCTCTATTTTAATCTCATTGCATTCACTGTATATATGTTACTATCCATTTCATTCTCGATACCGAGGTTTTCCTCTTTGATCCTCTGTTGCTTACACCATTCCAAAGGAAAGGACCTTATAGTCGACTGCCATGTCATTTAGGATAGCCTTGTCCGTCTTGCCCCGTTTTGCCTAGCCTTAGGTTTAGAGTCGCCGCACTCCACGTAGGTGTCTTGCTGTCAGACCCTACTTTCCCGTGGGCATTTCTTCCCCGTTTTACCTGGCCTTAGGTTTGGAGTCGCCGCACTCCACGTAAGTGTCTTGCTGTCAGACCCTACTTTTCCCTTGGAACCTTGACCGCAGTCGAGAGTTCTTTACCCCGTATTGAGGGGAACTACGGACGCTCTGATTTCTCAAGTTCATCTTGATAATACGTAGGCATAGGATTGCGAGATTCTAGCGAGCAACCTTTTTCTTTTCTACCTTTTTCCTTTGCATCCGATGCCTTCTCGGATTCCACTTTTTTTTCTACCTTTTTCTTTTTCCCTTTTTACCTTTACAGTCCAATGCCTTCTTGGATTCTACCTTTCACCTTTACATCCGATGCCTTCTCGGATTCCACCTTTCTTTTTTACACCCTTTTACCGCATTGTGGGGAACTATGAATGATCTGATTCCATTCCCGTCAGGATACGTAGGCACGAGATGCGATGTCTTGGCGAGCATACTTAGTGTATATACCCTTAGCACATTTCCCTTAGCAAGCAAACATAACATAACACAAATACTAACAAGAGGTTCCCGTAGAGTACTACGGATACTTAGGGTGCTAATACCTTCCCTTTGTATAACCAACCCCCGAACCTAGATTCTCTTATTAGGGTTTTCGGTCTTTACCCTTTCCTTTGGATAAATCAAAGCTCGGTGGTGAATTTCAAAGGTGTGTGATTCAAGTTAATTAATAGCTTGATATCCGATTCTCACCGCAACAGAAATGGCGACTTCACTGGGGAAATCCCCCTAAGAGGGTTAAGCCTATCTTGTTTGTATTTGTGTTATTTATATGTTTGCTTGCTTGTACATTTGTATATTTATATCTGTATATATACCTGTTGTGCTTGAGTTTTCTGTATGCAGGGTTGTTACTTTGAGTGGTGAGATAAGTCCTATACCCGGACTTGAGCGTACAATTATGATAGGACGATGGTATTCAAGGAGGCTTTGAAGGAGTCAAATCCTGAAAAGTTGAATTGAGACACCATCACTCAATTGAGGCCCTCTTGAGAGTCTAGTTATGTTGAACGAATCTGTTCGTGAAGACGTGATACTCGCAACCTAGGAGCCCATGATATTGAGAACCGTAGTTATCAAACCCCACTTAAGCCTTTTTAGGATGTAGTGCGGTGACCATGATGGAGTCTATTTCTGAATTGGTTGTCACGCGATACTACACTCAGACGAGATCCTCTTGAGAATTTTATTGATTACCAAGTCATCTGGGAAATCCTTAAAATCCGAAAGATGGATTGTCGACTCTGGGAACTTCTTAGAACCCTGTTCTACGGATACTGTAACCCTAGTACACACCTCGTGGTTGGTTCTTTACCCAGACTCCATGCTGTGATCTCGAACCCTTGATCCTGATGCATGTGTGTTTGCATCCTGTTTACATTGCATTGCATTTCATTTGCATCTTTGCATGATTCATTGCATGCGTCTGTCTGTCCAGTTACTCATCTCCAGTTTTCTCTATATTCCAGAGTCTGTCTGTGAGTCGTCAAGCTGATTCTTCGACACCGATACATGACTAGAGCTAACATCAGACGCAGAATGTCAGAATTACCCTCTGCCACGCCAAGTGAAGCTTCAGTCGACTTCAGAAGATTATCCTCCTAAAAGCCAGTGTTTCAGACAGGACGGCTCATCCTTGTGTTGATTAGTCACTAGGCCTTTGTTTCTTGTTGTTTGCATTTTCTTTATTTTGTAATGGCTGTTTGCTTTCAACTATGTTTGTACTTTCACAATTAATGAAATAAGCATTTGCAACTTTTTGATTCAATTCATTTGTGTTTTCCAGTTACGTCTTTATGCTTTCTTTTGCAAAAAAAAAAATTTCTCTTGTCCACTTTCTTTTGATTATGAAAAGATTGGAAGGAGGATGATGAAACATTATACTCATAATTGTTGTTGGTATGCTTTCAAATCAAAACTTTGCTGACGATGTAAGGCATTGTTTCAACTCCTAAACACTGGAGAAATAAGGAAGTTAATCCCTCGTCAACCCCTTTGAGCCTTGAAGTAGGAGTTTCTTTTCTTTCGAAATAAAAACTCGCAATCTTAACCTGGGGCAGGGTAGTTCTCAGTTAACTTGATTATGCATTCAAATACAAGAGTTTCATGCGAGACGCCTTTCAACAAAAGGGTGCATTCACAAATTTTCCTTCGCACACAACAAGCAAGTGTCAAAAATGTATTTCAAGTCAAATGCCAATGATGGTTCACCGTGAGCATTAAAGCCAGGCAGTCACTAAAAAAAAAGAAGAAAAAGAAAAAAAAATAAGAAAGAAAAGTTTGTATGACAACCAAATGAGGAAATCTTTAAATCCTTTATCCTGGAAGTCCTCAATGGCAAAAAACTTTGTAAGGAAGTAGTGGCCACCATTTCAAAGTCTCTTAACTTATGAACCATCATCATCATCAGTGCAATTTCCAACCCTTGGGAACCTGAGTGCATAGTTTGAGTTAACTGAGCATAGGACTGGAGTTCATCACGTAGATTGGGTGGGTACAAATAAACTTTGAGCCTTTATCCTTTGTTTCTTAAACCGTGAACCAGGCCACGTTATAACCCTCAAAAGACCTAATTGAGGCGAGGTTATTTTGAAAGCATACTACAGCAAAGGTTGCTTAAACTGACTCCAAAAAAATCTTTGCGGATCATCTGTTTTGGCATCACACCTTTTGCTTAAACTTTTCCCTTTTAAATGTCTTGAACCACCGTGTTTTGACTAATGACTCATATACTTCACTTTTTTTCAAAAAATGATTTTGATTTCAAAAGTTGCATGAACTTTGCATTTACCATGTGTGTACAAATACTTTTGTTTGCAAACTAGCTTTCTTTTCAAAGAATTTTCAAACATTTGAGAAACTTGGTCGGTGATCCAATCAGGGGCAAGCTCCTTCCATATCCTGTGGATAATCAGTTCAAGATTTGTGGTTTAATGGCGACTTCTCAGAATTGGTTTATACAGAAGATTTTTCAAGACTCATACTAGAGCAAGCTTTTCCAGTGTACAGTAAAACAATCATTTTCAAGACTCGGACTGGGGCAAGCTTTTTAAGTGTGCCGTGAAACCGTCATTTCAGAATCAATCAAGTTGAAGCAATGATCAGCTTGTCTACAATAATCAGCTAGTCTGGGAGCAGTTACTTGAAGAATCCCCAAGCAACGCTTTATCCTTCCTACAAGGATCATCAATTTGGATACAATTTACCCGTGTGGCAGATATGTGTTCAGCAATAGCATCTCTAGTTCCCAAGCAGAATGGCAGTGATCTCCGTGTAGAGGAATCCGTCTTCCAGTCTTGTCTTCTCCCCAGAGAGTCGTGCTGTGTCGTCGACATCTACATCTACATTTGCATTTGCATTTGATTATATATCATCTGCATGATTCATATACATATGCATAGCATGAGTGTTTCATCCTCATTTGCATTTCTCCCGAGGTCGTGTCGTTATCCGCGTCTTACCTTGTGGTTAAAGTCCAACTTACCTGGCGCCTACCAAATGTTACCTATCCTTTCATTCCAGTGCCATTCCTGGATGTCTGTCTCTTTTTCTCTCCTGTGTCGTTCCTAAAAGTTCTTTCCTTGTATCCAATGCTTTCTTGGGTATTTCTTTGTTCAATGCTTTCTTGGATCTCTACCTTTCTCACGTCTATCTGATGTCGTCTCAGATATCGTGATTTATACCATCCATTCAATGCTGTCTTGAATACTTTGGTTTCTTTATCCAATGCTGTCTTGGATCCTTACCTTTCTCACGTCTATCTGATGTCGTCTCAGATATCGTGATTTATACCATCCATTCAATGCTGTCTTGAATACTTTGGTTTCTTTATCCAATGCTGTCTTGGATCCTTACCTTTCTCACGTCTATCTGATGTCGTCTCAGATATCGTGATTTATACCATTCATTCAATGTTGTCTTGAATACTTTGGTTTCTTTATCCAATGTTGTCTTGGATCCTTACCTTTCTCACGTCTATCTGATGCCATCTCAGATATCGTGATTTATACCATTCATTCAATGCTGTCTTGAATACTTTGGTTTCTTTATCCAATGCTGTCTTGGATCCTTACCTTTCTCACGTCTATCTGATGCCGTCTCAGATATCGTGATTTATACCATTCATTCAATGCTGTCTTGAATACTTCGGTTTCTTCATCCAATGCTTTCTTGGATCTCTACCTTTCTCACGTTTATCTGATGCCTTCTCAGATATTATGAGTTTACCTTTCATCCAAAGCCATTATTGGATGACTGGTTCCTTTGTGTCCGATGCCTTCTCGAATTGCCCTTTTTACCTCATTCTCATCTAATGCCTTCTCGGATATTATGAGTTTACCTTTCATTCAAAGCCATTATTGGAGGTTTGGTCTCTTTTGTCATCTGATGCTCTTCCAGATGTGCCTTTTCCTTTCTGATGTTCTTCCTGATTGAGTCTTTGTTTTCTGATCTCCCAGTGGAGACCGTCTTTTCGGTGTCACTTCCTTTGAGGATCTTGTGTTATCTTTTCTTTCTAAGTGTCAGTCGGCCACGCCTGAACCAGTTGCTTCATCACCTTAGATTATTCCCCAGTTCACTTTAGATTTCCCCAGTGTTGTTGTCATCCCTAGTGAGTGTTTGCTCATTGTGTGGACTTTGTCCCTGTTTGCTTTCGTTTTGTCTGCATTTATCATTCCACCATTCCATCATATTAGAGTTCATAGCATATCAGCATCTTTGTTTGTTTCTTTTGTCCATAGCATTGCATGTCATTGCATCTAAGGGCAAAATTTTCGGTCATCTGTATTTAAATACCTTTCACCATGATTTCACGAGAACTATTATCTCTCATGTCATCCAGTGAAGATATTTAAATAGGGGCAACTGTCATACCCCAAATTTTACCCTCAGATACTCTAGTCTTTTGCATATCATTTTAAGTCAACTGTCTTTACATCTATGGTCGTGTGGCCTATTATTCAGTAATCATGCCTTTTGATTTTCGTCGCCTATTCTCTTTTAATTCAATTATTTTTACGAGTTTTAAGACTTTATTTTTAATTTAGGTTTTTTAGGTTTTTTTATTTATTTTTAAATCACTAGTTTACTATTTTATTATTTCTATTATTTCTTTATCATTATCATTATATTATTATTTTTATTTAGTATTATTACTATCTTTTATTATTTCACTTTTATTGTTATTGTTATTTATTATTATTATTATTATTATTATTATTATTATTATTATTATTAGTGTTGATATTTGTTTTTTATTTATTATTTTTATTAATGTTATCTTTATTATTATTATTTTAGTATTATGATTATTATTAGTATTCTTATTCCATTTTTATTATTATTAAAAAAAAAAATTCAAAAAAGGAAGAGATAACAGTCTGCATAATCCTGCTACTACTTCCAAGCCAGCATCACAATAAGGACAACACTCTGTATCCCCAACATTTGACCCTGTGCATCATCACCATGCTATTAACAACAGCCTGTACCATAAAAAACCTTTGACCACAAATTTACACCAGACCTCTGTTTTTCTTGATAGCCACAATTCATGAGACCTGCTTCATTTCTGCAAGAAACAAACAATGCTACCATAGCCTGCACTAAAAATGACAAAGCAACCACAATGCCAAATACTCCAAAAACCTTATGCACACAACCTGCACTGAGAAGGACATATCAATAAGCAGACAAAATCTCATGACTCTTTGGAATCGTTTTAAGAAAGGGATGAGGAAGAATTGAAAGGGGGGACCTTTACAGCAAAACCATTCTCTACGAAATAAAACCTTGTTTTTAAAACCCTGCAACTTCAACCCAAAAACGGAGCCATAACCAAAACCTCTTCATTACTTGAAACTTTCACAGAAAACTCCAAAGAGCACAGAACTCACCACCGTACGCACCCTCCATCATAACAATCTTACACGCTTTGCCTTCATCATAATAGCCTTCAAACTCCTCCCTCTATTCTTTCACAGACCACCCTTCTCCACCTTACTTCGCAGCAACAAAACCAGGAACCAATCCACACATACTCAAGACACCCACGATTTCCTCTCTGTTACGACTCCCTCCTCAAAACCACAAACATCACTGCATCTCACCTTTTCCAAACCTTTAAACACTTTCCTTAAGAAATCTCAGACTTCAATCCACAACCTTGTCTTGTATCCTCACTTTTCAACCTTCAACTTCAAAAACCGTCAATAGCCCCGCCACAACCGGAAAACAAACAGAAACCATATCCATTGCCATCAACCTCACAAACTTTGTACTCCGACCTTCTTCTTTCAAACAACCAACAACAACTCATCACACCAAATCATTACCGTTGATCTTCGAAAGAATCGACACTGAACCTCTTCACCATCATCCCTCAACTGTCATAGCAAATCATCACCAAACACACAGATTACTAAACCATCGCAACCGCAAACACAGAGGAGAGAGCGAGCTTGAGGCGCGAAGAAGAGAACCGCCGCCATGAAACCGTTCGCAACCATGGAATCGTCGTGATTGAGAGGAAGAGCGTGTTCAGAGAGATTGTCGGTTTCATGTACGATCGAGTGTTTGGCCGTGTGTGTATCTGTGGTAGTAGGGTTACATACAACCCTCATTCAAGTGAGAAACCGAATTGGGTCAAGTAAGACCAGAGCGCTCCATGTTTATTCCCATGCCGGTTTTGTCTCTGTTGGGCTTAATTCCACTTTTTCATTTGTTTTAGGCTCATGTGTTGTTTCTTGTGTGAAAAAAGATTTAACTATTTTCTTATTATATTTAGTATCTTAAATTTTAGATTAGTTATTAGTATTTTAAGTTTTTTTGTAGGATTATATTTTAGCATTAGGTATTGAGTTTTTTAGTTTTAGAACAAGAAATTAGACTAGTTAATTATCTTAGTTATTTGAAATTTAGTTAATAGTTTTTAATTAGTTTTAGTAGTTATTTAGTCTCATTTAGAAATTGGATTAAGTTAGTTAAATTTTTATTTAGGATTAGGATTAGTATAGAAATTAATTATTTAGAATTTAGTCTTAATTAATTTCTACTTTTATTAGTTATTTCAGTTAATTCCTATTTACCTTACCATTTTCACATTTTTATTCCACTTAATGCCTAATATTCATCTCTATTTTAATCTCATTGCATTCACTGTATATATGTTGCTATCCATTTCATTCTCGATACCGAGGTTTTCCTCTTTGATCCTTTGTTGCTTACACCATTCCAAAGGAAAGGACCTTATAGTTGACTACCATGTCATTTAGGATAGCCTTGTCCGTCTTGCCCCGTTTTGCCTAGCCTTAGGTTTAGAGTCGCCGCACTCCACGTAGGTGTCTTGCTGTCAGACCCTACTTTCCTGTGGGTATTTCTTCCACGTTTTACCTGGCCTTAGGTTTGGAGTCGCCGCACTCCACGTAGGTGTCTTGCTGTCAGACCCTACTTTTCCCTTGGAACCTTGACCACAGTCGAGAGTTCTTTACCCCGTATTGAGGGGAACTACGGACGCTCTGATTTCTCAAGTTCATCTTGAGAATACGTAGGCATAGGATTGTGAGATCCTAGCGAGCCACCTTTTTCTTTTCTACCTTTTTCCTTTGCATCCGATGCCTTCTCGGATTCCACTTTTTTTCTACCTTTTTCTTTTCCCCTTTTTACCTTTACAGTCCAATGCCTTCTTGGATTCTACCTTTCACCTTTACATCCGATGCCTTCTCGAATTCCACCTTTCCATTTTACACCCT
Organism: Lathyrus tuberosus; assembly: GCA_022829125.1. NCBI lineage: Eukaryota > Viridiplantae > Streptophyta > Magnoliopsida > Fabales > Fabaceae > Lathyrus > Lathyrus tuberosus. The sequence goes on along the minus strand of JALAZF010000115.1, from coordinate 2,267,246 downwards.
TTTACCCCATTGTGGGGAGCTACGAATGCTCTGATTCCATTCCCGTCAGGATACGTAGGCACGAGATGCGATGTCTTGGCGAGCATACTTAGTGTATATACCCTTAGCACATTTCCCTTAGCAAGCAAACATAACATAACACAAATACTAACAAGAGGTTCCCGTAGAGTACTACAGATACTTAGGGTGCTAATACCTGCCCTTTGTATAACCAACCCCCGAACCTAGATTCTCTTATTAGGGTTTTCGGTCTTTACCCTTTCCTTTGGATAAATCAAAGCTCGGTGGTGAATTTCAAAGATGTGTGATTCAAGTTAATTAATAGCTTGATATCCGATTCTCAGCGTAAACAGGTTGTGATGAGTTTAGACAATGTACTAATGTAAGGTGGTGAAGCCGAAGCTGATACTTTACAACATATGAGAATTCATGAAAGGGTCTATCCTGTTTAAGATTTGGAATTGGCGGTGGTTGTGTTGTGTTGAGGATCTGGAGGTATTATCTCTATGGATCTGGATTCGAAGTGTTTAGTAATCACAAGAGTGTAGAACACCTGCTTGGTCAGAGAATTGGAATGGAGTAGCAGTCCATAGACTTATATCTGGTGTGTGAACTGGCGCAGTAGAGGGAGAGGTTGGGAATATAGACGGTGAATGATGACTTCCTGGTGAATATTAGAGAGAGTCAGAGGTTAGATAAAAAATTGGTGGATGTGATAGTTGCGAGTAATCCGAGTGCGTAGCAGAAGCGTGACGTAGCACAGTTCGTGTATGCGTGTGTGACTTGTAAGAGTTCATAGGTTGAACGTTATGATCCGCAGGAATGGAAGTGATGTGGTGAACGGTTATAATGTTAATCATGTACTACTAGTTATATGCTTGATTGGTGAATCGTAGAATGGTTGTCTTGATGATTGTTTGACTACGAGGTTGGTGTACCGGTTATGTTGAAGTGGTCAGGACGATGTTGTGTCGTGGAACTTATGATCTTATCTTTGTCGTTGCCTCGTTTCCTATGGTGGTGGTCCGAGTGCGAGTAGCTATTTCCTGAGATGGGGAATTAGTGGGGTGTCACCGATGGTGCTGATAACGACCGTGTTGTGTTCTGGTTTAAGAGTAAACATGTGTGTGCATAACTCGGTTATTCTTTGCGTTTGAGTTGGTCGTCGAGTGCATTGTGTGAACATTACATCTTGTTGTTGTTATTGATGAAGTGGTTTGCAGTTTTGTGTCACTCATGGTGTTACCTTTAATGACTTGGGAGTAGAAGAGCAGGGTGCGTGGGGAGTATCCTGAGTCGTTCGTATCGGGCAAATTTTCGAGGACGAAAATATTCTAAGTGGGGGAGAGTTGTAACGCCCCAAAAATAATTTGGATATTTATTTAATTTGGTTATTATAGACAGTCGTAATTTTCGGTGAATTTTGGTGGAATATTTCGATGCCGAATGACTTGTGTCGTGGGGTACTTAGGAGGTTAAGGGGGTGCTGAGAGTATTTGGAAGGGTGTGATGTGTTAATAATATTTTAGTAATAATAATATGATAATATGATATATATTATTATTATCATTTTAAAATAAAAGGAAGGGCTAAGTGGTAATTGTGCGGGAGTAAGTGAGGACGAAGTTGGGAAAACATATTTGAGGTCCAAGGGTCATAATAGGAAAAGGAGGAATTGGAAAGGAGGAGAATCACTTTTGGAACCGATCAAATTCTGGAGAAAGGAGAAGAGGAACGGGAAGCAGAGCTAGGACCTAGAGACATCTGAAGAATCTTCATCTAAGGTAAGGGTGGGGTTCTTTAATCTCTAAGGGTTGCATAATGTTTGTATGAGGGTAGATAAATCATTAGGATCATCCCTATGTGTTTGTGGTGTTGAATTGGGATTGGGGTTTTTGCGCGTCGGAAGTTTGATAATAGGAAAAAATGTACAAATTTATCGGTTGAAATGTGATTTCTGGAATTCCTACTTGTTTGTATGATAATATATGGTTATATGTGTGTTTTTGGACTGAGTTAGAAGTGAAATTGAGGAAGAATTGAGGTCTGAGTCGTGCAGAATCGCAATTGCAAGATTGCTGATCCTGCCAGATTCGCCAGGCAAAAGGAAATCCGCCAAGTAAAAATCTGCCAGATGGTCGCCAGGCGAAAATCCGCCTGATGGTCGCCTGGCGAATCGAGAGGCAAGCGAAGGGTGAAAAATAAGGGCTTCTGGATTTTGTATGGGGAAGAAGATTCGCCACTGCTCCGCCAGGTGAGCATGAGGCGAAAGGGGATTCGCCAGGCGAAAGGATAATCCGCCAGGCGAAAATCCTCCAGATGGTCGCCAGGCGAAAATTCTCCAGATGGTCGCCAAGCGAGCGTCAAGCGAATAGAGCTGAGACGAACCGAATTTTCTGAAACTTTAAAAATCCGTATGTTTTGATCCGTAGGTCCGTTTCAGTCGTCGTTCAAAGCGTTGGAAAGCTGGTTTCGCATACTATTTTTAAAAATTGATTTCAATACCAGAATTCCAACCCTTTGACGCGCTAACTGGGTTTTTTGTGTGTTGTTATATGTGGTAAGTGGAGACGATGGAGTCGTCGATGTGTATGCATGATATATTTGTATATTGCTGTTGTGGCAGGTATGAACTGTGGTTGCATCCTAGTATTATGATGTATTGATGTGTTGGTTGTCGTGTGCATGTGGTTACTGTTATATTCGTTGATTGTTGTCATTGTTGTTGTGCGTTGTCGTTGCATGCATGACAGGTTTCATAGTTGTGGGAAGGCGTGCCCAGATGGGGCGTTATCGTCTATCCGAATTCCTTGATGGAATCGTTGTTGTTGGTGCGATCATGAAATAGGGGTCGTACGTGACCATGAAATAGTGGTCGTTGGTGTGATCATGAGATAGGGGTCATACTTGACCATGAAACAGGGGTCGAGTGTTCCGACGGGAACTGTGATCATGAAACAAGGATCGATTGGTACCACATGCATTGAGTCGAGTCGTGGGTCTCATTGCATTCAATCCTTGTATGTTGATTATCTGTTGTATGATGAATGTTGTTGTGATGATGTTGTTGTGATAGGGTGGATTCCGTATGTTTTTATGCTTTCATACTTATGCTATGCATTCTTTATATTGATTGAGAATCTCACCCCTTCTGTTTGAATGTTACCTCTACGTGGGTAACGTGCAGATAAGCAGGAGTAGTCGCAGGTGGAGTGGTGAAGACGAGGTCTTCTGGTGTGAGTTATCGAGTCGCGTCTGCTCTGAGTTTGTAACACCGGGGGTGTCGGAACGCTAGAGTCTTTTGAATTCTGTTATATACTATTACTATTTTAATTAAGAATGTTGTGTATGACTAAACATGTTTTTACCTGAGTTGACTTTTCCGCTGTGCATGTATGTTAAAATGTCATGTTTAATTATAATATCACCGTATTGTTATTGCGTGCATGTTAAATTGAGTAGTAGAAGTAGCATCCTAAATCCATGTATTTTATTTTTACTCTGATAAATTACGTTTAAATTGTCGCGATGGTTTAGGGTGTTACAACAGGCACAATTCCCAAACAAGTCACAACGGTCATAAGAGGCAACTGTATTATTTATTATGTTCAGTTTCCTCTCACCAAACACACATCAATTTTATCTCTTACCACACACAAACAGATTCTCTCATTCTTCTTCTTCATCAAAAATGTTATCACATTCTCTCATTCTTCTTCTTCTTCATCTATAATTTTATCAGACAAACACATTCTCTCAACACAAAACACTATAATCTTCTACATTTAAGTATCTATTTTGTGCCATAAGGTACACATTTTATTTTTTATTTTTTTTACTAATATTGAATTATTCTAGTCTTGTTGTTGTTTTTTAATTTTTTATGTTGTCATAAATTTTTTTCCAGATATTATTTATGAGGATTATAGTAGAGTTTTAGTTATTTATGTATGTTAGAGTTTTCAAATATAATAGTTTAGGTTTGAGTTTTAATTTTAGATATAATAGTTTATGTATGTTAGAATTTTACTTTTAGTTGTTTATATGTTAGAGTTTTTAGATAATATTATTATCGTTTTTTTTAATAAAATAGAATAAAAATTTATATTATTTTGTTTTTAGATATCATTATTTTCTTTTATAAAGTAATTTTTTTTTAATTTTTATAATGAATAATATAAAACAAAATAAAAGACAAACGTATTATTTTTTTAGGTTTTTTTAATAAAACGGAATAAATTTTTTTTTTTTTTTTACTTTTTTTATTAAACAGAATAAATTTTTTTTTTTGTTTTTTAAAACTTTTTTTAATAAACAGAATAAAAAATTAATTTATTTTATTATACATATATAATAAAACAGAATAAAAATTTACATTATTTGATTTTATTATACAGAAAATTTTATTTCTAATAAAACAAAATATTATTTAATTATTATTTTTTAATACGTAAAAGATGTTTCGAAGTGAATTACACTCAACAACGTTGTCAAGTGAAATACACTCAGTAAAGTGCATGGTTGCGAGGTGAATTACACTCAGCAACGTTGCCAAGTGTAAAACACTCGGTAAAGTGCATGCGTTGCAAGGTGGAATTCACTCAGTAAAGTCATGCTCTGTACAGTCTGCGATCTGCTCTACCATCTGCTCTGCGCTCTGCACTCCAGACTGATCTATGAACCACTTTTTTAAAAGTGCGTTGCAAAGTGCTTTTCAATCAGCAAGTTGCGAGGTGACTTTCACTCAACAAGTTGCGAGGTGATTTTCCCCCAGCAACATAGTTTTGACCAGCGTTTTTGCCAAGTGTTTAGAACTCTTGAAAAATGTACGTTGCGAGGTGGTTTTAAGGTTTGCGAAGTGATTACCGCCTAGCAAATTAGCATAGTTTTTGTAGTGGTGTATATGTTTTGTTGTTGCGTTCTTGTGTCCTGTTTGTTCTTCAAGTTGTTTAGCTCCTTAAATAGTGAAGAAAAAGAGCATTTGAAGATGCAGCGTTATATTCCTTTGCGAATTTTCAAAAGATGGTTGACCAAACTGTTAGGTTAGGTGAAACCTAGTTTGAAAAACCTTTGCTACAAAAGGAATTAGCCGTTGTATCCCAGCAGACTCTATAAAGAGGCTATAGTATATGTTATCACGTGATAAAGTGTGTTCAGAGATGAAGAATGACCTATCAGTGTGATCTTGGTTATTGTTCTTTGACTGACTCAGTTTCTGATCCGAAGTATACTTTTCTAGAGTTTGTTTTTCAGAGGCAGACTTCTTCAGAGTCTTACCTTACGATGTTGACCTCATTTAGAAGATGACTTCTTCAGAGTCAAATCTTCAGCTTCTCAGAAATTAGAATATGCTTTTCACGCTTCTATTTGTATGTTTAGAGTCAGAACTAATACTTGAATTTAGTATGAATTTTAATCTATGGTCTTGCACACTTGAACAAACATTAGTATACCATATTGTTTTTTAAATACTTTGTTATCATCTAAACTTAAGTAATATGAGACAAACCAATTTTATTCCAACAAGTTTTTCTTCAAGTTTATGAATTTTTCATCTAAATTAATTGCAATGCACCAATTTGAAGCCTCACATTTACCCAACCCCAGCCATAAACCCTTCGTTCGCGTTGAACATCTAAGAAACATTGAAATTGTAATTAAATTAACCCAAACTTCTGGTAAGAATCCTATCTTTGTCTCTACAAATGTCATAAGAAAGCAGAAGAAGCAGGTAATAGTGAAACATTAATTTGAAGTCCCACATCGATTCACAATAAGAAGTAATGTTTATATAGCTCACATGTACTTCACATTATATTCATGCAAATTGAAAAGAAGTTGAAATGAGTTGGTCCTAAAGTAAAAAAATAAAAAAAAAACTTTTAAAATTTATATTAATTATTTAAAAAGAACTTAATTTTAAAAATAGCTTAATTAAAATATTTAAATATTAATTTATCTACTATCAATACAAGAAAAGTCATTACCACCATTATTACTTACTAATTCAAATTTAAACTAATATAACAGCATATTCATGCCCCGTTCATCATTTCACATAATTAATCATTTTACATGTAAGATTATTTGCTAAACATTGCAATTTTTAATTCTCACATGACATTGCAAAACTTAAAGGCCATGAATGATTAACTGTACTCCGTTAATATATTACTGATTCATACATTTTGGTTCCCAATACATTATTCACAGCGAGACCAAGGCATACTTGCAACCATGCCTCTTTCATATTTTAAACTCTTTCACTTTCATTTTCTTTCGTATCATCCCTTTGCTTTTTCAGAAGTTTGAAAGGTAACTGTTGTTTTATTTCCTTTTGATTTCGTCATTTTTAGGAGAACAGTTGATTTCTTCGCCGTTGCTGTTATTATTCAGTTTCTTGAAGTATTTTGTGGTTATGTTAAAATTTTGATTTATACTCAACAGAGGCTAGTAGATGTGTTTCGTCAAGCTGAAATCGTTTGGCATATTCCCTTCAAAATGGTAAAGTTTTTATTCTTCTAATTTTTTCTCTGAAATTTTTACTTTGGATTGTTGTTCTACACATGGTTTTAAATTGCGATCCGCAACCGCAATTGCACCCGCAATATTGCGGATGCGTTTGCCTCCGCAACCGCAATTGTGGTGTGATTTGAAAATATCGCTTCCGACTATATTTGGAACCACATTAGATAATTTCAATCATGTTTCTTCAAGTATTTTCATCTAAAATTAAAATATTAGAATCCTAAAACTCAATTTACTTATTATTTAATGAAAAAACTTAACATTAAGTGTTTTTCAACTTTGTATTTCAAACACCTCCTTATAAAAATTCACACCACAACGGCCGCAATACGCATCGCAACACCCGCAATGACCGCAATCGCAACACCCGCAACCGCAACTGCATCCGCAGCCGCAACCGCAACTTAAAACCATGGTTCTACATATGCTCTTCAAGTTTTTTTTTTTATGAAGAATAAAGATGTATAAAAGAATCAATGATGTTTTTCATGATGTTGTTGTTTTCATAGTGATATTTAAATTGTTGTTGTTGATATTATTGCTTGTGTTTTAGGTAAGTTAATGAATTAAAATATTATCTAAATGTTTTTCTTCATAATATTGTTCATAATGTTGTTGTTCCTCATGTGTTGATAACATTTTTATAAGTATCTCATTGTTCTTTCTGTGAGTAAACAATTTCTGTGAGTAAAATTTTTTTATTCTTCTAATTATATATCTGAATCTTTTACTTTCTGTTGTTGTTCTACATCTTCTTCAAGTTTTTTTACAAAGAATATCCATGTATAAAAGAATCAAAAAGAATCAATGATGTTTTCATGATGTTGTTATTTTCAGAGTGATATTTAAATTGTTGTTGCTGATGTTGTTATATGTTTGTTAGGTTAAGTTGATGAATAAAAATATAATCTGGATGTTTTTCTTCATAATATTGTTTACGATGTTGTTGTCTTGAAGTCGTTGTTCCTGATGTGTTGATATAACGTTTTTATAAGCATCTAATTGTTCATTATGTGAGTAAACAATTTCAGAAAACAATGTCTCACGAATTCGACTATGTTAAAGACATCAGTGATTCGAAGGAAACATGGCGGATTGTTCAAATTCTCAATGTATGGAATCTAATTAATAGAAAGGGTATAGAACACTTTGAAATGGTTATAATGTATGCAAAGATATCATACAATTCATGATTTTTTCTTTTTCCCTCATTTATGGTTTTCAACGATGTTTAATTTTTTTTGTAATTGATTCAAATATATTTTGTTTTTACACATATTTTATTTAATGCAGGGTGATCAAAATGTTTTGATTCGACCCGACCATGTAACAAAAAGGAAAGAACTGATGAAGGAAAGTATGACTTGCGTCATCAATAATGGTAATATATATGATAATGATTTTTAGTGGAAGCTATGTGATCTGATCACTCTAAGAAATTTGTATTTTTAAATGGCACAACTGTCAAACCCATTGAGATTGTCAATATAAGTTTTTCTTCAAGTATTTTGCCGAAAACCTTCAAGGCAATTGTAAAGTTAATAGACTTGAAGGTAATTGCTTTTACTTATTCGTTTTTAAATAAACATCCAGTACATTTTATATTTAACGTTTATATTCTCTTTGTATATAAAATTTAATTAGTGTTGTGCATGAGATTACCAATGTTCAATGGAACTCAAGTGGAAAGAAAGTTGTTGTCTCTCTGAAACTAAGAGATTTGAAGTAATAATATTCACCATTTTGCTTACTGTTTTTATATCATGTTGGGGTAATATTATAAACTGCAGCCTTTGAGAAGGTTATGAGTCTAAGTGCATGTTTGGTTTGGCTTTTCAGCTACCAAACGTACGTCCACATGCCATTCCACCGTGACTTGGAGAAGCTACAAAAGGTAGCTTTTGTGGAAATACGAATTTTGGCCGTGATTTACACTTTTCCACCGCCAAATCAAACATATCTAAATATTTATATACAACCCTAATTGGACTTGGGCTAACACAACTTGGATTATATCTAAATATTAAATCTAACCATATCAAATCAAATCTAATTTAATATTTCAACTCACCCCCATAATCCAAGTTGTCGAACCTACGCTAGTCATAGTCGATCTGAACTATTTCTAATTTTTTTCTCAAATTCAGGAATCTGTCGATCTTCAATCCTTTGATGAAAATGTCGGTCAACTGTGCTTCACTTGAGCAATGCCTAACTTCAAGTTCACCTCGATTTACCTTTTCCCTTAAGAAGTGAAATCTGGCTTCGATATGCTTACTCCTTCCATGTAGAACTGGATTCTTCGCCAGATTTATAGCTGACTTGTTGTCGATTTGTAACACAAGAGGTTTCTTCACTTCGACCTCCATTTCTTCAAGTACTGATGTGATCCAAATTGCTTGACATGCAGCATAAGATCCTGCTATATATTCAGCTTCACACGATGACAATGCCACTACAGGTTGCTTCTTCGAACACCATGAGATTGGGGCACCAAATACTTGAAAGAAATAGTCAGTTGTACTTCTTCGATCTTTCTTATCTCCACACCAATCTGCATCTGAAAAATAATTAACTATTGCTCCTTTGCCTTCAGAATCTTGTCGAAATAGAATTCCAAAATCTGTTGTTCCTTTTAAGTATCTCAAAATTCTTCTTGCAGCTTTCATGTGTGACACTCTTGGTTCACCCATGAATCTACTCACTAATCTGACTTCGAAACCTATATCAGGTCGACTATTGCACACATATCTCAGAGATCCAACTATTTGTTTGAACAAAGTTACATCAACTTTGTCTTCCTCTCCATGCTTCTCCAACTTCAAGTTTGGTTCGATAGGTGAGGATGCAGGATTCGAATCATCCATTCTGAATCTCTTGAGTATCTCTTTGACATACTTCCTTTGATGTAGCACCATACCTTGCTTCGACATATAAAATTCCATGCCTAGGAAATAAGACAATTTTTCCAGATCCGACATTTCAAATTCCTTCTTCATTAGCTCTTTGAACTTCGACAAGTTCTTCAGGCTATTTCCAGTTACTAACAAGTCATCAACATATAAGCAGATGATTGTTATATCTTGTGCTACAACCTGAACATAGACACCATACTCAGACTTTCATTTGAAAAATCCCAATTCGACTAAGTATGAGTCGATTTTCTTGTTCCATGCCCTAGGTGCCTGCTTGAGGCCATAGAGCACTTTGTGCAACTTATATACTTTACTTGCTTCCTTCTGAATCACAAACCCAGGAGGTTGTGTGACATAGACCTCTTCGTCTAACGGACCATTCAGAAAAGCTGACTTTACATCTAAGTGAAATGTCGACCAACCTTGGTTACATGCTAATGCTACCACTAGTCGAACAATTTCCAGTCTTGCTACTAGAGCAAATACTTCAGAGTAGTCAAGTCCTTCTCTTTGAAGAAACCCTCGAGCTACTAATCTTGCTTTATGTCTTGCTATCGACCCATCAGCATTGTGTTTCAACTTGAACACCCACTTTACTTCGATAGCTTTTGTATGTGCTGGCAATTCGACTAACTCCCATGTGTTGTTTCTTTCGATTGCCTGTAACTCTTCGACCATAGCTAACTTCCACTGTTGAATTTTTAAAGCTTTGTTATGGTTAATTAGTTCAGCACCTACAAGTAAAGCAAAATGAACTAATTCTCCATCTGGTGTGACTTCATCATCACCAGTCACTTCATAATCATGAAGTCTTGTTGGAGGAACTCTATTTTGCTGAGGTCTTTGGCTTATTTCAGCCACAACCTCTGTATCGGGAATGTCAGCAACTGCTTCTACTTCGACTTCGATTTGATTCTCAGCAATTTCTTCAACTTCGACTTCATCACTTTCATCGTCGAAATCAGAGCTCATCAATGGCTTGTTAATTGAATTGCCAGAATTCCAATCCCAGGCAGAATTTTCATCAATCACAATATCTCGACTCAACACAATTTTCCCATTAATTGGATTGAATAGCCTGTATACACCAGTCTTATGATATCCTACCAGAATCATAGGTTCACTCTTGTCATCAAGCTTCCTTCTTCTTGCATCAGGAACATGCTTGTAACACATAGATACATAGTGTAGGACTAGGCACCTCATGATACCATTTGTTGGGGGGAGTTTACTAGGGATCATTGATACATACTATAGGATTAGGCACCTTTTGTGAGAGACACACCACTTGTCCACCTAAAACCTTAAGGTGATAGGTGAGTGGGTTCTCTCACTTATAAATGCTCAAGTCACCACATTCCTATCCAATGTGGGACTATTCACTACTACGAAAAACCCATTTAGCAACGGTTGGGAATGACATATAATGACGCGGGCGAAGGCGTTGTTATGTAGATTGTTGTTGTAAGTTCGATGTTTCTACAACGGTCTGGAAACCGTTGTTGTATTCTGGAAGAGCGCGTTAGATTGCAACGGTTAGGTATTTCAACCGTTGTAATATAAATTAACTATCACAACGGTTATTAGTATCAACCGTTGTCATATATATTAACTATCACAACGGTTATGTGTCTCAACCGTTGTGGAATGTACCCTTAGTTTATTAAATACAAATGTACATTGCTTGTTTTATCATCCACGTAATTAAAGAAATACAACCATTAAAATTGGTAAAGAACTATATAATCTGAAAATTAAACAGTTCTTGAAAACCAACTTAAGCACACCACTGTTTTTTGAATTGCATCCATTTCATTCGGCACATTTTATGTTCCTTACCATAAAATTTATGGTTCAATGGTCAGTTTCCTTCAATCCATCGATATGTTTTATTATAGTTTACCTCATCATCGCAAAAAATCATCGCGATTTTATCATCATAAAAATCATGACCTTAACAACCACGATGATTAGTGACAACGATGAGGTAAACTATATGAAAAGATATCGATGAATTGAAGCAAACGGACCATTGGACCATAAATTTTATGTTAAGGAACATTAAATGTGCTGAATGAAATGGATGCAATTCGGAAAACATTGACATGATAAAGGTTGGTTTTCAAATACATCCTAATTTTCAGATTATAAGTTTCAATATCAATTTAACTGATTGCATTTTCAATAAAAGGATAGTGAAACAAACAATATACATAGTATATAATAAACTAAATTTCATATACAATATCAGAATGAATTCATATATGTACCTTATCAGAATGAATTCATATGTATGTACCACCATCATCATCACCATGTGAAACAAACCCTAAGAAGTGGGAAGCAATGAATAAAATTAGTTAGTATTCAATTTAACTATATACAATATACATAGTATATATATAATAAACTAATGTTCTATATCAATTTAACTGATTGCATTTTTGAAAAAAGGATAGTGAAACAAACAATATACATAGTATATAATAAACTAAATTTCATATACAATATATGAATGAATTCATATATATGTACCTTATCATAATGAATTCATATATATATATATATGTACCACCATCATCATCACCATATGAAACAAACCCTAAGAAGTGAGAAGCAATGAAGAAAATTAGTTAGTATTCAAAACAAAACAACCAAAAGTTGAAACAAAACCCTAAGAAGTGGGACTGTACCATTACAATGAAGTTCACCTTGCTTGTGAAGCATTGAAGTCGAATCTGCACAAAATAAGAACAATCAACAAAAACAACATGAAGCAAACGAGATAATGGGAACTATCTAACAAAAAGATTGAAGTAGAAGACTACCTTATTTTCCATAAACAATATGTACATTACGCTTGCTACCGCCAGCATCATCACCATGTTCATCTAGTTTTAGATTCTGTAAGAAGAAATACAAGGAGGAAGAAGCTTAAATCAAAAGCTTTATACTTCTTGTATTTCTTTTCGTAGATTCTATAAAAAGATGAAGTTTGCTGCCAAAAATGGGTGCTAGGGTTTCGCTGTGAAGGAAACGACGCTACTGTCAAAAATAGGAAGTTAATTCCCTTATATAGGTAAATATTTCACAACGGTTTTCTAAAATAACCGTAATGATAAGTATATATATTATTTTAATAATATCACAACGGTTAGTTATATTAACCGTAGCGATAACCCTTCTAATTGGTACAAGGTTCGACACCAGGCAACAACATTTTTCTATAATTACGTAAAATAGAAAAATGTTGTTGCCTGGAGTCGAACCTTGTACCAAGTATAAGGGGTATCTCTACTGTTATTATTACTAACCATTGTAATATTATAACCCTTGCTCTTCCCGGAGTAGAGAACACTCTAGCCATAATGATTTAAAATTTTCTCCGTTTTTCAAAAAATATCGTTCCAGAATATCAACCATTTACAAGTTATCATCATTGCAAGCATTAAACTATCAGACTTTTCATCTTCAACCTCATCTATAAATAGACAACTTTACATTTCTTCATAATATATTCTTCGTAACAATGAGTTCTATAAATGAGAATGCTAGAATCACCAATGAGGAACGTCAGGCACCAATAGAGGAGGTCCAACCAGCGGCCAAGGATGCCTTAAGGGTGAGGAAGGATAAGAAGAAGAAGAAGAAGAAGCTGAAGAAGAAAAAGATAAAGAAGAAAAGGAGAACAGTTTATTATGATTCCGATGAGGGGAGTGAGGAGAGATGTCTGGATTATAAAGATGCATTTGCAGCAATGGGCTCTGACATTGAATAATATATGTAATATGATTATCAATGTACTCTTCTTAATGGAATCTTAATAAAATGTTATTTTATATATGCTCATCTCTTACAGTTTTATTTTTAAAGTTATATATACTATTCTCTTGCACTTAAAAACACTAACAAAAGAAATAACATATATGTTTAAAAGAAAAACAATGATGAATTTTGAGTTTTGAGGTTAAATCCACGTAACACTAACAAAAGAAATAAAATATAGGGTTAAATAAGTTTTTAGTCCCTATAAAGTTTGAAATTTCATTTTTAGTCCCTCCTGAGTTTTGGCAACGGTTTTAGCTGGTTTTGGCAACAGTTTTTTTGTAAAAACCGTTGCCAAAAGGTAGGAAAGGACTAAAAATGAAATTTCAAACTTTATAGGGACTAAAAACATATTTAACCCTAAAATATATGTTTAAAATACAAAAACATGACAAAAAATATAGTTGCTGGGAATCGAAGCTTATTACATGTATTACAATGATGTTTTAATACAACCGTGTTTAAAATGTAAAAATATGGAAAAAATGTAGTAGCTGGGAATCGAAGCTTGTTACATAGCTTGTATTACAACGGTTCTTTAGTACAACCGTCGTTAAATATGGCGTTATAAATTGTTTAACATATTACAACGTTGGGATACGAATCCGTGGTAAACCTGGCGTCGTTAAATGGGTTTTTCGTAGTAATGATTTCCCCACTTACTCACACTTGCTTATATTATTCCAATACTCCTCCTCAAGTGTGAGTCCACAATGTTCCCCCTTTTTTATATTTGTACCGCCATTCCTGGGCATTTCGACACACCTCGGTCCCTTTCTCGAACCAAAGGCTCATGATACCTTTTGTTAGGGGGAGTTTACTAGGGAGCATTGATACATAGTGTATGATTAGACACCTTTTGTGAGACACACACCACTTGTTCCCCTAAAACCTTAAGGTGATATGTGAGTGGGTTCTCTCACTTATAAATGCTCAAGTCACCAAATTCCTATCCAATGTGGGACTATTTCCCCACTTACTTACACTTGCTTATATTATTCCAATACTCCTCCTCAAGTGTGAGTCCAAAATGTTCCCCCTTTTTTATACTTGTACGGCCGTTGACACCTTTTTCAAGGCACCTCTTATTAGGTATTTCGAATACACCTCTTTCTTGGGCGTTTCGATTTCAATAGAACACCACTTCTTGGGCATTTCGATACAAGTAAGTCGGTCCCTTTACGAACCAGGCTCATGATACCATTTGTTGGGGGGAGTTCACTAGGGAGCATTGGTACATAGTGTAGGACTAGGCACCTTTGTGAGAGACACACCACTTGTCCACCTAAAACCTTAAGGTGATAGGCGAGTGGGTTCTCCCACTTATAAATGCTCAAGTCACCACATTTCTATCCAATGTGGGACTATTTCCCCACTTACTCACACCTGCTTATATTATTCCAACACTCCCCCTCAAGTGTGAGTCCACAATGTTCCCCCTTTTTTATACTTGTACCGCCATTGACACCTATTACTAGGTACCTCTCATTATGCATTTCGATACACCACTTGGCGTCGATTTCAACGGAACACCACTTCCTGGGCATTTCGATACAAGTAAGCCGGTCCCTTTACGAACCAGGCTCTGATACTAATTTGTTAGTGCGCGAGGCACTTTTAGTGAGGAGAGAAAGAGAGAGAATAAGGAAATAAGGATTTGTATTATTGAATTGTGTAAATAATGATACAAGTTAGGTCTATTTATATACAACCCTAATTGGGCTTGGGCTAACACAACTTGGATTATATCTAAATATTAAATCTAATCAAATCTAATCATATCAAATCAAATTTAATTTAATATTTCAACACTTTCACTAAACCCTACATGTTGGTTTTCTACTATTTATTTTCAAGTTTCTTTATGCAAATCTTAAATTTTAATATTTCACAGTTTTAAATGGACGGAGTGGTTCAAAATTATTGATTAATGAAAACATTTTTATGATCTAAGAGTTTTGTTTTTCAAAGTATGTATAATGTGTATTCATTTAAATTTAATTAAATTATTTTTGTAGTTTTGTTGTATTTTGTTACATAAATTAATATTTCTTAAGTGTTCTTTCTCATTTAGGTTACCTCTATCGGAGAAAATTGAGAAACCCACACAATCATCGAAATTGTTGTCAAGCTGGTCTGGTGGTTCAAAATTTACACCAGTAGATAAGTTTATACATAACTCCAAATGCATGTTCTTAAAGGATTTCTGCAAATTAAAATAGGTTTGAGATTAGCCCAATAAAAATCTCGGTTCGGTTCGTGGTTGACCCGTGTAAAACCTCGGTTCGGCTCGGAGAATATCCAACTCAAAACTCCATCTTTGTTTATGATTAGCCTATTCAAATATTTGCTTGGCATAAATACTAACCGCTCAAAGCTCTTTTCATTGCTTGGCGTGAAAACTAACAACTTCATTGCACAATTTGTTGTTTGGTTGGAATAGCTTAAAACTAACAACTTCTAAAAGCTCTCAAGAAATATTGGATACTCTCAAGATCAGTTATTAGGGAGTGGAGTAGGTCACTTCTTTAAGATCAAACCATTATAAATTCCTTGAGGTTGAATATATGAATGTATTGTTCATCAAGAAGGAATAAATCTTTGAGAAATTAAATGAGTTAATTCAATTATTAAAGGATGAAGGCATGATCTCAAATCCAGAAGCATCTCTAGCAACTTTATCAACTCTAGTAATCTCATTCAAAAGAATAGTCTTAGTGGTTGAACGATCCTCAGAGGATTCAATATCTAATGGAAGAACTTCATCAAGAAGAGAATATGAAGAAGTCTCATCTATTAGAATATTTAAGAGAAGAATGGAGAAGGAAATCTCAATGAACAATTGTCATACCCCGAATTTTACCCCTTAGATGTCATCATCTTTTGCATGTCATCTTAGGTCAATCATTCATGCATAACTAACCAAATCTCCAGGCTACCGTGTGTTTTATTTCACTTGTGAATTAAGGTTTGCTTCAAGAGACTTCAGGCCAGCAGTTTCTCATACTCTCGAGAGACCTCTCTTCCTTAATAATTTAGTTCTTAGAAGCTCGAGTTTTGCAAGGATGAATCAAGAATCAGAAGATGAAGTTATCAGGTCAAGGGTATGTACGGTGTGGTTTGAAATTCTGTGAAAGTTTTGACCTAATCTTGGTCAGACAAGTGGTTTAATTCAGTATCAAGTATCAAACTGTGGCAAGGACCACTGTTTCATGTTGGATAAAAATCAGAGCCATTTCACTTCCAATTAGGGTTTTGGTGCAGTCGCATCTCAGGTCATCTGTGTCATTACGTATTTTGAGGATAAGTGTGGATTGAATTTAAGTACTTGTGTTTGAGGATCCAGACCAGAGTTTCATGTCAATTCAAATTGTTTGTTGGTACATCAAAGGTCAGGACTGTTGGTGCATTTCAAGTTGTTTGCAAGTTTTGATTATGTGGTGCAGGTTTTTGTCATTGATCCAAGGATTCGTCAGGTTTGTTGTTCAATCAAGATCACTTTTTAAAGTGGATCCAAGGTTGTGATAGATTAGTGGCATTCAAGTTCAGTTGTCAAGGTTCTTAAGTGTTGTAGAGGCGCGTTACAAAACCCATATCCATCACGTAACCGTTTTATCCATTTTTCAATTTACAAATCACATCCAATTTCTATCTATAATCCATTTTATTATCCATCATTAAGCCATTTCTCTTTTTATCCATTTTCATATCCATATCCATTATTTAAACCTATACTCAAATCCATTTTAATTTTCTTTGTTAAATCCAGTAAAACCCACATTTTTATTTTCTTCACATTTTAAATAAAAAAATCCATATTGACAAAAGAAAATTGTCCAAAAAAAGCCTTTGTTGCATAAAAAATCATGACATCTCATTTTTGAAGCCCATTTCCAATTTTCCAAGGTCCATCATCCATTACACAATATTATTACACAAAATTTCAACAAAATTGAAAAAACTACAAAAATAGTACAAGTAAAAAAAAAAAAAAAGCAAGTGATATTTCGTTTTTGGTCAACACATCCATTCCAAGACTAGTTGTACCACCCTATGTTATTTTCACTGCGCTCCAAAAACACCCTTCCTACTATACTACCTGTATCGCCTGGAATGCCAAAGACCTGCCACCAAGCCACCTATGTCTTGCCTTTTATCAAGAAAGAAAGTTCTCACCATGAAAATGGAGAAGATACAATTATGCAAATAACAAGAAATAGTTAGGGTTGTTGCACTCAAGAAGAAATAGAGAAAAATGAGAGAATTGGTAAATACACTGTTTCATTGATTATGATAAGATTACATAGCTGATATATATATATATATATATATATACAAAGAAAATAAAGAGTATGCTAAGCTAAGGTGAACAATATATACAATATAAAAGCCTATATCTAATATCCCCCCTCAAGGTGGACTTTGGATACTACAAAGGCCAAGCTTGGATACGATGGAATTGAAGAGAGGAGAGTGTAAGGGTTTGGTAAAGACATATGTTAAT
Organism: Lathyrus tuberosus; assembly: GCA_022829125.1. Classification (NCBI taxonomy): domain Eukaryota; kingdom Viridiplantae; phylum Streptophyta; class Magnoliopsida; order Fabales; family Fabaceae; genus Lathyrus; species Lathyrus tuberosus. The sequence goes on along the minus strand of JALAZF010000115.1, from coordinate 2,249,474 downwards.
TGAGCAGTAGTGGAAATAGGCAACAAGTGAATAAGTTTGGACAAGATCTTCTCTCGAACAACATGACAATCCAGCTCAATATGTTTGCTCCTTTCATGAAAAGTTGGATTGTGGGCAAGGTAGATAGCAGATTTACTATCACAATAGACTGAAGCAGGCTGAGGAAACTCAATGAACAAATCACGAAAAACGTACTGAAGCCATTGAAGCTCACAAGATAAGGAGGCCAAGGCTCTGTATTCGGCTTCAGTGGAAGAGCGAGAGACTGTGTTTTGCTTCTTAGATTTCCAACAAATGAGAGAAGATCCAAGAATGACACAAAAACCTGTAATAGACTTTCAAGTTTATGGACATCTGGCCCAATCTGAATCAGCAAATCCATAGAGTTTGAGAGTACTTGAGCCTGAAAATAAAATTCCCTTAGCAGGAGCAGACTTTAGATATCTAAGAATTCTGGTGGCAGCCTGATAGTGTGGAAGAAGAGGCTTGGATACATACTGACTTAAGTGCTGCACAACAAAGGATATATCAGGCCTGCTATTAGTAAGATAGATCTATCGACCAATAAGTTTTTTGTAAGATGAGGGATCAGCCAGTGGTTGTCCATCTAAAGTAGACAACTTTAGGTTAGGGTCAATGGGCACAGAAGAAGGCTTAGCTGCAAAGAAGCCTGTATCTTCTAACAACTGCAGAGTATATTTCCTCTGATTCATGAAGATACCAATAGAGGAATGAGCAATCTCAAACCCTAAAAAATACCTTTGTTGGCCAAGGTCTTTGATACTGAATTGTTGGTCTAAGAGGGTCTTGACAGAATGAATTTCAGTGAGAGAATTTCCAGCCAAAACAATGTCATCCACGTATACAAGTAATGCAGTAAAACTTGTGGATGTGGACTTGACATAGAGAGAACAGTCAGCCTGAGATTGTGAGTAGCCAAGAGAGATCAAAAAGGAAGAAAGTTTAGCATACCATTACCTACTGGCTTGCTTCAAGCCATACAAGGATTTGTGAAGCCTGCAAACTTGTGATGGATTGGAAGTAACAAGCCCAGGAGGTAAGGTCATATACACCTCTTCATGTAAGTCTCCATGCAAAAATGCATTATTGACATCCAATTGCTCCAAATGACAACCCTTGATGGAAGCTATGGAAAGAAGAACTCTCACTGTGGTGATTTTAGCCACAGGGGAAAAGGTATCAAAATAAGCCACTCCCTCTATTTGTGTATACCCCTTTGCAACAAGTCTGGCTTTATACCTTTCAATGGATCCATTTGCCCTGTATTTCACCTTATAGACCCATCTATATCCAATAGGAACCTTACCAGGTGGAAGATCCACTAATGTCCATGTATGATTATCAGCAAGAGCATGCAATTCAACATTCATAGCATGCTTCCAACATTCAAACTTATTAGCTTGTTGGAATGTGGAATGTTCATGGTTAGAAGAAATAGAACAACAAAAATGATGAAAATCAGGAGAACATTGATGGTAAGATAAGACAGAGGACAAAGGATAAAGATCTTTAGAGGAGGGAGATGTAGCAGATGTGGAATAACAATGATATTCTGCAAGGTATGTGGGAGGATGGGAAGTTCTAGAGGACTGCCTAATAGGAGGAGTGAGAACAGCAGAATTAGGCTCAGGAATTGAACTGATGGGGGATGTAGGAAGATGAGTACTAGAATCTATGACAGGAGCAGAGGGTGAGAGCAAGGTAGGAACGGGACTAGAGTTGTTATCAGGAGAGATGTTGTTAGGAGAGATAATGGTTTGGGAGGGGCCTGGGTTAGACTGAGTAGGACTGAGATTGTCAAGTACAGAAGACAATTCATTGTCTGAAGGGTACATGGTATAGTCTGGAGAGTGTGTGGTATGGTCAGTAGGAATGGGAACATCACATAAAGGAGTTTGGGAATGTGTGTGGGGATGGGATTGATCTTTGAAGGGAAATGTGTTTTCATAAAAAATAAAATTTCTAGAGACAAATATACGGTGATGTTTCAAAGCATAGACGATGTATCCTTTGGTTCCTTCTTTGTAGCCTAGGAAAACAGCCTTGCGTGCCCTAGGATCAAAGTTGGTTCGATGGGCCATAAGAGTGGAAGCATAGCACAAACAGCCAAAGACCTTAAGGTGTATAAGGGAGGGAGGCTATTGATATAGAATTTCATGAGGACATTTTAAGTTGAGCAAGGGAGTAGGGAGCCTATTGATGATGTGAATAGCTTGCTGGACACAAAAATTCCACATAGTTAAAGGAATATTGGATTGAAAATGTAAAGCCCTAACTACATTGAGAATGTGTTGATGTTTCCTCTTAACAATCCCATTTTGTTGAGGAGTTTCAACACAAGATTTTTGGTGCACAATGCCCTTAGAAGATAAGAAGGAATTGAGAGCTAAAAACTCTGTACCATTATCAGACCTTAAACATTTTATAGATTTGTGAAATTGCTTCTCTACATGGGCTACAAAATGGACAAAGCTAGATTTAGTTTGGTCTTTGGTTTGAAGAAAAATTACCCAAGTGAACCTGGAATAATCATCAACCAAAGTGAGGAAATATTTGTGACCTAGATTAGAAATAGTAGAAAAAGGGCCCCACAAGTCAGCATGGAGAATCTCAAAAACATCATTAGTACATGTAATACTATTATGGAAAGGAAGTTTTCGTTGTTTAGCAAAATGACAAGAGTCACAAGGAGATACATTGTCTTTATAAGAAACAAAAGGGAAAAGTTTAGAAATGACTTGTAATCCTTTTTTAGAAGGATGACCAAGTCTCATATGCCAAACATCAGAAGCATTGTCAGATACAGAATTACAAGTAAAATGCAATTTATTTGAATCAATCACATACAATCCATTGTGCAATTCAGCTATACCAATCGTTGCCATGGAAGGGTTCTGCATAATGGAACAAGAGTCAGCAGTGAATTAAACAAAACAATTATTGCTTTGAGACAATTTTGCGACAGAGATAAGATTCACATTGAAGGAAGGGATATATAGGACATTATGAAGCATTAAAGATGGTATGAGTTTGACAGAACCAGCAATGGATGCAGATAATTATGAACCATCAGGCAAAGTGACAGAAATGGGAACAATAGAATTATAACTACTGAAAGCAGAAAGATTGAAAGAAATATGATCTGTGGCCCCTGTTGTAACACCCCCAATATATACCCCGAGTAATTAAAGCGATAACAAAAAATCAGAGTATAATTAAAACATTCATGGCATAGACGGGAGTGTCACATCAAAGTAATGAATTATAACAACCTGCTTATATAGATATGCAACAATCTGGTAGCAACATAAACAGAGGAACTCAGTTCCTAACACCCACAATTCAGATACAGAAAAAGAGCGGAAAATCTGCAACTGAAATCTCATATATAAACATAAAAGTTTGTCTGTCATATACAGAGTCATACATGTAAAATCCAAAAAGTTATATATACACATAATCACATAACGATCTCCCCGACTACCCTGTGCTACATATCAGAGCCGACCGACAAAAGAATGAAGACATAATCTTCACAAAAAGACCTCCAGCATCTAATCTGCAATGCCTCATAGAGCATTCAAAACAGCAGAAGGGTGAGAAACACAATTATAATATAATTGCATACAATTATGTAATAACACGTAATACGCATGCAAAAACATTCTCACCACAACGTACACCATAGTTCTAATACAAAACAAAACAATTCATAATTCATGCATGCATCACAAAGGCATATCAATCATGCTCAATACATTCATCACCAATATATATATCAAATCATCAATCCCATTCATAATTTCCCACACATAATCAATCCATTCATGACTTATGCAAGTGCACAGAGACCGACACAATGACTCTATGCATGCGGTACCATTCCATCAATCATTCTCATCATCATTAATTCGCTCAGGAATTATTGGAACCATCGCTTGTTACTTAGTGTAACTCCCCGTTGGGAAAACGATGTTCCCCGTCGCTTTAGGTCCTTTTGGTATAAGGCTCACAACGTTTATGGATCGCTTTAGGTCCTCTTTGCATAAGGCTCATGATCCGATCAGTTTAGGTCCTCTTTGTATAAGGCTCACGATCGTCTATAACGTCGCTTTAGGTCCTCTTTGTATAAGGCTCACGATCGTCTATAACGTCGCTTTAGGTCCTCTTTGTATAAGGCTCACGACCGTTACAGCAGATTCCCTCTGGAATCGTTTCGTCGCTCACACCCCACTAGGGCACACGGCATCACATGGTGCATATTCATGATGCATGACATACTAATGACTCATGACAATCAAATGCATATACATATATAACCATGTGAACCATCTCAACATCAATAATCATGCATTGCAATCAAACCCAAAACAAGGCATTTATTTGCCATAAGGCCACAAACCATCATCACAACATTTCATCACATGCATTCACATCATATAACAGTACACAAGCTATACGTTATATATCAAAAGCATATCGCATGATAACACATCAATCGCACACAATTACGACGATAAAAGTCTACAAAACGACACGTTTCCAAATTCCCGACACAATTAAATCGGCCACTAATCTCAAAACCATTTTTTTATAAGAAAGAACATCTCATTAGCTTTCCAACGGTACTAAGAACATTTCGATCCGAGTTACGGATCAAAAGTTATGAATTTTCAAAGAAAAGAATTTATTGAAAAACTGCCAGATTCGCCTGGCGACTTAGGATTTCGCCTGGCGAATCCCCCTTCGCCAGCACTTCACCTGGCGAACTAGTGGCAAACCACAATTTTAGAAAAAACCCAAGAGTTCCAGTAGCTAACACATTTCTATCTCCCCGTTTTCTCCTGGCGACTTATGATTTCGCCTGGTGAATCCCTCTTCGCCAGCACTTCGCCTGGCGAACTAGTGGCGAGACTTAATTCGCCTGGCGAATCGCATCAGAACCAGAATTTTTCTGCTGCGGGTTACACGGTTCCAAACCCCAAAATCCAACTTTCTCCAACCAAAACGTTTTCAATCAATCCAAACAAGTATCAACAATGTTCATACATATAATACGATCATACTACGTGATTCATATCGATTTACAACCGTGAAAACATCAACTTCTATTCATTTTTCTCATTTCAACCTAGAATTGAAAAACTATGAAAAACAAGTAAACATTCAAACACACACACATACATATTCATACACAAGCATATAATAACCGAGTTTCGCACCCTTACCCGATTAATCGTGCTTTGAAGTGTCGGTTGAATCGATTTCTTAAACTTCAAGTTTTCCTCTTTTTCTTCTTCTCACTCTCTTAAACTTCTTTTTCTCTCTTTCTAATCTCTATGTTTCTATTTAAGAAAGACAATAATATCTAACCAAGCAAAATGACCAAAATACCCCTACACTCAATTTTCTCGCAAACGCTCTCAAAACGCGATAAAACATAATAACGATAAGCCCAACATATTTACCAAATAAAATCCAAGAATAAAATAATATAAAAACAAAAATAATTAAATCGACTCAATTAAATAAATCTAACAAAAACTGGGGCGTTACAACTCTCCCCCACTTAGAAATTTTCGTCCTCGAAAATATTACCTGAGACGAACAACTCCGGATACGATTCCTACATCCAACTCTCCAACTCCCAAGTCAAATTGCCCTCAGCAGTGCCTCCCCACACTACTTTCACAAGCGCAATATCTTTGCCTCTTAACCGCTTCAACTCGCGATCCAAAACCCTCATCGTTAACGCCTCAACCGTAAGGTTCTCCCTTACCTCAACCTCATCCATCGGAATCACATGCGACGGATCCAGAACATACTTCCGAAGCTGTGAAACATGGAACACATCATGTAAATTCAAAAGATTCGGTGGCAACGCCACCCGATAAGCCACAACACCCACTCTCGCGGATATCTGATAAGGACCAATAAACCGAGAAGTAAGTTTCTTCGACTTCAATGCACGTCCAACACCCATCACCGGCGTAACTCTCAAAAATACATGATCGCCTTCTCGAAACTCAAGATCTTTCCTCCTTCGATCATGATAACTCTTCTGCCTACTCTGAGAAGCCTTCATCTTCTCACGAATAAGTTTCACCTTTTCCGTAGTTTGTTGAACTAACTCCGGTCCAACGACCGAACTCTCACCAGATTCATGTCAACACAAAGGTGTTCAACATCTTCTTCCATACAATGCTTCAAAAGGTGCCATTCCAATACTCGAATGGAAACTGTTGTTATACATGAACTCAACCAACGAAAGATAATTATCCCAAGCACCACCTTTCTCAAGAACACAAGCTCTCAACAACTCTTCCAATGACTGAATAGTTCTCTCGGTCTGACCATCTGTCTGAGGATGATAAGCAGAACTCAATCTCAACTTGGAACCTAACGCCTTTTACAAACTTTCCCAAAATCTGGAAGTAAACCTAGGATCTCGATCTGAAACAATACACAACGGAACACTATGTAATCTCACAATCACACAGATATAAATCTCAGCCAACCTCTCCAAAGAAAACTGATGTCAATCGGAATGAAATGCGCTGATTTAGTCAGCCTATCCACAATTAACCAAATGGCATTATGTCCCCTCTGAGTATTCGGCAACCCTGTCACAAAATCCATAGAAATGTTGTCCCATTTCCACTCGGGAATATCCAACGGTTACAATAATCCACTAGGCTTCTGATGTTCTACCTTTGACTTCTGACACGTCAAACACGCATAAACAAACTGAGCCACATCCCTCTTCAATCCGGACCACCAAAAGATCTTCTTCAAATCTTAATACATTTTATTAGCTCTCGGATGTATACTCAAACTACTCCGGTGTCCTTCCTCTAAAATCATCTTTTTTAATTCCGAATCATCAGGAATACAAATTCTACCATGGAATCTCAAAACACCCTGATCATCCACTTTAAAGTCACCATTCACACCTTTACCTCCAACCGTCATCAAATCAACAAATTTCACATCCAACCTCTGTTTCTCGCTAACGGTCAACAGAAAATCATTAGTGACCTTTAACATACCAAGGCTCACGCTATCAGATGTCAATTCACACACCAAACTCAAATCTCTAAATTCTTCCAAAAGTTCCCACTCTTTAACCATCAAAGCAGACATATGCAAAGATTTCCGGCTTAACGCATCGGCTACCACATTAGCTTTACCAGGATGGTAATTCAAGCTAAAATCGTAGTCCTTCAAAAATTCCAACCATCTCCGTTGTCTCATATTCAACTCTTTCTGATCGAACAAGTATTTTAAACTCTTATGATCACTAAAGATTTCGAATCTTGCACCGTAGAGATAATGTCTCCAAATTTTCAATACAAAAACCACTGCAGCTAATTCCAAATCATGAGTAGGATAATTCTTCTCATGAACCCTCAATTGTCTCGAAGCATAAGCCACAACCTTACCTCCTTGCATCAACACTCCACTTAAACCACTCAAATACGCATCACAATACACCACAAATGGTTCACTAGGATTCGGTAAGTAAAATCGGAGCTGTAGTCAATCTTCTCTTCAGCTCACTAAAACTTTCCTCGCACTGAATATCCCAAATAAACGCTTTACCTTTACAAGTCAACTGGGTCAATGGAAGTGCTAACTTGGAAAAGCCTTCAATGAATCTTCGATAATATCCAGCTAAACCCAAAAAGCTTCTAATTTCGATAACAGATCTAGGAGCCTCCCATTGTAGAACTGCATCTACTTTGGATGGATCCACAGCAATACCATTACCTGAAATCACATGCCCAAGAAAACTCACTTCTGACAACCAGAACTCACACTTGGACAACTTGGCATAAAGTTTCTTTTCCTTCAAAATTTGCAATACAATACGCAAATTTTCCGCATGTTCCTCCCGAGACTTAGAATAAATCAAGATGTCATCAATAAACACAACAACAAATTGATCCAAATGCTCATGGAAAATGCGATTCATATACTCCATAAACACTCCCGGCGCATTAGAAACCCCGAACGGCATCACGGAATATTCGTAATGTCCGTATTGTGTCCTAAAAGTCGTCTTCTGAATATCTTCCTCCTTCACTCTAATCTGATGTTAACCAGACCTCAAATCAATTTTACTAAACACACACGCACCTACCAACTGGTCCATCAAATCATCAATTCTCGGAAGAGGATACTTATTCTTAATCGTCACCTTATTCAGCTGGCGATAATCAATACACAATCGCATACTTCCATCTTTCTTCTTCACCAATAAAACTGGAGTACCCCAAGGCGATACACTCGGTCTCACAAACATCTTTTCTAATAATTCATTCAACTGCTTCTTCAACTCAACCAACTCAGACGCCGACATACGATATGGTGCCATAGACACAGGTCTAGTACCAGGAACTAGATCTATAGAAAACTCCACCTCTCTTTCTGGCGGCACATCTGAAATATCCTCTGGAAACACCTCCAGAAAATCACACACGATTGGAAACACATCAATTGCAACTTGATTATCCACAGTCAACGATGCAAACAACCCGAACAACTGAGTTTCATCCGCCAAAAGTTTCTTCAACTCTTTGGTAGATAAGAAACTCGATTCCTCGTCTTCTTCAAGAGAAGGAAATCTTACTAACTTATGATAACAATCGATATGAACTCGATTGAACTGCAATCAATTCATTCCCATAACTACGTCTAAACCCTCCAACAGCAGACACACCAAATCCATAGCAAAATCCTTACCATAAATGGTCAAAGGACAACTTAAACAAACCAGATAAGTAGTTACCGACCCCAATATTGGAGTATCGATAACCATCTCTCCACCCATTGACGACAACAAAAGATTCAAACGCCGCGCACACTCAGACGAAATAAACAAATGAGTCACTCCGGTATCAATAATAGCAACTAAAGGCGTACTATTAATAAAACAAGTACCTCTGATCAGACGATCTGTACTAGTAGGCTGAGTTCCTGCCAATGCAAATACTTTCCCTCCCGCTTGAGCTTGCTTTGGTTTCGGACACCTCGTACTAATATGACCAGATTCACCACAGTTGAAACACTTCACCCCATTCCTCTTGCAATCAGTTGTAACATGTCCTATACCTCCGCAATTGGAGCACTTCCTCATATCCTTTCTACATTCAAACTGACGATGTCCTAAGTCACCACACTTAAAACATCTCAGAGGATTATACATACCTCCCCCACTTGGCCTTTTAGCCAAATTAGCCCTTTGCTTTCCCTTGTCAGCTGGTGCCACATAAGGACCACCACGAAACGGTAGCTTTCCTTTCCTTTCGTTCACACTCTTATAATGAGTAGAACGAGCTTTGCTATCCTCCTCATAAATTCTACAACCATCCACCAAATCTGAAAACCTCTTAACTCTTTGATAACTAATTTCCTGTTTGATCTCGGGACGCAACTCGTTCTCAAACTTCACACATTTGGAAAACTCTGCAGTTGCTTCAGCATCATGTGGATAAAACTGAACATGCTCCACAAACTTAGCAGTGTAATCAGTAACAGACATGTTACCTTGTTTCAACTCCAAGAACTCTATTTCTTTCTTTCCTCTAACATCTTCAGGAAAATACTTCCTCAAAAACTCGCTGCTAAACAAAGCCCAAGTGACAACTTCACCTGTAGCTTCCCACATATGATGCGTACTAACCCACCAATCATCAGCCTCGTCCTTTAACATGTGAGTACCCAGTCTCACCTTCTGTTCCTCAGCACAATCCATCACTCAAAAGATTCTTTCAATCTCCTTAAGCCAAATCTGAGCACCATTAGGATCATATCTTCCTTTGAAGATAGGCGGTTTGTTTTTTCGGAACTCATCATTCCCACCAGAATTAGGTGTATTTCGTACAGCCTGAGCCATAGCTTGCATAGAAGCAGCAAGAGCAACATCATTCCTTCCAACCATATTCTGTTCATATCCAATAACAGTAACTATGGTTAAACAATCAACTCGCCAAAACACAACTGTCGCGCAACAAACAACTTGGTCAAAATGACCGACACGGACTGGCTCTGATACCACTTAATGTAATACCCCCAATCTATACCCCGAGTAATTAAAGCGATAACAAAAAATCAGAGTATAATTAAAACATTCATGGCATAGACGGGAGCGTCACATCAAAGTAATGAATTATAACAACCTGCTCATATAGATATGCAACAATCTGGTAGCAACATAAACAGAGGAACTCAGTTCCTAACACCCACAATTCAGATACAGAATAAGAGCGGAAAATCTACAACTGAAATCTCATATATAAACATAAAAGTTTGTCTGTCATATACAGTGTCATACATGTAAAATCCAAAAAGATATATATACACATAATCACATAACGATCTCCCCGACTACCCGGTGCTACATATCAGAGCCGACCGACAAAAGAATGAAGACATAATCTTCACAAAAAGACCTCTAGCATCTAATCTTCAATGCCTCATAGAGCATTCAAAACAGCAGAAGGGTGAGAAACACAATTATAATATAATTGCATACAATTATGTAATAACACGTAATACGCATGCAAAAACATTCTCACCACAACGTACACCATAGTTCAAATACAAAACAAAACAATTCATAATTCATGCATCCATCACAATGGCATATCAATCATGCTCAATACATTCATCACCAATATATATATATCAACTCATCAATCCCATTCACAATTTCCCACACATAATCAATCCCTTCATGACTTATGCAAATGCACAGAGACCAACACAACGACTCTATGCATGCGGTACCATTCCATCCATCATTCTCATCATCATTAATTCACTCAGGAATTATTGGAATCATCGCTTGTTACTTAGTGTAACTCTCCGTCAGGCAAACGATGTTCCCCGTCGCTTTAGGTCCTCTTGGTATAAGGCTCACGACGTTTATGGATCGCTTTAGGTCCTCTTTGTATAAGGCTCACGATCCGATCGCTTTAGGTCCTCTTTGTATAAGGCTCACGATCGTCAATAACGTTGCTTTAGGTCCTCTTTGTATAAGGCTCACGACCGTTACAGCAGATTCCCTCTGGAATTGTTTCGTCGCTCACACCCCACAAGGACACACGACATCACATGGTACATATTCATGATGCATAACATACTAATGACTCATGACAATCAAATGCATATACATATATAACCATGTGAACCATCTCAACATCAATAATCATGCATTACAATCAAATCCAAAACAAGGCATTTATTTGCCATAAGGCCACAAACCATCATCACAACATTTCATCACATGCATTCACATCATATAACAGCACACAAGCTATACGTTATATATCAAAAGCATATCGCATGATAACACATCAATCGCACACAATTACACGGTAAAAGTCGACAAAACGACACGTTTCGAAATTCCTGACACAATTAAATCGGGCACTAATCTCAAAACAATTTTTATAAGAAAGAACATCTCATTAACTTTCCAACGGTACTAAGAACGTCTCGATCCCAGTTACAGATCAAAAGTTATGAATTTTCAAAGAAAATAATTTATTGAAAAACTGCCAGATTCGCCTGGTGAATTAGGATTTCGCCTGGCGAATCCCCCTTCGCCAGCACTTCGCCTGGCGAACTAGTGGCGAACCACAATTTTAGAAAAAACTCAAGAGTTCCAGTAGCTAACACATTTCTGTCTCCCTGTTTTGGCCTGACGACTTATGATTTCGCCTAGCGAATCCCTCTTCGCCAGCACTTCGCCTGGCGAACTAGTGGCGAGACCTAATTCGCTTGACGAATCGCATCAGAACCAGAATTTTTCAGCTGCGGGTTACACGGTTCCAAACCCCAAAATCCAACTTTCTCCAACAAAAACGTTTTCAATCAATCCAAACAAGTATCAACAATGTTCATACATATAATACGATCATACTACGTGATTCATATCGATTTCTAACCGTGAAAACATCAACTTCTATTCATTTTTCTCATTTCAACCTAGAATTGAAAAACTATGAAAAACAAGTAAACATTCAAACACACACATACATATTCATACACAAGCATATAAATTTCTATGCCAACCTCAAGTATGTAAATGGAATTCTTAGTTGTGAAGTGAAAAAGCATCCAATCCAACTAAGTCTTGAAGAGTTCTCACAAGTTTGCGATCTTCCTTGCAACAACTACTAGTATGACGAAAGTGAAAGTAACAGTTTTATTTTCAATCTTATTGTTGTTTCCTTTTCGACAGATCAATCCTCCATTATTCCCACTCATTCACTCTTGGCTTAATACACTCGGATATTAGATTAATTCATATACGGTGAATCATGTTCTTTTTGCAAGAAAGATACACTCTAGCCACATAAATAAATCAGACATTCCTCCGGCTTGGTTTTTGGCAAACAAAGTTTAGAAAAATTGGACTGATGCAATGATCCGTCATATGATGGATAGAAGAAAGAATAACCCGCTTTTACCGTATAGCGAACTAATCATGAAAATCATGGCGTACTCTCACTACACTTTAGAGGAGGAGGAATCAGAGATTAAACAATAAAAAATAGTAAAAGGTGCCTTAAGTCAGATGAGGTTCAAAATTGAAAATAAGGAAATCCTTCAAAATCAACAAGAGATGATAAGCATGCATAGGAGAACAAATTTAAGGATTCGATGCCTACCAAGAAACTCAAAAAATCCCAACTCATATCTCCAATCGCATCCACTAAAGATGATGAAGAGACGAATTAGTTATTTTCTTAGGTGCTTTTCTTGGTTGTCTTAAGCGTTTTTCCTTTCCTTTTTCAATTATTGTACTTCATATTAATGATGTCTTTCCCTTTGTTGCGCTCTAAAATACAATACTTTTGAATTAATAAAATAATGGTTTTTTATGTTTGACTATGTGAACAATGCAATTGCATATTTAAAATTGTGTCTAGCATCTTTACCCACATTTTTTTCTTTTGAAAAAGGGGTAAAGTTATTCTCTTTAGGGCACTAGTTTATACTCTCTACTCATGTAAGGAGGATTTAACCACTCCAAATTTTATCTACATGTTTTTTTACCATCTCCTTAAGAGATGTATTATCTTTATCGAAAAGGGGGAGAATGTGGAAATATGTGCTTGTAGGTTTAATCACGAATTGATCCAAGATCACAAATATCAAGATTCAAGAAGTAGCTGCTTAGCCTTGATGATGTTATGGTTTTGATGATGACAACACTTGAAGTGGATTTGTTGGTAACAATGCATGATTTCAAGCAATTACTAAAGCTAGCTCAAGTGGTCAAAGATGCACAAGGTGGTTAATCAAGCTATTACTCTGAATCAAGTTAAAGACTTAGAGTTTATGATCACCCCTAATATTTTTACATCTCTCTGATGATTGTAATAAACTTAAAGATATCTCAAACCTCATTCAATAGAAGATTCAAGTGAAATGCTTATAAGATTGGTATATATGACAAATGGGCTTGGATCTTCAAAGTATGAAAGAGAAGTGTGAAAGCTTGCATGATTGTGTCCATTTGAGTGATCAATGTATTGTAAAGATACAAGGGCATTTCTTGAAGTTGTATGGCTAAATCACACACACTCACACACTAAAAACTATTTTTGAAGCTTTTTTTATTTTAAAATTAAAATCAATAAAAACTATTTTTGGAGCCTAGCCAGTTGACTAGGAAATTGTTTAATTGATTATAGCATTTTTTGTGAAGGTTAACCAGAGAAAAATCTTCACAATATTTCTTAAGCTCGTCAAAAGATCTATTAGTTCGAGATCAGCCTAATATAAAATCTCACTCGGTTTATGTGTTCATCTTGTGTAAAAGCTCAATAGGTTTGAGATCAGCCCAGTAAAAATCTCGATTCGGTCTGTGGTCAGCCCGTGTAAAGCCTCAGTTTGGTTCAGAGGATAACCAACTCAAAACTCCATCTTGTTTTGAGATCAACTTATGCAAAATCTGAGTTTAGATTAGAGACTAATCACTCAAAGCTCTGTTCACTGTTTGACATGAAGACTAACAACTTCATTCCATAGTTCGTTGTTTGGTTACAAGTTAGGCTGAAACTTCATTTCCAAGTATAAGGGGGTTCGTGGGCTTAACCTTTTCAAAGCTCTCGAACATTATTATATATTCTCTGAAGGTGTGAAAAGTACACAAGAAGGGGGGTTGAATTGTGTTTCACGTTTTCTTTAATTTAACTTCTGATTAGAGTTTCAAAATCAGAACTGGTGTTCAGATTCTATTTTAATTCGTTGGCAGTGGATATAATCGAAGTAAATAAATAACAGCAGAAGACACAAAAGATTTATCCTAGTTCCTCCACTAACTGAGAGTACTTCAGTCCCTTGCCTCACAAGAGATTTTCATTATAACCACTTCATGATTATAATTGCTTATGCTTCTGCATAAGTCTTTTACACCTACTCAGACCAACTGTCTGAGACTTCCTTGCTTAGAGAACATGTCTAAGACTTTCCCTTACTCACACCTTCAGACCGAGCAACCTGCTCCAAGATCTTCTGGTTGAGACTTCCCCTTGCTTAGAGCACATGTCTAAGACTTCATGCTCACGCCCTCTAACCGAGCCACCTGCTCTTCTGGTCATCAGACTGAGACTTCCTCTTTGTGTAAGCAGTGTTTGAGACTTCCTGCTCATGCCCCTCTGATGGAGACTTCCCATCTGCTCAATCAGACTAGCTGAATAAGACTTTCACAGCTCAAGCACTTAAGCAATGATCCTTGCGTGGCTTAAGTATCTTGGCTCAAGACTTATTGCTTGAATCTCAATGAGACAAAACTTCTGCTCAAGCACATAGCAAGAGACTTAATCTAAACTGTTGAAGGCTCAGCAGAATAGAGAACAACGTGTAGATGATGCAAGCATCAGAGGTACAGGAAATCACCATAACAAAGACCTAAAGCTCTTAAGATTTCTAAGATATTCAATGGTAAGAAATCTTAAGGCTTTTACAATTACAACCTAAAATAGAAAATCTGCATATTACATTAGAGTTTATAATTGATTGATCTTGCTACTCCTTCATCTGAAGAATCCTTGTTAAGATTCAAACTTGAATCTTCAACCGTATTTATAGCCTTTGCAGAAATTAGTCATTGAGGAAGTGACTTGATCAAGTGTCTTTGCGTCCATAGTACAAGAGTCGTTGAAGATGGATGTACAATAGATTCTGAATCCAGTGTGTAACACGTTTAACCTTTGAGTCTTCAAGAGGTTTTGTACTGATAGAGCAGTGGGGAGGAGACATTCGTAGAACATGCCAACCTTTCTTGAGCCTTCAAATCTTGTAGACTCTAGCTGATAAGGTGATAAGACAATACAACCTGCTTTCTGCAGTACGGACAATCCACAACTTTATCACCAACTCTGAATGGTACCAGGTACTGATATACAATTACCAAGTGTAGTAACTCATCTGAATACTGAGGCCTTCAGCTCAGAGTCTGCGTCAAGCCATACTAGCATTTGTTCTTTAGACTCTGTCACTAGAAGCTAGCAATGAAGCAACTCCCAAGTTTGTCTAAGTAAAACAGATTCTGATTATTTATGTACAAGAACAAGAACCTACATAAATAAAACACACATCAAATAAACCATTGTTCTTTTAATACTTTTGTTAGCTCAAAACAAAAAGAGAATATGTCATGAACAAATCTTGTTCTAACACTCTCAAGATCAGTTCTTGGGGAGAAAAGCATGTCTCTTCTTTAATATTGAACCTCTATTAATTCCTAGTGTCATTCTCTTTTCCCTTAACTCTTTTATTTTCCTCTTAATTATTTACTTAAAATTTCTGCTTCATCTTCAAACTTTTTCGATAAAATATTTTAAAACTCTAATTTAGAAAATGGTTTTGTTTTAAACTATCACTTTTTCAAACCTCCACAATTCACCCTCTCCCTATCTTGTGTATAGAGTTGCATGTTCAACAACGGCTACCGAAGTCACTAAAATATCATGTGATCTACCAAAACCTTTTCGCGATAATGTTTAGGTGTATTATTACCCATTTCCATCATGTTATTATTGAATACAATGTATAGTTTGTGTCACCCTTATGTCATACCCCAAATTTTGACCACTAAGATTTCCCATCATTGTGCAAATCATCACCACAATATGGGTAATCCTTCATGCCTCATTAGTCTCCCCAAAGATGGGTGAGCCTTCACTACAATCAGAATTAGGGTTTCAAGCCCTCTCTGAGCTTTAGACAAAGGATCAATCAAGTAATGACATGATCTTTAACTTGTCTAAACCTCTCAAACATCCCCAATGGATAAAGAGGACTCCCACCTCAAGGATTAAGCACAAGGCTGCAACAGTCCAGGTGGATTAAGCCTCAAGATCACCAGTGTCACCAAAATTAGGGTTTGGTCGACCAGGGCCTCCATATGGGAATTTTCCTCTGGGCATGAGCCAATGCTTCAAAGCATATCCTAAAATACTCCATGGAACATCATGAACCCAATTATCAAGTCAATTTTGCTTCAGGGGATGCACTCATAAAAAATCAGGAATTAGGGTTTCTTGACCTAATTCACCCCCAAGTTGACTTTTGGGAAAAATCATGAGCCAATACCTCAAGATAGGATTTGAGGGTCTCTAATAAACCACGTTGATCCATTTGCAACAATGGATTGATCCAAGAAGCTTGAGCAACAAGTTTCAATTTCATCAGAACCACAATTAGGGTTTCGCAAGAAAAGTCAACTGTACCTTTGACTTTTGACTAAGACATGCTCCCAAACCCTAGGACATGATTCAATATACCCTATAACACCTATGAAATTAATCCATCAAGTTTGATTTAGGTCGTCAAAGACTTGATTTCATATAGGATCGCACAGTTTGGAATTCATCTGACAAAAAGTCAATTGTGCACAAAAGTCAACTTTGACTTTTTGAGATTTTTCACAATTATGGTTCTTTGACCCTAAAATGATGTTAATGTGTGATTGGAATCATCATTCATCAAGAAAAATCAAGAAAAGTTGGATAACTTGTAAAAGGAGCAACCATAAAAAACTTAGAAATTTTTCTAAGTGATGAAACAAAGTGGCAAGGGTACCAACTTTGGAGGATCATAACTCCTAAACCACAAGGTCATTTTTCCCCATTCAAAGCTGGATTTGTAGCCCTCATGGACCTCTACAAAAGCTTCAACTACACCTTATTCCAATTCATCTTGGATTTTGAGTTATGGAATGATCAAAATCACAAAAAGTGAAAATGTCACTTTTTTCCAACACTTAGTGAAATTTTCATTAAGTCAGAATCTGCCTTCACTTTTTTCCAAATGTAGGGGAATTTTTCACTTGGATCCAAAAATATCAAAACCAACTATGATTAAACAGTTGTTGTATCATATGAGGGCTTTCCAAAATGGCCAAGAACTCCATCAAATTCCACTTGAGCCATGAGATATGACAATGCCAATATGCCTTGCTGCAAACTGTCATGGCAAGGCAAATTTTGGAGTTTTGCTCGATTTGCTCAAATTTTACAAAGGGCAAGCAACTCTATCCATCTGAACACCTCAAGGGGGGACCAAGGAGGAACCAACTCTGATCCCAAGCCTCCCAAGTCTTTGGAACCAAAAATAGTATGCCAAACCTAGAAATCCCTAAAGAGGGGACAAGACTCCAATTTTGTTTTGGAGCATTCAATGGATGCACCAAGGAGGCATGGACTGAGCCATTTCCAACTGAATTTAGTCAAGACTTATCCAAGACCAAGGGAACCGGCAGCCTGTGCCATAACCTCTAATCAATGGCTAGAGGAGACTTGGATTCTCATTGATCAACATTTGCCAAACCTATGCAGCAGTTGCCATTCACTATTCCTTGCAAAACA
Organism: Lathyrus tuberosus; assembly: GCA_022829125.1. NCBI lineage: Eukaryota > Viridiplantae > Streptophyta > Magnoliopsida > Fabales > Fabaceae > Lathyrus > Lathyrus tuberosus. The sequence continues at coordinate 2,231,565 of JALAZF010000115.1, read as the reverse complement.
AACTTGCTCTACTATAAATAGAGGTCATTTGTGATCAGTTTGAGTACACCAAAGCCATCAAATAGATGCTTTCCTCAAAATCTCCTTCTTCACTCCAAAATTGCCTTCCAAAGCAAGTCACTATCGGGTTTTGAGTTTGAGAGTTATTCCAACCAAACCAATCACACACACACACCTCATAAACATCATATTGAAGTGATCCAAACACTCACATAACATCTAGAACATCAAAATCATAAAATCACCAGCCAACTGCTCAAGCCTTTGACAGATTTGCAGTTGAGGGGCCAAATCAAGTTCCAGCTCAATTCAATCCACTCCAAGCACCCAGACACACTCCATAGCACCTAGGGAAGCTGTCCATAACCTTGGAACCAAGTTGTAACACCTCTAACACAAAACACGATCACTAGCTGCAAGAGGTAAGCATGAGCTCTTCTAACTCTATGATCCATGCATTTTTTGCTGCACAATAATTTGGCCATATGTTCATAATCATGCATGGAGTGTTTTCCCTCAATCAATTGCATTGTTTGAATCGTGTATGGAATTTCTGAACCTTCATGCAAATTTTAGGGTTCTTGAGTTTTCTCTTTGATTTCTTATTCCATGTTTAAAATAAATGAAATTAAAGACCATAGACATGATCGTGAGGTTGAAACGAGTAGATTGATATATAGATTGCATGATATAATTAAGTATTCAGTGAGATTGGATAGAAAATGCAAATCTGCAGAAACAGAGGGTGGCGGGTGTTCTTGCCCTTGTTCTTGGCGCCCTTTTTTGAAAATTTGAATATTTGAATTTTGTGATTTTATTTAATTGATTCAAAAATTATTTTCTCTCTGAGTTTTAATGATTTTGAGTTGATTCTTTTTTTAATAATTCACAAAAATGTTAAAATATTTTATTTTCCCAAAAAATCCCAAAATATTATTTATTTCATATACTTGATATTTTTGTAAAGAATTAATATTTTAATTGTTTTTTGACATTTAAAATATTTTCTCCCTCTTGATTTTTCAAATTTTAGTGATTCCCAATCATTTTGTGGATAGAAACATAATTTTTGAAACATTAATCCAAGATCACAATTTGTTTTCCACATGTTTAACAATTTTGATCATTTTAATTGAATTTTTATTCAATTAAAATACATTTTGTAAACAAATTAGGGTTTTTGATTAATTCAACCCTCATCAAACTTTTTCAAACACTTTGGGCCTCTAATAGAGTGTAAGACCCAATCCCCTTTTAACTAAAACAAATTTGGGCCTCAGAATTGTATAAGTCCCTCTACGTTAAAAGAAAACCTCGGTACCATCGCCAGTTGAAAAATCAAACCCTTGGGCCTACCCTCTTGTTATAAGCCCCATTCTTTAAAAATCATTGGGCCTCTAGTAGATTGTAAGACCTAACCCTTTTTGAAAACCAAAATAATTTGGGCCTCAGTGTATTGTATAAGTCCCGATACCATCAAAAAGTTCGGCGCGATCGTCGCCTTTTAAAACAAAACTTTTGGGCCTCTCCTTGAGCTGTAAGCCCCACCACTTATACAAAAATAAACCTTTGGGCCTCTTGAGAGAGTGTAAGACCCATCCCTTTCATATATATAACTGTATTGTGGGGCTGCTCACTGTAAGTCTTCTTTCATAAACTTTTATATACTTGTCAAAAATCAACTGTGTAATACTAGTATAGTTATTTAGAGTTTTCCCCGGCAACTACGTCTAGCACTAGGTAAAGCCCTGTTGGTTACTCTTAAATACAAACAAAACTAGATCCCCATAGGATTACCAGATACAGTCTTCCCTCCTCTTGGGGTTAAACAATATGGAGACGTGAAAGGAAGCATTCTCGGTGAACCCTTTCTCAGACTGTCAATCTTAGAAATCGTCAAAGAAACTCTACTCCCCAAAGATGATCTTTTCTCCGTGAATGACATCTCTTGAGTTTCTTCCAAATTCTTGAACTTTCCTGGCTTGATCTATTCTCGGTGAATGGCATGTCCTGAACTTCTCAGGGTTTGGGGACCCACAGGCTTCTTAAAAGCATCTCCGCCTCCTCTTGGGCGTTGTACAAGGACCATTCGTCTTCTTAAAAGCTCCCATGCCTCCTCTTGGGCTTAGTACAAGGACCCAGAGACCTCTACAGGTATAGGAACATAACCTAGTCATCAATTTACTAGAGCTGTCTTTCTGAGTCAAGTGTCAGACCTGTTAATGGGTTAAACTTCATCCCTTAACATACCAGCCTTCTCTTGGGCATCATACAAAGATCATTCACTATCCGAGAATCGACTTCTCAATACCCTTTGATTTCTCATTTCCTTAAAGAACAGGAAATAACCCTGATCCTCTGATCAATCCTAAAGCACAATAAATACCTTTAATCGTCCCCTTTATAAGAACTGATTTTCTCTTTTATCCAACATAGTGGACCTGTCACTAAACTGAAACAGTCACCAACATAGATAGCCTCCTCTTGGGCTTTGTACAATGATTCTCCCAAGTGGAGTTAACCTTTTCAGACTCTCTTGTTGAGTCAAACCTATTTAGCCTCCATCTCGGGCTTCGTACGAGATACAAAATCACTCTCTTGTTGAGTATTAAAGACTCTCTTGTTGAGTTAAACCTGTTTAGCCTCCATCTCGGGCTTCGTACGAGATATAAAATCACTCTCTTATTGAGTATAAAAGGCTCTCTTATTGGGTCAACCCCCTTTTAGCCTCCATCTCGGGCTTCGTACGAGATACAAACACACTCTCTTGTTGAGTATGACAGACTCTCTTGTTGAGTCAATCCCTTTCAGCCTCCCTCTCGGGCTTCGTACAAGACACATAAAAACAACCCTCTTGTTGGGTAAATATCCTCCTCTTAGGCTTTGTATAAGGAAAACCCCGGTTGAGTCAATCAACCTTTTAGCATCAAAATATGTGCCTTGGTCACAGGATACAAACATCAACAACTCATTTTCCTTCATCTAATTGCTGTAAGCGGCAAGCCTCTGGATTATTTACATCCACGCCACTGTCCCTCTTTTAGCATGAGAAATTCCTAAGGAAAGATGGCATTGCTCTACACTGAGTTAAAGTCTTCTCCTTCAGGTTAGAAATCCCCTATAAAGGAAATTATGGCATTGGTGGATTCACATATCCCAGTTAAAGTAATTCTCCTTTATAATCAGTCACCCAACAGTTGTGATAAACAGACCCCCTTTAGAGATGACAAATTCTCTCTAAAGTCAAAACCCTTTAGCTTCACATCTTAGGCTTCGAACAAGATACAAATAGACCCTTCAGCTTCACATCTTAGGCTTTGAACAAGATACAAAAAACATTTAGCTTCACGTCTTAGGCTTTGAACAAAACACCAAAATAACCTTTTTCCTCCCATAGAATAGGAGGAACTACGATCGCTCTGATTTCCCTGTTTCGTTAAATGGGAATACATAGGCATAAGATTGAAAAATCTTAGCGAGCACACTAATCAAAAACCCAAAATCTCGTACCTTCATACATCAATCGAAAAGCATCAGTCCTAACATCCTACCAATAGCATAGTCCCGTCATTTCGTTCTTAGCAAAATAAGCAGAGAGAGGCCCACAATCTAAACCGCATTTGTAAACCAACAGTCATCTATTTAAACTCAGTATGCAAGCAGGGTTAATTGGAGACATCTATTTCCCTTCCTTAGTCAGCTTAATAGGATAAAAAATAAATCGACCTGTAGTGCCCCAGAGCGATAGTGCTTAAGAACCACATCCAAAATCGTTCGCTACAGAAAAATGGCTTCCACCGTGGGGCCACGCAGGGCATTTTGTCCCTCTTATCTCTCTGGTTGAAACCCTAAATTCATGTCACAGAAATGACAGCTCTGCTGGGGAGTCATTGTTTGTATAGGACCATAAGACTAGAAGTCTAGGATGATTAAGACAAATATATACTGCTTTTCCTAATTAATATCTATGTTTATTTTTATGCTAATGGGAATGCGTGTGATGCCGCATGTGGAAAGATTGAGTATACACCTAAGATAGGTGATGGCAATGCGGGTAATCTTGCTGGGAGTGAATTCCAGTTAAGAGCCCCCGATCGACCATCAAACTCAGTGGAGACTCCCTTTGCAGATACATTGCCTATACGACTTCGGTTGTTGAAAGTAGTGTGGTCGACTGGGTTATCTGAGAAGCTGAGGTTTTTAGTAGACTTAAGCCATTTTGTAGTGCGGAAGCTATAGGAAATAGTTGTCACGCGATACTACCCTCATCTAAGATCACTCCAGGATACATCAGCTCGCTGGCGATCCGCTTGCTGTTGTTATCCTAGAGGGGTCAATGATTTTGTGGACAGGTACAAAAAATACCAGTATAAACCTTTTGGGGGGGGGGGGGGTAGAGCCTTGACTTCATGACACTGACCCTTTGACCCCATGTTTTTCCTATGTTTTTGTGTGTTGCATTCATGCATTCATTTAAAAAAATCAAAACAAAGAAAAATCTTCTCTACTAGTCTCTCTTTTTCAAATTAAACTAAGACAATGATTGCAAATGTCAGAGAAAGGAGATTGCGCTAATGGATTTCGGTAGAAGGAAAACTCATAAGTACACCTTCAAGGTTCCAAAGTTAGAGGATTTGAGAGGTTTGGCAAGAATGATCACCAACCACGAGGCTTTCAAAGCCAAGTATGGAGGACTGTTGTCCTTGTTAAGGGTTCATGTAATCGAAGGAATCATGTCCACGCTAATCTAGTTCTATGATCCAGTTTATCACTGTTTCACATTCCCAGATTATCAGCTTGCACCAACGATGGAGGAGTATTCTCACCTGACTGGTTTACATATTACTGATCAAGCTCCCTTTTTTGGACTGGAAGAAATTCCAAAGGATCAGACCATTGTAAGAGCAATTTATTTGGACGAGTCAGAAGTCAGGACTCACATGACCACTAAGGGTGGCATCCAAGGTTTTCCAGCCTAATCCTTGATAAAGAAAGCTCTATACTTTGCTAGTATAGGCAACGTGGCTGCTTTCGAGAGCATCTTTGTTTTGCTCACCTACGGGTTATTTTTGTTTCCCAACATCGATAACTTTGTAGATATCAACGCCATTAAGATTTTCCTAATCGAAAACCCTGTACCAACCTTACTCGCAGATGCGTATCATTCGGTACATTTAAGGAATTTATACAGCGGAGGAATGATCATGTGCTGTGTACCCCTGCTTTACAAATGGTTCACTTCCCACTTACCCAAGTCTGCTGTATTTTGGGATCAAAAGAATACTTTAGGTTGGTCACAGAGAATCATGTCTCTTACCAACTCTGACATCGATTGGTACAATCGAATCTACGACGGGATCAGGATTATTGACCGTTGTGGAAATTTCCCAAATGTACCCCTTATAGGAACTAAGGGGGGAATCAACTATCATCCAGTGTTCGTTCGTCGTCAATTCGGATACCCGATGAGGCACGTCCCACGAAATGCTTATCTGGAAGGTCTTTTCTTCAAGGAAGGAGAAAATGACAGGGCACTAAAGACGGAAATAGTGCACACTTGGAAACACGTTCATAGGAAAGGACGAGAGTCTCTGGGAAAACTAGACTGTGTCCCGATGGAGCCTTATCTCCACTATTTACAAAGTAGAGCTCTCAAGTTGAGGATGCCTTACCCTCGTCAGGAAGTTCTTCCATTAAGGGACTCTGCCGTTTATTTCATGTCTGAGACGGAAAAACTTCAGGTTACTCTAAGCAAAGTTCAGCAGGAGAAGAGGTCTTTGAGGAACTAGTACCGTATTCTCAATGTGGAGTGCAAGAAAATACATCAACTGTTAAGAGAAAAAGATGCTCTGATTGAGATTTTAGAGCAACATGGTGTAGAAAATCAAGATGAACAAAGGAATTTGCTCGCTCCTTTCACTTGGCAAAGGAATGACAACCCGACAACAGCCCAAGAGCCCTGGTCAAAGAAAAGGAAAACACCCGAACGAGCACCTGAGCTCTCTTCAGAGAGAACTCAGGATCCATTAGTTTAGATTTCCTTTTCCAGCACTTTGTAATCTACTGTATTTCTATTTCCGCAATCCTTTGAATTCAATAAAATGGGGTTTCCCCACTGTTTGATATTTGCAATCTAATTGTCGAAGTTTACTTTGAATAAACAAAGATAATTAATAATCATTGCATTCATCATTCTCATAAACGCATTCTTCTTACCTACGAATCTCACGTTTGCATCTCGATTCTAGAGTCAAACTGTCTCATTTGTACAATACTCGGGCCAATCGTCAGAAAAAGATGGATGATCTCGAGGAAGAGAACAGAGAGTTGAGGTAAGAAATCGACACTCTGAAAGAGGATCTGAGAAAGCTTCATAACGACATGCAAGCTCTAGTAGAAGCTCAGATGCAACAACAAAGGATTGTGATCTCAGAGATCACATCAACACCCATAGTGGAGAAGTATGATCTAAGGTACAAGATGCTGAAAGATCGTCCCTGGGGCATGCTACTTAACTATATCCCGGAAGGATATGCTCCACCGATCGCTGAGGATCAGGGAACCGCAGCAGGAACCGCTGGGCCTGAAGGTTACAAACTTCGGGAAAGCGAAGATGCCAGGGGCATGACAACAACTCCTGAAGGTTACAAACTTCAGGAGGCACCGAGAGTCTCGGCCATAATGACTATACCACCGCCCGTGGTACACACTGTCCCGGACGGACAGATTCCCCAGATACTTTCTGGTAGAAATGACAGCATGTTCGACATAATGAATGGGTTCCAGGAACAGTTCCTGGAGATGCAGAAAGAACTGCAAGCCCTTCGCGGTCAGGATCTATTTGGAAAAGACGCCGCGGACCTCTGCTTGGTCCCCAATGTGAAAGTTCCACACAAGTTCCAAGTGCCCAACTTTGAAAAATACAAGGGTAACTCTTGCCCTTAGAGTCATTTAGTGATGTACGCTCGACGAATGTCAGCTCAGACAAAGAACCAGGATCTACTAATTCATTACTTTCAGGATAGTTTAACCGGTGCCGCACTCAAATGGTACATGGCTTTAAACCGCGCTACGATTGACACGTTTAGAGATCTTGGCGCTGCGTTCGTTCAACAATATAAATACAATTTGGACATGGCACCGGACAGAGATCAACTCAGATCAATGTCACAAAAGGACAAGGAAACCTTTAAGGAGTACGCTCAGAGATGGCGTGAAATTGCCGCTCAGATTTCTCCACCTCTTGAGGAAAAAGAGATGACAAAGATCTTCTTAAAGACCTTAAGCTCATTTTACTACGACAGAATGGTCGCTAGTGCGCCCAGTGACTTCACCAAGATGGTGGGCATGGGAGTTCGTCTAGAGGAAGCCGTCCGAGAAGGACGTTTAGTAAAAGACACTGGATCATCAAGTAGTACAAAATGATACGGTAGTGCTCTCCCTAAAAAAAGAGCAGGATATTGGGAATATCTCTCTCGGAAAGCAAAGGCGACGTTATCAACTAGTAGCAGCTGTAACTTCTGCTATCAACCCTGCGCCTATTCCTACGTATCAACCTCAGGTTGTGCAGAGCCAACCGAATCAACATCAATTTCAGCAAAGGACACAACAGTCTCTTCAGCAGACTCGTCCTCCATACAACAACAACCGTACAACGCGACCACCAGGGTTCGACCCTATACCCATGTTGTATGCAGAACTGCTTCCATTATTACTGGTCAAGGGGCATGTCCAGACTAAGTCTCCTCTTACAGTACCAGAAAATCCTCCTTTTTGGTTCAAAACGGATCAGACTTGTCCTTACCATCAAGGAGGACCAGGACATAACATTGAAAACTGTCTCAGTTTCAAATCCGATGTGCAAAAGCTTGTTAGGAGCGGGGTCTTATTTTTCAAGGATACGAATCCGAATGTTCTCACAAAACCGCTGCCTCAACACGAGAAAGCTACAGTCAATTTAATAGAGGGAGAGTCTAACAACATCTATCAAATTCATGATGTACTCTTATTAAGGGCCACCTTGGTCAAGATACATTGTAGACAGAGCGGATATGGCCATGTGCCACCTCATAACTATCACCAGTGTGATATATGCTCTAAGAACAATCAAGGATGTTCTGTGGTGCAAGCATCTCTACAAGAACAATTGGATCTCGAATGGATCCAAGAGCATCGAGTTCGTGGAGTCAGCATGACCTATATGAATTCCAACGTCATTCAGAACCACGACATCCGTGCAATGAATGCCAACTTGGTGGCGATGCACTCAAGGCAAAGCCAGTATCATATCTGCCGCGGCACGATTATAATTCCTGTATGATGTGCTCGGTAAACAAACAGGGATGCTCTTTTATACAAGAGGCCCTCCAGCGTCAGATGGATCTAGGATGGATCCAGGACTACCATGATAGGAATCCCTATCAGGTTAACATGATTCAAATCTTTGATATTCGTCTGATGAATACCAGCTTGGTGGAGTTACACGCCAAGCAGGTTCAACTCGGTTTTCTCACTTCGCATAATTATCAGAGCTGTAAAGGATGTTGTGAGAGTAACCAAGGGTGCGCTCTCGTTCAAAGAACTTTACAACACTTGTTAAACCACTGGTGGCTTCCAATCTATATGGATGAAGACACGCAACAAATCAGTGTGGTTGATGGGAACCCTACTCGGCATCGAAGTCAAGATGTCTGATCTACGGAAACAGATCTAGTGAGGTTACATTACATTCAAAGCAGGCGTGGCCAGGTGCCACCACACAACTATGAACACTGTAGAGTCTGTTCGGAAAATAACCAAGGATGTTACCTCGTGCGAGCAGCCCTTCAGGGTCAGTTGGATCACAAGGAGATTCACCCATACCTTGCTTCGGGGTCCATTGACTGGACGCCAGACTACTTCGTAGATCAAATCAGAGACGTGGTTGTAATCTCTGACCCTGAGAGGAACAAGGATGTCTGTGCCATCATCCCTCTACTGGACGAATCAAAGGTTCTTAGCAAGGAACTGATTGAAGTTACTTATGACAGTCAGAAAAGTCAGAAGGCTCTTGTAGTTAACTATCTACCTGGACCGTCACCGTATGAATTAACTAAGGCGATCCCTTACAAATACGGTGCAACAATAATTGAAAATGGAAAGGAAATTCCATTACCCTCTGTTGTGAATATTGCAGACATCAGTCGTGTAACATGGAGCGGTCGAATCTTCAACCGAGGGGTTGAAGAACCTAACAAAGAAAAGGAACTTCAGACAGAAGCTCCCAATCCACCAGTCGGTCAATCCAGTGATACCGACCTTTCGAAAAACAATGATGAGATGCTAAAGCTCATCCAAAGGAGTGAATACGACATTGTTGATCAGCTGTTACAAACTCCTTCAAAGATCTATGTGCTATCACTTTTACTCAGTTCTGAAGCCCACAGAGAGGCTCTACAGAAAGTCTTAGAGCAGGCCTTTATGGAATAGGATGTGTCAATACGACAATTTGATAGCATCATCTCTAACATCACTTCTTGCAACAACTTAGGATTCAGTGATGAGGATTTGCCAGAGGGGGGCAAAAGCCACAACATGGCACTCAATATCATAGTTAACTGCCAGGACGATGCTTTAGCCAGCGTACTGGTAGATACAGGATCAGCCATCAACATTATGCCGAAGTCCACTTTAATGCGACTATCATTCAAAGGTCCCCGATGAGGGGCAGTGAGGTCATCGTCAAAGCCTTTGACGGGTCTAGGAAAGCAGTTATCGGTGAAGTCTACCTTCCCATAACTATCGGTCCTCACACTTTCCTAATCACTTTCTAGGTCATGGACGTCCGGGCAGCGTACAACTGTTTATTTGGAAGACCTTGGATACACTAGGTTGGGGCGGTCACTTCGACGTTGCACCAGAAACTGAAGTTCGTCAAGAACAATCAACTCGTCACGGTCTGTGGAGAACAAGCCTTGATCGTGAGTAACTTGTCATTATCTACTTGTGTAGAACCCGAGGAGGTTGTTGGAACTTAGTTCCAAGCACTTTCAGTGAGTAGCGAGAATCAATCAGAGAAAGGAACCTCGATTTCCTCGTACAGAGATGCTCTCGAAGTGATAAAAAATAACAATACAAAAGGATGGGGACAACTTGTCATTCCTACCAATAACAAAAAAAAGAAGGGTCTTGGGTTTTCTCCAACCTGTACCTAGACAGCTACTAACGATGAAAGTCTTCATCCCATTCGGGACTTCTTCCACAGTGGAGGTTTCCTTCACCCAGTGCCTCAAGTAGTCCATACCATCAACAAGGGAGATTCCTCCGATACGGATGAGGAATGGAAGTCCTATCTTAACGAGGACGGTTATATGTCTCAGGAATAGGTGCCTACTCCCTTTTGCTATCCTGCACAGAGTCCGAGATTTATACCGAGGTCAGACGTCGAAATGATATATGGAGATTGTGATCCAGAAGGATGTCGTGCTCCACCAAACTCATTAGAGGAAGACACTCTGATGAGAGACAACATTGACCACGACTATTATGGCCCAATGGATGGCCTGCCTATTTGGCAGCCGTACCCAGGAAACTTGGGGCAAGAGAGTCAGCCGAACAATGAGAATCAGTTGAGCATCATTGAACAGAATACCTGCGTCCCCATCATGTCATAGGATCAACACTCAGGTCATTCAGAAAATACCCCGTACGACGATGAATTGGCAAAGCTTGCCGGACTAGAATTCATTAACTATGCTTTTCCCGAGGTCAACGTCATTGAAAGGGATGGCTCCTCCAGTTCCAAAGAAGTGTACGATACCTTGGGACAACCGAGTGGAAAACACGACTACATGGTCAAGTACACCGCTCCCGAATGCTCTCGTATCAGGTTCGAAGATATCCAGCCAACTGGATGGGGATATATTCCTAAGAGCACAAATACTATGCAAAATACAACTGAGGAATCCTCCTACGACAACTCTGCCTGAGAGACAGATTCCAATGATCCTGCTCCGCCAGAAATCAGCGTCATTTCTGAAGACAAATCAAGGAAGGTACCATAATTTGTGATTCACCGAGGAGTCCGCTGCCAATAGGTTGCTGTCGATGTTCCGAAGATTGTTCACAAGTCAAAGTAATTGCCGTCTTTAACCTTTCACCCTGCCCAGGTGAAACGGATGTTTTGATAGGGCTAGTTTTCTGTAAATATCCCTCTTCGCTTCGCCCAAAGCGACAGAGTTTTTTTTATAGGGTTGTAGTTTCAAGAATCGACTTGTTCATAAATAAAATAACGTCGTTCTGTAATTTCCCCATTAATTACTGTTTTCTCTTTTCGCTTTTCTCAGAAAATGGTAATCCTAAAAAACAATTCAAAATAAACAAGTAGTTTTTCAAAAAAAGTACACTACACCTACACTTGCATTTTCTTTATCTCTTCTAAACATAAATCATCACGTCATGCAGATTGCTTGTTTTAAACCCCATTGAAACATACGATCCGATGCCTTCTCCCAACTTTGAGTTCCCGGTATTTGGGGCTGAAGAAGAAGTTGATGATGAAATTCCAAAAGAGATCTCCCGATTACTCAGACTGGAGGAAAGGTCCATTGAACCTCATAAAGAGCCGTTGGAAACGATCAACGTGGGTTTAGAAAAAGGGAGAAAAGAAATCAGGATTGAGGCACTGCTTAGTCCAACTGCCAAAGAGAGTTTGACAAAGCTTCTCAAAGAATTTCCCGATGTATTCGCTTGGTCTTATCAGGATATGCCAGGGTTGGATACCAGCATTGTGGAACATCACTTACCGTTACGGTCAGAATGTCCGCCGGTAAAACAGAGGTTGAGACGAACTCATCCAGACATGGCCTTCAAAATCAAAGAGGAGGTACAAAAGCAGATTGACGCGGGTTTCCTCGCCACGTCAGAATACCCTCAATGGTTATCCAATATCGTACCTGTTCCAAAAAAGGACAGAAACGTCATAATGTGTGTCGATTACAGAGAGCTAAACAAGGCTAGTCCGAAGGATGACTTTCCTGTACCACACATTGACATGCTGGTAGACAGTACAGTAAAGTTATGAGTTTTCTCCTTCATGGATGGATTCTCGGGCTTTAATCAAATCAAAATGGCGCCGAAAGACATGGAGAAAACTTCATTCATCACCCCATGGGGTACCTTTTGTTACAAGGTAATGCCGTTCGGTTTGAAGAACGTCAGGGCAACCTATCAACGGGCCATGACTACTCTATTTCATGACTTGATACATAAGGAAATCAAGGTATACGTCGATGACATGATTTCCAAATCAAAGACAGAAGAGGAGCATGTGACCCACCTGTCAAAACTATTCGAGCAGTTGAGAAAGTACAAACTCCGCTTGAATCCCAACAAATGCACCTTCGGTGTCAGTTCAGGGAAACTCTTAGGGTTCATCGTCAGCCAGAAAGGAATTGAGGTTGATCCTGACAAGGTCAAGGCCATTTAAGAAATGCCTTCTCCGAAAACTGAAAAACAAGTCAAAGGATTCCTAGGACGTTTCAAGTACATCTCCAGATTCATATTCCTCATGACCGCAACATGTGCGCCAATTTTCAAATTACTCAAAAAGGATCAGGACTGCGTTTGGACAGAAGACTGTCAAACTGCCTTCAATAGTATCAAGGAATACCTGTTGAACCCACTGATTCTATCACCTCTAGTGGAAGGAAGACCACTGATCATCTACTTAACAGTCTTGGAAGACTCCATAGGTTGTGTACTTGGCCAACAAGACGAAACAAAAAGAAAAGAGTCTGCCATCTACTATTTGAACAAGAAATTTATCGACTGCGAGACTCGGTACACTATGCTTGAGAAAACTTGCTGCGCTTTGGTTTGGGCAGCCAAACGTCTTCGCTAGTACATGATTCATCACACTACTTGGTTAATCTCAGAAATGGATCGAATCAAGTATGTCTTTGAAAAACCTGCTCTCACGGGAAGGATCGCCCGTTGGCAGATGTTGTTATCAGAATACGACATCGAATACCAGGCTTAAAAAGCCATTAAGGGAAGTATTTTAGTCGATCATTTGGCTCATCAACCGATTGACGATCAGGAATCAGTCGGGGCCGTGATGAGAACCACGTGGCTGATGCATTAGCCACTCTCTCTTCCATGATTAGTGTAGGTCAATGGACCGACTTACCTAAGATCGACATAATGCACCTTGAACGGCTCGCTTACATCTTCACGATTGAAGCAGTCATAGACGATAAACCTTGGTATCACAATATCAAATGCTTCCTCCAGAAACAAGAATACCCACCCGGGGCACTAAGGAAAGACAGAAAAACCCTCAGAAGGCTGGGTGGCAGCTTCTTCCTGAGCGGTGACACACTGTATAAGAGAAATTTCGACATGGTCTTGCTCTGATGCGTAGACAGACCAGAAGCAGACATGCTGATAAAAGAAATTCACGAAGGATCCTTTGGCACTCATGGCAACGGACACGCAATGGCGAGAAAAATTCTAAGAGCAGGGACCTATTGGTTAACAATGGAATCCGACTGCTACAAGTACATGAGGAGATGTCACAAGTGTCAGATATACTCCGACAAAATCCATGTACTGCCAACACATCTCAAATTTCTCTCCTCCCCGTTGCCTTTTTCCATATGGGGAATCAACATGATCGGCATGATTGAGCCCAAGGCTTCAAACGGACATCGGTTCATTCTAGTCGCCATTGACTACTTGACCAAGTGGGTCGAAGCAGCGTCATACGTCAATGTAACCCGACAAGTGGTGGTCTGATTCATCAAAAACAATATCATCTGCCATTATGGTGTTCTGAGCCAGATCATTACTGATAATGGATCTAACTTGAACAATAAGATGATGAAGGAGTTGTGTGCTGAGTTCAAGATCGAACACCATAACTCATCTCCCTACCGACCCAAGATGAACGGAGCGGTAGAAGCGGCTAACCATAACATCAAGAAGATTGTCCAAAAGATGGTTGTAACCTACAAAGACTGGCATGAAATGCTACCCTTTGCTCTTCACGGTTATCGCACATCTGTCCGCACTTCAACAGGGGCAACCCCTTTCTCTCTAGTGTATGGCATGGAAGCAGTGCTCCCCATAGAAGTAGAGATCCCATCAATCCGGGTATTGATGGAAGCTAAGCTAACAGAAGCTGAATGGTCCCAAAGCCGGCACGATGAACTAAATCTGATCGAGGAAAAACGGATAACGGCACTATGCCTGGTCAGTTGTATCAACAAAGAATGAAGAGGGCGTTTGACAAAAAGGTTCAACCTCGCGTCTTCAGGAAAGGAGACATCGTGCTCAAAAAGATACAATCATTTCTCACTGACTCTCGGGGCAAATGGACTCCGAATTATGACAGCCCCTACGTGGTTAAGAAAGCTTTCTCAGGCGGTGCCTTGAGACTTGCAACCATGGACGGAGAGGAATTTGCCTACCCCACAAATGTTGACGTAGTCAAGAAATACTTCGCCTAAACTAAATAAAACATCTCGGTGGATTGAAAACCCGAAAGGGCGGACCAGGAAAAAATTAGAGACATAATCAAAAAATCATCCCGATGGATTGGAAATCTCAAAGTACAATCCAGGCAAAAGTTAGGGATAATGGCAAGTAACTACGTCCAACAGGGGCAAATCCCCTAGTAGCAGTCCTGCCATCCATCAGAAAACTCCAGTCAAGGTCATCTTCGACAAAAGCTCAGGATGTCCCGATTTCAAAGTTGGTAGAAGGATAGTGGTCGTTATATTTCAATGTAGCCCTTTTCCCTTAAATTACCATTTTCAAACTTTGTAAATACTCTATGGAATCAAGCGTTTGGCTGATTTCCATCCTATCAATAAAATTTGAGCCCTTGTGCTTTTGTTTGCAATTCTTATTTGTTTTAGTTTTATAGAACGACATTTTAACATGATTAACGGTTCTTGATATAAAACAAAAATGAATTTACTTGTAAAAATTTTCTGCTTTTAAAAAGGATGGAAAATTCTTTTGACTGTTGAACATCGAAAGAATATTGATTGCTTCTCCCAAAGGCGGTTACGCTTAAAAGTGCAGAATCAAAGTACTCCTTCTAAACCAGTGCGCCTGAATGAAGGATCAACTGTGTCAGAGACCATGTTTCATCTGACACCCCCAGCAGAGTTTTTACCTCCTAAGACCGATCAACGATTGTTCCCCGCAAGGACTATCTCTCCTAAGCAATGCAGAATTGCTATCTTGGACCAACAATACTTCTTTGTCCCAGCAGTGGCCGAGTATCCAGTCGTGTTCATCCGTCAGTTTGTATACCGTGTCAGTTATGTCAGCATAAACATACATACATCATGCATTTTTGATTTACATTCACATTCGTATTGCATCACTATCACTCTAGTCGGTCTTATCCCCTAGTGATAAAAGTCCTCTCAATCGAGTTGTCAGTTCTTTCCTCGTCAGGAAGTGAATCATCTAAGTAATCTCTCTCCAGTTTATCTCTGGATTAGAGACGGTCCTCGACCATTTTGATAACTTGAACCTCTGAAAGGCCAGAGAACCTTCAGACAAACATCACTCTTCGCCATTGAAGATGATATCTTCGCTTTCCCGGATTAAGGAAAATCCCAAGAGAAAGCCTCACAACTAAAGACTTTCAGCAACACATGGATTTTGCTCTCCGGAGAGTCGATGTTAACGAAAAGGTCATCGACACCTCAAAATTGGATCATATCATATGGAATTTCTCCGAGAAGATCCCGAGAAAAGTATGATGTAAATAGCCAAGCTGGAAGCAGTCTCTCAAGAGACTCGTTTTCCCTAGTAGAATCAACAAATGGCGTCTCCAATAGAGAAGTTTGTTCACCTCTACAACTCAGACGACTGGGTTCCCCAGCAACTCTGACATCAAATTTTTTTCTATCAAATGGCATCTCCCCAGGAAAATTCGGCGAGAAGTTTGAGGAAAACCGCTACACATAGCGTCCCTTATCAATAAAGTTTATTGACAAAAGAAACTAAGACCAGTTCCTTGGTAGGAAACCATGATCGAGGGGAAGTTTAAATCAGAAACTAAGACCAGTTCCTTGGTAGGAAACCAGGATCGAGGGGAGGTTTGTATCAGAAACTGATACCAGTTCCTTGGTAGGAAACCAGGATCAAGGGGAAGTTTGTATCAGAAACTTAGACCAGTTCCTTGGTAGGAAACCAGGATCGAGGGGAAGTTTACCTTTTCTAAGCATCATTTCTTAGCAAAAGAAGAAGGATGCGTGAACGACCATTCTTAACCACCATCAAAATTCCGGGTATTCCGATATTTAATCCTCTTGCACCCCAAATGCCCGAATACCTTCGCAATTCACACCTTCGGGTCCAAGAAGATTAAATAGGGGCATTTGTCATACCCCAAATTTTGACCACTAAGATTTCCCATCATTGTGCAAATCATCACCACAATATGGGTAATCCTTCATGCCTCATTAGTCTCCCCAAAGATGGGTGAGCCTTCACTACAATCAGAATTAGGGTTTCAAGCCCTCTCTGAGCTTTAGACAAAGGATCAATCAAGGAATGACATGATCTTCAACTTGTCTAAACCTCTCAAACATCCCCAATGGATCAAGAGGACTCCCACCTCAAGGATTAATCACAAGGCTGCAACAGTCCAGGTGGATTAAGCCTCAAGATCACCAGTGTCACCAAAATTAGGTTTTGGTCGACCAGGGCCTCCAGATGGGAATTTTACTCTGGTAATGAGCCAATGCTTTAAAGCATATCCTATAATACTCCATGGAACATCATGAACCCAATTATCAAGTCAATTTTGCTTTAGAGGATGCACTCATAAAAAATCAGGAATTAGGGTTTCTTGACCTAATTCACCCCCCAAGTTAACTTTTGGGACAAATCATGAGCCAAGACCTCAAGAGAGGATTTGAGGGTCTCTAATAAACCACATTGATCCATTTGCAACAATGGATTGATCCAAGAAGCTTGAGCAACAAGTTTCAATTTCATCAGAACCACAATTAGGGTTTCACGAGAAAAGTCAACTGTACCTTTGACTTTTGACCAAGACATGCTCCCAAACCCTAGGACATGATTCAATACACCCTATAACACCTATGAAATCAATCCATCAAGTTTTATTTAGGTCAAGGACTTGATTTCTTAGAGGATTGCACAGTTTGGAATTCATCTGACAAAAAGTCAACTGGACACAAAAGTCAACTTTGACTTTTTGAGATTTTTCACAATTATGGTTCTTTGACCCTAAAATGATGTTAATGTGTGATTAGAATCATCATTCATCAAGAAAAATCAATAAAAGTTGGATAACTTGTAAAAGGAGCAACCATAAAAAACTTAGAAATTTTTCTAAGTTATGAACCAAAGTGGCAAGGGTACCAACTTTGGAGGATCATAACTCCTAAACCACAAGGCCATTTTTCCCCATTCAAAGCTGGATTTGTAGCCCTAATGGCCCTCTACAAAAGCTTCAACAACACCTCATTCCAATTCATCATGGATTTTGAGTTATGGAATGATCAAAATCACAAAGAGTGAAAATGTCACTTTTTTCCAACACTTAGTGAAATTTTCATTAAGTCAGAATCTGCCTTCACTTTTTTTCCAAATGTAGGGGCATTTTTCACTTGGATCCAAAAAGTATCAAAACCAACTATGATCAAACAGTTGTTGTATCATATGAGGGCTTTCCAAAATGGCCTAGAACTCCATCAAATTCCACTTGAGCTATGAGATATGACAATGCCAATATGCCTTGCTGCAAACTGTCATGGCAAGGCAGATTTTGGAGTTTTGCTCGATTTGCTCAAAATTTTGCAAATGGCAAGCAACTATATCAATCTAAACACCTCAAGGGGGGACCAAGGAGGAACCAACTCTGATCCCAAGCCTCCCAAGTCTTTGGAACCAAAAATAGCATGCCAAACCTAGTAATCCCTAAAGAGGGGACAAGACTCTAATTTTGTTTTGGAGCATTCAATGGATGCACCAAGGTGGCATGGACTGAGCCATTTCCAACTGAATTCAGTCAAGACTTATCCAAGACCAAGGGATCCAACAGCTTGTGCCCTAACCTCTAGTCAATGGCTAGAGGAGACTTGGATTCTCATTGATCAACATTAGCCAAACCTATGCAGCAGTTGCCATTCATTTTTCCTTGCAAAACAAACTTGCTCTACTATAAATAGAGCTCATTTGTGATCAGTTTGAGTACACCAAAGCCATCAAATAGATGCTTTCCTCAAAATCTCATTCTTCACTCCAAAATTGCCTTCCAAAGCAAGTCACTATCGAGTTTTGAGTTTGAGAGCTATTCCAACCAAACCAATCACACACACACACGCCTCATAAACGTCATATAGAAGTGATCCAAACACTCACATAACATCTGGAACATCAAAATCACAAAATCACCAGACAACTGCTCAAGCCTTTGACAGATTTGCAGTTGAGGGTCCAAGATTTGCAGTTGAGGGTCCAAATCAAGTTCCAGCTCAATTCAATCCACTCCAAGCACCCAGACACACTCCATAGCACCTAGAGAAGTTGTCCATAACCTTGTAACCAAGCTTTAACTCCTCTAACACAAAACACGATCACCAGCTACAAGAGGTAAGCATGAGCTCTTCTAACTCTATGATCCATGCATTTTTTGCTGCACAATAATTTGGCCATATGTTCATAATCATGCATGGAGTGTTTTCCCTCAATCAATTGCATTGTTTGAATCATGTATGGAATTTCTGAACCTTCATGCAAATTTTAGGGTTCTTGAGGTTTCTCTTTGATTTCTTATTCCATGTTTAAAATAAATGAAATTAAAGACCATAGACATGATCGCGAGGTTGAAACGAGTAGATTGATATATAGATCGCATGATATAATCAAATATTCAGTGAGATTGGATAGAAAATGTAAATCTGCAGAAACAGAGGGTAGCGCGTGTTCTTGCACTTGTTCTTGGCGCCCTTTTTTGAAAATTTGAATATTTGAATTTTGTGATTTTATTTAATTGATTCAAAAATTAATTTCTCTCTAAGTTTTAATGATTTTGAGTTGATTCTTTTTTTAATAATTCACAAAATGTTAAAATATTTTATTTTCCCAAAAAATCCCAAAAATATTATTTATTTCATATACTTGATATTTTTTTTAAAGAATTAATATTTTAATTATTTTTGACATTTAAAGTATTTTCTCCCTCTTGATTTTTCAAATTTTAGTGATTCCCAATCATTTTGTGGATAAAAACATAATTTTTGAAACATTAATCCAAGATCACAATTTGTTTTCCACATGTTTAACAATTTTGATCATTTTAATTGAATTTTTATTCAATTAAAATACATTTTGGAAACAAATTAGGGTTTTTGATTAATTCAACCCTCATCAAACTTTTTCAAACACTTTGGGCCTCTAATAGAGTGTAAGACCCAATCCCCTTTTAACTAAAACAATTTTGGGCCTCAGATATTATATAAGTCCCTCTGCGTTAAAAGAAAACCTCGGCACGATTTCCAGTTGAAAAATCAAACCCTTGGGCCTACCCTCGTGTTATAAGCCTTTTTCTTTAAAAATCATTGGGCCTCTATTAGAGTGTAAGAACCAACCCTTTTTGAAAACCAAAATAATTTGGGCCTCAGTGTATTGTATAAGTCCCGATACCATCAAAAAGTTCGGCGCGATCGTCGCCTTTTAAAACAAAACTTTTGGGCCTCTCCTTGAGCTGTAAGCCCCACCACTTATACAAAAATAAACCTTTGGGCCTCTTGAGAGAGTGTAAGACCCATCCCTTTGTACAGAAAACCTTTTTAGGCCTCAGTCACTTGTATAAGTCCCTGTACAATTTCAAAACAATAGTGCAATCACTGATAAAACCTTGGGCCTCTCCTTGAGCTGTAAGCCCCAACAATCTTTTCAAATCACTTTCTCCTTTGATTTTGAATATAATATTGTTATCAAAGCTTTCTTTGTTGAACAAACTAACCAAACAGCATGGAAGCTCTACAACCGAGTAAGTGTTTACCCGCTTTCTTTATCCACTTTCATATATATATGTATTATGGGGCTGCTCACTGTAAGTTTTTTTTCACAAACTTTTATATACTTGTCAAAAATCAACTATGTAATACTAGTATAGTTACTTAGAGTTTTCCCCGGCAACTACGTCTAGCACTAGGTAAAGCCCTGTTGGTCATTCTTAAATACAAACAAAACTAGATCCCCATAGGATTACCAGATACATTCTTCCCTCCTCTTGGGGTTAAACAATATGGAGACGTGAAAGGCATTATTCTCGGTGAACCCTTTCTCAGACTGTCACTCTTAGAAATCGTCAAACAAACTATACTCCCCAGAGATGATCTTTTCTCCGTGAATGGGATCTCTTAAGTTTCTTCCAAATTCTCGGACTTTCCTGGCTTGATCTATTCTCGGTGAATGGCATGTCTTGAACTTCTCGGGGTTTGGGGACCCACAGGCTTCTTAAAAGCAATCCCGCCTCCTCTTGGGCGTTGTACAAGGACCCTTCGGCTTCTTAAAAGCTCTCATGCCTCCTCTTGGGCTTAGTACAAGGACCCAGAGACCTCTACAGGTATAGGAACAGAACCTAGTCATCAATTTGCTAGAGTTGTCTTTCTGAGTCAAGTGTCAGACCTGTTAATGGGTTGACCTTCATCCCTTAACATACCAGCCTTCTCTTGGGCATCATACAAAGATCATTCACTATCCGAGAATCGACCTCTCAAAACACCTGTAGACTTAGACAGTCTCAATACCCTTTGGATTTCCCATTTCCTTAAAGAACGGGAAATAACCCTGATCCTCTGATCAATCCTAAAGCACAACAAATACCTTTAATCGCTCCCTTTATAAGAACTGATTTTCTCTTTTATCCAACATACTGGACCTGTCACTAAACTGAAACAGTCACCAGCATAGATAGCCTCTTCTTGAGCTTTGTACAATGATTCTCCCAAGCGGAGTTAACCTTTTCAGACTCTCTTGGTGAGTCAAACCTGTTTAGCCTCCATCTCAGGCTTCGTATAAGATACAAAATCACTCTCTTGTTGAGTATAAAAGACTCTCTTATTGAGTCAAACCTGTTTAGCCTCCATCTCGGGCTTCGTACGAGATATAAAATCACTCTCTTGTTGAGTATAAAAGGCTCTCTTGTTGAGTCAACCCCCTTTTAGCCTCCATCTCGGGCTTCGTACGAGATACAAAAACACTCTCTTGTTGAGTATGACAGACTCTCTTATTGAGTCAATCCCTTTCAGCCTCCCTCTCGGGCTTCGTACGAGACACATAAAAACAACCCTCTTGTTGGGTCAATAACCTCCTCTTAGGCTTTGTATAAGGAAAACCCCGGTTGAGTCAATCAACCATTTAGCGTCAAAATTTGTGCCTTGCTCACATGATACAAACATCAACAACTCCTTTTCCTTCATCTAATTGTTGTAAGCGGCAAGCCTCTGGATTATTTACATCCACACCATTGTCCCTCTTTTAGCATGAGAAATTCCTAAGGAAATATGGCATTGCTCTACATTGAGTTAAAGTCTTCTCCTTCAGGTTAAAAATCCCCTATAAAGGAAATTATGGCATTGCTGGATTCACATATCCCAGTTAAAGTAATTCTCCTTTATAATCAGTCACCCAACAGTTGTGACAAACAGACCCCCTTTAGAGATGACAAATTCTCTCTAAAGTCAAAACCCTTTAGCTTCACATCATGGGCTTCGAACAAGATACAAATAGACCCTTCAGCTTCACATCTTGGGCTTTGAACAAGATACAAAAAACATTTAGCTTCACGTCTTGGGCTTTGAACAAGACACCAAAATAACCTTTTTCCTCCCATAGAATAGGAGGAACTACGATCGCTCTGATTTCCCTGTTTCGTTAAACGGGAATACGTAGGCATAAGATTGAAAATTCTTAGCGAGCACACTAATCAAAAACCCAAAATCCTGTACCTTCATACATCAATCGAAAAGCATCAGTCCTAATATCCTACCAATAGCATAGTCCCGTCATTTCGTTCTTAGCAAAATAAGCAGAGAGAGGCCCACAATCTAAACCGCATCTGTAAACCAACAGTTATCGGTTTAAACTCAGTATGCAAGCAGGGTTAATTGGAGACATCTATTTCCCTTCCTTAGTCAGCTTAATAGGATAAAAAATGAATCGGTCTGTAGTACCCCAGAGCGACAGTGCTTAAGAACCATGTCCAAAATCGTTCGCTACACCTTGTCCAGTTGAATGTTGGATCCTTAGATATTTATCTTGTTACACATAATGGAAAAATTTCATGGAGGTCCCTCATACCCTCAGCATGATTTTGGAGTACCCGTCAACCATATTTATGGTCATCCTACTACGAAAAACATTTGATCGGTAATAAAGTAATTGACTCCATATCTAAGGTCCATAGTTGTTTCAGGTCGAAGGGTGGTATACACCACTATCACCTTGAGAATAATTATACCACTTACATAACATTCTATGTATTATTATCATGGTGGGTCAATCCAATAAAAATATTACTCATAATGTGTATACCTATGTGAAAACTTTATAACTCTTTATCCATGATCCGTGAGATGTGACCATCATTTTATCGACATAATAGTCTCCATGCTTTAATATTATCCTACTTCACAGTAAAACTTGACTATAGATACTTTAAGAATAATATTCTTATTTTTAATTGTTTATCATGATTAAGACATACTTAATGCTTCATTAAACAGATTAGCTATTTTAAAAACTTAATTACTTTGGGAAAAAAAACCTAATAAGGAAATGTCTTATTATTATTATTAGATAATTCGATACAAGTACCAAATTCTAATAGAACTATTGGCCTCTAGAATGTACATCAACAATAAGTTCTTTTAATGGGAAAAAGATTTCATTCAAGAAGAAAAAGGAACAGATACAGATTCTTGGGGTTTCACCGAGGGATACCCACAAATCCAGGTTCTAAACCTGTACAGCTTCCCCAAACTAACCAAGTTGTGGGCATAAAAATTCAAAATACTACTAACAAACATAATAGAGGAAACATTAAAACTACTAAGCAATATTCTGCAATTCGCAACAATGAGTTTCAGAACAACGTACTTTAAAACAAGTTAATAAAACCGACCACAACGAGAGTATCTGACTGAATAATGATCTTCTCCAACCTTAACTCTTTTGACACTGGCAGGCTCCACCTAATAGCCATCATTTCTGCTAACGTTGGTTCTACTAATACCACTTCCAATTTTCAAGCTTCCAATGTGATAAATTTATCTTGGTGCCCTGTGATGCAGCCAAAAGATACCACCCCATCTTCCAACACCCCGACTTCCACCTGCAACACATGAATATTATGATTGTTCTCTTCGGTCTGCATAGAAATTTGCTTCCTAACACCCTTACAAGGATTCCATTAACTGAATTCCAGAACATTACCAAGCGCATCCTCCGTTACCCAGACTGGATTTGCCTATTTTTGCTAATGGAGAAGCAAGTTACGGGCCAACCAGATCCTATGAGTCAAAGTATACAATAGTTGGATGCCAAGCAATTATTGATCCCAATTTCATTAGCCAACCGGTAGCTTATAATGGAGGAGAAAAAAGTTTCTTAGCAAACTCACAATTAGAAATATATGTTCCACAAACTCTGTGGCATTATGGTAGAAAGAGCAAGACACAAATAGCAAGATACCTTTTTTTCGGAGATTTTCCTTTATGGGCAAAATGTTTTTGGCTAGCCTCCAAAGGAAATTTTGAGTTCTGGTGTTGATAGGGGATCGCCATATATCCTTCCACAGGTTTAGGTGAGGATAACCTGAAGGACCAGGCCTTTTAACCGCTTTATCATGCACACAAAGGTGATAATCTGAACGAATCAAATACTCTCCACTTTTTTCATGGTGCCATATCATCTTGTCTTCAATGCTTCTTAAAGATAATGGGATGCTGACAATTTGTTTAGCTTCTTCCTGCTCAAAACTGGAGTAAATCAACTCCATTTTCCATTGCCCTAATTCACCATCAATAAGATCACTCACCTTTACACCCCTGTCAATATTGCTCACCTGCCCCAGAATTTTGAAACTAACATTACATGGTAGCCATCTCTCCTTGCAAACCAACATTTTCTCACCATTATTGATCCTCCACCGAGACCCCTTTTGAATTAACTCCCTGGAACTTAAAATTCTTCGCCATGCATAACTTGGTGCAAAACCAGTGGAGCAGTTATCAATGTTGCTCCTTTGGTAGTATCTTCCTTTTAACACTTTCCCCACAAGAGAGTTTTTCGTTTGACATGAATCTCCAATAGTGCTTCCCCAAGAGACTTGTATTAAATTCACTAATGCCACGGAAACCCATACGTCCCACGCCTTTTGCTCTAGAAATCTTATCCCAGCTCAATGATCCGCTGTCGCGCACGGATCAAAATGAGTAATTTAAAAACAGTAGTTTAGCGCAATGACTCGAGTCGTATCACATGGATTCTTGTATTGAATTAACCAACTAAAGAAAAGGTTTATGTGGGTTTTCAATTTTGATTTAGAAAATGAGAAAAAAAAAAGTGATTATCAATTAATCTAAAACGGCTAATCCTACTGATCCAGATTCCGACTTATCCTCGGCTATTATAACACCAACCCCTAAGCGGCTTCGATCCTATTCGATTATGAGATCAATTAGACAAACGCTTATCAAAATCAAATGAATTACGTTCCTGTTTACTGAATTAAGCAAACGGTTAAGAATATGACGAGTTAACGAATTAAGCAAATGATAACACACAATTAAATTTAGGAACATGCATACAATCGAATTTAATCAATTTTATCCTATGAACACAATCGAATTAAGCAAACGATTGCAATCAAATTAAGCAAATGACTTCATAGAAAATAATTGAACAGAAATCGAATTAAATTGGTATTAGAATAACCTCAAAGTGATGGAATCCGTAAGCAGTAGAATTTTCCTTCGGGAATTAGTTCTCCATTCAAATCGTACAAAACAAAAGAAAAATCAAGAAAAGAAGGTAAATATGAATAGTGCGCAGATGCTAGGTATAGGAAAGTATCACAAGTTCTGGTTCTAACTCAACTGTGTCGAAAAACATAAAAAACCCAACCCAAAACTAAATATTCCTAAAGGCAGAATTCGGGTCCTGACTTCAACGAATTATTTGAGCCTGCTACACTCTGAATCAGCTTCTTCCTACAACATGAAAGTTGTAGTTCTTTGTCTTAGATTTCCAACACCTATTAGAACGCGTCAATCTAATTCTCGCAACTCCAGTTATGATTCGAACAGTGGACATATATCAAATAACCGCTAAAGCTGAAAATAAGCTACGAAAATAGATTAAAGGCAATCAAAGACTTAGTTCTAAAAACATAATAAAACAGCAAAATAAATAAAACAAAGTAGGGAAATGCCTAAGTACAAACATAAAAGAATGTGCATTAAAATGCATTGATTAAATTTCCCCACACTTTAACTTTTGCATTCCGAGCAAAATAGTATCAAGACTCATGAAAAATAATAACATTCAGATACTCATTCTAGGCTACAAACTCTTCTTCGGTCAATATTTCATCGATAGGTACTAATTTTGAACATTAAGGATATCGTAAGAACACAAATCCACAATTTTGCCGTCATAAACCTCCCTCCTATATAAACCAATCCAAATCATGTTATTATGCTTAAGCCTAACTTACTCATCCTCCTTTTTGCTCTCTTTCATTCTAATACAATCACATTAAGCCCGTTATCTATTCACACACATGGTAAATAAGTTTGTTATTGACTATAATCCATAACTTGCCAACAATTAAAAATTAACCACTTTAGCAACAACAATGTTTTTTTTAAGGTTTCACAACCATTAGCCTAAGTGACCGGTTGAGGGTCACCTAACTTAAAAGGCAGATTCCTATTCAGATTCCTTATTAAGCACGAGATCATTCACTTATTTGCATCAACTTAATTACTTAGTGTGTAATTTCTAGATGGTGTTGACTGCTAGATAAACTACTTAAGAGCTATTAAAGGATGAGAACTCAAGGCTATGTCATAACAAGTATTTAAATTGATTTCCATATTCGGGAGACTTAAGGTGTTAAAACAATATCGATCTTATGAATTTTCCCCAAGTCTCCACAATCTAACCTCAAATTAATTTATAGCATACAAATTTCAAAAGATGCATTGTGTTTCTAAGTAAATTTAAAAAAAAAAATTCACTTAAAGAAAACAGAACAAAACAAAGAAAACTGAAAGAAAACATAACAAAGAAATGGTTCCCTTCCCTACACTTAAAACACACATTTTCCTCAATGAAAGAACAAAAATATAAAATAAGAGTGAGAGAAAGGAAAGAACACACCCGAGTAGTTAAGGTGGATATGTGATCGCATAAGCAACTTTTCCCAAAGAGAGATCTTCTACAGTCTCCTCTTCCAAAGTGGGGATCTCATAGAGTAACTTTGGGTAGCATCCATTGACTTTGGAATATTTATTAGTGCCATCTCCTTTTATCCCAAGATCAAAGAAGAATCTTCGATAAGTGAAAGTGTCGAATGGGCACGTGAACATGATCTCCTTTTCCATAACATCAGAGATCAAAGGATTAAGGGGCTGCCTCATTGCTTTTCTTCCATCTTCCATCGAGGTCCATCCAATTCCCTTCTTATGTTTCTTCAAAACCTGGAAAAGCTTATTTTCCTGATCAAAATCAAGGTTAGAAGAAATTATAATGGGAAGCTTTTCATCCATATCTAAATAAGCATATTTTAGATTGTTATGAAGTGGTTTAAGCTCTAAGGAGAGAGGTTGTTCAATGGATGGTGAGGTTGGGGCAGCCGTGATGTCAAGAGCTTGAGCTGCATAAACAACTTCATCTATAACTTCATCTGCATGAAAAACATCACCCTGCACGACAACATTAATCTCAGCACAAACATAGCAAATGTTAGTGTCAGTACATGAATCACAAGAGTAAGTATCATCAAAATTTGCTAATGATGGAAAATCAAAACACAATTCAGAATAAGTATCATCAACTAAATCAGAAATTAACTCTTTTGGATTCACTATTATTTGGGCAGGTAGTTGGTTTGATTCTTGAGCTTGATGCATGGCATTCACTAAAGTGACAAGTTGTCCAATCTGTGACTGCAAAGATTGAATACTAGAATATGTTCGTTGTTGAAATTGGAGGATGTTTATAGCCATTTACTTGATAAGGTCTTCTAGTGAAGGTCCGAATGGTGTAGAGCACACAATTTGGAATTCCTTCAGATGCTTATTCAGATCCTCACCTGCAAGACCATTAAACCTTGGCAACAAGTGTATTAAACCAGAATTCCATTCGAAATGTACAGTAACAGCAGGATATTCAATACATAAAGCATTATAATTTATATCATGGGCAGCAAGTTCTCTAAGAGTTCTTTGGTTAGCCATATTAAATTTAATATGACAAAAAATCAACAAACAAAAAGAAAACACAAAACTAATTCAGCAATGCAACAACAATTAGGAAAATACCAACAATGTCTCTATTAAGAAAAAGAATGGAAAAATAGAAAAGCGAATAAAATAAAATCTAAAAATTATGAAAAATATAACTAAAAATCAAATCAAATCAGAATAAGTCTCTACAAAAAATTTTGGATTTTTTTGAAAATATGAAAATAGAAAATACATCAAATAAAATAGAAAAATAAGGAATTTGCGATTTTCAGGGTCAAAATCTTTTAGAATTCTATTATAAATGAGTATTGTTCAGCGATTTTTTTCTGATTTTCTGGAAAAAATTTCGGAGCGAATCGAAACAGTAGCTTCCAAACTTACCTGACAAGCTGAAACGCTTACCACTGCACTACAACCCTGAAAATTAACATGCAAAAACAAAAAACAAAAAAAAAAACAAAAAACTCTAACAAAATTTTAAAAATGGCTAAAATCAACAAGAATCCCAAGCATCGGCGCCAATTTAATCTGTTGTCGCGCACGGATCAAAAACAAGTATTTTTTAAAACGGTAGTTTAGCGACAATGACTTGAGTCGTATCACATGGATTCTTGTATTGAATTAACCAATTAAAGAAAAGGTTTATGGGGGTTTTCAATTTCGATTTAGAAAACAAGAAAAAAAAAGTGATTATCAATTAAGCTAAAACGGCTAATCTTACTGATCCGGATTCTGACTTATCCTCGACTATTATAACACCAATCCCTAAGTGGCTTTGATCCTATTCGATTATGAGATCAATTAGACAAGCGCTTATCAAAATAAAATAAATTATGTTCCTGTTTACCGAATTAAGCAAACGGTTAAGAATATGACGAGTTAACGAATCAAGCAAATGATAACACGCAATTAAATTTAGGAACATGCATACAATCAAATTTAATCAATTTTATCCTATGAACATAATCGAATTAATAAAATGATTGCAATCAAATTAAGCAAATGACTTCATAAAAAAGAATTGAACAGAAATCGAATTAAATTAGTATTAGAATAACCTCAAAGCGATGGAACCCGTAAGCAGCAGGATTTGCCTTCGGGAATTAGTTCTCCATTTAAATCGTACAAAACAAAAGAAAAATCGTGAAAAGAAAGTAAATATGAACAATGCGCAGCTGCTAGGTATAGGAAAGCATCACAAATTCTGGTTCTAACCCAACTTGGTCGATAAACATAAAAAACCCGGCCCAAAACTAAATATTCCTAAAGACAGAATTCGGGACCTGAATTTAACAAATTATTCGAGCCTGCTACACTCCGAATCAGCTTCTTCCTACAACATGAAAGTTGTATCTCTTTGTCTTAGCTTTCCAACGCCTATTAGAATGTGTCAATCCGATTCTCGTAGCTCCAGTTATGATCCGAACAGTGGACAGATATAAAATAACCGCTAAAGCTGAAAATAAGCTACGAAAATAGATTAAAGGCAAATAAAGACTTAGTTCTAAAAATATAATAAAACAGTAACATAACCAAAACAAAGTAGGGAAATTCCTAAGTACAAACATAAAAGAATGTGCATTAAAATGCACTGATCACTCAACCAGTGCACTTTCCTTTCACGGTTTTTAGATCCCCACCAGAATTTGGCCAGCATACTCTTGATCTTTTGACAAATTGTTTCAGGAAGTTTATAACAGCTCATGATATAGCTTGAAATCGCCTGGACGACCTCTTTAATTAGAAATTCCTTCCCCACACGTGACAGAAAATTCTCCTTCCACCTTTTTGTTTTCTTCCACACTCTCTCAACAACTAATGCCTAAATATCCTTTTTGGATCTCCCGAAGATAAATGGTAAACCAAGGTATTTGGAATGGCTTGTCATAGTGTTTACACCCATCCTTGAGCGGGTCATATCTTTATCCTCTTCACGAATATTTTAACTAAAAGATGCCTCTGATGTTTCAAGATTTACCTCTTGGACTAAAGACATTTGGTATTTTTGCAAGATTTCCATAATCATGTCAGCTTATTGGGGGTTAGCATGAGCAAACAACTGACTATCGTCGGTAAAAAAAAGTGATCACCAGCGCCTTTCGTGCAATACTAATACCGTGAATCTTTTCATCTTGAGCTTCTTTCACTACGCCAAAATTGGACAAAGACAGCGCTTTTTGGACAAAACGCTGCTATAAGTCTTTAGAAAATTTCGCTTAAAAAAAGCGCTGTAAAAGACAGCCTTTAGAAAGCGCTTTTTAAAAGCGCTGTTAAATGCACAAAATGGAAGCCACCTTAGAAAGCGCTTTTTGTAAAGCGCTGCTATAGGCATTACTTTAGACAGCGCTTTTATAAAAGCGCTGTCTAAAGGTTAACCTTAGAAAGCGCTTTTTAAAAGCGCTGTTAAATGCCCAAAATGGAAGCCACCTTAGAAAGCGCTTTTTGTAAAGCGCTGCTATAGGCATTACTTTAGACAGCGCTTTTATAAAAGCGATGTCTAAAGGTTAACCTTAGACAACGCTTTTATAAAAGCACTGCTATAGGTTTTAAATTCTCCCCACCTTAGAAACCGTTTTCTGAGGAAAACGCTGTTATAGGTAGCACTTAAGAAAGCGCTTTTTAAAAGCGCCGTCTAAGGTCATTTATGAATTAAAATATAAAACAATTTCTAATCATTTTCAAACATTTCTTTTCATTTTCTTCTCTCGACCGTTCTTCTCTACTGAAATCCTTGCTATCGTTCTTCTCTGCTGAAAACCATTGCCATTGTCGTCGTTCATTCGCCATTGCCGTCGTTCATTCGCCATTGCCGTTATTCATTCGTCATTGTCGTCGTTCACGTATTTCCGTCAGTTTGGTTGTTCATTCTGTTTTCATTCTTGTTTTCATTCTTGTTTTCATCTCGGTCATCGTACGATTTTTGTTCTGTTTTCATTCTTGTCACTAGCTACCATTTTGCCGTCGTAGTACAGGTGTTGTTTGAGGTGGTTCGGAGTTCCTGCGTCATACTTACTTTTTGTGTATTATCCAGTTGCGACATATCAATTCTTCGGAAATGTCAGCTTATGTCTGTAACATATGAATCGCGACATAAGTTTATTTGAGTTTGGTGTGAAACTATTAATAAAATGCATCATGGTTTGTATATTTTATAGAAATACAAATACTATGTATTGGGATATTGAGCAACAAAGCCAATATATGCCCTTAAAAATTTCTATAGTTATAAAGTTTTGAACATGTTTACATACTTCTGACTTATTTCTTAGAAGAATGATCCATTCATAGAATGACTTATTTCTGACTTATTTTTGAACATGTTTAGAATGACTAATATTGAACATGTTGTTCTATTGTCATTAGTTGTTGTTTCTATATTCTAGATTAAAGAAAGTATGATAGTTATTGTAATATTGATAGTTATTGTATTGATGGAGTTATGATATATAGAGCCATGAAAGTGGATTTATGATAGTTATTGTATTGCATGGTCAAAGAAAGTATGATATTTGTCTTTGCATGAGATGTTTATCTTGCTCAATAATTGGTTTGATGATTATCTTTGTGATATGATGATTACTTATTTAAGTATGATTTAAACTTGATTCTTGATAGATTTAGGTTATCGTATAAATGTTACTTGTTTAAGTTGATGCATGTTTACTTGTTTAGGTATTGCTTAGATTTGAATCTTGTTAGGTTTAGGATGAATTGCTCTAATGCTTGGTTACTTGTTTAAGTATGCTTGCTCTTAAGTATGTTGCTTGTTTGTGATTACATGTTGCCACTTATCAAGTTATGACTCATAATTGGTCAATTAATGATATTTCATTTTATGATACGTGTACAGGGGGATCTTGGTAATTCTAACCTATCTGGACACTGTGTGGGTCTAGAAGTTGTTTACATCCCTACAGGTAAATATTTTTTATTTTTGTTTTTTTTAGTTTAATTAGTATAACTATGGATAAGAAATGGATGTCTTCAAGTCGATTGTCGAAAGAGTACGAGAATAGGGTATCAGAATTCGTTAAGTTTGTTGTTGCGCACGCCAAAGACCCCAGTCGAATGAGATGTCCTTTCTTGGGTTGTTGTTTTGGGAGTCGGGTTGACGCGGTTCAGTTGGCATCGCATTTAATGAGGAGTGGAATTGATAGAAGTTATACATGTAGGAATTTGCATGGTGAGAAAATTAACGGGAATGTTGAACCGGGGGATAATACGACCTATGCTTCAAACGACAATGGCACAGATACATACGATTCTGATCGAGTCGAAGAGATTGCAAAAGCACTTGAAGAAGATCTTAAGGATTGTCCCAAAATGTTTGAGAGGTTGGTAAGCGATGCAGAGAAACCGTTATATAATGGTTGCACCAAATTCACAAGATTGTCTGCGGTATTAAAGTTGTACAACTTAAAGGCGGGCAATGGATGGTCGGATAAAAGTTTCACAGAGTTATTGGCCCTTATGAAAGATATGCTTCCAGAGGATAATGTTCTTCCCAATCGAACATATGAGGCTAAAAAGATGTTGTGCTCTATTGGCATGAGTTATGATAAGATACATGTCTGTCCAAATGATTACGTTTTGTTTCGAAATGAGTATGCATCGTTAAATGAGTGTCCTAAATGCGGTGTCTCCCGATATAAGGAAAAGTTATCTCCAGCAAAAGTCTTATGGTATTTTCCTATAATTCCGAGATTTAGACGCATGTTTCGTAGTGAGACCGATTCAAGACACTTGACTTGGCATGCAAATGAAAGAATTATTGATGGAAAGTTTCGACATCTGGCAGATTCACCACAGTGGATAAAAATTGATGATGATTATCCTGATTTTGGAAAAGAAGCAAGAAACCTTCGCTTGGCATTATCTACTGATGGAATGAACCCACACGGTCTTCAAAGTATCTCACATAGCACTTGGCCTGTGATCATTATGATTTATAACCTACCTCCATGGCTATGTATGAAGCATAAGTACATGATGTTATCTATGTTAATTTCTGGGCCTCGACAACCAGGGAATGACATAGACGTATACTTGGCACTCTTAATCGAAGATTTAAAGTTTTTGTGGGAGAACGGTGTGGAGGTTTATGATGGGTATAGGAAAGAAAGTTTCAACTTGAGGGCGATGTTGTTTGGCACAATTAATGATTTTCCAACATACGGAAATCTATCAGGGTAAAGCATAAAAGGTCAATGTACGTGTCCTATTTGTGAAGATAAAACAGATTGGACGCGATTGGAGTTTGGTCAGAAGAATGTATTTCTCGGTCATCGCAGATTCTTAAATTCTAATCATCACTATCGTGGGTGGAGAAAAGCATTCAATGGAGAGGCAGAACATGGTAGATCTCCAACTATATTGACAGGTGATCAAATTTTTGAAAATGTGAAAGATGTGACTACTCAGTTTGGAAAGCCTTTTGCACATACACTTGTCAAGAGTGGGTGGAAGAAGAGGTCAATTTTTTTTGAACTGCCATATTGGAAGTCGTTGTATGTAAGACATTTTCTCGATGTTATGCATACTGAAAAAAATGTATTTGACAGTGTTATTGGTACGTTACTCAATATACAAGGAAAGTCTAAGGATGACCTTAAAGCAAGAAAGGACCTGGTAGCGATGGGAATAAGAAATGAATTAGGACCCATGAAGAAAGGAACACGAACATATCTACCACCTGTTGCTTATACTCTATCTAGAAAAGAGAAAAAGGTATTGTGTAAGTTTCTAAGTGCAGTTAAAGTTCCAGAAGGATACTCTTCAGATATTAGAAGACTTGTGTCTATGAAAGACCTCAAGTTAAAGAGTTTAAAGACGCATGACTGTCATGTTATAATGGAACATTTTCTACCAATAGGTATACGTTCTATTCTGCCAGAAAAAGTAAGAAGCGCAATAACTAAATTGTGTTTTTTCTTCAAGTCAATTTGCAGTAAGGTGATCGATCCTGCGATCTTACCAACATTGCAAAAAGAAATAGTTATTACTTTGTGTGATCTTGAAATGATTTTTCCTCCCTCGTTTTTTGACATAGTGGTTCATCTAGTTGTTCATCTGGTGAAAGAGACACAATTGTGTGGACCGGCTTATATGAGATGGATGTACCCTGCTGAACGTTATATGAAAATATTAAAAGGGTATGTTAAAAACCGAAGTCGACCAGAGGGTTGTATTGCCGAACGATACATTGTTGAAGAAGCGATTGAGTTTTGTACTGAATATCTGTCCAATGTACAATCAATTGGACTCCCCAAATCTCATATTGTCGAAAAAAAAGAAGGAAAAAAGTTAATTGGAAATGAAGTTGTGACAGTATCAAGGGTCGAACGGGATCAAGTGCATTTATATGTTCTGAACAATGAGAATGAGGTTGAGCCGTATGTTGAAATGTACAAGGATGTTCTCCGAGGTTTAAATCCGAATAGAAATGAGAATTGGATATTACGAGAGCACAATCGAAGTTTCATATCTTGGTTTAAGGATCATATTTATTCAAAGTATTATTTAGATCCCGCTTCAATAACAGAAAGGTTGAGATGTTTAGCATATGGTCCAAGTTTGGTTGTGTTTTCTTATAGCGCATACGCAATTAATGGATACACATTTTATACCAAAGAATAAGATGATAAAAGTACTATGCAAAATAGTGGTGTCACCGTGGTAGCTGAAGCAATGCACATTTCAAGTGTGAAAGATTTAAACCCCAAATTTGCAAATCTGTCATATTTTGGGGTTATTGAGCGTATTTGGGTGTTTGATTATGAGAAGTTTCAGATTCCTATATTTCGTTGCAAGTGCGTTGAAAATAATAATGGCGTACGAATGGATAAGTCAGGATTTTTGCAAGTGGATCTTAATAGGGTGGGGTACAAAGATGAGCCTTTTATTCTAGCTTTTCAAGCTAAACAAGTGTTCTATGTCACTGATCCGACAAGTACAAAATGGTCTATAGTGCTTTTATCTAACAAAGTAATTGAAGAAAACATTGGAGATCAAGGTGATATTGATGTTGATATTGAATCATTTACTAGAAATGATCAAGATGAAAATATTATAGCTAATGAATCATATACAAGAAATGATCATAATGAGGGTATTGGGATCAATCCAACCGTCCGTGTTGTTAAGAGACGGGTAGAACATATTCCAACCAAGAAAAGAAAGAGACGTTAGTGAAAAAGGTACTAGTTATAAAATTATAGCTTATATCATTCAATAATATTAATTAGTTGTCATGTTATATATAGCTTATATCATTCAATGGATTATGGATTATGGATTTTTATATTTGTCATTTAATTTTTATTTTTTTCTTTCTTACAGGTGAAATGGCTAGTGACCATGACGACACACACGAGACACATGATGAAAATGAAGCTCAGAAGGTATATTAATTTTCACAATGTTGCTTATTAGTGATGTTACTTGATAACATAAAATAACTATATATTAATTCTTATTTGTTTGTCTATGTGTAGTGCCCTCGTCAGCGTAATGGCATAGACTGCGGGTATTTCGTTTTGAGGTTTATGAGAGAAATCCTTCAAATGGATCGATTAGAGATTCCTATTACGGTATGCATGGATTTATAACTTAAGATTTATTTTAATATTTATCAGATATGTCATATAATTTATTATTTTTAACTAAATCATGCATATTTTGTTTTGTTATGTAGTACTTTGATGAATACGCGTGTTCTCATTACACGAAGGATAAATTGTAAGAAATTAAGGAGGAATTGTGCGAATACCTTATTGGAAAAAAAGTCATATAAGGTATAGGATAATGGGATTATGTGAATGTATAGTTTTGTGAATGGTTTATTTTATGGGATTGTATAGTTTTGTGAATGGTTTATGTTATTTATGTGATTTTGGAATGTAATTGTATAGTTTTGTGAATGGTTAATTTAAATGACTTGAATTATAATGGAAATGGTTTATGTGGTTTATGTGATTTATGGGATTAGTGGAAATGGTTAATGAACCATACTAGAAATTGTTAATGGAAATGTGAAATATACAGGTTTATTGAAATGACTTGAATTATACAGGTTTCTGCATAAAAAAATGGTTAAAATGAGATTTTAATAAAAAAATCATTAAAATTATACGTATAGAAAAGACAGCGCTTTCTAGAAAAAGCGTTGTCTATAGTTCACAACAGAAACCGCTTTTCCTAAAAAGCGCCCTCTAAAGGTATAGAAAAATTCATAACTAAAATTATAGGCATACATTAAACAGCGCTTTTAAAAGCGCTGTCTAAAGGGGGCCTTTAGAAAGCGCTTTTCCTAAAAAGCGCCCTCTAAAGGTATAGAAAAAATTACATTAGACAGCTCTTTTTAAAGCGCTGTCTAAAGGGGGCCTTTAGACAGCGCTTTTTCTTGAAAAAGCGCCCTCTAAAGGTATAGAAAAATTGATAATTAAAAATATAGGCATACTTTAGACAACACTTAAAAAAGCGCTGTCTAAAGGGGGCCTTTAGACAGCGCTTTTTCGTAAATAAAAAACGTTGTCTTTACCTACGCCAGCGCTGGCTTAGGCAGCGCTTTTAAGCGCTGTCTAAGGCCTAAAAAAGCGCTGTCTAAAGTCTTGTTTGGCGTAGTGTTTCTTCAAAAGACCTGAAAGCACATCAACACATAAAAAAAAAGATAGTACGAAAGAGGGTCCCCTTGACCGAGGCCCCTCTCCAGAGCAATACACCTGCTAGGTTGACCATTTATGAGGACTTTATAAGAAATAGAAGAGATGCATCTCTTTATAAGATTAACCAAATGAGTTGGAAAACCCATCGAAGAGAGCACAACAATGATAAAAGGCCACGTCATTCGGTCATAGTCTTTTTGCATATCGAGCTTAAGAGCCATAGTGTCACGCTTCCTTTTCTTAGTTTTCAACCAGTAGAAACACTCCATAGCCACCAACGTATTATCCGTAATTAAATGAACTTGCACAAAAGCACTTTACTATTCATCAATAATCTCAGGGAGGATGTGTTTATTTCTATTTGTAATAGTCTTCGTAACAATTTTCATCACCATATTGTAAAGACTTATGGGTCTGAAATCTTTTGGTTTTGAAGGGTTTTTCCATTTTGCGATCAATGCAATATGCATAATGTTTATCATTCTCGGGTCCTATTGTGGTTTAGAATATCGAGCACCAACTTGGTAACCTTCGAGCTAACTATGTGCCAGTATTTCTGAAAGAACAGAGCAGGGAGACCGTCAGGTCTCGAAGCTTTTAGGGGATTCATTAGTAATATTGCATCCTTCACTTTCTGAGAAGTAAACCTTTCCTCACACCAGATTAGATGGTTAGGCTTCAACTTGCCTTGCACCACCGAACAGACTTTGGGTATATTGATAGGATCCGAGGAAGAAAATGATGCAGCGAAGTAATTAAATAACAGCCTCTCGCAATGTTCTTCTCCTATCCACCAGTAACCATTCTCATCATTTAGCTTCTTAATAGTATTTGTTTTTCTTCTTTGCTCGGCTTTCTTGTGGAAAAACTTTGTATTCTTTTCTCCATGCTGGAGTCAGACTGCTGTACTTTTTTGCCTCCAAATGACTTCCTCAACTTGTAGAAGGTTGTTCCTCTGATTCTTTAAGGCCTTAAAGCTCTTGATAGATTCCTCACTCAAGTCCCATATGCCCTCTTCTTTCAAAAGATTCTCAATTCTCCTAAGCTCCTGGTTAACTGACCCAACTCTGTTCTCCTTGAAATGGTCTTCAATACTTTGCATTACTGCAAACTTATGCAAGCTCTACATAGAATGGTTGTTCCATAGTTGGTTCACAATGCTTTCACATTTAGGATCTCTGCTTCATGCTTCTTCAAATTTTAAAATGTGCACTCTTTTTTTCTCCTTGCCCCCCAACTCAGCCTCCAACTCAATTCTTATCACTGCATGATCTGATCCGTACCGAGGCAGGTGACTCACCTACATCAACAATCTTATGACACTTTTTAAGTTGACTGATTTATGGGTCATGTTCTTCTTGAATCCAATCAAAATTCTCTTTAGTTAATATATATTACAAATAAAAAAAATCAAAATAATTTTATTTATACCTGAATTTCATGGACATAAAGGGTACATATTTGTGTGATCTCTCCCTTTTTATTTTTGATAACCATGACCTTTTTTAACTCCAATTTAATAAAACATTCTTAATTCTCTTACCAACAAATCATATTGACTTCTACCCATCATTATTACCA
Organism: Lathyrus tuberosus; assembly: GCA_022829125.1. NCBI lineage: Eukaryota > Viridiplantae > Streptophyta > Magnoliopsida > Fabales > Fabaceae > Lathyrus > Lathyrus tuberosus. The sequence goes on along the minus strand of JALAZF010000115.1, from coordinate 2,193,803 downwards.
ACCAGATATTTTATTAAAATAATAATTTTATTCTTCTCTAATTGAAAATAGATCAATCATAAGCAGTACTAACATAGCTCTTAACAACATTTTCTAACAAAATTTTCAGCATTGTGGTGTTTGTAGGACCAACACACCTAGGTGTTTTAAACTGATTCACAGGTACACCTCTTTCAACTTGGCTTTCAAGAATCTTTTGAAATGTTCCCTTTTCAACAACTCGGAGTTCAAGAGCACTAATACCTTTGCATTCTCTATAAAACATATAAGCTGGATCAATAAAAGACTTGTCCAAACACTTGCAACACTCACGTAGCACTTCATCACTTGTTTCACCACTAATTTCCCAGAAGATAACATAATGTCCTGGTTCTGTGGACAAATCAATGTAGCTAGTGTAGTCAATCACCTCTATTTTCTCCTCAAATAAAAACTTGGATGCATTTTCTACTGATAATTGTAAATCAATTTCGCTATGCTTGTCAGTGGAAATCGTAAGCAAAAGACCACTCCTGCGCATATACTTGATTTCTGGAGTTGAGTTATGGAATCCCATAACTTTTACTACATCTCCTAGCCTATACCTATATAAACCTGCAGGATTGGTTAACACAATCTCATACTCCTCACCAATCTTGACATCAGTTAAACCAACTGCTTCAAGCTTTACTTGAGTTCCATCAAGTTGCGCGATTGGGATGAATTCAAAGTATGCAATTTGAGGAAGAACTGCATAAGTAGCAAATTCAGGAGCGACTTTAGGATTCACGTTTGAAGCAATCCAGCCTTCAGAAGAACCGTACTCAGAAGTCACCAAAGGAACTTCTCCAGCATAGTGTCTTAATTTTTTCAAATAAGGCTCCATTGCACCTGTCATAATTCCTTGAATATACTTAACATTAGGAAAAATCTCTGGTATCAATCCATACCAGTTGCTTAATCCTGTACATTTCTTGTGGATCAAGTTAGCTAATTCGGGATTTGGTTTCAGCAATTTGGACATAGCATCTCTAATGGATCGAACGGTGATTCTGTTGCTAAGAACACCTTCTTTGATATCATTAACAAGTTCTTTCCAATCTTTTTCAAAGGTTCTGAAAGCATAGGTAATGCTGTGTGCAAATGTTGATGAAATCAATTGAACTTCTTCTCTGAAAAGTAGTCCACATAAGAAGTGGCAATAGAGTGATTGCTGAAAATCAGGACTGAAGATTACATCATCTGGACTACAGCTTGGAGATTTAAATGCTTGCATTGCACTCTTGTATCCTGGATTCCCATAGACATTTGATGTGGCTGCTCCTAGTATCAGACCCCCTTTCTTCGGCGGTGCATCGCTGCCGTAGATAAAGTTTAAAACCTTTCCATCTTGAATAGGAAAATCTCTATAACATGAAATTTTGTTAGGTTATACGACATGAAATCGAATTATTAATAATGAATAATACCTGTTTCTAAAGGCAAAAGAGGTTTGATATATCTGCACTGTTGTTTTAAACAATTCATCGTTCCATGGAATAAATTTTCTATTCCCTTGACTAGTTCCAGAACTGCAAAAACATAACAATTTTTCAGATTATAAAGCTTCTAACATTTTCAAATTCAAATGAGAAGATTAAAAAATTATGAAATGTGTATCATACCTTATAGACACAGCTGTGATTGGTTTTCCAGTGAGAATAGGAGAAACATCACCATCAACCATTCTTAGGATATAAGGCTCCAAATCTTTGTAAGTGACCAACGGAACACAAGCCTTGAAACTTTCAGGATCAGTTCTTCCATTCAGTCCTAAATTCTGCAAATATTCAGTTGATGCATTTTCCTCCAAAATCTTTCTCAGTGTTTCATTTTGAACATTCTCAGCATCTTTTGTTATTCTCTCAAATTCTTCAATCACATTTTCAAAGTCAAGTTTTCCTGTTTCTTCCCTCATCTTCTCACTCCTTCACCTATCATGTACAAAAACCAAACAGGAGAAAAGTGATAAATAAATAAAAAACAGAACTGGTTAGAGATGAAGCAAATGAGACAAAAATAAAATTTCCACAAGATAAAAACAGTAATCTCAGCCAAACCTTTAGAGTAAATCGGGACAGATGATGAGTGTGTGTTTGTTATGAGAAAGAGAGGGAGAGAGGAACTCACGGAAGATTCATCTCAATGTAACAATGTCCAATAGTATTTATAGGCAACTTTAAAATCACTTTACATATTCATGTTAGTTAAAATATATATTTTTAATTTTATATTATTATTTGTGACTTGATGGTTATCTTTTTTTTTTTTAACTATATTTTCTTTGATCTTTTTTATAATAAATATTTCACTTTTTTAGATTTTTTAAATAATTAATATATCTAAATCTGGATTATAGACCAAATACATTAATTATTTAATAAATTTAAAAAAATAAAATTTTTCTTATAAAAAAGATTGGAGGTAGTATTCTGTTAGTTTATTAGTACTGTAACACAATTCAAATTAAAGTTTATTAAGTTTTTAATTAGTATATTATAAGCTTATATATAAAAATTGTTAAGACACTTAGTAACTTTTTACCGTCAAAATAAAAGATAATTTTATAATTTTAATATATATATATATATATATAATTAATAAAATGTTATTTTTTCACAATTATTCCACTAACTAACCATTTTAAAGAAATATTCATTAAACTTTCCACTAACTCACATTTCATAACTTAATTAATTAAATAAATAAAAATGATTAATTATTTATTTACAATAATTAATGAATTAAAAATAGCTAAAAAATGAGACATATTGTTTTTTTTCTCATCTTATCTTATACATATAATTTGTTAAATCACTTAATATATCTTATATAGAAAAGTTGTTATTAAATATGAGATTTTTAAAACTCTATATCCTTGATTTTTTATTGTGACTGGAAATGAATAATAATTTACTTTTGTGTTAAGAATAAATTATTAATTCATTTATTAATTAATCAATTTTTTAAATTAAAATAATAATTTCATTCCATATCCAACTCACCACTCATAGGGATGGGAATAGGTCAGGCCAACTAACAGGGGCCTACGGCCTAGCCTACATAGGCTCAGGCCAGACCAGGCTTTTTCTTAAATAGAAAAGGCCTAGGCTTTTTTATAAGCCTATTTAGCTAAAGAGATTTGGCCACAGGCCGTAAGAAAAGCCTTTTAAGCCTATCAGGCTAGCCTATTTAAGAAAAAATCAATAAATTTATTATTATTATATTCTATTTTGTACTTTGAATTAAAATACGAAAATAAAACTTAGATATCTTGAAGAACTTATGAAAATAAGTTGAAAAAATATTATAAACAATGTCATAAGTTGTTGTAATAAGTTTTTCTCATAAGTTATCTTCAACAAATAGTATCACCAAACTTATGTTAATAAGAAAACTTGAACGAGACAATGAAAACAAATATTTAATCTCATTGATCTTTTAACTTGTTAGTCTATTTAACATTAGTTGAATTTCTTATTTACAGATGTTCAAATGAAGTAGGCTTTTAAATAAGCTAGTAGGCTAATCAGGTCTTCAAAAAGGTCAGGCTTAGGCCTAAAAATAAGCCTATGATAGGCTACAGGACAGACTTAGGCTTTGAATTTTTTAGCAAGCCAGGCTCAGGCTTGGCAAAGCCTAGCTCGGCCCAGCCTAACTTAGACTTTGAATTTTTTAGTGGTCCACTCATCTCATTGTGTAATAAAATAATAATTTAATTATTAATTAATTTTACATCGCTTAGTTAATTAATTAATTAATTAAAAAATCACTCACTCATAATTTGATGTTCATGTTATTTCAAATTATATTTTCACAATGGAGCATTACAACTTTTACTTGGTAAAAACATTTCTCCTTTTATTTTCTCTTTTATTTATTTATTTTATACCTAATTTTACTATTGTCTTACTTTTGTTTTATAATTTTTATTTTCTTTTATTTTTAATATTATAGTTAATTTTTAATCCTTTTTATAGTTATTGATTTTAACATCACAAAAATTATATTTTTCAAGATATATGAATGGTTATTATAGTGTCACTGCAATAAAAACTGTTTGTATACACATGATATTCACGTCACAACGTGAAAAATCACGTCACAATACGTTTTTAGCGACATAAATTTTTACGCGGCAGGAGCACGTGTGGCAACTCTGTTGCATCGTGAAAATCATGTCGAAACTTTGCCACGTGAAAATCACGTCGCAACAGTTTGACACGTGATATTCATGACAACATTCTGCTCAGATTTCCCACCTTTACTAGTTGTAATTCAGTAAAAGCAGAGATGGCAGAATAGATTACAATTGTTAAATATAATTCATAGTGTGTCAAAGTCGAATATCATTCATAGTGTCGAAGGTATTTCGACAGATTTATGTTAGATGTGATTCAGATTTGTTTTTATTAGATTTGATATGATTTAGATTAGATTTGATATTTTGGGCTTTTAGAGTTTTGGGCCTTTGTAAATCTAAATCTATAAATAGGGAGTTTCCCTTGTACATTGTAACACATTGAGAACAGTATTCACAGTTGCAGTTGCAAGTGAAAGTTCAATAAAACAGAAATCCCACAGTTCGTGGGTAACAACACTTCTCCAAATACTTCTCTTCTCTCTCGTTTTCTTTTCTTGCTGTTCTTGTTCTTCATTTGTTCTTCATTGTCATTGCATATTGTGTGGGTTGGTGATCAATCTTGAGATCAAGATTGAAGCGAAATCATCATAGGGTGTGGTGAATTTCCAACATCTGGTATCTAAAGCTCCGGTTGCGATTCAAGGAGGAAAATCATGATGGCTATGAATCATTCAAATGGGCACTTTCCGGCGACCCTACCAATTCTCAAGAAAGATAATTATGAGAATTGGTGCAAGCAGATCAAGGTCGTTTTCTGTTATCAAGATCTGTGGGATCTTGTGAAGGAAGGAGTAACACCGCTTGGGGAAAACGCGACGGATCAAGAAAAGGCTGCACTCAAAGATTTGAAGAAGAAAGATTATAAAGCGCTGTTTATAATCCATCAATGTGTTGATCTAGATAACTTTGAAAAAGTTAGCGATGCAGAATCAGCAAAGGAAGCATGAGAGATTCTTGAAAAGTCATTTGGAGGCGCAGAAAAGGTGAAAAAGGTGAGGTTACAAACTCACAAGAGAACCTATGAGTTGCTTCATATGGAAGACAACGAAAGTATTACAAATTTCTTCACCAGAGTTACAAAACTGGTGAATCAAATTAAAGTATGTGGAGAAACGCTGACGATGAAAGCAGAAATCTCAAAGATCTTGAGGTCATTGGCTCCAAAATTCGACCATGTGGTAGTAGCCATAGAAGAGTCGAAAGACTTGTCAGTATTGACGAAGGAAGAGCTTCAAGGGACGCTTGAGTCTCATGAACAAAGGATGGCTGAGAGAGCTGCAGGAAAGTCGAAGAGTGATATGGCTTTGCAGGCGCAGTCAGAAAAGGAAAGGAAAGGCAAAGGAAACGTGAATGGCAACAAAGATAGAGGAGGCAGTAATTCGACTCAGAAGAAACCTTGGAACCAAGGCAACCAAAGAGGTGGTGTTGCAGGTAGAGGAAGAGGTGGTGGTCGAAAGCCAGACAAAAGTCACATTCAATGTTTCAATTGTCAGAAGTATGGCCATTATGTTAGTAACTGTCCAGAAAAGAAGAAAAATCAAGAAACTGATGCAAATCTGGCGAAGCATGAAGAAGAAGAGACGTTGTTGATGGTCACAACGAAAGATGAAGAGAGATTCCAAGATCAGGGGTACTTGGACTCAGGATGCTCATCACACATGACTGGAAGGAAAGATTGGTTTGTCAACATGAAGCCCTCGTCGAAGAACACAGTGAAGTTTGCAAATGACAACACTCTAGCAGCTGAAGGTGTTGGTGATGTTCTGATTATGAGAAAAGATGGCAAAAGGTCAACAATTTCCAATGTGTTGTACATACCAGGCATGATGAGTAATTTGCTCAGTATAGGGCAGCTTGTTGAAAAGAACTACAAGGTAGTTGTCGAAGACAAGATGATGAGAGTTCTCGACGCAGGTGGTAGGTTGATCTTGAAGGCTCCAATGTCTCAGAATAGGACCTTCAAGATTGAACAAAATGTGACAGAGCACAAGTGTCTAGCAACAACAGCCAGCAGAGATGAGTGGTTATGGCACTTTCGACTAGGCCATCTCAACTTCAATGATATCAGGGAGCTGAAGAGAAGAAATATGGTTTCAGGATTACCAGAAATCGACATTCCAAGTGAAGTCTGTGAAGAGTGTGTTCAGTCGAAACAACACAAGAATAGCTTCAGCAAGGATGCAGGAAGGAAGTCGAAGGCAATACTTGAAGTCATATACTCTGATGTATGTGGTCCAATCCAGGTGGATTCGATTGGTGGCAATAGATATTTTGTCACGTTTATAGATGATTTCAGTCGAAAGTTATGGACCTACCTCATCAAGAAGAAAAGTGATGTGTTTGAGGTATTTGTCAGATTCAAATCCATGGTCGAAAGACAGAGGGGTCGAAGGTTGAAAACTCTGAGAACTGATGGTGGTGGAGAATATGTGTCGAAAGAGTTTGATGCATTGTGTAGAAAAGAAGGGATTGTGCATGAGGTGGTGCCACCCTACACTCCACAGCAGAATGGGATTGCAGAACGCAAGAACAGAACCATCATGAACATGGTAAGAAGTATGTTGAATGGAAAGCATCTACCCAAAGAATTATGGGGATAAGCAGTTTCGACAGCAACATATCTTTTGAACAGATGTCCGACGAAGAAGCTTGAAGGAGTCACACCAGAAGAATGTTGGTCTGGTGACAAGCCTAGTCTCAGTCACTTGAAAGTGTTTGGATCTATAGCACATAAACATGTGCCAGATCAGTTGAGAAGGAAGCTTGATGACAAGTCGAATTAGATGATCTTGATAGGATATCATTCGACTGGAGGTTACAAGTTGTTCGACCCAGTGAATAAGCAGGTATTGATCAGTAGAGACGTGATCATAGATGAGCTTAAAGAATGGGATTGGAAAGAGAAAGCCAAGAAGGATTCAGTGAGAATCTCTTGTGAAGAACCAGTCACTGAAGTTGAAAGAGAAGTTCGACAGGAACCAGTTGCAGATGAAGTAGGTTCAAGTAGACCTCGACGAACAAGACACATGCCTGCAAGGTTGCAAGAATGTGTAATTACATCAGATGATGTGGTCGATGAAGAAGGTGAGCTGGTACATTATACTTTCTACGCAGATGTCGAACCAGTCAATGCAGCTGAGGCATTTAAAGATTCGAAGTGGGTGAAAGCGATGAATGAAGAGTTAGAATCCATCGAAGTCAACAACACCTGGTCACTTGTCGAATTGCCTCAAGGCAAGAAGGCAATTGATGTGAAATGGGTTTACAAGGTAAAGGTGAATCCTAGAGGAGAAGTAACTCGACACAAGGCAAGACTTGTGGCGAAAGGATTTCTTCAGAAGGAAGGAATCGAATTCGATGAAGTGTTCGCACCTGTTGCTAGAATCGAAACAATCAGGTTGGTTGTTGGTCTAGCAAATATGAATAATTGGCACACATGTCAGATGGACGTGAAGTGTGCATTCCTTAATGGCCCCTTAGACGAAGAAGTTTATGTCTCACAACCAGCTGGGTATGTGAAACGAGGCGAAGAAGGAAAGGTGTACAGGCTGCATAAAGCCCTGTATGGACTTAAGCAAGCTCCAAGAGCTTGGAATAAGAAAATCGACAACTTCTTAAGGGAGAAGGAATTTGTGAAGTGTACAACTGAGCATGGAGTATATGTAAGAAGAAGCAATGGCGAATTGCTTATATTATGTCTCTATGTCGATGATTTGTTGATAGCAGAAAGTTACAAGAAGGAGATCGAAGATTTCAAACATAACCTAAGTGAGGAGTTTGAAATGTCAGACTTGGGAAATCTCTCATATTTCCTTGGCATCGAATTCTACAAGACTAGTAGAGGTTTGAGATGCACCAACGAAGATATGCAGGCGAAATACTCAAGAGATTTGAGATGCAAGATTGCAACTCAACTTCGACTCCAGCTGAGACCAGACTGCAACTGTCGAAGGATCCAGACGAAGATGATGTCGACCTAACCCAATATAGAAGACTTATTGGGTCACTTAAATACCTTTGTCACACAAGGCTAGACTTAGCATATACAGTGTTGGTATGGTAAGTAGATTCATGCAGAAGCCAAAGGTATCACACCTAACAGCGACGAAGAGGATACTGAGGTATCTGAAAGGGACTCTCGACTATGGCATTTTATTTCCTGCAGCTGATGAAGGGAAAGAGTGCAAGTTAGTAGGATACACAGACTCTAGCTGGTGTAGTGATGCAGAAGATAGAAAATCCACAGCTGGATATGTGTTTATGTTAGGTGGTGCACCAGTTGCTTGGAGTTCGAGAAAGGAGCCAGTAGTGGCATTGTCATCATGCGAAGCAGAATATATAGTTGCTTCTCTTTGTGCATGTCAAGCAACCTGGATGGTGAACTTGGTCGAAGAGATTACAGGGAAGAATCATGGAGAAATTACCATGAAGATCGACAGCATGTCAGCTATCAATTTGGCGAAGAATCCAATAGCTCACGGTCGAAGCAAGCACATCGAAATGAGGTTCCATTATCTTCGAGAGTAGGTAGCATAAGGGAAGATGAAGTTGGAACACTGCAGAACTGAGAATCAGATTGCAGATATCATGACGAAGGGAGTGCAGGTCGAAGCCTTCAAAAAGCTAAGGACTATGATGAATGTAGATAGTTTAGACACAATGAATTAGGTGGTGTGTTAAATATAATTCATAGTGTGTCGAAGTCGAATATCATTCATAGTGTCGAAGGTATTTCGACAGATTTATGTTAGATGTGATTCAGATTTTTTTTATTAGATTTGATATGATTTAGATTAGATTTGATATTTTGGGCTTTTAGAGTTTTGGGCCTTTGTAAATCTAAATCTATAAATAGGGAGTTTCCCTTGTACATTGTAACACATTGAGAACAGTATTCACAGTTGCAGTTGCAAGTGAAAGTTCAATAAAACAGAAATCCCACAGTTTGTGGGTAACAACACTTCTCCAAATACTTCTCTTCTCTCTCGTTTTCTTTTCTTGCTGTTCTTGTTCTTCATTGTCATTGCATATTGTGTGGGTTGGTGATCAATCTTGAGATCAAGATTGAAGCGAAATCATCATAGGGTGTGGTGAATTTCCAACAACAATGAGTTGCGACGTAATTTTCACATCGCAAAGTTGTGAAGTGACAATCACGTCACAAAGAAGTTGCGACGTAATTTTCGCGTGGCAAATTTGTGAAGTGAAAATCACGTCACAAAATAGTTTTTTAAAAAAACTAAAAAACTATAATTAATGTTGTACATTTTATAATATATATATATATATATATATACACTAAAATTAATAATAAATTTTTTAAATAAAAATAAATAAATACAAAATTAATAATATTTTTTTTAAAATTAAATAAATATAAAATTAATAATAAATTTTTTAAATAATAATTTTATAATATACTAAAATGAATAATTAATATCTTACAAAAATTAAAATTTAAAAGTAAAATAAAATAAATCCTATGGATTGGGAAACTCGTCAATATTAAGATCATTGTCATCCTCGTCATTCGTCGGTTCTTGACCACCAACTCCTTCATTTCCACCAAACGTTTGATTATCGCTCCTTTGTGATTGCATAAGTTGTCGCATCATCTCCTCCATATCAGCTTGCCTCTTCGTCATTGCCTCTATTTGATGTTGTTGCTCCTCCATTTGGACCCTTACCCCTGCCTCACGTTGCGTTGTCTCACGTCTCACCTCAGTTAGCGTCAGTTGTCTTACTGTTTCTAGCATTTCGAGTGTCAATTGTGGTGGATGTGACGTTCCTTCCCCATGTCTACCTCTTTGAAATAAAGTTTTATCCCCTTTTCTCAAGTTGTCAGCCAGATTTCCAGCACCAAAAAAACACTCATTAAGTCCCTTTTCGCCATTTACTAAACCCCAAATATAAAAACTCACACGTGGATTAAGCGGTTCGGAACCTCTCGGAGTATATTGAGGAATTTCAATTAAAAATTGTGTGAGCAATGTCTGATAATCCTCATACACATACAATCAAAAAATTAAGTTAAATATAGTTTAAACAACTTAAATTAAACTAAATTAAATTAAATTAAATAATAAATAAAATATAGCCACGTGATTTTCATGCCACAATATCTCAGTTGCCATGTGAAAATCACGCAACAAAGTTGTTGTTCTGGACTGGGCAAGCGCTGTGCCCCCACAGGGGCAAGACCCAACCCAATCCAGCCATTGGACAGGCCCAATAGCCAGAAACTAGACATTGGGCAGAAACTAGCCGTTGGGCAGAAACTAGTCGTTGGACACGTACCCCCCACACGCAAAGTAGTTCACGCGACCAACTGGCTCCCCGGATATCACAGAAACGGTTAGTCCCAGTCAAAAGGCCACGCGCCTTGCCCTCTATTTGGCAATCCCTCATTGGTAGACCAGGCGCTTTGCTCGCCAGAAATCCACCTATAAATACCCCCTCGCTTGAGAGGGGCAGGTATCAAATATCCAATACTTGACATCTCTTACTTGTTTTCTCTCTTTGACCAAACACTTACTTTGGCATCGGAGTACCTTGCAGGTACCTCCACCCCTTTTTCCTCTCCTACGAGCATCATCTGTCCTACGTGAAGGCCACGACGATCTAGTCTGATCAGCACCGATCAGTGGCGCCGTCTGTGGGAAACTAGCTTCCCCGTCTTTTGATTTAAAATCCTCTCTTTTTCACTTCAAAGACCAAAGCTTCATCTTCTAAAGATCATCATAGCCTCCACCAAGAATGATGCCCGCCAAGACTCTGCTGCTGCCGTCGTGACTGACAACGCCGACCACATCTTCGGCGGACACCAGCTTCAAGAAACCGACCTCCAGGATGGAAAGACTGTGTCCCCGACTCCCGAGGAAGTGAAACCTAGGGCACCAGCTGTCGAACGAGTTTTTGAGCCCATTCCTGTCCCGCAGAACGTTGATTCAAGCACAGTTGTCCTCATCGCCTCTCTCAACATATCAAACCTTTTGATCTTCCAGCAAGGAGAGAAAATTAACACTCTTGAGCATGTCCTCCAAGAGCGGCTTGCTTCCGAGAAACAACTCAGACCGTCTCCACGTCCTCGATCTCCCCCTCAGAAACAGAGACGCAATAAGTCCAGAAGTCCCTCCCCGGAGAGAAGCCGATCAAGATCGGAGGAGCCTACGTCCGATCTCGCCCGAAGGCACCGCAGATCTCCTCCGCGGAAGTCAAGACGCTCCCCGACATCCAAAAAGCCCCGTCAGCCAGATAGGCATGAGCGCCGCCATATGCACAGGCATTCGCCGCGACGCAGAAGAAGCCGTGGTTGTAGCCATTCTTTCTCTCGCTCTCCAAGCTCAAGCAGCGACGACGATGTCCACGGCCCCCTTTAACAGGAGATCATGGACACAAGAATTCCTCACGGGTTAGAGAAGCCCCCTACTCTAGCGACCTACGACGGGACCACCAATCCCGGCGAACACATTGAGAACATAGAAGCCATCCTCCAATACCACAACGTGACCGGGGCCATAAAATGCAGATTATTCCCGATCACGCTGAAGAATGGGGCAATGCTTGGTTCAAGCGACTTTCTCGAGGGTCGATCACATCATGGAGAAACCTAATGACTCAGTTTTCCTGACACTTTACAGCTTCCTGACGATATCCCAAGTCAGAAGCCACCTTGGAAGCTATTAATCAAGGGAATGATGAATCCTTGGGGGCGTACATCGAACGGTTCAACAAAGAAGCCGTGGAGGACCATACAACGGACCATATGAAGAAGTATCTTCTCGAAAAAGGCCTGAAACCAAAGAGTGGGTTTCACAAAGCCGTCGGAATCGAGACTCCTCGAACGTTGAGAGAACTCCTCCGGAAAGCTGAAGCGTACATACAATACGAGGAGAAGGAGGCTTCCTATCACGCCCGGGACACGAGAGATCGGGACAACACCCGGGCACCAAAAAAAGAAGAACAGGAGACATCCCGGCAAGGAAAAGAAAGGCGACGAGATTATCGTCCTCGAGAAGGTAAAGGGACTACTGGCCGTTTCACGGAATATACCCTGCTTACGGTTCCCCGTGAACACATTCTCTCCGAATGCGTCAATACAGAATTCAAGCAGGGGGCGTCAAGTTCCCCAAACCAACAACGTCCAAAGGTAACGTCGACAAGAGCAAGTATTATCTCTTCCACCGCATCCACGGCCACACAACCGAGGACTGCGTGCACCTTAAAGACACAATAAAAATCCTCATCAAGGAGGGTCACTTGAAACAATACGTGAAGAAAGGTGAGTCTTCCCGACGAGAGGCATCAAATTCAAAGAAGGAGATGGAATCGTCTCAATCCAGTCCTCCCCAGCAGGTCGCCATGTCCATTACGCGACCAGAGGACTTCGTCATTCCTGATTACCTCGAAGAGCCTTCCAGGATATCCGCCCACAGCACTTGGGAAGCTTTCCCTGCAGCCATGGTTATCTCATGCGAGGGGTACAATGAGCTGACAGTAGGATCTGTCAAAAGGAAGTTCGACCAGCTTATAGATTGCAGTCCTGACCAGTTTTCTACGCTCAAGAAAATCAAGGGACGCTCCCAACCGATCACGTTCTATCGTGAGGAGCTGCCCCGGGGTTCTCCGAATTCTCACATTCCTCTACTCATCAGGGCCAGACTAGCAAACACTGACGTCTGAAGGATCCTAGTCGACCAGGGCAGTTCGGTGGACATTATGTACACAGGCCTATTCCGCGCCCTAAAGCTGGACCAGAAGAATCTCTCGCCGTATGTGGGATCCGATCTGCAGGGGTTCAACGGAGCCACGACCAGACCTTGGGGATACGTGGAGCTTCCGGTCACATTCGGGGAGGAGGAAGCGTCCATGTCGATCAAGACACAGTTTCTGGTGATCGACTGCCCGTCGCTGTATCAATGTATTTTGGGCAAGCCAACACTCGCAGAACTAATCATTGTTCATTCAACCGTCCACCTCAAGCTAAAGTATTATACTGAGAAAGGTCACGTCGCAACTTTACATGGGGACATAGAAGCTGCACGCAGATGCTTCGAGGCAGTGACCAGGGGACAGAACCAGATCAGAGCAGCACCAAAAGCAGCCAAACGACCAAGGGAGGAAGATCGTCCAACCGAAGATGACCAACCGGATAAGAAGCCTACACTTCTCGTGCACATCATCGACCTTGACAGCCGAATTTCAGAGGACTACAAGGAAGATAATGGTGAGGTCACGCCAACAGGGACGACCAGCTCCCCCACTTCAACTCTCATGCGGCTAGTCCCAGACGGGGAATTCAAAGTCGTCACCTTCTTCAATAACCCCAACAGAGGGGTGAAGATAGGCGCAGGATTGCCCGACGAAGTCAAGCTGCAATTGAAGAAATTCCTGGACGACAACGCTGGCCTGTTTTCCTGGAGCGCAACAGATATGCCCAGATTAGACCCGGAGACCGCGTGCCACCATTTAACCATTGATCCAGCTGCGAAGGAAGCAGTCTGATGAGAAGGTACAGGCTGCCGAAAAACTTGTACAAGACCTCTTAGAGGCGAAATTCATATCGGAGGCCAGGTATACAACCTGGCTGTCCAATATTGTACTCGTGAAAACACATAGTGGAAAATGGCGCATGTGCATTGACTACACCGATCTCAATCGGGCATGCCCGAAAGATGCTTACCCCTTACCGGGCATAGATAAACTTGTAGATAACTCCGCTGGTTTCAAACTCTTGTCCTTCATGGACGCCTATTCAGGATACAATCAAATCCCTATGGCCGAAGAGGACAAGAGGTATACCGCATTCATGACCTCCTCGGGGAACTATTACTACAACGTAATGCCCTTCGGTCTAAAAAACGTTGAGGCCACGTACCAGCGCATGATGAACAAAGTCTTCCGATCACAGATCGGGGACATGCTCGAAGTATACATGGACGACATGATCGTGAAGTCCCAAGAGGAATCCGATCACACAAATCACCTGCAAAAGGTCTTCGACCAGGCCAGGAAATGTAAAATGCGCTTTAACCCAGAAAAGTGCACCTTCGGCGTGCGAGCAGGGAAGTTCCTCGGATTCTATCTCACCGAAAGGGGAATAGAAGCAAACCCAGATAAATGTCGAGCATTCGCGGAGTTCCCCACGCCCAGGTCAAAGAAGTTCATCCAATCCCTAAATGGGATGCTCGCCTCCCTTTCTCGATTCGTGGCCAAATCCGCTCAACACGCCCTTCCCTTCTTTAAACTGCTTAGGAAAGAGACCCGTTTCGAATGGACAGAAGAATGCGAGCAAGCCCTGGCCCACCTTAAGCGGGCTTTGTCCGAGCCACCTGTGATTTCCTGACCAGAATGCGAGGAAACCTTATACTTATACCTCTTTGTCGCCAGTGAAGCCATTAGCGCTGCCCTCGTCCGCGAAACAACAGACGGGCAGAAGCCCATCTATTTCACCAGCAAGGCTCTACAAGGGCCAGAAGTCAGGTACGCGCAGATAGAGAAAGTCGCCTTTGCTCTCATCACCGCCGTGAGGAGGCTTAGACACTACTTCCTGGCCCACACTGTAATTGTTCACACGGACCAACCCATTAGATAATTGCTATGCCGACCAGATATGGTGGACAGGATGCTTAAATGGTCCTTGGAGTTATCAGAATTCAACATTCAATACGAGGGTAGAAAGGCCCTCAAGGCACAAGCGCAGGCCGACTTCGTGGTAGAAATGACCCCGCTACCATCCCCATCATGTCAGGCACATAAATGGATTGTGTATGTAGATGGGGCATCCATCCCCTCAGGGAGCGGAGCAAGTATCATCCTCGAAAATGAGGAAGGAATATTGATAGAAGTATCGCTGGTCCTGTCCTTCCTTACGTCCAACAACCAAGCCGAATACGAAGCCTTCCTCGCAGGACTACGCCTGGCTAAGGACGTGGGCGCCAAGGAAATTAAAATCTACACCGATTCCCAGCTCGTAGCGTCACAAGTACGGGGAGAGTTTCAAGCAAAGAATGATCAACTAGCCGAATACCTGGCGCTAGTGAAGGAAAGAATCTCAAAGTTCGATGCATGGGAAGTCCAGTACATCCTCCGCAAACAAAACACGCGAGCAGACATCCTGTCCAAACTAGCCAGCACTGGCAGAAAAGGCGGAAATAAGTCCGTCATACAAGAAGTACTGGCACGGCCTAGTATTGAGAAACCATTCAAGCTGCTCGACGTCAACACCATCGGGGACACCCAGGGCTGGATGACTCCCACCATCGGGGACACCATCAACGCGCAACACTTAGGGGGAAGATCCCTAGCACGAAAAGCCTTGCGAGCGGGATATTACTGGTCAACCATGCAGCACGATGCCAAGGAACACGTCCAAAAGTGCGACCGATGACACCGACACGGGGACATGCACTTGGCACGCCCAAATGAGTTGAATACTTTATCCTCGCCATGGCCCTTCGCCTGGTGGGGAATGGACATACTCGGCCCCTTTACAATGGGGTCTTATCAAAACAAATTTCTAATCGTGGCCGTCGACTACTTTACGAAGTGGATCAAAGCCGAAACCCTCGCCAAGATCACAGCCTTCAACATACTTCGTTTCTACAAAAGAAATGTCATTGCACGGTTTGGGGTGCCCCATGCCCTCGTTACCGACAACAGAACCCAGTTCACGGACCAAAAGTTCCAAGACTTCGTCGCCAAATTAGGCACGAAGCAGCACTTTACTTCCGTCGAGCACCCCCAGACCAACGGGCAAGCAGAAGCGGCGAACAGAGTGATCCTGCGTGGTCTGAAGCGAAGGCTGGGTGAATCCAAGAGGAGATGGGTCGAGGAGCTACATAGCGTGCTCTAGGCTTACAGGACAACACCGCAGTCCACCACTAGGGAAACCCCCTTCCGACTATCCTACAGAACCGAGGCGGTAATACCGGTAGAAATTAGAGAGCCCTCCAGACGAACAGAAGCTCCCATCGACGAGGAGTTGAATGACGAAGCCTTAAGAGAAGAGCTCGATCTGGTCGAAGAAATACGGCCAGGAGCATCTCTCTGCGAGGCTTCGTTGAAACAACAAATAGCCCTGCGCCACGACGCTAAGGTCATAAAGTGCGACTTCCCCGTTGGTAGCCTGGTCCTGCGTAGAAACCAGAAAGATTCGCGTGAGGGGAAGCTGGCCGCAAATTGGGAAGGCTCCTACAGGGTCAAGTCCAAAACAGGCACCGGAGCCTACTACTTAGAAACTCTGAACGAAGAACCATTTGCTCGACCATGGAATGCTGAAAAGCTCAAACAATACTACAGTTAAGCCCAACCACAAAGTCGGACTAACTGCTGGCGAGATCTCCGCATCCGAGGAGACGACACGGCCACAGAACCATGCCTTGGTGAAGCATGACCTTCTTTTACAACGCCGGCCAGTCTCTACTCATAGGACGAGGAGACCCTGCGCCCAACGGGGACTGTAACACCCCAGTTTTAATTATTTAATCGTCTGGTTTTATTTTTAATTGTTTGGCCTTGTTTAGGGGGTGTGTCCTTTAATAGCAATATGAAGTTTATTATTATTATTATTATTAGTATTATTTCATATTATTATTAGGGATATTATTATCATTACTATTATTATTTAGTAAAATAAAAGCTGATTTAATTAATTAGATAATGGGATAATAGAGAGTGATGAGGGCAGTTTAGTAATTAGAGATTAATTAGTGGAAATCGGTAAGGGATTAGCCATAATCAGAAATTTTGAGAGATAGAAGGGGAAAAGCTAAGAAGAGGAAGAACAAGGGCTAGGGCAAGTTTTCTTCTCAATTCCTTTGCATATTTCTGAACAAATTCGAGGTAAGGGGGAGAATTGTTTAATATTTGGTGAACTGAGCGTATAAGGGTAGTGGGGAGTCCTTAACCCCGTAAGAAATTATTTGATTATATGTTGTTGTATGATTGAGGTGTATACTTGTGAATCTGTGTTGAAATTCATGTTGTTGAACTGTCGAATCGTTGGTATATTGATGTTGTTGATGTTGTTTGATCTTGACTGTTGTAGACCCTAATTTTGGTACAGTTTAAGGAGAGGAAATTAACTCTAAGACCTGTAATTCTTGATTAGTAATAATAAGTACAAGAGAGAAAATGAACAATAGGACCTAAAATCAATGTAGAATCAATTTTAGGACTGGCTTGGAGTGAAAACTAGTGAAATTCGTAGCAGAACATAGTCTGGTGTGGAAAATGGTAAATTACGTAATGGATCTGGCCATACGCGTATGGGGGTGTTGTTACGCGTAAGGCTGGCAGGAGATGGAGTCATTACCCGTAAGGAGAGGCCACGAGGAGGAGTTGGCACGGCCCTCTGCCCATACGCGTAAGGGTACGCGTATGGTGGCAAGGCAATACGCGTATGGGAGTAGCCGTACGCGTAAGCAGATCTGGAAGTTGGATTTTGGAGGAAAAATGGGTCTCTGCCCATACGCGTATGAAGCTAGTCAGTACGCGTATGGTGAGGCGAGGCAGGACGCCTTACGCGTCTGGTACGCGCAGGAAGGGCGAGGGAGCTGGTCATTACGCGTATGACCTAGGTCAATACGCGTATGGACAGCGTGACTGTAGAAATTCCCCGTTTTGCGATTTCTTTCCCGTTTTCGCATCGAAATTGGTTTCTCTTGGATTGATAGGTTGGGGATAGATGCCAGATGTTGAGGGATGTAACAATGATCATGAAATTAATTAATTTAATAATTTTTGGAGGATTAATTAATAATTAAGTGGGTTAGGTGATGTGAAATAATCTTATGGTGTTGGATGATGATAGTGTGTTTGATGGTGTGATCAGGAGGATCGTGAACATGTATCTATGTTATAATACATGTGTTTTAATATGCATTATGTGTCATGCATTTCATGGTGATGGTGGGATGAATCATTGCTCAGGAGGAGTGTATGTGATTCATCCGTACTCCGATATGGAGAATGGTGGGGATAGATCATTGCCAAGTAGAGGTGTATGTGATCTATCCGGGTTCGATTGAATGAACCGTGTTGTTGGTACCACATGCATTGTGTCTGTGTCGTGTCGTATTGAATTTGTTATTTGTTGATTGATGGTGATTGAATATGACAGTAGGTCGTGATTGCATGTTGTTGATTTATGTGAGATGCTACTTCTTATATGTAATATTCACCTTTTTATATTGAATGTAGTTCTCACCCCTTTGTTGTTGTTGTGTCTGTGCTTCTTCGGAAGTACAGATAATCCAGGTACTTAGGTTGCTTGGATATGTGTGTTGCTTGTTCGAGTCTTAGGAGTGCTTTGATACGTAACACGGGATTTGGGGATTTCAAACATTTTTTATTTGTTATTTTTGTTGTTGTTACGTATCTTTCATTTTGATGAATATTATGGTGGACCACGATGTTATGTGGAGTTTTTCTTGAATTGTTGGCATATGGCCGTGAAGTAAATAAATAAATTATTTTTCCGCTGTTTATTTCATTCAATAAAAAGGAGTTTTGATGTTGTTTTCATGAATGTGGCATCCTACTTTATTTTGGTGTAAAAACTCTGATTATTTTAATAGAATTTTATGTATTTTTCATAAATGGGAAAGTGGGGTGTTACAATTGGTATCAGAGCAGGTCGGTCCGTCCGGCCAGGTGTTATAGTTGAGTCTGTCCTTAGAATAGGAGTTGATTTGGTGTTCTGACCTTATGTTAATTGTGGAACAGTATGGCAGGAAGGAATGATGCTGCTCTTGTTGCTGCTATGCAAGCCATGGCACAAGCTGTAGAGAACGCCAATTAGGTTGGAGGTGCTCAGTTTCGCGACTTAGCACAGTTCCAGAGCAACAAGCCGTCTGCATATGAGGGAGGTATATTGGATCCAGAGGCTGCACAGAAATGGCTGAAGGTTGTTGAGAAGATCTTCAGGACCATGGAGTGCAGTGATGCTCAGAAGGTACGGTTTGGTACACATATGCTGGAAGGAGAGGCTGAGGCTTGGTGGGACAATAGTCGTCAGAGGCTGGAAGCTACAGGTACTGAGATTACTTGGGCTGTGTTTCAAGCTGAGTTTCTGGAAAAGTATTTTCCAGAAGACATTCGTAGTGCAAAAGAGGTTGAATTTTTGGAGCTGAAACAGGGTGATAAGACAGTTGCAGAGTATGCCGCTAAGTTTGAGGAGCTGGTTCAGTATTGTGCTCATTATAATACTGAAGAAGCGATGACTTCGAAGTGTTTGAAGTTTGAGAACGGGCTGCGTCCCGAGATCAAATTGGGTATTGCTTGTCAGAAGATAAGAAACTATCCAGAGCTGGTGAGCAGAAGCAGAATTTATGATAATGATAATAGAGCCAGAATTGCTCATTACAAGGTTGTGAATGAGAAGAAGGGTAAGAAGAGATTTAGAGGTACTCCTTACAGTGCTCCAGCTGATAAGGGGAAACAGAAAACTTATGTGGGGAAGAAACCAAAGGAGAAGGGAGCAGGTGCTGATACTCTCAAGTGCTTCAGATGTGGTGGCGCGGGTCACCGTGCTAACAACTGTCAGAATGAGGTGAAGAAGTGTTTCAAGTGTGGCAAAGCAGGTCATGTTATAGTTGATTGCAGAGCCACTATGCCTACTTGTTATAATTGTGGAGAGAAGGGTCACATCAGCACTCACTATGAGAAGCCGAAGAAGTCTCAGGCGTCTCAGACTGGTGGGAAAGTGTTTGCCTCGGTGGGAGCTCAATCCACTAATGAGGAGCGTTCTGTCAAAGGTACTTGCTTTATTAATGATATCCCTTTGATTGCTATCATTGACACGGGTGCAACGCACTGGTTTATTTCTGTTGACTGTGTGAAGAGATTAGGGATTGTGCCATCTACTCTAGAGCAGAGGATGACGATTGAAACTCCATCTATTGGTTCCGTGGTTACTTCTTTGGTGTGTTTGAAGTGTCCGCTGACCATGTTTGGTAGAGATTTTAGAGTGGACTTGATTTGTTTGCCACTCGGTAATCTTGATGTTATTTTGGGAATGAACTGGTTGGAGTTCAACCGGGTGTATATTGATTGCTTCAGGAAGACGTTACTGTTTCTTACTCCTGAAGAGGAAGCATTAGCAGATTCACTATCTAGCAAGGAGTTGAGGGCGTTGTTGGAGGACGAAGCGAAGCTGTTTGCGGTGTTTGCCTCGTTATCCGTTGAAAGCAAGACTTCAGTGAATGAATTATCAGTAGTGAATGAATTTCTTGAAGTATTTCCAGACGACATCACTGAATTGCCTCCGACAAGGGAAGTTGAATTCGCTATTGATCTTGTACCGGGTACCAGACCTATCTCTATGGAACCGTACAGGATATCTGCAATAGAATTGGCAGAGTTGAAATCTCAGGTCAGGGAATTGCTCGATAAGAAGTTTATTAGACCAAGTGTGTCACCGTGGGGAGCTCCAGTTTTGTTGGTGAAAAAGAAGGATGGTAGTATGCGTCTGTGCATTGATTACCGTCAGTTGAATAAAGTGACCATTAAGAATAAGTATCCACTTCTGAGGATTGATGACTTAATGGATCAGCTGGTAGGAGCTCGGGTTTTCAGCAAAATTAATCTGAGGTCGGGTTACCATCAGATTAGAGTAAAGGAAGGTGATATTCAGAAGACTGCTTTTAGAACCCGCTACGGACATTACAAATATACAGTGATGCCTTTCGGAGTGTCTAACGCGCCGGGTGTATTTATGGAATATATGAATCGTATTTTCCATTCTTATCTGGATCATTTTATTGTGGTATTTATTGATGATATACTGATTTATTCTAAGTCTGACGAAGAGCATGCAAGTCACTTGAGAATTGCATTGCAGGTGTTGAAAGATAATAAACTGTTTGCAAAGTTCTCGAAGTGTGAATTCTGGTTGAAGACTGTGAGTTTCTTGGGTCATGTTATTTCTGGTGATGGTATAACGGTGGATCCATCTAAAGTAAGCGCAGTACTTCAATAGGAAGCTCTGAAGACAGCAACGGAGATTAGAAGCTTTTTGGGTTTGGCCGGTTACTATAGAAGGTTCATTGAAGGGTTTTCTAAATTGGTGTTGCCACTAACTCAGTTAACCAGAAAGAATCAAGCTTTTGTTTGGGATGCTGCCTGTGAGGAAAGTTTTGAGGAACTGAAGAAGAAATTGACTACAGCACCAGTGTTAATTTTACCAAGTCCAAATGATTCTTTTGTAGTGTATTGTGATGCGTCTAAGATGGGATTAGGATGAGTGTTGATGCAAGGTGGAAAAGCAGTGGCTTATGCTTCACGATAGTTGAGGGTGCATGAGAGGAACTATCCTACTCATGATCTGGAATTAACTGCAGTGGTGTTCGTGTTAAAAATCTGGAGACATTATTTGTATGGATCAAGATTGGAAGTATTCAGTGATCACAAGAGTCTGAAGTATCTATTCGATCAGAAATAATTGAATATGAGGCAGAGAAGGTGGTTAAAGTTCTTAAAGGATTATGATTTCAATTTGAGTTACCATCCGGGAAAAGCTAATGTTGTGGCAGATGCTCTGAGTCGGAACACAATCCATATGTCTGCGTTAATGGTGAAGGAAATGGAATTGATTGAACAGTTCAGAGATTTGAGTATGGTTTGTGAAACTACACCGGGAAGTATCAGATTGGGTATGCTGAAAGTGAATAATGAATTTTTGGATGTAATTAAGGAAAATCAGAAACTGGATGTGAGATTAGTGGACTTGATACCTATAGGAGGAGATGATCCGGATAGTGACTTCAAAGTGGATAATGTGGGTGTGTTGAGATTCCGGGGCAGGATTTGTGTGCCGGATAATGTGGAATTGAAAAAGGCGATCTTGGAAGAAAGTCATCGGAGTAACTTGAGTATTCATCCGGGAGCTACAAAGATGTACCATGATTTGAAGAAGTTGTTTTGGTGGTCCGGTATGAAGAGGGACATAGCCCAGTTTGTCTACGCTTGTTTGACATGTCAGAAGTCAAAAGTAGAGCACCAGAAGCCTTCGGGAATGATGCAACCATTAGAGATTCCTAAATGGAAATGGGATAGTATTTCTATGGATTTTGTGACTGGTTTGCCGAATACGGCGAGGGGCTTTGATGCTATTTGGGTAGTGGTGGATCGACTTACAAAGTCCGCACATTTTATACCAATTAACATCAGTTTTCCGTTGTCGAAGCTGGCGGAGATTTACATCAAGATAATTATGAAGTTACATGGTGTTCCATCGAGCATAGTATCGAATAGAGATCCGAGGTTTACTTCAGAATTTTGGAGGAATCTGCAGGAAGCCTTGGGTTCTAAGTTGAAGTTGAGCTCGGCTTATCATCCACAGACCGATGGTTAGTCGGAGAGGACTATTCAGTCGTTGGAGGATTTGCTGAGAGCTTGTGTATTGGAAAAAGGTAGTGCGTGGGATACTCATTTGCCACTGATTGAGTTCACGTATAATAACAGTCACCACTCTAGCATTGGAATGGCGCCTTTCGAAGCTTTGTATGGTAGGAGGTGTAGGACACCTCTGTGTTGGTATGAAACAGGTGAGAATGTGGTGCTTGGACCAGAAATTGTGCAACAGACTACTGAGAAGATTTAAATGATTCGTGAAAAGATGAAGGCGTCTCAGAGTAGGCAGAAAAGTTATCATGATAATCGGAAGAAAGAATTGGAATTCAGTGAAGGGGATCACGTGTTCCTGAGAGTTAACCCAGTGACCGGTGTGAGTCGTGCTTTGAAATTTAAGAAGTTGGATCCTAAGTTTATTGGACCGTATCAGATCTTGCAGAGGATTGGTACAGTCGCTTATAGAGTGGCATTGCCACCGGAACTTTCGAACTTGCACGATGTGTTTCACGTGTCGCAACTTCGGAAGTATGTTTCATATCTGTCTCATGTTATTCAGAGGGATGAAGTGCAAATCAGGGAGAATCTTACAGTAGAGACGATGCCTTTAAGGATCGAGGATCGCAAGATGAAGCAACTCAGAGGAAAGGAGATACCTCTGGTGAGAATAGCTTGGGGAGGAGTTGCTGGCGGAAGTGTGACCTGGGAATTGGAGAGCGGGATGCGGGAGTCGTATCCAGAACTATTTCCATCAGGTACATTTTCGAGGACGAAAATAATTTAAGTGGGGGAGAGTTGTAACACCCCATTTTTAATTATTTAATCGTCTGGTTTTATTTTTAATTGTTTGGCCTTGTTTAGGGGGTGTGTCCTTTAATAGCAATATAAAGTTTATTATTATTATTATTATTATTAATAGTATTATTTCATATTATTATTATGGTTATTATTATCATTACTATTATTATTTAGTAAAATAAAAGCTGATTTAATTAATTAGATAATGGGATAATAGAGAGTGATTAGGGCAGTTTAGTAATTAGAGATTAATTAGTGGAAATCGATAAGGGATTAGCCATAATCAGAAATTTTGAGAGATAGAAGGGGAAAAGCTAAGAAGAGGAAGAACAAGGGCTAGGGCAAGTTTTCTTCTCAATTCCTTTGCAGATTTCTGAACAAATTCGAGGAAAGGGGGTAGAATTGTTTAATATTTGGTGAATTGATTGTATAAGGGTAGTGGGGAGTCCTTAACCCCGTAAGAAATTATTTGATTATATGTTGTTGTATGATTGAGGTGTATACTTGTGAATCTGTGTTGAAATTCGTGTTGTTGAACTGTCGAATCGTTGGTATATTGATGTTGTTGATGCTGTTTGATCTAAACTGTTGTAGACCCTAATTTTGGTACAGTTTAGGGAGAGGAAATTAGCTCTAAGACCTGTAATTCTTGATTAGTAATAATAAGTACAAAAGAGAAGATGAACAATAGGACCTAAAATCAATGTAGAATCAATTTTAGGACTGGTTTGGAGTGAAAACTAGTGAAATTCGTAGCAGAACATAGTCTGGGGTGGAAAATGGTAAATTGCGTAATGGATCTGGCCATACGCGTATGGGGGTGTTGTTGCGCGTAAGGCTGGCAGGAGATGGAGTCATTACGCGTAAGGAGAGGCCACGAGGAGGAGTTGGCACGGCCCCTGCCCATACGCGTAAGGGTACGCGTATGGTGGCAAGGCAATACGCGTATGAGAGTAGTCGTACGCGTAAGCAGATCTGGAAGTTGGATTTTGGAGGAAAAATGGGTCTCTGCCCATACGCGTATGAAGCTGGTCAGTACGCGTATGGTGGGGCGAGGCAGGACGCCTTACGGGTCTGGTACGCGCAGGAAGGGCGAGGGAGCTAGTCATTACGCGTATGACCCAGGTCAATACGCGTATGGACAGCGTGACTGCAGAAATTCCCCGTTTTGTGATTTCTTTCCCGTTTTCGCATCGGAATTGGTTTCTCTTGGATTGATAGGTTGGGGATAGATGCCAAATGTTGAGGGATGTAACAATGATCATGAAATTAATTAATTTAATAATTTTTTAGGATTAATTAATAATTAAGTGGGTTAGGTGATGTGAAATAATCTTATGGTGTTGGATGATGATAGTGTGTTTGATGGTGTGATCAGGAGGATTGTGAACATGTATCTACGTTATAATACATGTGTTTTAATATGCATTATGTGTCATGCATTTCATGGTGATGGTGGGATGAATCATTGCTCAGGAGGAGTGTATGTGATTCATCCGTACTCCGATATGGAGAATGGTAGGGATAGATCATTGCCAAGTAGAGGTGTATGTGATCTATCCGGGTTCGATTGAATGAACCGTGTTGTTGGTACCATATGCATTGTGTCCGTGTCGTGTCGCATTGCATTTGTTATTTGTTGATTGATGGTGATTGAATATGACAGTAGGTCGTGATTGCATGTTGTTGATTTATGTGAGATGCTACTTCTTATATGTATTATTCACCTTTTTATATTGAATGTAGTTCTCACCCCTTTGTTGTTGTTGTGTCTGTGCTTCTTCGGAAGTACAGATAATCCAGGTACTTAGGTTGCTTGGATATGCGTGTTGCTTGTTCGAGTCTTAGGAGTGATCTGATACGTAACACGGGATTTGGGGATTTCAAACATTTATTATTTGTTATTTTTTTTGTTGTTACGTATCTTTCATTTTGATGAATATTATGGTGGACCACGATGTTATGTGGAGTTTTTTTTGAATTGTTGGCATGTGGCCGTGAAGTAAATAAATAAATTATTTTTCCTCTGTTTATTTCATTCAATAAAAATGAGTTTTGATGTTGTTTTCATGAATGTGGCATCCTACTTTATTTTGGTGTAAAAACTCTGATTATTTTAATAGAATTTTATGTATTTTTCATAAATGGGAAAGTGGGGTGTTACACGGACACCTCGATCGAGATCCGTTGTTGCCTCACCAATAAGGCAGGACACCCAGCTCACGATGGGAACGGTCCAAGCCTATGGGATTAGTACTTCAACCGAGGTCCTAGAATCATCACCGATAAAACTACTTTGCCCTCCCCAACAAGTTTCAAACTATCGGGCATAATAAAAACAAGTCGAGCAAACATCCATTCAAACAAGCATACATAAATAAATGCGACAAGAATTTACAACAAAAAGTTAATAACGTTGGCTACAAGGCCATAATAGGTTAAGTATACATGAAGGGTTGTGCCCGATAATCATTACATCAAAAAGGGCACGCATGCCCACAAAATACTAGTACATCCAAAAAATAATACAAAACATATCCTAGTGAAACTAGACGACCTCGCTGACACCTTCTGGGGGAACCACCTCGCCATTGACGACCACATTGAGTAGACCCATTTCCTCAGTCGCCAGCTGGACGTCAGAATTGAGGGCCTTCACCTGCTCAAAAGCAGCATTAAAGCCGAACTCGGCTGCCCCTAGATTGTCCTCCCCAAGGACACGGATCCTCTCGATCAAGTCCTTCCTCGTTCGCAAAGCTTTGTAATCTTCAGTCTCATCTTTACCCGCCGCCGACGAACCCTCCAGCTCCGCAATCCTCGCCTTCAAGCGGGAATTCTCGTCGTTGACATTCTTTACCTCCTCCTTGTAATACCCCAAAATTTGCTCTCCCTCTTTGTCATCATAGCATGGCATTATCATTTATCATATCATATCCATCTCATTAGCATTGCATTGCATTTAACATAGAAAAATGAAGCATGGCATCCTTCTTACCATCAGGGCATGTGATCAGGTGGAAGGTGGATAATCAAGGGATCATTCAAAGCACCAAAAGGTCAATCAAGTTTCCTCAAGGCAAGCTAAGAGGTCTTTCATGTCTCATACCATCTCAATTGATCATCCACAACCTCAAGGATGAGAGATACAATGGGAGATTGAAGCACTACATCTTTCACTATGCAAGAGGTTCAAAAACTGAAGGAAAACCCTCAAAAGAGATAGCTCATTGATCCAAAATCATCCTCAAATAGTATATCTCATCATCCTTTAAGAGGATACACAACATACTCTGAGGAACTTGAAATTGAAGACTGCACATTTTTCTCCTAGGAGGTGGGCACCAAAACTAGGGTTTCCCATTAAATCAGGGAATCTTTGATTTTTTGGACAAAACTTGATGTCATGGTATTCTACATGTTCTTAAGTGTATGTGTATGGAGAATTGCCTCTCAATTGGTTTTAGAAGTGGTTCAATTGGAAGAAAGATCAAAAATCAGGAAAATTGGGGCCAAGTCAAATAATCAGAGGAAAAAGTCAACTCTTGACTTTTTGGGGCCAAATCCATAAAATTCATGTTATATGTGTCCAATGTACAAAATTTGGTCAAGAAACTCCAAAGGAATCATGAAAAAATCAAGATGTGGAAAGTTGCCATTTTTGGATGAAGAAGGGTTACTAAATATAGCAAGTTTTGGTCATTTTGCATCAGAGTTTGAGTCAAGGCCATTTAAAATTGGGGCATCAAATGAAAATTCCACTCGGCCATAACAAAAGATCTTGTTTCAAGCTTCAAATCCATGTGTAGAACATCTCCATTGGATAAAAATTGAGTGAGATATAGATGATCAAAGTTGGGGAAAACTAGGGCAAAATGCAAGTCAGCTTGGTCAAGTTGCAGGTCACGCGCATGTCATTTCCACAAACATGTGGTGGGCCAAATGTCCACTCATTTTTCTCTTGGTTAAAAGCTTCAAATGGGAAAGTTTTCAACATAAAATTTGTTCCTTGTAGTGTCATCTTCAATATTCATGTTGGACAAAATTCCATTTGATCAATTTATGAGGGATAAATTTTGGTCTCAAGTTAGGTTGATTGTGCTGAAATTTCGTGTGCCAAGTTGCCTTGCCAGCCAACCTCTTGCCACGCTCACCAACCAGTTTTGAACCATTGTGTTCATAGTTTTTTTTAGGTGTGTTTGAGGCCTCAATTCAATACAATTCTCACACCAATGTTGTTCTCTGGTGCACCATCTTTCCAATGCCCTCAATGCCTCATTAAATCATTCACTAACAAGAGAGAAAATCATCTTCAAACAACCACTGTTGCATTGGTTCCAAACTGTCACATAAAACCAGAAAAAGAAATAAAGGTTGTTGTTATTGTACCAGCTTGCTCATGTATTGCTCACTCTCCAACCTTTGCTTCATTTAACCAAACACTTTTCATGAACACCACCTCACGTGCCTCACTATACATGGAAATGGAAAGGGAAAGCTTGTTGAACAAGTTTCTGTGGCAGCAGCAGATGTGAGCTTGCTTTATTCAATTGAACCTCACCATAACACATTGTGAACCGCCATCACCATAACTCAGCCTCAATAACTCGCCCCTAACTAACTTGACTCAGTTAGTTAGGGTGCACTCAGTCTAACCACTGTGACTCATCTAACTCAACTCATTAAACCTTAGTTAACTCACACTATAAAAGAAAATCTAACTCACAAATCTCAGTTTCTAACTCCATTCTTCTCATTTCACTCCCAAACACTCTCTAATTTTCTCTCTGATTCTCCCACTCTTTTTCATCAAATCTCTCTCCATTGCACGAGTTCATCATTCTCTTCTAATTCCACCTTCAAGTTTCATCTTCAATCATCTCTGAACTTGAAGCAGCTTTGGATTGTTGAAGTAAGAACACTGCAAATCCATCTCCATTATCACTCTTCAGAGTTTGAAAGCCTTTATTTGGCCAAGTGAAGCTCAAAAAGGAAGCAAGAGCCTCTGGTTTTCTCAGCGTCTCCAATTTCTCCATACTTTCAGGTTTTATCACTCAACCTTTTTCCATTCGATTTCCCTTAATTTTGACTTGTTTTTGTTAATATAAGCTTGATAGAAGCTCTGCTTACTCCGGCTAGTTGATAGGCCTTCTAAAGGCATAGTTTGAAAAGTTAGGGCATGATTTCATCTCTTCGTTTCTCCATGTGTGTGATTGCTATGTGAAAAATAAGTGTGTATTCATGACCTTCTCAACTTCAGCTTCATTTTGGTATGAATATCGTGCATTTCTGTGGTGATGTGAAAGTTGCAGGTGGTGGTTCTCGCCGGAGAGGGTGACCGGAGGTCCCTCTCCGGCCGGTGATCTCATTTTAGGGTTTTATGTTCAGTTTTAATGTCAGCCGTCTGATTTGTGTAATCCAAGGGTGGAGGAACTGCCAGCGCATTAAAACACACATGCACCTCACGTGCATTATTTCTGATTTCACTTAAACATAGTGTGGTGCAGTGCGTGCTAGTTAATGTGTTCCCTCACATGTGCGCCTTGATCTTGCTTACTTTGACTTGATTGTTGACCTGACTCAATCCGATGGTTGTTATTGTGTTGACTTGGTTTGACTGAAGTGCATGGTTATTAATGTGTACTGCGCGCTTAATGGACCTAGACTATTTTGCTATTCACACCTCCTCTTTTTTAAAGCCCAAATGAATTGAACTGAGTAATTACTAGTCATGCACCCCCATTCCTTTTTGCATTGCATTTTATTTTTCCATTTTTCTACACGTT
Organism: Lathyrus tuberosus; assembly: GCA_022829125.1. Lineage (NCBI taxonomy): Eukaryota > Viridiplantae > Streptophyta > Magnoliopsida > Fabales > Fabaceae > Lathyrus > Lathyrus tuberosus. The sequence continues at coordinate 2,164,709 of JALAZF010000115.1, read as the reverse complement.
TGCTTTTTAATTTTTAAAAATACTAAATAGCATCATAAAATTCCACAAAAATTCATGAGTATCATTAAAACATTTAGAAAATTTTTGGTGATTTTATTTTCTGATTTTATGACCTTTTTACCCCTGCTCCATAATTTTCTTTGAATTTCTTTGGTGTGCATTCTTAATGTGGTACATGATCTTGTTTAATTTTGTTCTTGATCATTAAAAATTGTTTTGATGCTCTTCTTTTTGCATTGAGTCATTATCATCTTGAGATATGTTAAGTGTTTTTTTATTTTATTTTTCTAGGTTAGTTTATGGCATGTTTGGTGTTCATTTTTGTGCTACTTTGTATGATATGTCTACTTGACCTAAGTGCATTGTTTGATATCATTTTGCCTTGGTTCCTTGCATGCTATTTTGATATGTGATTCATCTATGATTAGTGAACTTAAATACCATGTTTTCATAATTTTCATGAGGCCATTTAATTTGTGTTTAATGCATTTCATTTGAAGCATTACAACATGTCACATCATTGTAATCTTTTGTGCATGTTTACATGTTTTCTTTTGTGTATACTTGCATGATCATTTGCCTATTTTGTGAACTACTCACTTGAAATTATAGGTTATTGATACATATCATATGTCATCTTTGCATGTTGATTATCATTTGAATCTTGTGCACCTTTAACATGTGGTGTTTGCATTTTCCTTTGTTTGGAACTTCCATTTCAATTCTACTTCTTCTATCACTTCTTAAATGTTTTGATGTGTCATGCATGAATACTTGTGAGATGTTTGTGAATCTTTTTTTTATTTCATTTCAATTCTGATCCTTGGATTACATGTTCCATTTAGGCATGTTTCTTCCATTTCTTTTCATCTTTCATTCTCCCTTTTCCTATGGTAGCATGTTCTAATGTCATGGATGATGTTTGTTGCCTATTCACTTGGACTTGCATGATAATGATCATTTGTTTGCCATGTGATGTACATTCTGGTTGTGGTTATAGGATTTGATTTCTCATTTAATTCTTTTGAGTTTTAGGGTGCATTACATGTTCTTTTACTTCTTATACTTCTTATACATGTTTACTAACCATGTAGGAGCTTTGGTAAGTTGCAATTGAGTGTGGATAAGGAATCCACATTCAAATTTCTTTCCTTTCATCTCTTTTACAATTCCATTTTGTGTTTTGTTAAGCACTTATGTGCTTTCTTTTAATAACTCATCACTTCCCCTTTTTGAATTACAACTCATCTTCTACTTTAGAAGTGAATTGTTTAATTCTTTCTTTCCTTAGACTTTAGGTTGAAACCTCATAAACCATTAGGATCACTCCCTTTAATCTTCAATTAGGATTGAGTCTTAGTCCACATAGGTTTTACCTTTTCTCCTCTCTTGAGTCTTTCATCTTCTCATCTCAAAGAAAATTCAAAATACATAATAAAGGTAGGCATTTATTGCATTTAGGCCTTTCATATAAAGAAAAGATTATAAGGGGTCCTCTCTTATAATCTTAGAATGTGTAGCATATAGCCCATCTTGGGTCAATGTGTTATACATTTGATCTTGTATGAGGGACTTAAATGCAATACTTGTTGAAGGTACAAATAAAAAACACTTCTTCATTTCCTAATCAACAAAAACACTTAATAAACACAAGTATGCTAGTGTGTTTGAACCTTGACAATTGGAACTAAGTGTGGGGGTCTTCTCCACTCTTAGTGTGCTTTCTTACCCATTCCATCTTGGAATGTGAGAATGTACGCATTCTAATGACTAAGATTCAGATACACTATCATATGCAAACAAATGAAAAAACTCTTAAAAGATAAAAACAAACAATAACGTCTTTTCCTTCGGGAATTCTTTTCTCATCTCATTCATTCTCAACGCACGAACGTGCTTCCTACTCGTTCTCTTACAAGATGGTAATGCACTCGAACCAGCGAGCCTGCAACACCTGAGCTAGAATGTCAGCCGTTCCCTAAAAAATACAAACAATCCATCCCTAGTGAGGGGAACTACGTCGCTCTGATTCTCATGTTCCCGATGAGATACGTAGGCAGTGGGGTAGGGCCCATGCGAGTACTTCTTTTATTTTCCCTACATTTGTTTCTTTTTTCTTTCCATTCCTTCTTTCAGTTCCTTTTCCAGTGTCCTTTTCTAACACCCTTTGATCGAGACAAGCAAGCGTGGATCCCATCGGGTACGATGGACGTGAGGGGGTGCTAGTACCTTCCTCTCGCGTAACCGACTCCCGAACCCAGTTCTCTTGGTCGCAAGACCGTGCTCTTTCCTTTCTCTCAGGTTTATGCGGTGTTTCCTTTCCCTCTCTTGGGATAAATACACATTGCTGGCGACTCTGTTTCGGTGCCACTTTCGCGTTCGTACTAGGATGAAAATCCCGGGAGCGACACTCCTTCATTTGGGTTACTTTCTTCTGGAGCAGTATCTTGGCCTCCTGGTGACCTTCCAGCTTCTTCAACTCATTATAGATGTCGACGTTCTCACACTCCAAGGCATTGATCTTGGACTTCGCCTCCTTAAGATCGGAGCGACGAACTGCTTCTGCATCTCCTAGAGCCAACGCCGCTTCTAATATCCTGATCAGTCCGACTGCATCCTGGCTAAGAAGCTTCCTCCTCACTTGGGGATCAGCAGACAGAATCGCCAAGACGTCCAGATCCGGAACGACGACAGAGATTCCCTCATCAAACATCTGCCCCTGTTGATAACATGCGGGCAGCACAAACTTCCCTTCAGGAGAGCCACCCGAACAGCCCGCAGGAGAGGCCCCAATATCATCCCGTTTCCTCTTGTAGGAAGAATCAGGAGTTGGCGGTACAGAGGTCATCCCCGGGGTAGGACCAGCGCCAGACACAAACTTTTCTATCGTCGCTTGCTGCTTGGCCGCTCTGGCCTTGGCCACCGAAGACATCTTTTTCTGGACCTTGGCTGCATGCGACCTCATTAAACGCTCCCTCATATCAGCCATTTTCTCTGCAAACACAAAAGACAAAAGTTAGCGGACAGAAAATGCTTAACACGTGTGGATACAAGAGCAAGGTATACCGAGAAGCTAGAAGGCCACGTCGTAGTTTTCACACTCGAGGAGGGCCTTAACATTAATATAACGACTTGCTCTGAGGGGCACCCCATTATCCCCGACCAGTTCTCTACCATCTCTGTCCACCACGAAGGCTGGCATAAAGCTCTCCACATAAGCATAGAGCACACGATAGGCCTCCCTGTCGGCCTCACAGAGTTGATCGTGCTTCACCAGGAACTGGTCGGTCCTGTATTTGAAGTGGGAGAACACCCATTCCAAAGGGAACTTAGACACATGTTTTTTAACCTTCCGACCATCGACGGTCACCGTTTCAAGCGTCGAGATAGATCTCTTGGCTGCCTCAGAAATGGGCTTCACAACCAGGAATCTATCCTTAAAATGGCGAACAGACTCAGAGTACGGCCAGAAGAGTCTGCTCTGCTGTTTGAATGACACCCAGCTTTGCTTCGTGCCCGTTGTACTTCGTTGTAGCTGGAAGATACTGAAGAAGAGGTCCACCGTCGCCCCGACACGGAGAAAGCGACACACCAGCTCGAAGGCACATATGAAGTCTAGCACGTTCGGATGAAGCTGGGCCGGGCACAATTCCAAGTAACGAAAAAGGGCCTCTTGGAAGTCGGTGAAAGGCAATCGAAACCTAGCCTCCACGAAGGCAAACTCGTACATCGGGAACCGCATCCCTGGGTAAATCGAACAGATCCTGTTATTTTCGGTTGGATGGATGGCCCTCCATTGCATGGGCGCATCCTCGACCCGATCTTCCAGATAGGGGAACTCCTGAACCTCCTCCTCAGTAAACGTCGACTTGGTCGATAGCGGCTCGTGCGCGATCCATTGAAGGTCCCCCCTCGTGACCTGAATGTTAGTATACTCGACGGCCTGCTCCGCCTCCTCTTCCGCGGCCTGGGCGTTGGGTATGACTTCGTCACAAGGACCAGCCATGTTCACCTGAAAAGCAGAGGAAGAAAAAGTGAATTCGACAACTAAGTTCAAATCCACCCTTCCACCCATAGTCAAGTGAAAGGGCGAGGAAGAAGCCGAGGACAACCCCGAGCCCACTTTGATCGTGGCCTAGTACGATGACGGCATTGCCCCCGCGAAGGGGACGAGTCTCCACGACTTAACTACGTTGCTTCGAGCTCAAAATTGGGCAAGCTCATCGCAAAAAGCTAGAGCTTTGGGTCGAACAGGCCAAGTGCCCGACTACAAACCTAAAACTAATCCTAACCAAAGCCTAGGAGAATCTACACAACATTCGTTCCATGTTCATCACGTTCTTCATGAAAATCCTAGAAATTCATGTGTTCATCAAAGAACACATAAATCTTCAACCGGAAAACACATAAGTCGCCGGAAAATTCATGAAGAACACCCAGAAAATGAAGAACATCTAAGGAAAATACAGAAAAGATGAACTTACTTGAATACGAGTAGTCGGAGATAAAGCCGTGAACGGAGACGATGAAGATCTACGGCGGCTCCGGCGAAAGGACAAGTTGCAGAGCAAAAGAGAGGAGAGAAGGAATTTGTGAGAAATGGACAAATAAACCCCTCCTCCCTCCTTTTATAAGTATTTGCTCGTGGGGAATCGCAAAGGCCATCATTTCCTAGGCGGCCCTAGGACTGACAGATGGGCTGCATGTTCAACACGTGTCAAAAGGTTCATGCATTTGTCATTCCCAGGCATGAACGTTACATGCACCAGACCTTTTGCTATTCCGCGAACACATCTCCTTAACGACAAGCACACCAAGGGTCCCCAACACAAAAACGCCAATACAACAGGAACTCGCGCAAGAGCGTGCCCGACAGAAAATACCATATCTCCCAATATGTCATTCCGACAACCACACATGGTCGGAAGGATCAAGGACTTTACACGACTTTCTTAAGTCCTCACTCTCCACCAGAGCAAGGACTTGGGGGGCTCCTGTTCTGGACTGGGCAAGCGCTGTGCCCCCACAGGGGCAATGCCCAACCCAATCCAGGCATTGGACAGGCCCAATAGCCAGAAACTAGCTGTTGGGCAGAAACTAGCCGTTGGACACGTCCCCTCCACGCGCAAAGTAGTTGACGCAACCAACTGCCTCCCCGAATATCACGGAAACGGTTAGTCCCAGACAAAAGGCCATGCGCCTTGCCCTCCATTTGGCAATCCCTCATTGGTAGACCAGACGCTTTGCTCGCCAAAAATCCACCTATAAATACCCCCTCGCTTGAGAGGGGCATGTATCAAATATTCAATACTTGACATCTCTTACTTGTTTCCTCTCTTTGACCAAACACTTACTTTGGCATCGGAGTACCTTGCAGGTACCTCCACCCTTTTTTCCTCTCCTACGAGCATCACCTGTCCTACGTGAAGGCCACGACGATCCATTCTGATTAGCACCGATCAGTTGCCATTAAATAAAAGAAAATATAAACAATTTAAATAAAATAACTTACCAAAGCTTTTTTGGTACGTTCGTCAACAAATTCCCCCGATTTTTTTGTCCGAGTCTTTATAACCAGCTCCTTCATTAGTGGAGGTCTTCCCAAACTCTTAGCCTAAATAATAAAATTAACTTTAATTAAGAATATAAAATAAATCAAAATATAACTTTAAAAAGTAGTAATAATTAGGCATGGCAACGAGGCGGGTCGGGGACGGTTTTTACTTCCCACAAACCCAAACCCGAATCCCCAAACAATCCTCGTTTCCCGCCCCAAACCCAAACGGGGATGAAGAATTAAAACCCAAACCGGTCCCAAACGGGTTCGGGTTAGGTTCGGGTATCCCCGCCCCGCCACCATCTATTTAGTAAAATCAAATTTTTTAATAGAAAATATTTATTTTTTCCAAAATCAAATTACATTTCAAATAATAAAAAAAAATCTCAAAGAAAATTCTTACATACATTTTAAATATTTTAAATAATTAATACAAATCAAAATATTAAAATATTAGCCACATATTTAATATTTCAAATTAGCAAAATTAAATAATAATGTACATAATAAAATAAACGGGGCGGGTTCGGGGACGGGTTCGAGGTGGGTACTAGTGTCCCCATTACCTAACCCGTCCCCATATTTTTTAATCGGGGAAAACCCAAACCCAGTCAAAGCAGGTTTTCCCCGTCAACTTCGGGGTGGGTTCGGGTGGGTACCCGCGGGTATGGGTTTTGTTGCAATGTGTAGTAATAATTACCATGCGAGCATGTTCAACAATACTTATATTTCGAACTGCACTAAAGCTACCTTTTTTTTCAAATGCTCTTATTTCTATACTTTTACAGATCTTTCCTTAAAATCAGATGTATCTCAATAGACAAGAAGTTGATCAAATACTTTTTTGCCTATCCAGTTAGGACGAATATATTTTTTCCCAACGCTTTGAAGCACGCCATAGCATGTCAGAAAGTCGAACTGATGTTCTGCCATAATAATTTTTTTAACCTCTCTCGTTCATTTGTTCCCACGTGCACTTTTCTTGCAATGTTGTATGACATTCAAATAAATAGTTAGATAATTATAATCAAAAAGTAATTTAAACAACAATAACTTAAAAAATAAATTAATTATACCTTAAATTTTCTAAACCAAGCTTCTTTTTCTTTCGAGTCAACATCTTTAAATCTCTTTCAAGCTTTTTTATACATTTGCTGAATTACATAACTTATACACTGGGCAGCAGTCCGACTCGGCTTGAAACTAAACATCAATAATTTGAATTAGTAATAAATATAAGTTTATATAAAAAATGGCAACATGTATACTTAAATAAAAACTTATAACTTACGAATTTCCTCTAGGTCAAATATAATATCTTCCATCAATGATATGAACCTCCTCATGATTGTCATCCTCCTCTTCATGATCGTCGTCCTCATCATGCTCCTCATGATCGTCCTCATCCGGATCCTCATGATCATCCTCATGTGCAGGTATATGTGTGGATGATAAGGGTACCTGTGTGGGATATGGAATACAGGATCCCCCAGACTGCATGAAGGATGAGGGTACATGTGGGGGAGGTGGAAAGCTAGATCCCCCAGACTGCATGAATGATGAGGGTACCTGTGAGGGGGTGGAAAGCTAAATCCCCCAGACTGCATGAAGGATAAGGGCACCTGTGGGGGAGGTGGAAAACTAGATCTCGTAGTCTACAGGTATAGATAGCTAGGTCCCCCAGTCTGCTGGATAACTAGGTCCCCCAGATGGGCAAATAAAAGCTGGATACTCATGAGGGGAGAGTAATGTCATTAGAGATTGAGAACTGGCCATGGACATAGGATCTACCTGACTATGTGGGGGAGGGCACATGGTCGTCTGAGGTGCCTGGCATACTATTACCCTCGGCCACTGATGTTGGGTTTTCTTACCGCTATCACTGCCATTATCCTTATCAGATCGAGGTGGTATTTTACCTATTTATAGAGAATACACATTTAATATATATTCATCAACGCAAATAATAAATCTAAAAAAACACATTCTCATCAATATATATTCATTAACACATTCAATACATGGTTTATCACGTAAAATTACAAAAACAATTTATTCAAAATCTTCATGCTCTTCATTTGTATCATTCTCATCATCTGATGTGATATTGTCCTTGGATCCAAACTCTTTGTGCTCTTCGTACACATTATTTTCTACCAACAATATAGATGCATCAACTTGATACCCCTCAACCATTGTATCAGACAAACTTGTAATTTATTCAACTGCAATCATATCATTAATTTGTTTAACTTCATCAACTTGGTAAGCAACATCTTCCACTAGATCGACAGTTCCAATATAACCCAATGGTTTTGTTTTGATTACAACACAACACCCTCGTTTACATGGCACAATTGAAGGATAAGGAACATAGTAAACTTGCCTAACAATATGTGACATTATGAAAGGGTTATACTCTTTGTACCTTCGGTTTATTCGAATCTGAACAGTACCATATGTCTTATCTATTTTTGTACCTCTGGCAGATGGATCGTACGAGTCACAATAAAACAAGACACCTTTATTTTCTGAGTCCAAGTAATTTTATACCAACTCGTAGATATGTTTAACAAAGCCATAGAAGTCGTCTTCACCACCATCTGTAACTCCTTTTACAAATATATCATTGTTTATGGTTTTTTTCCCTTCAGTCCATGTCTCGGTGTGAAATTTATATATGTTCACGAAGTATGTTGCCATTCATTTGCGCTTTACATAAGGCCTTTAGACAAGTTTCTCAAATGGAGTATTTATTGAGTCGGTGCAACAATGCATGACAATTTCTCCTTGAACCATGCTGGAAAATGAGCATGTATGTGATCAGAGGTTGCTTGTACGCCAGTACTATGAAAATAGGAGGTGTTGAATTCCCTAAAAATAAACACGCTATAAGTTTCAAGGTAATAATTATACTCACACTGTAAAGAAAATTAAACAGTTGGGGTATATTACTCAAGATATGGTTTAACTTCAACGCAGTTAATCAAGACATGAACATGTGCAGATTGAATTTCTTTTTGGGTCAGCCAATGCACACCCTTCTTTCCAGAGGGATGACCTGGAAGCCGAAAGACTGATAAGGTAAATTGACTTCTTTCGTTAATATTTACGGGATTCCTTATGATTCTTGGAGTTAACATCAAGTTATTGAAATAGTGACTGCAAAAATGTGATGTTTGTAGCGAGCGATTTTAGACGTGGTTCTTAAGCACTGTCGCTCTGGGGTACTACAGGTCGATTCCTTTTTTATCCTATTGAAGCTGATGAAGGAAGGGAAATAGATGTCTCAAACTAACCCTGCTTCCATACTGAGGTTAAACAGTCAAAACTGTTGGTTTACAGATGCGGTTTTAGTTCGTGGGTCTCTCTCTGCTTATTTTGTTCAGAACGAATTACCAGGACTGTTCATGGGGAATTTGTTGGGATACTGTGCTAGATTGGCTAGAGGTGGGGGACTTTGGGGTTTTTTGATTAGTGTGCTCGCTAAGATTCTTTTTCAATCTTATTTCTACGTATTTCCGGGATAGGGAAATCGGAGTGATCGTAGTTCCTCCTATTCAATGGGAGGAAATGGTGTTTTGGTGTCTTGTTCAAAGCCCAAGACATGAAGCTAAAGGTGGTTTGTATCTTGTTCAAAGCCCAAGATGTGAAGCTGAAGGGTCTATTTGTATCTTGTTCGAAGCCCAAGATGTGAAGCTAAAAGGGTGTTGACTTTAGAGAGACTTTGTCATCTCTAAAGGGGTCTGTTTTCACAATTGTTGGGTGACTAATTATAAAGGAGAATTACTTTAACTGGGATATGTGAATCCAGCAATGCCATAATTTCCTTTATAGGGGATTTTCAACCTGAAGGAGAATACTTTAACTTAGTTTAGAGCAACACCATCTTTCCTTAGGAATTTCTCATGCTAAAAGTGGGACAGTGGCGTGGATGTAAATAATCCAGAGGCTTGCCGCTTACAGCAATTAGACGAGTAAAAGGAGTTGTTGATGTTTGTAAACTGTGAACGAGGCACATCTTTTGATGCTAAAAGGTTGATTGAATCAAACGGGGATTCTTTATACAAAGCCTAAGAGGAGGCTATTGACCCAACAAGAGCATGCTTTTGTGTCTCGTACGAAGCCCGAGATAGAGACTAGAAGGGTTGACTCAGCAAGAGAGTGTTTTTATACGTGTCTTGTACGAAGCCCAAGACGGAGGCTAAAAGGGTTTGATTCAATAAGAGAGTCTTTTATACTCACCAGAAGAGTGATTTGTATCTCGTACGAAGCTCGAGATGGAGGCTAAAGGTGATCGACTCAACAAGAGAGTCTTTTTATACTCAAAAAGAGAGTGTTTTGTATCTCGTACAAAGCCCGAGATGAAGGCTAAAATGTTTGACTCAACAAGAGAGTCTTTTATACTCAACAAGAGAGTGTTTTATATCTCATACAAAGCCCGAGATGAAGGCTGAAAAGGCTAACTCTGCTGGGGAGAATCATTGTACAAAGCCCAAGAGGAGGCTAGGGTTACTGTTTCAGTTGAGTGACAGGTCCAGTATGTTGGTTAAAAGAGAAAATCAGTTCTTATATGGGTAATGTTGTACTCATGGATTTGATCTGAGGACCAGGATTATTTCCTGTTCTTTAAGGAAACGGGGAATCCGAAGGGTATTGAGACTGCCCAAGTCTACGGGTGTTTTTTCCTATTTTTGACAGGAACTTGAGAATGTCTTCGAGACTCAAGCAGATTAGACCGTCCAAGTCTAGAGTTTTATCTTTTGTATTATGCTTAAAAGAAATTAAGAGACAGTACGTTCGCGGTAGAAAGATCTAGACTCTTTGAAAGACTGTTCTATTAAGATGACTAATTTCTGTTCCTATACTTTTAAGAGGTTGTCGGGACAATTTGTACGAAGCCCAAAAGGAGGTGAGAAAAACTTTTAAGAAGCCGAAGGGACAATTTGTACGAAGCCCAAGAGGAGGCTATCTTCCCGGAGGAAGAATCATTATACGAAGCCTAAGAGGAGGCTGTGGAAACTTCTAAGAAGCCGACGGGTCCTTGTACAACGCCCAAGAGGAGGCGGGGATGCTTTTAGGAAGCCTGTGGGTCCTTGCACTAAGCCCAAGAGGAGGCTGATGAACAGTTCCAGAAGGGGTTTCACTTGGAACATTAGCCTTCTGTATATGAACTGTTCAAGGGGGAGATTTCTTAGATCTAGTTATCTAAAATTGTTGTAAAAGAAAATTTTCATGGTTTAGGTTATGTTGAAATATCCGGGAGAACGTCGGAGGTAAGGAGACGAGGTTTTGTCTAGTTCTAGACGTAGTTACCGGGGAAACTCGAAATATCTATACTAGTATTACATAGTCAATATGAGTTTATGAAAGAAGACTTACAGTGAAATAGCCCCATAATACAGTTATATACATATGAAAGCGGTAAATGAAAGCGGGTAAACACTTACTCGGTTGTAGAGCTTCCATGCTGTTTGGTTAGTTTGTTCAACAAAGAAAGCTTTGATAACAATATTATATTCAAAATCAAAGGAGAAAGTGATTTTGAAAGGAAAATTGGGGCTTACAGCTTAAGGAGAGGCCCAGGGTTTTATCAGTGATCGCACTGTAGTTTTGTACAGGGACTTATACAAGTGACTGAGGCCCGAGAAAGGTTTTCTGTACAAGGGGATGGTTCTTACACTCTCTCAAGAGGCCCAAAAATGATTGAAAGAAAAAGAAATGGGGCTTATAACACGAGGGTAGGCCCATATGATTTGTTTTTTTTTGAACTGGCGATCGCGCCGAGCTTTTCTTTTAATGCAGAGGGACTTATACAATATCTGAGGCCCAAAGATTGTTTTGATTAAAAGGGGATTGGGTCTTACACTCTATTAGAGGCCCAAAATGGTTTTGAATGGGTCTTATAGCACGAGGAGATGCCCATATGGTTTGTTTTAAACGGGCGATGATTGCGCCGAACTTTTGAAATACAACGGGACTTATACAACATTTGAGGCCCAAATTATTTTGGTTTTCAAAAAGGGTTGGGTTTTACACTCTACTAGAGGCCCAATGGTTTTTAAAGAGCGAGGCTTATAACACGAGGGTAGGCCCAAGGGTTTGATTTTTGAACTGGCGATCGCGCCGGGATTTTCTTTTAACACAGAGGGACTTATACAATATCTGAGGCCCAAAATTGTTTTGTATTTACAAAGGATTGGGTCTTACACTCTATTAGAGGCCCAAAGAGTTTGAAAAAGTTTGATGAGGGTTGAATTAATCAAAAACCCTAATTTGTTTCCAAAATGTATTTTAATTGAATAAAAATTCAATTAAAATGATCAAAATTGTTAAACATGTGGAAAACAAATTGTGATCTTGGATTAATGTTTCAGAAATCAAGTTTTGACCTACAAAATGATTAAAAGTCATTAAAATTTGCAAAATCAAGAAGGAAAAAAATATTTTAAATGTCAAAAACAATTAAAATATTAATTCTTTGTAAAAAATATCAATTATATGAAATAAATAATATTTTTGGGATTTTTTGGTAAAATAAAATATTTTAACATTTTTGTGAATTATTAAAAAAAGAATCAACTCAAAATCATTAAAACTCAGAGAGAAATTAATTTTTGAATCAATTAAATAAAATCACAAAATTCAAATATTCAAATATTTGAAAAAGGGCGCCAAGAACATGGCAAGAACACGCGCCCTTCCTCTGTTTCTGCAGATTTGCGTTTTCTATCCAATCTCACTGAATACTTGATTATATCATACAATCTACATATGAATCTACTCGTTTCAACCTCACGATCATGTCTATGGTCTTTAATTTCATTTATTTTAAACATGGGATAAGAAATCAAAGAGAAACCTCAAGAACCCTAAAATTTGCATGAAGGTTCAGAAATTCCATACACGATTCAAACAATGCAATTGATTGAGGGAAAACACTCCATGCATGATTATGAACATATGGCCAAATTATTGTGCAATAAAAATTGCATGGATCATAGAGTTAGAATAGCTCATGCTTACCACTTGCAGCTGGTGATCGTGTTTTGTGTTAGAGGTGTTACAACTTGGTTCCAAGGTTATGGACAACTTCCCTAGGTGCTATGGAGTGTGTCTGGATGCTTCGAGTGGATTGATTTGAGCTGGAACTTGATTTGGCACCTCAACTGCAAATCTGTCAAAAGCTTGAGCAGTTGGCTGGTGATTTTGTGATTTTGGTGTTCCAGATGTTATGTGAGTGTTTGGATCACTTCTATATGATGTTTATGAGGTGTGTGTGTGTGTGTGTGATTGGTTTGGTTGGAATAGCTCTCAAACTCAAAACCCGTTAGTGACTTGCCTTAGAAGGCAAAATTGGAAGTGAGAAGGTGATTTTGAGGAAAGCATCTGTTTGATGGCTTTGGTGTACTCAAACTGATCACAAATGAGCTCTATTTATAGTAGAGCAAGTTTGTTTTGCAAGGAATATTGAATGGCAACTGCTACATAGGTTTGGCCAATGTTGAGCAATGAGAATCCAAGTCTCCTCTAGCCATTGACTAGAGGTTAGGGCACAGGCTGCTGGTTCCCTTGGTCTTGGATAAGTCTTGACTGAATTCAGTTGGCAATGGCTCAGTCCATGCCACCTTGGTGTATGCATTGAATGCTCCAATCCAAAATTGGAGTCTTGTCCCTCTTTTAGGGATTTCTAGGTTTGGCATGCTACTTCTTGTTCCAGACTTTGGAGGCTTGGATTAGTGTTTGTTCCTCCTTGGTCCCCCCTTGAGGTGTTCAGATGGATAGAGTTGCTTGCCCTTTGCAAAATTTGGGAAAATTGAGCAAAACTCCAAAATCTGCCTTGCTTTGGTAGTTTTCAGCAAGGCATATTGGCATTGTCACATCTCATGGCTCAAGTGGAATTTGATGGAGTTCTTGGCAATTTTGGAAAGCCCTCATATGATACAACAACTATTTGATCATAATTGGTTTTGATACTTTTTGGATCCAAGTGAAAAATGCCCCTACATTTGGAAAAAAGTGAAGGCAGATTCTGACTTAGTGAAAATTTCACTAAGTGTTGGAAAAAAGTGACATTTCACTTTTCTTGATTTTGATCATTCCATAACTTGATATCCATGGGGAATTGGAATAAGGTGTAGTTGAAGCTTTTGTAGAGGGTAATGAGAGCTACAAATCCAGCTTTGGATGGGGAAAAATGGCCTTGTGGTTTAGGAGTTATGATCCTCCAAAGTTGGTACCCTAGCCACTTTGTTCCATAACTTAGAAAATTTTCTAAGTTTTTTATGGTTACCCCTTTTACAAGTTATCCCACTTTTCTTGATTTTTCTTGATGAATGATGATTCCAATCACACATTAACATCATTTTAAGGTTAAAAAACCATAATTGTGAAAAATCTCAAAAAGTCAAAGTTTGACTTTTGTGCACAGTTGACTTTTTATCAGATGAATTCCAAACTGTGCGATCCTCTATGAAATCAAGTCCTTGACCTAAATCAAACTTGATGGATTGATTTCATAGGTGTCATAGGGTGTATTGAATCATGTCTTAGGGTTTGGGAGCATGTCCTGGTCAAAAGTCAAAGCTACAGTTGACTTTTTCATCAAAACCCTAATTGTGGTTCAGATGAAACTGAAACTTGTGAATCAAGCTTCTTGGATCAATCCATTGTTGCAAATGGATCAATGTGATGTATTTGAGACCCTCAAATCCCTTTTTGAGGTCTTGGCTCATGTTTTTGTCCCAAAAGTCAACTTAGGGGTGAATTAGGTCAAGAAACCCTAATTCCTGATTTTTTATGAATGCATCCCCTAAAGCCAAATTAACTTGATGATTGGGTTCATGATGTCCCTTGGAGCATCATAGGTTATGCTTTGAAGCATTGGCTCATGTCCAGAGGAAAATTTCCATCTGGAGGCCCTGGTCGACCAAAACCCTAATTTGGTGACACTGTCGATCGTGAGGCTTGATCCACTCAGAATGCTGCAACCTTGTGCTTGATTCTTGAAGTAGGAGTCCTCTTGATCCATTGTGGATATTTGAGAGGCTAGACAAGTTGAAGATTATGTCATTCCTTGATTGATCCTTTGTCTAAGAGCTCTGAGAGGGCTTGAAACCCTAAGTCTGATTGTAGTGGATGCTCACCCATCTTTGGGGAGACTAATGGTTCATCCATATTGTGATGATGATTTGTACAATGATGGGAAATATTGGAGGTCAAAATTTGGGGTATGACAGATGCCCCTATTTAACTTTCTTGGACCCGAAGGTGTGAATGGCGAAGGTATTCGGGCATTCGGGGTGCAAGAGGATTAAATATCGAAATACCCAAAATTTTGATGGTGGTTATGAATGGCAGTTCGCGCATCCTTCCTCTTTTGCTAAGTAATGATGCTTAGAAAAGGTAAACTTCCCCTCGATCCTGGTCTCCTACCAAGGAACTAGTCTCAGTTTCTGAAATAAACTTCCCCTCAATCCTGGTTTCCTACCGAGGAACTGGTCTCAGTTTTCGAATTAAACTTCCCCTCGATCCTGGTTTCCTACCAAGGAACTGGTCTCAGTTTCCGATATAAACCTCCCCTCGATCATGGTTTCCTACCAAGGAACTGGTCTTGGTTTCCGATATAAACCTCCCCTCGATCATGGTTTCCTACCAAGGATCTGGTCTTTGTTTCTTTTGTCAATAAACTTTATTGACAAGGGACGCTATTTGTAGCGGTTCTCCTCAAACTTCTCGCCCAATTTTCCTGGGGAGATTCCATTTGATGGAAAAAGTTTTGATGTCAGACTTGCTGGGGAACCCATCTGACTGGATTGTAGAGGTGTACAAACTTCTCTGTTTGGAGACGCCATTTGTTGACTCTACTGGGGAAAACGAGCCTCTTTGAGAGACTGTTTCTTGCTTGGGGTATTTCATCATACTTTTCTCGGAGATCTTCTCGGAGAAATGCCATATGACGTGATCCAATTTTGAGGTACCGATGACTTTGTTGACATTGACATTCTGGAGAGAAGGACCAATGTGTTGCTGAAAGTCTTTAGTTGAGAGGCTTTCTCTAGGGATTTTCCTTAATCCGGGAAAGCGAAGACATCATCTTCAATGGCGAAGAATGATGATGGCTGAGGGTTCTCTGGTTTTTCAGAGGTTCAAGTTATCAAAGTGGTCAAGGGCCGACTTCATCCAAGAAATAAACTGGAGGAGAGAGGTAGTGCAGACGCAACATTTCCTGACGAGGAAAGAACTGACAACTCGATTGAGAGGGCTGTTATCACTAGGGGATAAGACCGTCGAGAGTAATAGTGATGCAATATGATTATGCATGTGAATCAATAATGCATGGTGTATGTATGTATATGCTGACAAAACTGACGCGACATACAGACTAGTAGATGAACACGACTGGATACTCGGCCACAGTGGGGGATGAAAAGTATCACTGGTTCATGATAGCAATTCTGCCTTGCTTAGGAAAAGTAGTCCTCGTGGGGAGCTACGTTGGTCGGGCTTAGGAGATAAGAACTCTGTCGGAGGTGTCAGGTGAAACAATGGTCTCTGACACAGCTGATCCTTCATTCAGGTGCACTGGTTTAGAAGGAGTACTTTGATTCTGCACTTTGAGGTTCGATTACTTCTGGAGAAGCGACCAATGTTCTTTTGATGTTCACCAGTCAAAAGAAATTGCCATCTTTATTTTAAAAGCAGAAAAATTTTAACAAGTAAATTCATTTTTTTTATTTCAAGAATCGTTAATCATATTAAAACGTCGTTCCGTAAAGCTAAAACAAATAAGAATTGCAAACAAAAGCACAAGGGCTCGAATTTTATTGATAAGATGGAAATCAGCCAAACGCGTGATTCCATAGAGTATTTACAAAGTTTAGAAAAATGGTAATTTAAGAAAAAAGGGCTACATTGAAACATGGCGACCGCTATCCTTCTACCAACTTTGAATTCTGGGCATCTTGAGCTTCTGTCGAAGATGACCTTGACTGGAGTTTACTTTTGGATGGCATGACTGCTGCTGAGGAATTACCTGTGTCAGACGTAGTTACTTGCCATTAATCCCTAACTTTTTCCTGGATTGTACTTTGAGATTTCCAATCCACCGGGATGATTTTGGATTATGTCTCTAATTTTTACCTGGACCGCCCTTTCGGGTTTTCAATCCACCAAGACGTTTTTATTTTTTTTAGGCGAAGTATTTCTTGACTACGTCGACATTGGTGGGGTAGGCAAATTCCTTTCCGTCCATGGTTGCGAGTCTCAAGGCGCCTCCTGAGAAGGCTTTCTTGACCACATAGGGGCCGTCATAATTCGATGTCCACTTGCCCCGAGAATCAGTGAGAAATGATTGTATCTTCTTGAGCACAAGGTCTCCTTTCCTGAAGACCCGAGGTCGAACCTTTTTGTCGAACGCCTTCTTCATCCTTTGCTGATACAACTGACTATGGCATAGTGTCGTGATTCGCTTTTCTTCGATCAGGTTCAGTTTGTCGTGTCGAC
Source organism: Lathyrus tuberosus (assembly GCA_022829125.1). NCBI lineage: Eukaryota > Viridiplantae > Streptophyta > Magnoliopsida > Fabales > Fabaceae > Lathyrus > Lathyrus tuberosus. Next base: position 2,147,647 of record JALAZF010000115.1, on the reverse strand, counting down.
TTTGACACCATTCAGCTTCTGTTAGCTTAGCTTCCATTAATACCCGGATTGATGGGTTCTCTACTTCTATGGGGAGTACTGCTTCCATGCCATATACTAGAGAGAAAGGGGTTGCCCCTGTTGAAGTGCGGACAGATGTACGATAACCGTGAAGAGCAAAGGGTAGCATCTCGTGCCAATCTTTGTAGGTTACGACCATCTTTTGAACAATCTTCTTGATGTTCTTGTTAGCCGCTTCTACCGCGCCGTTCATCTTGGGTCGGTAGGGAGATGAGTTATGGTGTTTGATCTTGAACTCTGTGCACAACTCTTTCATCATCTTGTTGTTTAAGTTAGATCCATTATCAGTAATGATCTGGCTCGGAACACCGTAACGGTAAATGATATTGTTTTTGATAAATCGGACTACCACTTGTCGGGTTACATTAGCGTACGACGCTTCTTCGACCCACTTGGTGAAGTAATCAATGGCTACCAGGATGAACCGATGTCCATTCGAAGCTTTAGGTTCAATCATGTCAATCATGTCGATTCCCCAAATGGAAAAAGGCCATGGGGCAGAAAGAACTTTGAGATGTGTAGGCGGTACATGGATTTTTTCGGAGTATATCTGACACTTGTGACACTTCCTCATGTACTTGTAGCAATCGGATTCCATTGTCAACCAATAGTACCCTGCTCTGAGAATTTTTCTCGCCATTGTGTGTCTGTTGGCATGAGTGCCAAAGGACCCTTTGTGAATTTCCTTTATCGGCGTGTCTGCTTCTGGTCTGTCGACGCATCGGAGCAAGACCATGTCAAAGTTCCTCTTATAGAGTGTATCACCTCTCAGGAAGAAACTACCAGCCAGCCTTCTAAGAGTTTTTCTATCTTTCCTTAGTGCCCCAGGTGGGTACTCTTGTTTCTGAAGGAAGCATTTGATATCGTGATACGAAGGTTTGTCGTCTATGACTGCTTCAATCCTGAAGATATAAGCGGGTCGTTCAAGGCGAATTATGTCAATCTTAGGTAAGTCATTCCATTGACCTACACTAATCATGGAAGAGAGGGTGGCTAAGGCATCAGCCATGTGATTCACCTCACGAGGGATATGATGAAACTCGACTCTGTTGAAGAAGGGTAACAACCTTCTTGCGTAATCTTTGTAAGGAATCAATCCTGATTGGCATGTGTTCCAATCTCCTTTGATCTGATTGATAACCAAAGCTGAGTTGCCATATACATCCAAGTTCTTAATCCTTAAGTCGATCGCTTCTTCGAGACCCATAATACAAGCTTCATGTTCGGCCTCGTTATTTGTGCACTTGAATGTGAGTCTGGCGGTGAAAGGAATGTGGGTACCCTGAGGTGTTATGATGATTTCCCCAATTCCGTTTCCGTAATGATTGTCAGCTCCGTAAAAAATAAGTCCCCATTGGGAATCTGGTTCTGGCCCTTCACTGGGTAGCGGTTCATCGCAATCTTTCATTTTTAGATACATGACATCTTCGTCTGGGAAGTCAAATCTGACTGATTCCTGATCGTCAATCGTTTGATGAGCCAAATGATCGGCTAAAACACTTCCTTTAACGGCTTTCTGAGTGTGGTATTCTATGTCATATTCTGACAGCAACATCTGCTAACGGGCAATCCTCCCTGTGAGAGCAGGTTTTTCAAATACATACTTGATTGGATCCATTTCGGGGACCAACCAAGTAGTGTGAAGAATCATGTACTGGCGAAGACGTTTGGCTGCCCAAGCCAGAGCACAGCAAGTTTTCTCAAGCATAGTGTACCGAGTCTCGCAGTCGGTGAATTTCTTGCTCAAATAGGAGATGGCAGACTCTTTCCTTTTGGTTTCGTCTTGTTGGCCAAGTACACACCCCATTGAGTCTTCCAAGACTGTTAAATAGATAATCAGCAGTCTTTCTTCCACTGGAGGTGATAGAATCGGCAGGTTCGACAGGTATTCCTTGATACTGTCGAAGGCAGTTTGGCAATCTTCTGTCCAAACGCAGTCCTGATTCTTTTTTAGTAATTTGAAAATCGGCGCACATGTTGCGGTCATGAGGAATATGAATCTGGAGATGTAGTTCAAACGTCCCAGGAAGCCTCTGACTTGTTTTTCAGTTTTCGGAGAAGGCATTTCTTGAATGGCCTTGACCTTTTCAGGATCAACCTCAATTCCTTCCTGGCTCACGATGAACCCTAAGAGTTTCCCTGAACGGACACTGAAGGTGCACTTGTTGGGATTCAAGCGGAGTTTGTACTTTCTCAACCGCTCAAATAGTTTTGACAGGTGGATCACATGCTCCTCTTCTGTTTTTGATTTAGCAATCATGTCATCGACATATACCTCAATTTCCTTGTGTATCATGTCATGAAACAGAGTAGTCATGGCCCTTTGATAGGTTGCCCCGGCGTTCTTCAAATTGAACGGCATTACCTTGTAACAAAAGGTCCCCCATGGGGTAATGAACGAAGTTTTCTCCATGTCTTTCGGCGCCATTTTTATCTGATTATAGCCCGAGAATCCATCCATGAAGGAAAAGACTTTGAACTTTGCTGCACTGTCAACCAGCATGTCAATGTGTGGTAAAGGAAAGTCGTCCTTTGGATTAGCCTTGTTTAGATCTCTGTAATCCAGACACATTCTGACTTTTCCGTCCTTTTTCAGAACTGGTACGATGTTGGCTAACCATTGAGGATATTCTGATGTGGCGAGGAAACCCGCGTCAATCTATTTCTGTACCTCCTCTTTGATTTTGAGAGCCATGTCTGGGTGAGTCCGTCTCAACCTCTGTTTTACTGGCAGACATTCCGATCTTAACGGTAGATGATGTTCCATGATGCTGGTATCCAACCCTGGCATATCCTGATAGGACCAAGCGAATACATCGGGAAACACTTTGAGAAGTTTCGTTAAACTCTCTTTGACAGTTGGACTGAGCAGTGCCCTAATCTTGACTTCTTTTCTCTCTTCTTATGAACCCAAGTTGACCGTTTCCAACGGCTCTTTGTGAGGTTCAATGGACCTTTCCTCTTGTCAGAGTAATCGGGAGATGTCTTTTGGAATTTCGTCGTCAACTTCTTCTTCAGCCCCAAATACCGGGAACTCAAAGTCGGGAGAAGGCATCAGATCGTATGTTTCAACGGGGTTTAAAACAAGCAATCTGCATGACGTGATGATTTGTGTTTAGAAGAGATAGAGGGAAAATGCAAAAGTGTGTGCAGTGTATTTCTTTTACTACTTGTTTTTATTATTGAGTTGTTTTTTAGGATTACCATTTTCTGAAAAACGAAAAGAGAAAACAGCAATTAATGCGGAAATTACAGAACGACTTTATTTTATTAATGAATAAGTCGATTCTTGAAACTACAGCCCTATAAAACAAAAATCTGTCGCTTTGGGCAAAACGAAGAGGGATATTTACAGAAAGTGAGCCATATCAAAACATCTGTTTCACCTGGGTAGGATGAAAGGTTAAAGTAAAGATGGCAATTACTTAGACTTATGAACAATCTTCGGAACATCGACAGCGACCCATTGGCGGCGAACTCCTCGGTGAATCACAAAGTCTGTTACCTTCCTTGATTTGTCTTCAGAAATGACGCTGATTTCTGTCGGAGCAGGATCATTGGAATCTGTCTCCCAGGCAGAGTTGTCGTAGGAGGATTCCTCAGTTGTATTTTGCATAGTATTTGTGCTCTCAGGTATATCTCCCCATCCAGTTGGCTGGATGTCCTCGAGCCTGATACGAGAGCTCTCAGGAGCGGTGTACTTGACCGTGAAGTCGTATTTTCCACTCGGTTGTCCCAAGGTGTCCCACACTTCTTTGTAATTGGAGGAGTCATCCTTCTTGATGACTTTGACCTCAGGAAAAGCATAGTTGATGAATTCTAGTCCGGCAAATGTTGCGAATTCATCGTCGGGCTGGGTATTTTCAGGATAACCTGGGTGTTGATCCCATGACATGATGGGGACGCAGGTATTCTTTTCAATGATGCTCAGTTGATTTTCATTGTTCGGCTGACTTTCTTGTCCCAAGTCTCCTGGGTACGGTTGTCAAATAGGTAGACCATCCATCGGGCCATAGTAGTCGGTGTCAAAGTTGCTTTCATCAGAGTGTCTTCCTCTAATGAGTTTGGTGGAGCACGGCATCCTTCCGGATCACAATCTCCATATATCATTTCGACATCTGACCTCGGTATAAATCTCAGACTCTGTGTGGGATAGTAAAAGGGAGTATGTGTTTCGCCCTGAGACGTATAATCGTCCTCATTGAGATAGGACTTCCATTCTTCCTCCGTATCGGAGGAATCATCTTTATTGATGGTATGCACGTCTTGAGTCACTGGTTGAAGGAAGCCTCCACTGTGGAAGAAGTTCTGGATGGGATGAAGACTTTCATCGTTATCAGCTGTCTGGGTGCAGGTTGCAGAAAAACCAAGACCCTTCTTTGTTTTGTTATCAGTAGGAATGACAAGCTGTCCCCATCCTTTTGCATTGTTATTTTCGATCACTTCGAGAGCATCTCTGTATGAGGAAATCGAGGTTCCTTTCTCTGATTGATTCTCATTGCTCACCGACAGTGCTTGGAGCTGAGTTCCAACAACCTCCTCGGGTTCTACACAAGTAAATAATGACAAGTTGCTCACTAGCAAGGCTTATTCTCCACAGACTGTGACGAGTTGGCAGTTCTGGACGAACTTTAGCTTTTGGTGGATGGTCGAAGTGACCGCCCCGGCCTGATGTATCCAAGGTCTTCCTAATAAACAACTGTATGTTGCCCGGATGTCCATGACCTGGAAAGTGACTTGGAAAGTGTGAGGACCAATAGTTATGGGAAGGTCGACTTCGCCGATAACCGTTTTTATGGATCCGTCAAATGCTTTGACGACGACCTCGCTGGTTTTCATCGGAGGTCATTTGAATGATAATTGCATCAAAGTGGACTTCGGCATAACATTCAGGGCTGACCCTATGTCTACCAGTACGCTGGCTAAAGCATTGTCCTGGCAGTTGACTGTAATGTTGAGCGCCATGTTATGACGGCGACCTTCTTCAAGTAATTCCTCATTACTAAATCCCAAGTTATTGCAGGAAGTGATGTTAGAGACAAGGCTATCGAACTGTCTAATTGTTACATCCTGTTCCACAAAGGCTTGCTCCAAGACTTTCTGTAGAGCCTCCCTGTGCGCTTCTGAACTAAGTAATAGTGATAATACCGAGATCTTTGAAGGAGTTTGTAACAGCTGATCAACAATGTTGTATTCACTCCTTTGGATGAGCTTTAGCATCTCATCATCGTTTTTCGAAAGGTCGGGATTATTAGATTGACTGGCTGGTGGATCGAGAACTTCTGTCTGAGGTTCCTTTTCTTTTCTGGGTTCTCCAACTCCTCTATTAAAGATTCTACCACTCCGTGTTACTCGACTGATGTCTGCAATATTCACGACAGAGGGTAACGGAATTTCCTTTCCATTCTCAATTATTGTTGCACCGTATTTGTAAGGGATAGCCTTAGTTGATTCATACGGTAGCGGTCCCGGTAGATAGATGACTATGGGAGCCTTCTGATTTTTCTGACCATCGTAAGTAATTTCGATCCGTTCATGGTTGGGAGCTCTCGATTCGTCAAGTAGAGGGATAATGGTACAAACATCCCTAGCCCTCTGATGATCAGAGATTACAACAACGTCCTCGATTTGATCGGTGAAGTAGTTGACTGTTCCAGAACTTGACAATGGTTGAATCTCTTTGTGGTCCAACTGACTTTGAAGGGCTGCTCGCACGAGGTAGCATCCTTGATTATCCACTGAGCAAACTCCACACCGCTCATAGTTGTGTAGTGGCACCTGGCCACGTCCGGTTTGAATACAGTGTAACCTTACTAGATCTGTTTCCATCGACCGAACATCCTGACTTTGATATCTAGTAGGATTCTCGTTAGTGATGCTAATTTGCTGGGTGTCTTCATCCATATAGATTGGAAGCCACCAGTGGCTCAACAAGTGCTGAAGTGTTTCCTGGACAAGGGCATAGCCCTGATCGTCTTCGCAACCCGCTTTACAGCCCTGATAATCATGTGATACCAGGAACCCGAGCCGGACCTGTTTAGCATGTAATTCCACCAGGCTGGTATTCATCAAGTGACTATCAAAGATTTGAATCATGTTGATTTGATCATGATTCCTATCATGGTAGTCTTGAATCCATCCAAGATCCATCTGATGCTGGAAGGCCTCTTGTACAAAAGAGCATCCCTGTTTGTTTACTGAGCAAGTCAGGCAGGAATTATAATCGTGACGCGGCAGATTATGATACTGGCTTTGCCTTGAGTGTATTGCCACCAAGTTGACATTCATCGCACGGATATCGTGGTTTTGAATGATGTTGGAATTCGTATAAACCATGTTAACTCCATGAAATCGGTGCTCTCGGATCCATCCGAGATCCATTTGTTCCTGTATAGATGATTGCACCATAGAACATCCTTGATTGCTTTTAGAGCAGATATCACACTGGTGATAATTATGAGGTGGCACATGGCCATATCCACTCTGTCTACAATGCATCTTGACCAATTTGGCCCTCAATAAGAGTACATCGTGAATTTGATAGGTGTTGTTAGACTCTCCCTCTATCAAATTAACTGTAGCCTTCTCGTGTCGAGGCAGCGGGTTCGTGAGAACATTCAGATTCATATCTTTGAAAGATAAGACCCCGCTCCTAACAAGCTTTTGCACGTCGAATTTGAAACTGAGACAGTTTTCTATGTTATTCCCTGGTCTTCCTTGATGGTAAGGGCAAGTCTGATCCACCTTAAACCAAAAATGCGGATTTTCTGGTACTGTAAGAGGAGACTTAGTCTGGACATGACCCTTGGCCAGTAGTAACGCAAATAGTTCTGCGTATGATACGGGTATAGGATCAGATCCTGGTGGTCGCGTTGTACGTTTGTGTTGTACGGCGGACGAGTCTGCTGAAGAGACTGTTGATTAGGTTGGCTCTGTGCAACCTGAGGTTGATACGTAGGAACAGGCGCAGGATTGATAGCAGGAGTTACAGCTGCTACTGGTTGGTAACGCCGCCTTTGCTTTCCGATAGAGATATTCCCAATATCTTGCTCTTTCTTCTTAGGGAGAGCACTACCGTATCGTTTTGTACTACTTGATGATCCAGCGTCTTTAACCAAACGTCTTTCTCGGACTGCTTCCTCAAGATGAACTCCCATGCCCACCATCTCGGTGAAGTCACTGGGTGCACTGGCGACCATTCTGTCATAGTAAAATGAGCTCAAGGTCTTTAAGAAAATCTTTGTCATCTCTTTTTCCACAAGAGGTAGACAAATTTGAGCGGCAATTTCACGCCATCTCTGAGCATACTCCTTAAAGGTTTCCTTGTCCTTTTGCGACATTGATCTGAGTTGATCTCTGTCTGGTGCCATGTCTAAATTGTATTTATATTGTTGGACGAAGGCAGTGCCAAGATCTCTGAAAGTGCTAATCGTAGCGCGATTTAAACCCATGTACCATTTTAATGCGGCACCGGTTAAACTATCCTGAAAATAGTGAATCAGTAGATCCTGGTTCTCTGTCTGAGCTGACATTTGCCGAGCGTACATCACCAAATGGCTTTGAGGGCAAGAGTTACCCTTGTATTTTTCAAAATCGGGTACTTGGAACTTGTGCGGGACTTTCACATTAGGGACCAAGCAAAGGTCTGCGGCGTCCTTTCCAAATAAATCCTGACCGTGAAGGGCTTGCAGTTCCTTCTGCATCTCCAGGAATTGTTCCTGGAACTCATTCATTCTGTCGAACATATTTTCATTTCCACCAGAAGGTATCTGTGGAATTTGTCCTTCCGGGACAGTGTGTACCACGGGTGGTGGTATAGTCATTATGGCCGAGACTCTCGGTGCCTCCTGAAGTTTGTAACCTTCAGGAGTTGCTGTCATGCCCCTGGCATCTTCGCTTTCCCAAAGTTTGTAACCTTCAGGCTACTGCGGTTCCCTGATCCTCAGTGATCGGCGGAACATATCCTTCCGGGATATAGTTAACAGGCATGCCCCAGGGACGATCTTTCGGCATTTGATACCTAGGATCATACTTCTCCACTATGGGTGTTGAGGTGATCTCTGAGATCACAGTTCTTTGTAGCAGAGCTTCTTCCATGGCTTGCATGTCGTTACGAAGCTTTCTCATATCCTCTCTCAGAGCGTCGATCTCTTCTTTCAACTCTCTGTTCTCTTCCTCTAGATCATCCATCTTTTTCTGATGATTGGCCCGAGTATTGTACGAATCAGATAGTTTGACTCTAGAACCGAGACACAAACGTGAGATTCGTAGGTAAGAACAATACGTGACGTGAGAATAATGAATGCAATGATTATATTAATTGTTTTTTTTTTGTTTAATCAAAATAAACTTCGACAATTAGATTGCAAATATCAAACAGTGGGGACACCCCCGTTTTATTGAATTCAAAGGATTGCGGAAATGGAAATACAGTAAATTACAAGGTGCGGAAACAGAAACCTAAGCTAATGGGTCCCAAGTCCTCTCTGAGGAGAACTCGGGTGCTGATTCTAGTACTTTCCTTTTCTTGGACCGGGGCTCTTGGGCCGTTGTCGGGTTTTCATTCCTTTTCCAAGTGAAAGGAGCGAGCAAATTCCTTTGGTCATCCTGATTTTCTACAGCATGTTGCTCCAAAATCTCAATTAGAGCATCCTTATCTTTCAGCAGTTGCTGTATTTTGGTACACTCTACATTGAGAATGCGGTACTTGTTCTTCCAAGACCTCCTCTCCTGTTGAACTTTGTTGAGAGTAACTTGAAGTTTTTCCGTTTCAGTCATGAAGTACATGACAGATTCCCTCGGCGGAAGAACTCCGTGATGAGGATAAGGCACCTTTAGCTTGAGAGCTCTAGTTTGTACCTAGTGGAGATAAGGCTCCACCGAGACACAGTCCGGTTTTCCTAGAGACTCCCGTCCTTTCTTATGAACATATTTCCAAGCGTGCACTGTTTCCATCTTTAGTGCCCTGTCATCTTCTCCTTCCTTGAAGAAAAGACCTTCCAGATGAGCATTACGCAGGACATGCCTCATTGGGTATCCAAATTGACGACGAACTAAGACTGGATGGTAATTGATTCCTCCCTTAGTTCCTATAAGGGGTATGTTGGGGAAATTTCCACAACGGACAATGATCCTAATCCCGTCATAGATTCGATTGTGCCAATCGATGTCAGAGTTGGTAAGAGAGATGCTTTTCTGCGACCAACGTAAGGCACTCTTATGATCCCAAAAAGCAGCAGACTTAGGCAAATGGGAGATAAACCATTTATATAGCAGGGGTACACAGCACGTGATCATTCCTCCGCTGTATAAATTCCTTAAGTGTATAGAATGATACACATCTGCGAGTAAGGTCGGTACAGGGTTTCCAATTAGGAAAATCTTAAGGGCGTTGATATCGACGAAGTTATCAATGTTGGGAAACAGAAATAACCCGTAGTTGAGCAAAACAATGATGCTTTCAAAAGCAGTGGTTCCCTATACTAGCAAAGTACAAAGCCTTCTTTACCAGAAACTTGGCTGGTAAACCTGGGATTCCTCCCTTGGTGGTCAGGTGAGTCTTGACTTCTGATTCGTCCAAATAAATTGCTTTTGCAATGGTCTGATCCTTTGGAATTTCTTGCAGTCCAGAAAAGGGAGCTTGATCAGTAATAGGTAGATCAATCAGATGAGAATACTCCTCCAGCGTTGGTGCAAGCTGGTAATCCGGGAATGTGAAACAGTGATAGACCGGATCGTAAAACTGAACGAGTGCCTCTATGATTCCTTCAATTACATGGACCCTTAACAGAGGTAGCAGACCTCCGTACTTGGCTCTAAAAGCGTCAGGGTTAGTGATCATCCTTGCTAATCCTCTCAAATCCCCTAGTTTTGGAACCTTGAAGGTATACTTATGAGTTTTTCTTCTACCGAAATCCATTAGCGCAATCCTTTTCTCTCTGACATTTGCAACCATTGTCTTAGTTTAATTTGAAAAAGAGAGACTAGAAGAGAAAATTTTTCTTTTTTGCTTAATGTTTTTTTTTTAAATAAATGCATGAATGCATCACACAAAAACATAGGAAAAACATGGGGTCAAAGGGTCGGTGTCATGAAGTCAAGGCTCTACCCATCCCAAAGGTTTATACTAGTGATTTTTGTACTTGTCTCTCAAAATCATTGATTCTTGTCGAGATAACATCAGCGGGCCGGGAACCGTGCTAGGTGATGTATTTCGAAGAATCTCAGAAGAGGGTAGTATCGCGTGACAACTATTTCTGATAGCTTCCGCACTACTGAAAGAGGTTTTCCTAGGTGTATACTCAATCTTTCCACATGCGGCATCACACGCATTCCCATTAGCAGAAAAATAAACACAGATATCAATTAGGAAAAGTAGTATATATATTTGTCCTAATGTCCTAGACTTTTTAAGAGCTACGAATCCTATGATCCTAACAGAAAATGGCTCCCCGGCGGAGTCGCCATTCTGTGGTACCTTCCCAACTTAAAGGTTTTGACCTAAGATCCTAGTGAGGGTTGATCCTAGCAATAATGACATTACCCGATAGAACCGTCATTCGGTGATACCTTGTGAACCCACAGACTCGTCCTAAGAGAAGGTTTCAACCAGAGAGATAAGAGAGATAAGATTCCTTGGTCTTGCCCCACGGTGGGCGCCATTTTTCTATGGCGGCCACCGCCATGAAAATGACTTGTCCAAGGTTTTCACCTTAAATTGTAAGAAAGAAAGATGAGAAGGCCCCACGGTGGACGCCATTTTTCTGTAGCGAGCGATTTTGGACGTGGTTCTTAAGCACTGTCGCTCTGGGGTACTACAGTTCGATTCATTTTTTATCCTATTGAAGTTGATGAAGGAAGGGAAATAGATGTCTCCAACTAACCCTGCTTGCATACTGAGGTTAAACAGTCAAAACTGTTGGTTTACAGATGCGGTTTTAGTTTGTGGGCCTCTCTCTGCTTATTTTGTTCAGAACGAATTACCGTGACTGTTCATGGGGAATTTGTTGGGATATTGTGCTAGATTGGCTGGAGGTAGGGGACTTTGGGGTTTTTTGATTAGTGTGCTCGCTAAGATTTTTTTTCAATCTTATGCCTACGTATTCCCGGGATAGGGAAATCAGAGCGATCGTAGTTCCTCCTATTCTATGGGAGGAAATGGTGTTTTGGTGTCTTGTTCAAAGCCCAAGACATGAAGCTAAAGGTGGTTTGTATCTTGTTCAAAGCCCAAGATGCGAAGCTGAAGGGTCTATTTGTATCTTGTTCGAAGCCCAAGATGTGAAGCTAAAAGGGTGTTGACTTTAGAGAGAATTTGTCATCTCTAAAGGGGTCTGTTTGTCACAATTGCTGGGTGACTGATTATAAAGGAGAATTACTTTAACTGGGATATGCGAATCCAGCAATGCCATAATTTCCTTTATAGGGGATTTTCAACCTGAAGGAGAAGACTTTAACTTAGTTTAGAGCAACGCCATCTTTCCTTAGGAATTTCTCATGCTAAAAGAGGGACAGTGGTGTGGATGTAAATAATCCAGAGGCTTGTGTAGCACCCCAAAATTTGCCCTCCTTACTTTAGTATTAACTGGCTTATGTTTCATTTCCTTTTTTGCATTATCATGTGTGCATATCATTGGTTCATAACATGGGGTCAAGGTGCCTGAGGCAGTTCAAGAGGAGAAGATGTTCTTCAAAGGGTCAAGCAAGAGTCCTTATATTGTCCAAGAGATCTCAAGTGGATCACTCTCTCCTAACCAGTGCAGAAATTAGGGTTTTGAGATTCTTGGGTTTATTGCTCCAGTGGGCAAGCTTCTTGGGTTTTTATTATCACCAAATGGCATATCTTATCTTTGTTGGAGAAGATACACATCATATTCATAGGAATTTGGATTTGGAGACTGTGTTATTTCCTCCTAGACTGAGGGTACCAAAATCAGGGTTTGCTATAAAGTCAATTTATTTTTGATTTTTTGGGCAAGACTTGATTCCATGGTATTCCTTGGGTCCCTAAGTATCTAGGAGTGGAAGATTGTCCATCAGTTTGGTTCATGAGAGATTCAATGGGCCAATGGATTGCAAATCAGGGGAATTAGGGGAAAAGTCAACAGTGAGAGGGGAAGTCAACTATGAAATATTGAGGTTCTCTTCAGGGTTTTCAAGGTCTCACATCCTCATATGGTCTTCAAGAGTCAAGTCTCATACCATTTATCAAGAATCAAGGGTTGGTACAAAAGTTACTAAATATGGAAAGGACCTATAATTTGAAAGTTTCCATTTTGGGCAAGTTCTTAAACTACTTTCAACTTGACTTTTCATCATCAAAGAAGCTTCAATTGAATTTTCCTCAAACATGAAAGTTGAAGATCTTTTTCTCCCCTTTCCAACAAGTACTAGATGGTCTCCATATCATTTGTGAAACTCAAGTTATGACCAAAAGAAGGCAAAGTGGTTTTTAGGGTTTCCTTATGGTTCCATTTTCACAACTTTTGTATTTTGGGACATAGTGACCTATAATTGATTCCTTTGTTTCAAGCCACATTCTAACATCAAAGAACAATCCATAAAGATCACTTTTAGCCTTTGAATCAAGTGGATCCATGGTTTATTCATCACTTATTTTCCACTATGCAAAATTGCAAGATCATTGAAAACTCATGAACCAAGACATCTCAAGGCCCAAATTCCATACAGGTGTGATTAGCAATTGTTAAATAAGTGATCCATCATAAAAGGCTTAGGTGTGCATGCAAGGAGGAGGGTGTATTTTACATAATGCAAATTTCCAAAATCACCCAAAACTCATTAAGTGAGGAATTAACAAGGCCCAAGTGATTATCAGTGTATTAACCCTAAGTATTTAAGCTAACTCATGCACTGGTTAGAGAAAAAGGGACGTGATTTTGGAGAGTTTTCAAGAGTGAACCCTAAAACTTTTCTTCATCGAATCTCTCAATCCTTTAGAGTTTTTCCAAAACTTCTTTCACCATCTGAGTCCTGGGGTTCCATAGAGCACGAAGCACTCATCATCTGGAGCTAACAATAAGGATACGTATTGCTTAATCTCAGGTGGCCGGAAGTGACGACCAGAGCTAGGGCTTCGGCGTCTGGCCTGATCGCCGGTGGAATTAGGGTTCAGAGGTAGGGGATGAAATCCTAACCGTCCGCTTGCTTCATCGTGTGGCCCTCACATTGCCACGTCTTTTAAAAATTTGTTTTTATTTTATTAATTATGTGTTTGACATTCCATTTTTATTACCATGCACCTTAAATCTAATCCACACATCATGCTTTTGTTTGGCTTAATCAGAGGCGTTGATTGAATCACGTGGCCATTATAATGCCAACACATTAATGATACAGTGTGCCTTATCACGTGCCCTTTTAATTTTCTGATTGTTTTTGTGTGTGAATGTGCATCGTTGTTAGTGAGGGCGTGTGGATCTATACCACTCATCATGCATACCTTTTATTTGTTTGACTGAACGCTACACGTTAGATTGATCCAAAGGTGAGTGTGGAGTCAACTGGTTGACTGGGTTGCACGTGTTTCCTCTTTGTTTTTTATTTTTTTCGCTGATGGGCTTTATGGTGTGGGCTTGATATCCACACCCCCTCTTTTAGGTCCATTTCAATTTCCAACGTGTATGGATTGCTACTCACACCTCCTTTGCTATTTTCCTTTTTATTTTTCATTTTAATTGCATTATTTCATTTTTAATTTTTAAAAATAGATAATTGCATCCTAAAAATCCCAAGAAAAATCATGAATCATATTTATAGTTATATAAAATTTTCCCAAATTTTATTTTATTATTTTATTTTATTTTTAGTGACTGAATTAATTATTTAATGGATTTTCTTTTGAGTTTATTCCTAACATGCATACTCTAACTTGTTTATTTTATTTCTCATCATCCATAAAACCTTTTGAACTCATTCTTTTTGCATTGTTTCACCAACACATTGATTTGCATTAAAATATTTTTCTCTCATTTTTAAAATCATTTCATATTGCATTTTAGTCCTCCTATTTTGCATATTGAGTCATGTTTCTTGTCTGAACTTTGCATAATTGTTTGGGTGACCTATCTTGTGAATTTTTGCATGAGTTTTTAATATGTTGTTTGTTTCTGGTTGAGTTATTTGGATAATTAATTTGGTAATTTTAGAAAATTTTTTACTAATTATGTGATAGCTCTTTGTTTGAGGTCTTCCTTTATGCACATCCTTGATCATGTCTGACTACTTGTTTGAGAAGGCACTTGTGCCATCATTTGGGTTTGCTTCTTTGACTTCATAATTCATGTTTAGGTCATCCAAATTCTGTCTTGGTTGAGTTCCATTTGGTTTATAACCATCTCTCTTTGGTTTGTGATTTGTTTGAGTTTCATTTGTCTTATTGTCACTTATACCTGTTTGTACTAACCTTTTATGCAGGGGCTGAGGTAAGTTATTTGAGGGTGTGGATAGTTATCCATGTCCACTCTCACTCTTTCTTCCTCTCATATTTTCTTTTCTTTAGGTTTAGGTTGTTGTCAAACCTCCCCTTAGGGCCACCTTTGCGTGATAACATTAGGACTAAATTCCATAGGATAGTCTCCCTCCAAACTTACCCTTAGGGCCACCTTTGCATGATAACATTAGGATAGTGTCATACCCAAAATTTTGACCACTTAGATTTCCCATCATTGTGCAAATCATCATCACAATATGGATGTACTTTCATGCCTCATCAATCTCCTCGAGGATTGTTGAGCATTCACTACCATCAAGAATTAGGGTTTCAAGCCCTCTCAGAGTTCTTAGACAAAGGATCAATCAAGGAATGACATGATCTTCAACTTGTCTAACATCCACAATGGATCAAAAGGACTCACACATCAAGGATCAAGCATAAGGCTGCTCCCTTCTAGGTGGATCAAGTCTGAAGATCGACAGTGTCACCAAATTAGGGTTTTGGTCGACCAGGGCCTCCAAATGGAAATTTTTCATCTGGGCACAAGCCAATGATCCAAAACCTAACCTAATATACTCCATGGAACCTCATGGACCCAATCATCAAGTCAATTTTGCCTCAGGGGATGCATTCATCAAAAATCAGGAATTAGGGTTTCTTGACCTAATTCACCCCTAAGTTGACTTTTAGGGCAAATCATGAGCCAAGACCTCAAAGGAGGATTTGAGGGTCTCTAATACACTATATTGATCCATTTGCAGCAATGGATTAATCCAAGAGGTTTGACCAACAAGTCTCAATTTCATCTGCACCACAATTAGGGTTTTAAGGAAAAAGTCAACTGTAACTTTGACTTTTGACCAGGACATGCTCCCAAGCCCTATGACATGCATCAATATACCCTATGACACCCATGGAACATGTCCATCAAGTTTGATTTAGGTCAAGGACATGATTTCCTGAAGAATTGCACAGTTTGGAATTCATCTGATAAAAAGTCAACTGTGCACAAAAGTCAACTTTGACTTTTTGAGATTTTTCACCAAAATGGATTTTTAACCCTAAAATGATGTTAATGTATGATTTGAATCATCATTCATCAAGAAAAATCAAGAAAAGTTGGGTAACTTGTAAAAGGGGTAACCATTAAAAACTTAGAAAATTTTCTAAGTTAAAAATAAAGTGGCTAGGGTACCAACTTTGGAGGGTCATAACTCCTAAACCACAAAGCCATTTTCTCCCATCTAAGGCTTGATTTGTAGATCTCATTGCCCTCTACAAAAACTTCAACTAGACGTCATTCCAATTCATTAGGGATTTTGAGTTATGGAGTGATCAAAGTCACTAAAAACATGAAAGTACAACTTTTTCAACACTTAAGAAAAATTCTGGGCAAGGCAGATTTTGTGTTGAAACACCAAAACTTGTGAGATCTTTTCACATAGTTGCAAGCTGAATCAAGTCCAAAGATAAACATCAATGTTGTTGCAAATATTGCCAAGAATCCAAAGAGCTTAACAACATGAATTGATTCAACTTGAGCCAAGAGAAATCCATGCCCAAAGCCATGCTGCTGCAAGCTGTTTTGGAAAAATCAGTTTGCATGTTTGCTTGCCACACACGATTTTGAACCAAAAACTGAGGATCAGCATGTCACATATACTCAAACCAATCACAATGTATCTGATCCAACTGATAAGGCTGAGTAAAAAAGCCAAGGAATCTTCCAATTTGAAATTCATCCACTTTGGCACATTTTGCCTTGAATTCAAAGGGCATTAATGTGGAATAGTGCATTTTCAACAAAGTCACTCTACTCAGTCAAGTTCTCTGATTAAACAACAATATAAACATATGAAGAATGTGAATTTGGTCAAGGCATAGCCCTGCTCTTGGGAATGGCTAGTTTGCCTTGCTTGAGAAGAAATCCTCTAAGCCAATCCATGCAAATGTGATCTGATCCAGCAGCCATTCACTATTCCTCCAAGACAAAAGTTGACCACCTATAAATAGAGGTTCCAATGGATCATTCAACTCACACCAAAGCCAGTTACAACACTGCTTTCTCTCATTCTTCCTTAAACCTCAAGTTTTTTGGTTTTTGAGTAACCACTATCGGGTTTTAAGTTGCAGCCTTAAGCAATCAATTCCAATACCTCAAACACATCACATATGATGTATTTGAGGTGTCCAAACACTTAAACACTGACTGTAACACCTCAGGCTCAAAATCACTCTTCAACTAAGCCATTATGCCTCAATTATGCAGGTGAAGGTCTCCAGCTTGATCCAAAGAGTTTCAAAGTGTTCCGAAGCTTACAACACACTCCATAACATCCATTGAAGCTGTAGGGATCATTAATTCACAACTGGAACAAGGTTTGTACAGAGTTCCATTTCAGCTTGCATCAAGGTAAGCCTCAAAACTCCAACTCCATGATCCATGCATATATCCTCGCATGATATTTTTGCCAATTGTTTGCCATCACATGTTGATTGTTTTCCCTCAAAAAATTTGATCATAGCACTCATAATCATGCCTACTCGATTGCTTTTGCAAAATTAGGGTTCATACGGCCACAATGATATAATTTGCTATACACTGAAAATAAATGAAATTGGGTATTGCCATCTTCTTCCTTGTGAAAAAACGCATGAGTTTGGTGTTTGAATCATTTCAAATGGTTGAGAGATGAGTGAGATAGAGGGCGTCATGCACGAGCTAGAGGAAGAAGATGGCCATGGCGCCATTCTCAGAAAATCCAACAAGTTCTCTATATATTTTTCCCTTGCCATGTTATATTTGAAATGGCATTGCACCCCAGCGGTTCATCAGCTGGTTTTGTGTGTATTGGCAAGCGAGAGGTCTGGGGTTCGAATCCCCCTCGCCCCAGACTTCTTTTTATCACTTGTTTATTTTGTTATTTTTCATATTATTATTTGTAATGATTTGAAAAATTAATAACTCCTTCCATTTTTATCATTTTTGATTGGTTCTTTTTGCAATAATTCACAAAATTGTTTAATTATTTGATTTTACCAAAAAAATCCCAAAAATATTATTTATTTCATATATTTGATATTTTTGCAAAGAATTAATGTTTTATGTGTTTTTATCATATAAAATATTTTTCTCCCTTTGTTTTCTAACCCTAATTTGATTTCAATCATTTTGTAGGAAGAAACCTGATTTTTTTGGAACATTGATCCAAGATCATAATTTGTTTTCATATATTTAACAAACATTGATCATTTTAATTGATTTTTTATTCAATTAAGAAAATACATTTCGAAAATAAGTTAGGGTTTTGAATCAATTCCACCCTCATCAAACTTTTTTCAAACACTTTTGGGCCTCTAATAGAGTGTAAGACCCAATCCTTTGTAAATACAAACCATTTTGGGCCTCACTTATTGTATAAGTCCCACTGTATTTTCAAAAACCTCGGCGCGCTCGCCAATAAAAAAATCAAACCCTGGGCCTCTCCTTGAGCTATAAGACCCATTCAAAACTTTTGGGCCTCTAATAGAGTGTAAGACCCAACCCCCTTTTAACCAAAAACTTTGGGCCTCACTTATTGTATAAGTCCCTTCGTGTTAAAAGAAAATCTCGGCGCGATCGTCATTTCAAACGGAAAAAAACAAATTGGCCCTACCCTCGTGTAGTAAGACCCATTTCTTTTCTTTAAAACTTTTTGGGCCTCTTGAGAGAGTGTAAGACCCATCCCTTGTACAGGAAAACTTTTTGGGCCTCAGCCACTTGTATAAGTCCCTCTGTACGAATTCAATAGTAAAATCACTGATAAAACCCTGGGCCTCTCCTTGAGCTGTAAGCCCCAAATCTTTCTTTTTCAAAGCACTTGCTCCTTTGATTTTGAATATACTATTGTTTTCAATCTTTCTTTGTTGAACAACTAACCAAACAGCATGGAAGCTCTACAACCGAGTAAGTGGTTATTGCTTTCATTTACCGCTTTCATATACATATAACTGTATTGTGGGGCTGTTTCACTGTAAGTCTTCTTTCATAAACTCATATCAACTGTGTAATAATAGTATAGATATTTAGAGTTTCCCCGGCAACTACGTCTAGAACTAGGTGACGCCGTTTCATTTTTTCGTAGAAATAGACAACTAGATCCCCAATAGGATCACCAGATACAGTCTTCTCTTCGGCTGTCCTCATTAGGAATTGTCAAGAAACTCTACTCCTAGAGATGAATGTATTCTCCGTGAATGGCATCTTTGAGTTTCTTCCGAATTCTCGAACTTTCCTGACTTGATCTATTCCTTGTGAATATCTTGCCTTGAATTTCTCGGGGTTTGGGGACCCACGGGCTTCTTAAAAGCATCGGCCTCCTTTTGAGCATCATACAAGGACTCAAAGGCTTCCTAAAACTGACCCCGCCTCCTCTTGGGCTTAGTACAAGGACCGATCGGCTTCTTAGAAGTATTCACAGCCTCCTCTTAGGCTTCGTATAATGATCTCTTCCTCCAGGAATGATAGCCTCCTCTTGGGCATCGTACAAGGACCCGTCGGCTTCTTAAAAGTTTCCAGCCTCCTCTTGGGCTTCGTACAAATTGTCCCGACGACCTCCTAGAGGTATAGGAACAGAACTTAGTCATCTGCATAGAACAGTCCTTTCATAGAGTCTACTACTGTTTCTCAAAGCATGGTACAAAATATGAAACTCTAGACTTGGACAGTCTAATATCCTTGAGTCTCAAAGACATTCTCAAGCACCCTTCAAGAATAGGAAGGAACCCGTAGACTCGGACAATCTCAATACACTTCGGATTTCCCACTTCCTTAAAGAACAGGAATAATCCGGATCCTCGAACCAAATCCTCGAGTACAGTGTTGCTCATATAAGAACTGATTTTCTCTTTCAAAATCAGTATACTGGACCTGTCACTTAACTGAAACAGTAACCATAGCCTCCTCTTGGGCTTTATACAATGATCCATGCCAATGCCCCTCTTTTAGTATGATAAATTCCTAAGGAAAGATGGCATTGCTCTACACTGAGTTAAAGTCTTCTCCTTTAGGTTGAAATCCCCTATAAAGGAAATTATGGCATTGCCGGATTCACAAATCCCGGTTAAAGTAATCCTCCTTTACAGTCAGTCACCCAACAGTTGTGACAAACAGACCCTCTTTAGAGATGACAAATTCTCTTTAAAGTCAAACCCCTTCAGCTTCACATCTTGGGCTTAGAACAAGATACAAATCACCTTTCGCTTCACGTCTTGGGCTTTGAAAAAGACACCAAAACAACCATTTCCTCCCATAGAATTGGAGGAACTACGAACGCTCTGATTTCCCTGTTTCGGTAAACGGGAATACGTAGGCATAAGATTGAAAGAAAAATCTTAGCGAGCACACTAAACAAAATCCCATACTCTCATATATCTATCAAAAATCATTAGTCCTAACATCCTAATCCTTGTTCCCCGCCAGAAACCTGTATGTCAAAATAACACAAGAAATCCCAGAGAGAAATCAGTATTGGCGAAAATACAAATAACCAGTACAAAGGCCCCCCCACATTGATAACATCCGTAACCTAACAGACCGCTGTTTAAACTCAGTATGCAAAGCAGGGTTAATTGGAGACATCTATTTCCCTTCCTTCATCAGCTTTAATAGGATAAAAAATGAATCGACCTGTAGTAAACTCAACCGCAGAGAGCGACCAGCGCTTAAGAACCGCGTCCAAAATCGCTCGCTACAGAAAAATGGCGCCCACCGTGGGGCACTATTTCTTTTTTCTCTTCACTTATGTAAAAACCACAGATTGGGGCTTCCGCCGGGGAACCAATTTTCTGTCAGGAACTTAGGATTCATCGCTTTAAAGGTCTAGGATGTTTAGGACAAATATATATACTGCTTTTCCTAATTGCTATACATGTTTATTTTTCTGCTAATGGGAATGCGTGTGATGCCGCATGTGGAAAGATTGAGTATACACTTAAGATAAGTGATGGCGATGAGGTCGACCATCAACCTCAGTGGAGGCTGACCAATGCAACCCATTCTCTCACCTAGATAATGGGCCGATTGTGATGTCTGAGAAGCTGAGGAGCCAAACCCTTTTGTAGTGCGGAAGCTATCGGAAATAGTTGTTACGCGATACTACCCTCATTTGAGGCTGGTGATCTATTCTCGGTGAATGGCACTTACTCTAAGATTGCTCTACAACTCGCTGGCGATCCGCTTGTTGTTTTACTTTCCTGGGAGGAGCTGATGATAATGAGTACAGGTACAAAAATCACCCTAGTATAAACCTTTGGGGATGGGTAGAGCCTTGACTTCATGACAACGACCCTTTGACCCCATGTTTTTCTATGTTTTTGTGTGCTGCATTCATGCATTCATTTAAAAAACATTAAAACATTCAAAAAATCTTCTCTTCTAGTCTCTCTGTTTTTCAAATTAAACTAAGACTGTGGTTGCAAATATCAGAGAAAAGGATTGCACTAATGGATTTCGGTAGAAGGAGAACTCATAGTTATACCTTCAAGGTTCCAAAGCTAGAGGATTTGAGAAGGTTAGCGAGGATGATCACAAACCAAGAGGCTTTCAGAGCCAAGCACGGAGGTTTTCTACCACTATTAAGAGTCCATGTGATTGAGGGAATCATGGATGCGCTCATTCAGTTTTACGATCCGGTTTATCACTGTTTCACATTCTCAGATTACCAGTTCACACCAACGCTGGAGGAGTATTCTCATCTGATTGATCTACACATTACTGATCAAGCTCCATTTTCTGGACTGGAAGAAATTCCAAAGAATCAGACCATTGCAAGAGCAATTCATTTGGACGAGTCTGAGGTTAGGACTCACCTAACTACCAAGGGTGGCATCCAAGGTTTTCCAGCCCAGTTCTTGACAAAGAAAGCTCTGTACTTCGCTAGTATAGGGAACGAGACTGCTTTCGAGAGCATCTTTGTTTTACTCACCTACGGGTTATTTCTGTTGTCCAACATTAATAACTTCGTCGATATCAACTCCATTAACATTTTTCTCATTGGAAACCCTGTGCCGACTTTGCTCGCGGATGCGTATCATTTTGTACACTTGGGAAATTTGTACAGCGGAGGGGAGATCACATGCTGTGTACCTCTGCTTTATAAATGGTTTATCTCCCACTTGCCCAAGTCTGCTACTTTTTGGGATTGCAAGAGTGCCTTACGTTGGTCGCAGAAGATCGTGTCTCTCACCAACTCTGATATAGATTGGTGCAATAGGATCTATGATGGAATCAGAATCATTGATCGTTGTGGAAACTTCCCCAACGTACCCCTTATAGGAACTAAAGGAGGAATCAACTACCATCCGGTATTGGTTCGTCGTCAATTTGGATACCCAATGAGACACGTCCCACGGGGTGTTCATCTGGAAGGTCTTTTCTTCAAGGAAGGAGAAAACGACAGAGCACTAAAGATGGAAATAGTGCAAGATTGGAAACATGTTCATAAGAAAGGACGAGAGTCTCTAGGAAAACCAGACTGTGTCTCGGTGGAACCTTACCTGCATTGGGTACAAACTAGAGCTCTCAAGCTAAAAATGCCTTATCCTCGTTACGGAATTCTTCCGCCAAAGGAATCTGTCATGTACTTCATGAAGGAAACTGAAAAGCTTCAGGTTACTCTCAACAAAGTTCAAAAGGAGAGAAGGTCTTGGAAGAAAAAGTACCGCACCCTCGACGTAGAGTGCATCAAAATACAGCAATTACTAAAAGAGAAAGACGCTCTGATTGAAATTTTGGAGCAACATGCTGTGGATAATCAAGATGACCGAAGGAATTTGCTCGCTCCTTTCACCTGGCAAAGGAATGACAAACCGACAACGGCCCAAGAGCCCCGGTCAAAGAATAGGAAAGTACCAGAGTCAGCACCCGATTTCTCTTCAGAGAGGACTCGGTACCCATTAGCTTAGGTTTCTGTTTCTGTACCTTGTAATCTACTGTATTTCCATTTCTGTAATCCTTTGAATTCAATAAAAAGGGGTTTCCCCACCGTTTGATATTTGCAATCTAATTTTCGAAGTTTATTTTGATTAAACCAAAAAAAAATTAATATAATCATTGCATTCATCATTCTCACATCGCGTATTCTTCTTATCTACGAATCTCACGTTTGTGTCTCAGTTCTAGAGTCAAACTGTCTCATTCGTATAATACTCGGGCCAGTCGTCAGAAAAAGATGGATGATCTTGAGGAAGAAAACAGAGAGTTGAAGGAAGAGATCGACGCCCTGAGAGAGGATATGAGAAAGCTTCGTAACGACATGCAAGCCATGGCAGAAGCTCAGCTACAACAAACTATGATCTCAGAGATCACCTCAACGCCCATAGTAGAAAAGTATGATCCTAGGTATCAAATGCCGAAAGATCGTCCTTGGGGCATGCCTGTTAACTATATCCCGGAAGGGTATGTTCTGCCGATCACTGAAGATCAGGGAATCACAACAGAAGCCGCTGGGCCTGAAGGTTACAAACTTCGGGAAAGCGAAGATGCCAGGGGCATACTGAAGACTCCTGAAGGTTACAAACTTCGGGAAACGCCAAGATTTACTGTCGTAGTCACGGTCCCACCCCTTGTGGTGCACACTGTCCCGGAAGGACAGATTCCATAGATACCTGCTGGTAAAAAGGAAACTATGTTTGACCGAATGGAGGAATTCCAGGAGCAGTTCCTGGAAATGCAGAAGGAGCTGCAAGCCATTCGCAGTCAAGATTTATTTGGAAAGCACGCTGCAGACCTATGCTTGGTCCCCAATGTGAAAGTTCCACACAAATTTCAAGTGCCCGACTTTGAAAAGTACAAGGGTAACTCTTGCCCTCAAAGCCATCTGGTGATGTACGCTCGGCGGATGTCAGCTCAGACGGAGAATCAGAACCTACTGATTCACTACTTCTAGGATAGTTTAACCGGTGCCACATTAAAATGGTTCATGGGTTTAAACCGTGCCACGATCAGCACATTTAGAGATCTTGGTACTGCCTTCGTCCAACAATACAAATACAATTTGGACATGGCACCCGACAGAGATCAACTCAGATCAATGTTGTAAAAGGACAAGGAAACCTTTAAGGAGTATGCTCAAAGGTGGCGTGAAATTGCCGCTCAAATTTTTCCACCTCTGGAGGAAAAAGAGATGACAAAGATCTTCTTAAATACCTTAAGCTCATTTTACTATGACCGATTGGTTGCCAGTGCGCCCAGTGATTTCACCGAGATGGTGGGCATGGGTGTACGTCTTGAGGAAGCCGTCCGAGAAGGACGTTTGGTAAAAGACGCTGGATCATCTAGTGGTACTAAAAAATACGGTAGTGGTCTCCCTAAGAAAAAAGAGCAAGATATTGGGAATATCTCTCTCAGAAAGCAAAGGCGGCGTTATCAACCGGTAGCAGCTGTGACTCCTGCTATCAACCCTGCGTCTATTCCTACGTATCAACCTCAGGTTGCGCAGAGCCAACCTGATCAGCAAAGGACACAACAGCCTCTTCAGCAGGCTCGTCCTCCATATAACAACAACCGTACAACACGGCCACCAGGATTTGATCCTATACCCGTGTCGTACGCAGAGCTGTTTCCATTACTACTGGCTAAGGGGCACATTCAGACTAAATCTCCTCTTACAGTACCAGAAAATCTGTCTTTTTGGTTTAAGGTGGATCAAACTTGCCCTTACCATCAAAGAGGATCAGGGCATAACATAGAGACTTGTCTTAATTTCAAGTCCGACGTGCAAAAGCTTGTTAGGAGTGGGGTCTTGTCCTTCAAGGATACAAATCCTAATGTTCTCACGAACCCGCTGCCTCAACATGAGAAGGCTGCAGTCAATTTGATAGAAGGAGAGACTAACGATGTCAATCAAATTCACGATGTACTCTTGTTGAAAACCAATTTGGTCAAGATACATTGTAGACAGAGCGGATATGGCCATGTGCCACCTCATAATTATCACTAGTGTGATATCTGCTCTAAAAACAATCAGGGATGTTCTGTGGTGCAAGCAGCTCTACAAGAACAGATGGATCTTGGATGGATCCAAGAGCACCGAGTTCGTGGAGTTAACATGGTTTACACGAATTCTAACGTCATTCAGAACCACGATATCCGTACAATGAATGTTAACTTGGTGGCGATGCACTTAAGGCAAAGCCAGTATCATAATCTGCCGCAGCATGATTACAGTTCCTGTCTAATTTGCTCAGTAAACAAACAGGGATGCTCTTTCATACAGGAGGCCCTCCAGCGTCAGATGGATCTTGGATGGATCCAAGACTACCATGATAGGAATTCCTATCAAATCAACATGGTTCAGATCTTTGATATTCGCGTGATGAATACCAACCTGGTAGAGTTACATGCTGAGCAAGTTCGACTCGGATTCTTAATATCACATGACTATCAAAGCTGTAAAGCAGGTTGCGAAAACGATCAGGGTTGTACCCTTGTCCAGGAGGCACTTCAGCACTTGTTAAATCACTGGTGGATGCCAATTTATATGGATGAAGATACTCAGCAAATTAGTATCAATAACAGAAACCCCACTCGGCATCAGAGGCAGGATGTTCGATCAATGGAAGCTAACCTAGTGAGTTTACATTGTATTCAAAGTGGGTGTGGCCAGGTGCCACCACACAATTATGAACGTTGTAGTGTCTGTTCAGAAAGTAACCAAGGGTGCTACTTGGTGCGAGCAGCTCTTCAGGGTCAGGTAGATCGTGGAGAGATTCGCCCATATCCGGGTTCTGGACCCATCAACTGGACGTCGAACTACCTTGCCGAGCAAGTTGAGGATGTTGTCACGATCTCTGGTCATCACAGGACCAGGGATGTTTTTGCCATTATCCCTCTACTTGACGAATCTAAAGTTCCCAACCTGGAACGGATCGAGATTAATTATGATGGTCAGAAAAATCAAAAGGTTCCCATAGTCATCTATCTACCGGGACCACTACCGTATGAATCAACTAAGGCTATCCCTTACAAATACGGTGCAACGACAATTGAGAATGGAAAGGAAATTCCATTACCCTCCGTCGTGAATATTGCAGACATCAGTCGTGTAACACGGAGTGGTAGAATCTTCAACTGAGGGGTTGGAGAAGCTAACAAGGAAAAGGAACTTCAGACGGAAACTCCTGATCCACCAGTCAGTCAATCCAGTAATCCCGACCTTTCAAAAAATGATGATGAGATGCTGAAGCTCATCCAAAGGAGTGAATATAACATTGTTGATCAGCTGTTACAGACTCCTTCAAAGATCTCAGTTTTATCACTGTTACTCAGTTCAGAAGCCCACATGGAGGCTCTACAGAAAGTCTTGGAGCAAGCCTTTGTGGAACAGGATGTAACAATCAGACAGTTTGATAGCATTGTCTCTAACATCACTTCCTGCAATAATTTGGGATTTAGTGATGAGGAATTACCCGAAGAGGGTCGCCGTCATAACATGGCGCTCAATATCACAGTTAACTGCCAGGACGATGCTTTAGCCAGTGTACTGGTAGACACAGGGTCAGCCCTGAATGTTATTCCGAAGTCCACTTTGATGCAATTATCATTCAAAGGCCCTCCGATGAGAATCAGCGAGGTTGTCGTCAAAGCATTCGACGGATCCAGAAAAACGGTTATCGGCGAAGTTGATTTTCCCATAACTATTGGTCCTCACACTTTCCAAGTCACTTTCCAGGTCATGGACATCCGGGCAACGTACAGTTGTTTATTAGGAAGACCTTGGATACATCAGGCTGGAGCGGTCACTTCGACCCTCCACCAAAAGCTAAAGTTCGTTCAGAACAATCAACTCATCACGGTTTGTGGGGAACAGGCCTTGCTCGTGAGTAACTTGTCACCATCTACTAGTATAGAACCCGAGGAGGTTATTGGAACTCAGTTCCAAGCACTGTCGGTTAGCAAGAACAATCAGTTCAGAGGAGGAACCTTGATTTCCTCATACAATGATGTTATTAAAGCGGTCGAGAGTACCGATACGACAGGATGGGGACAACTTGTCATTCCTACTAACAATGCAACAAAGAAGGGTCTTGGTTTTTCAGCAACCTGTACCCGGACAGCTGCCAATGATAAAAGTTTTCATCCCCTTCAAAACTTCTTCCACAGTGGAGGTTTCCTTCACCCAGTGTCTTAGACAATACATGCTATCAATGAGGAAGATCCCTCCGACATGGATGAAGAATGAAAGTCCTACCTTAACGAGGACGGTTATATATCTCAGGAAGAGGTGCCTACGCCATTTTTCTATCCTGCACAGAGTCCGAGATTTATACCAAGGTCAGACGTCGAAATGATCTATGGAGATTGTGATCCGGAAGGATGCCGTGCTCCGCCAAATTCATTAGAGGAAGACACTCTCATGAAAGACAACTTTGACCACAATTAGTATGGCCCAATGGATGGTCTGCCAATGTGGCAGCCTTACCCAGGAGACTTGGTGCCAGAAAGTCAGTCGAGTAACGAAACTCAGCTGACCATCATTGAACAGAATACCTGTGTCCCCACTATGTCATGGGATCAACACTCAGGTCATTCAGAAACTACTCAACATGAAGACGAATTCGCAACGTTTGCAGGACTTAAATTCATCAACTATGCTTTTCCCGAGGTCAACGTGATCGAGAGAGATGACTCCTCCGGTTCCAAAGAAGTTTGGGACACTCTGGGATAACCGAGTGGAAAATACGACTATATGATTAGGTACGCCGCTCTCGAAAGCTCTCGTATCATGCTCGAAGATATCCAGCCTACTGGATGGGGAGATACAGCTGAGAGCACAAATACTATGCAAAATGCAACAGAGGAATTCTCCTGCGACAACTCTGCTTGGGAGACAGATTCCAATGATCCTGCTCCACCAGAAATCAGCGTCATTTCTGAAGACAAATCAAGGAAGGTGCCAGACTTTGTGATTCACCGAGGAGTTCGCCGCCAATGGGTTGCCGTCGAGGTTCTGAAGGTCGTTCATCAGTCAAAGTAATTGCCATCTTTTAACCTTTCACCCTGCCCAGGTGAAACGGATGTTTTGATAGGGCTCGCTTTCTGTAAATTTCCATCTTCGCTTCGCCCAAAGCGACAGAGTTTTGTTTTATAGGGCTGTAGTTTCAAGAATCGACTTGTTCATTAATAAAATAACGTCGTTCTGTAATTTCTGTATTAATTGCTGTTTTCTCTTTTTGCTTTTTCAGAAAATGGTAATCCTAAAAAATAATTCAAATAAAAACAAGCAGTAAAATAAATACACTGCACACACTTGCATTTTCTCTATCTCTTCTAAACACGAATCATACCGTCATGCAGATTGCTTGTTTTAAAACCCGTTGAAACATACGATCTGATGCCTTCTCCCAACTTTGAGTTCCCAATATTCGAGGCTGAAGAAGAAGATGACAACGAAATTCCAAAAGAGATCTCTCGATTACCTAGACAAGAGGAAAGGTCCATTGAACCTCATAAAGAACTGTTGGAAATGGTAAACTTGGGTTCAGAACAACAGAGAAAAGAAATCAGGATTGGGGCACTTCTCAGTCCAACTGCCAAAGAGAGTTTGATAAAGCTTCTCAAAGAATTTCCCGATGTATTCGCTTGGTCCTATCAGGATATGCCAGGGTTGGATACCAGCATCGTGGAACATCACTTACCGTTAAGATCGGAATGTCCGCCAGTAAAGCAAAGGTTAAGACGGACTCACCCGGACATGGCCATCAAAATCAAAAAGGAGGTACAGAAACAGATTGACGCAGGTTTCCTCGCCACATCATAATATCCTCAATGGTTAGCCAATATCGTACCCGTTCCGAAAAAGGATGGAAAGGTCAGAATATGTGTCGATTACCGAGATCTGAACAAGGCTAGTCCAAAGGACGACTTTCCTTTACCACACATTGACATGCTGGTGGACAGTACAACAAAGTTCAAAGTTTTCTCCTTCATGGATGGATTCTCGGGCTATAATCAGATCAAAATGGCATTGAAAGACATGGAGAAAACTTTGTTCATTACCCCATAGGGTACCTTTTGTTACAAGGTGATGCCGTTCAGTTTGAAGAACGTCGGGGCAACCTATCAAAGGGCCATGACTACTCTTTTTCATGACATGATACACAAAGAAATTGAGGTATATGTCGATGATATGATTGCAAAATCTAAAATAGAGAGTGAGCACGTTGAACATCTGTCAAAATTGTTCGAACGTCTAAGAAAATTCAAGCTCCGCTTGAATCCCAACAAGTGCACCTTCGGTGTCTGTTCAGGGAAACTACTAGGGTTCATCGTCAGCCAGAAAGGAATTGAGGTTGATCCTGACAAGGTCAAGGCCATTCAAGAAATACCTTCTCCGAAAACTGAAAAACAAGTCAGAGGATTCCTGGGACGTTTGAACTACATCTCCAGATTCATATTCCTTATGACCGCCACATGTGCGCCGATTTTCAAATTACTCAAAAAGAACCAGGATTGCGTTTGGACAGAAGATTGTCAAACCGCCTTCGACAGTATCAAGGAATATCTGTTGAATCCTCCGATTCTATCACCTCCAGTGGAAGGAAGACCACTGATCATTTACCTCACAGTCCGAGAGGACTCAATGGGATGTGTACTTGGCAAACAAGACGAAACCAAACGGAAAGAGTCTGCCATTTACTATTTGAGCAAGAAATTCATCGACTGCGAAATTCGGTACACGATGCTTGAGAAAACTTGCTGCGCTTTGGCTTGGGCAGCTAAACGTCTACGTCAATACATGATTTGTCATACTACTTGGTTAATCTCCGAAATGTATCCAATCAAGTACCTCTTCGAAAAACCTGCTCTCACGGGAAGAATTGCCCGTTGGCAGATGTTGTTATCAGAATATGACATAGATTACCACGCTCAGAAAGCCGTTAAGGGGAGTATTTTAGCCGATCATTTGGCTCATCAACCGATTGACAATCAAGAATCAATCGGGTTTGACTTCCCAGACGAAGATGTCATGTATCTAAAAATGAAAGATTGTGATGAACTGTTACCCAGTGAAGGGCCAGAACCAGGTTCCCAATAGGGACTTATCTTTGACGGAGCAGTTAATCATTATGGAAACGGAATTGGGGCAATAATTGTTACCCCTCAGGGTACCCACATTCCTTTCACAGCTCGACTTACGTTCAAATGTACGAACAACGAGGCCGAATACGAAGCATGTATCATGGGTCTCGAGGAAGCAATTGATTTAAGGATCAAAAACTTGGACGTATACGGCGACTCAACCTTGGTTATCAATCAGATAAAAGGAGATTGGAACACATACCAATCAGGATTGATTCCTTACAAAGACTATACAAGGAGGTTGCTACCTTTCTTCAACACAGTTGAGTTTCATCATATCCCTCGTGAGGAGAATCACATGGCTGATGCATTAGCCACTCTCTCTTCCATGATTAGTGTAGGTCAATGGAACGACCTACCCAAGATCGACATAATGCGCCTTGAAAGGCCCGCTTACATATTCACGATTGAAGCAGTCATAGGCAACAAACCTTGGTATCATGATATCAAATGCTTCCTTCAGAAACAAGAGTACCCATCTGGGGCACTCAGAAAAGACAGAAAAACCCTCAGAAGATTGGCTAGAAACTTCTTCCTGAGCGGTGACACTCTTTATAAGAGGAATTTTGACTTGGTCTTGCTCCGATGCGTAGACAGACCAGAAGTAGACATACTTATGAAAGAAATTCATGAAGGATCCTTTGGCACTCATGCCAACGGACATACAATGGTGAGAAAAATTATGAGAGCAGGGTATTACTGGTTGACCATGGAATCCGACTGCTACAAGTACATGAGGAGGTGTCACAAGTGTCAGATATACTCCGACAAAATTCATGTACCGCCATCGCATCTCAAAGTTCTTTCTTCCCCATGGCCTTTTTCCATATGGGGAATTGACATGATTGGCTTGATTGAGCCCAAAGCCTCAAACGGACATCGGTTTACCCTGGTAGCCATTGACTATTTCACCAAGTGGGTCGAAGTAGCGTCGTACGCTAATGTAACCTGACAAGTGGTGGTCCGATTTATCAAAAACAATATCATCTACCGTTATGGTGTTCCGAGCCAGATCATTACTAATAATGGATCTAACTTGAACAACAAGATGATGAAGGAGTTGTGTGCAGAGTTCAAGATCGAACACCATAACTCATCTCCCTACCGACCCAAGATGAACGGGGCGGTATAAGCGGCTAACAAGAACATCAAGAAGATCGTTCAAAAGATGGTTGTAACCTATAAAGATTGGCACGACATGTTACCCTTTGCTCTTCACGGTTATTGAACATTTGTTCGCACTTCAACAGGGGCAACCCCTTTCTCTCTAGTGTATGGCATGGAAGCCGTGCTCCCCATAGAAGTAGAGATCCCGTCAATCCGAGTATTGATAGAAGCTAAGCTCACCGAAGCTGAATGGTGTCAAAGCCGACACGACGAATTGAACCTGATCGAGGAGAAGCGAATCACGGCACTATGCCATGGTCAATTGTATCTACAGAGAATGAAGAGGGCGTTTGACAAAAAGGTCCGACCTCATGTTTTCAGAAAAGGAGACCTCGTGCTCAAGAAGATACAATCATTTCTCACTGACTCCCGGGGCAAGTTGACTCCAAATTATGATGGCCCCTATGTGGTCACGAAAGCTTTCTCAGGCGGCGCCTTGAGACTTGCAACCATGGACGGAGAGGAATTTTCCTACCCCACGAATGTTGATGTAGTCAAGAAATACTTCGCCTAAACTAAAAAAAAACGTCTCGGTGGATTGAAAACCCGAAAGGGCGGTCCAGGCAAAAGTTAGAGACATAAAAAAAAATCATCCCGATGGATTGGAAACATCACAGTACAATCCAGGCAAAAATTAGGGATAATGGCAAGTAACTATGTTCAACAGAGGCAAGTCCCTCAGCAGCATTTACATCATCCGTCAGAAAACTCCAGTCAAGGTCATCTTCGACAGAAGCTCAGGATGTCCCGAATTCAAAGTTGGTAGAAGGATAGTGGTCGTTATGTATCAACGTAGCCCTTTTCCCTGTAAATTACCATTTTCTAACTTTGTATATACTCTTTGGAATCACGCGTTTGGCTGATCTCCATCTTATCAATAAAATTTGAGCCCTTGTGCTTTTGTTTGTAATTCTTACTTGTTTTAGCTTTACAGAACGACATTTTAACATGATTAGCGATTCTTGAAATAAAACAAAAATGAATTTACTTGTTAAAACTTTTTCTGCTTTTTAATAAAGACAGCAATTTCTTTTGACTGTTGAACATCAGAAGAACATCGGTCGCTTCTCCAGAAGTAATCGAACCTCAAAGTGCAGAATCAAAGTACTCCTTCTAACCCAGTACGCCTGAATGAAGGGATCAACTGTGTCAGAGACCTTGTTTCTTCTGACACGCCTCGGCCGAGTTCTTATCTCCTAAGCCCGACCAACATAGCTCCCAACAGGGACTATCTCTCCTAAGCAAGGTGGAATTGCTATTCTGAACCAACGGTACTTCTTCGCCCCGCGATGGCCGAGTATCCAGTCGTGTTCACCTGTCAGTTTGTATGTCGCGTCAGTTTTGTCAGCATAAACATACATACATCATGCATTATTGATTTACATTCACAGTCATATTGCATCACTATCACTCTAGTCGGTCTTGTCCCCTAGTGATAAAAGTCCTCTCAATTGAGTTGTCAGCCCTTTCCTCGTCAAGAAGTGTTACGTCTGAACATTCTCTCTCCTCCAGTTTTATTTCTGGATTGAAGTTGGCCCTTGACCACTTTGATAACTTGAACCTCTGAAAGACAGAGAGCCCTCAGTTAACATCACTCTTCGTCCTTGAAGATGATATCCTTGCTTTCCCGGATTAAGGAAAATCCATAGAGAAAGCCTCGTAATCAGAGATTCGGCAGCATGCCAGTTTCGCTCCGAAAAGACCGCTAAGGAAAAGGTCCTCGGCATCTCAAAATTGGACCCCATCATATGGCATTTCTCTGGAAAGATCCCGAGAAAAGTATGATGTAAGACCCCAAGTGAAAGCAGTCTTCTAAGAAACTCGCTTTCTCCAGTAGAAACAAATGGCGTCTCCAATAGAGAAGTTTGTGCAACTCTACAATTCAGACGACTGGGTTCCCCAGCAAGTCTGACATCAAAACTTTTTCCACTCAAATGGCATCTCCCCAGGAAAATTCGGCGAGAAGTTTAAAGCAAAGCCGCTACGAATAGCGTCCCTTGTCAGTAAAGTTTATTGACAAAAGAAACTAAGACCAGTTCCTTGGTAGGAAACCAGGATCGAGGGGAAGTTTACATCAGAAACTAAGACCAGTTCCTGTGTAGGAAACCAGGATCGAGGGGAAGTTTAAATCAGAAACTAAGACCAGTTCCTTGGTAGGAAACCAGGATCGAGGGGAGGTTTATTTCAAAAAAAACTGAGACCAGCTCCTTAGCTGAAGACCAGGATCGAGGGGAAGTTTACCTTTTCTAAGCATCATTGCTTAGCAAAAGAAGATGAATGCGTGAACTACCATTCATAAACGCCATCAAAATTTTGGGTACTCCGATATTTAATCCTCTTGCACCCCGAATGCCCGAATACCTTCGTCATTCACACCTTCGGGTCCAAGAAGATTAAATAGGGGCATCTGTCATACCCCAAATTTTGACCACTTAGATTTCCCATCATTGTGCAAATCATCATCACAATATGGATGTACTTTCATGCCTCATCAATCTCCTCAAGGATTGTTGAGCATTCACTACCATCAAGAATTAGGGTTTCAAGCCCTCTCAGAGTTCTTAGACAAAGGATCAATCAAGGAATGACATGATCTTCAACTTGTCTAACATCCATAATGGATCAAAAGGACTCCCACATCAAGGATCAAGCACAAGGCTGCTCCCTTCTAGGTGGATCAAGTCTCAAGATCGATAGTGTCACCAAATTAGGGTTTTGGTCGACCAGGGCCTCCAAATGGAAATTTTTCATCTGGGCACAAGCCAATGATCCAAAACCTAACCTAATATACTCCATGGAACCTCATGGACCCAATCATCAAGTCAATTTTGCCTCAGGGGATGCATTCATCAAAAATCAGGAATTAGGGTTTCTTGACCTAATTCACCCCTAAGTTGACTTTTAGGGCAAATCATGAGCCAAGACCTCAAAGGAGGATTTGAGGGTCTCTAATACACTACATTGATCCATTTTCAACAATGGATTAATCCAAGAGGTTTGAGCAACAAGTCTCAATTTCATCTGCACCACAGTTAGGGTTTTAAGAAAAAAGTCAACTGTAACTTTGACTTTTGACCAGGACATGCTCCCAAGCCCTATGACATGCATCAATATACCCTATGACACCCATGGAACATGTCCATCAAGTTTGATTTAGGTCAAGGACATGATTTCCTGAAGAATTGCACAGTTTGGAATTCATCTGATAAAAAGTCAACTGTGCACAAAAGTCAACTTTGACTTTTTGAGATTTTTCACCAAAATGGATTTTTAACCCTAAAATGATGTTAATGTATGATTTGAATCATCATTCGTCAAGAAAAATCAAGAAAATTTGGGTAACTTGTAAAAGGGGTAACCATAAAAAACTTAGAAATTTTCTAAGTTAAAAATAAAGTGGCTAGGGTACCAACTTTGGAGGGTCATAACTCCTAAACCACAAAGCCATTTTCTCCCATCCAAGGCTTGATTTGTAGATCTCATTTCCCTCTACAAAAACTTCAACTAGACCTAATTCCAATTCATTAGGGATTTTAAGTTATGGAGTGATCAAAGTCACTAAAAACATGAAAGTACAACTTTTTCAACACTTAGAAAAATTCTGGGCAAGGCAGATTTTGTGTTGAAACACCAAAACTTGTGAGATCTTTTCACATAGTTGTAAGCTAAATCACGTCCAAAGATAAACATCAATGTTGTTGCAAATATTGCCAAGAATCCAAAGAGCTTAACAACATGAATTGATTCAACTTGAGCCAAGAGAAATCCATGCCCAAAGCCATGCTGCTGCAAGCTGTTTTGGAAAAAAATCAGTTTGCATGTTTGCTTGCCACACACGATTTTGAACCAAAAACTGAGGATCAGCATGTCACATATACTCAAACCAATCACAATGCATCTGATCCAACTGATAAGGCTGAGTCAAAAAGCCAAGGAATCTTCCAATTTGAAATTCATCCACTTTGGCACATTTTGCCTTGAATTCAAAGGGCATTAATGTGGAATAGTGCATTTTCAACAAAGTCACTCTACTCAGTCAAGTTCTCTGATTAAACAACAATAAAAACGTCTGAAGAATGTGAATTTGGTCAAGGCATAGCCCTGCTCTTGGGAATGGCTAGTTTGCCTTGCTTGAGAAGAAATCCTCTAAGCCAATCCATGCAAATGTGATCTGATCCAGCAGCCATTCACTATTCCTCCAAGACAAAAGTTGGTCACCTATAAATAGAGGTTCCAATGGATTATTCAACTCACACCAAAGCCAGTTACAGCACTGCTTTCTCTCATTCTTCCTTAAACCTCAAGTTTTTTGGTTTTTGAGTAACCACTACCGGGTTTTGAGTTGCAGCCTTAAGCAATCAATTCCAATAGCTCAAACACATCACATATGATGTATTTGAGGTGTCCAAACACTTAAACACTGACTGTAACACCTCAGGCTCAAAATCACTCTTCAACCAAGCCATTATGCCTCAATTATGCAGGTGAAGGTCTCCAGCTTGATCCAAAGAGTTTCAAAGTGTTCCAAAGCTTGCAACACACTCCATAACATCCATTGAAGCTGTAGGGATCATTAATTCACAACTGGAACAATGTTTGTGCAGAGTTCCATTTCAGCTTGCATCAAGGTAAGCCTCAAAACTCCAACTCCATGATCCATGCATATTTCCTTGCATGATATTTTTTCCAATTGCTTGCCATCACATGTTGATTGTTTTCCCACAAAAAATTTGATCATAGCACTCATAATCATGCCTACTCGATTACTTTTGCAAAATTAGGGTTCATACGGCCACAATGATATAATTTGCTATACACTGAAAATGAATGAAATTGGGTATTGCCATCTTCTTCCTTGTGAAAAAACGCATAAGTTTGGTGTTTGAATCATGTCAAATGGTTGAGAGATGAGTGAGATAGAGGGCTTCATGCACGAGCTAGAGGAAGAAGATGGCCATGGCGCCATTCTCAGAAAATCCAACAAGTTCTCTATATATTTTTCCATTGCCATGTTATATTTGAATTGGCATTGCGCCCCAGCGGTTCATCAGCTGGTTTTGTGTGTATTGGCAAGCGAGAGGTCTGGGGTTCGAATCCCCCTCGCCCCAGACTTCTTTTTATCACTTGTTTATTTTGTTATTTTTCATATTATTATTTTTAATGATTTGAAAAATTAATAACTCCTTCAATTTTTATCATTTTTTATTGGTTCTTTTTGCAATAATTCACAAAAATGTTTAATTATTTGATTTTACCAAAAAAAATCCCAAAAATATTATTTATTTCATATATTTGATATTTTTGCAAATAATTAATGTTTTATGTGTTTTTAGCATATAAAATATTTTTTCTCCCTTTGTTTTCTAACCCTAATTTGATTTCAATCATTTTGTAGGAAGAAACCTGATTTTTTTGGAACATTGATCCAAGATCATAATTTGTTTTCATATATTTAACAAACATTGATCATTTTAATTGAATTTTTATTCAATTAAGAAAATACATTTTGAAAATAAGTTAGGGTTTTGAATCAATTCCACCCTCATCAAACTTTTTTCAATCACTTTTGGGCCTCTAATAGAGTGTAAGACCCAATCCTTTGTAAATAAAAACCATTTTGGGCCTCACTTATTGTATAAGTCCCACTGTATTTTCAAAAACTTCGGCGCGCTCGACAATAAAAAAATCAAACCCTGGGCCTCTCCTTGAGCTATAAGACCCATTCAAAACTTTTGGGCCTCTAATAGAGTGTAAGACCCAACCCCCTTTTAACCAAAAACTTTGGGCCTCACTTATTGTATAAGTCCCTTCGTGTTAAAAGAAAATCTCGGCGCGATCGCCATTTCAAACGGAAAAAAACAAACTGGGCCTACCCTCGTGTAGTAAGACCCATTTCTTTTCTTTAAAACTTTTTGGGCCTCTTGAGAGAGTGTAAGACCCATCCCTTGTACAGGAAAACTTTTTAGGCCTCAGCCACTAGTATAAGTCCCTCTGTACGAATTCAATAGTAAAATCACTGATAAAACCCTGGGCCTCTCCTTGAGCTGTAAGCCCCAAATCTTTTTTTTCAAAGCACTTTCTCCTTTGATTTTGAATATACTGTTGTTTTCAATCTTTCTTTGTTGAACAACTAACCAAACAGCATGGAAGCTCTACAACCGAGTAAGTGGTTATTGCTTTCATTTACCACTTTCATATACATATAACTGTATTGTGGGGTTGTTTCACTGTAAGTCTTCTTTCATAAACTCATATCAACTGTGTAATAATAGTATAGATATTTAGAGTTTCCCCGGCAACTACGTCTAGAACTAGGTGATGTCGTTTCATTTATTCGTAGAAATAGACAACTAGATCCCCAATAGGATCACCAAATACAGTCTTCTCTTCGGCTGTCCTCATTAGGAATTGTCAAGAAACTCTACTCCCAGAGATGAATGTATTCTCCGTGAATGGCATCTTTGAGTTTCTTCCGAATTCTCGAACTTTCCTGACTTGATCTATTCCTTGTGAATAGCTTGCCTTGAATTTCTCGGGGTTTGGGGACCCACGGGCTTCTTAAAAGCATCGGCCTCCTCTTGGGCATCATACAAGTACTCACAGGCTTCCTAAAAGCGACCCCGCCTCCTCTAGGGCTTAGTACAAGGACCGATCGGCTTCTTAGAAGTATTCACAGCCTCCTCTTAGGCTTCGTATAATGATCTCTTCCTCCAGGAATGATAACCTCCTCTTGGGCATCGTACAAGGACCCGTCGGCTTCTTAAAAGTTTCCAGCCTCCTCTTGGGCTTCGTACAAATTGTCCCGACGACCTCCTAGAGGTATAGGAACAGAACTTAGTCATCTGCATAGAACAGTCCTTTCATAGAGTCTACTACTGTTTCTCAAAGCATGGTACAAAAGATGAAACTCTAGACTTAGACAGTCTAATATCCTTGAGTCTCAAAGACATTCTCAAGCACCCTTCAAGAATAGGAAGGAACCCGTAGACTCGGAAAATCTCAATACCCTTTGGATTTCCCACTTCCTTAAAGAACAGGAATAACCCGGATCCTCGAACCAAATCCTCGAGTACAGTGTTGCTCATATAAGAACTGATTTTCTCTTTCAAAATCAGTATACTGGACCTGTCACTTAACTGAAACAGTAACCATAGCCTCTTCTTGGGCTTTATACAATGATCCTCCCCAGCGGAGTCAAACATCGTTTAGCCTCTCTCTCGGGCTTTGTACGAGACACATAAGAGACTCCCTCGTGGAGTCCATCACCTCTTTCGCCTCCATCTTGGGCTTTATACGAGATACAAAAAGGTTCTTATTGAGCCAAACAAACCTTCAGCCTCCATCTCGGGCTTCGTACGAGATACAAAAAACTCTCTTGTCGAGTCATATCTCCTTCATCTCGGGCTTTATACGAGATACCAAAAGACTCCATCGTCGAGTCAAACCTTTTAGCCTCTCTCTCGGGCTTTGTACGAGACACATAATAGCCTCCTCTTAGGCTTTGTATAAGAAAACCACTGGTTGATCCAATCAACCTTTTAGCATCAAAGATGTGTCTCGTTCACAGTACACAAACATCAACAACTCCTTCCCCTCCATCTAATTGTTGTAAGCGACAAGCCTCTGGATCATCTACATCCATGCCAATGTCCCTCTTTTAGTATGAGAAATTCCTAAGGAAAGATGGCATTGCTCTACACTGAGTTAAAGTCTTCTCCTTCAGGTTGAAATCCCCTATAAAGGAAATTATGGCATTGCCGGATTCACAAATCCCGGTTAAAGTAATCCTCCTTTACAGTCAGTCACCCAACAGTTGTGACAAACAGGCCCTCTTTAGAGATGACAAATTCTCTTTAAAGTCAAACCCCTTTAGCTTCACATCTTGGGCTTAGAACAAGATACAAATCACCTTTCGCTTCACGTCTTGGGCTTTGAACAAGACACCAAAACAACCATTTCCTCCCATAGAATAGGAGGAACTACGAACGCTCTGATTTCCCTGTTTCGGTAAACGGGAATACGTAGGCATAAGATTGAAAGAAAAATTTTAGCGAGCACACTAAACAAAATCCCATACTCTCATATATCTATCAAAAAACATCAGTCCTAACATCCTAATCCTTGTTCCCCGCCAGAAACCTGTCTGTCAAAATAACACAAGAAATCCCAGAGAGAAATCAGTATTGGGGAAAATACAAATAACCAGTACAAAGGCCCCCCCATATTGATAGCATCTGTAACCTAACAGACCGCTGTTTAAACTCGGTATGCAAAGCAGGGTTAATTGGAGACATCTATTTCCCTTCCTTCATCAGCTTTAATAGGATAAAAAATGAATCGACCTGTATTAAACTCAACTGCAGAGAGTGACCAGCGCTTAAGAACCGCGTCCAAAATCGCTCGCTACAGATAGATTTCCCCCTTAGTATTTTTCTTTTCTTTTGAGTCCCTCTTCTCACCTCATAACATCTCTAAGATACTTAATAAGGTCAACTTGCCTTGCACACGAGCCTTAAACATAGGAAATGAAGATTGAGGGGTCCCCCTTCTCTCTTCTAGAGTGTTAAGCATACGTCCCATTGGGGACGACCATGCGACGCATTCGTTCCCGTGTCATAGACTTTGGTTCAAGTCGAGTTATGAACTAACTCAAGTCACTTATGTCCTAAAAAATACAAACAAACTTCAAACCATTTTTTTCCTTCGGGATTATCAAACTAAAGGTTATTTTCAAAAAGGGCATGTTACCTTCCGTCTGAGTCGCAAACAGGCATCGACCCTAACTGTCGGACGCAAACTTAACGTCGCTCATAAAAAACACAAAAAGAACTTGGTCTGAACTACGTTGACTCTGAATTCCCTATTGCACAGAGGGAGTACATAGGCCTAGGACGTCGACGTCCTACCGAGTCTGTCTTTGTCTTCCCCTTCCCGGTTTTAGTGCAGCCATAGATTTTAGGATAACTCACCCTTAGAATAGACAACAAGCGTGGATCCCATCGAGTACGATGGACGCGTGGGGTGCTAGTACCTTCCCCTAGCGTAACCAACTCCCGAACCCAGGCTATGGTTACGATGACCATTCCTTTCCCTCTTCCTCAGGTTTATGCGGTGTTCCTTTTCCCTCTCTTGGGATAAATTTACACGGCTGGCGACTCTGTTTTCCGCGCCACTTTCGCGTTTGTACCCGGATGAAAATCCTGGGAGCGACAGCTGGTGACTCTGCTGGGGACTCTGGTTGACCTATGCTGGTTCATCCCTAAGCGAGTCAATCCTAGCACTTGCTTGTCTTTATTCTCTTTGGGTGTTTTGTTTTTTTGTTTTGCTTTATTTGTCGTATTTTATTTTTACCGCATTTACTGCATTGCATATTATTATCATCTGCTGCACTATTTTTCTGTTTGGCGGGTTGGGAGTTCTGAGAGATAAGCCCAATACCCAGGCTTGAGCATACATGTAGGATTAGCGTGGAAAGTAGTGTGACTTATGTGGCATTTGGCCAGACGTAGTATACATGAAAACTCCATATCCAGACGAGGTTCTCTTTGGTAATATTTTATCCTGCGCATTGGTGCAGATGATTGAATGTAACCTGGAAAACTGTCGACTTTGGCGACCATTCCTGAGGACTCAGTAACGGCACTCCTCCCGAGACGTGATAATGGCAGACTAGAAATGGCAAACCCATTACACATGTCGATCCGAGGACCCAATGCTGGGAACTTGCTATAGGGTTTCCTTTTGGGAAAGAATCAGTGGAAGCACTCCTCGATTGGCGATAGTACTGTACCCCGAGGGATGAATGTACTATTGCTTCTCGACCTCAGTGCTGAAATTGAGGACTTGCCATAGGATGTTTTCTTTTGAGGGGAATCAGTTGAGGCCTCCTCGATTGATGATGATGCCAAACCAGAAATGGTGAACGTATCATCATTTCTCGACCTGAGAGCCCGTGATATTGAGGATCCTCGGCTTTCTAGTACCCACATGGGAGAGGGCAGGGTGTTTACAGGTTTGCAGGTAACCTTGACCTTCAACATACCCGGTTTTCTGATTAGCAGATTTATCAGTGTGGTACTATGGTTATTTTGGCATTCTGGGTAGTTGGGCAGACCTTTGAGATTATACAGTTGTTCAGTGCAGCAGTTGTCCAGTCTGTGTGGCATCCTTGATCCCATGTGTGCATTTGCATCATCATTTTTGCATCCTAACATGTTTATTCATTTGCAGTGCTGCATTCTAACTTTGATTCTGGTTTTTGAAGACTATCAAGGATGAGTACTGAGAAGAGAAAGAACATCATAGTGTACAAGTTCCCATCACTTTTTCTGGATACTGTTCACAAGATTGTGCCATGGCAGAACCTGGGGTATTGGCAGACTTTAGAGAAGAGTATGGAAGAATTCTGAATTTTGCTCGCAACATCACTGAATACGAGTATAGGGCCTTGCACACTCTGGTGCAATTCTATGACCCTCACCTGCATTGTTTTCTATTCACTGATTATCTTTTGGCTCCGACATTGGAGGAATTTTCTCTCATTCTGGATGTTGCCATTAAACAAGAGGCTCCTTTCTATCCTTCTGAAGAACTTCCTGATTTAGAGAAGGTCTCCGAGGCTTTGCATTTGGATCCATCTTTGTTGAAAAACAATGTTGCCAGTAAGGGAGGGTGTAAAGGTTTTCATGTGAAATTTTTGATAGAACAGGCTGCTGTGTATGCTAAGGATAGATGTTGGTCGGTTTTTAATGCCATCTTGGCTATGTGTGTCTATGGAACAATGTTGTTTCCAAATATTAAGGATTTTGTGGACATACACATTGTTCGGATATTTACCATGAAGAATCTGGTACCTACTTTTCTTGGAGATCTGTATTATTCAGTGCATTATAAGAACGAGAAGAGGAGGGGAGGACCCCTTTATTTTTGCGCGCTAGTCTTCTACAAATGGTTTGCTGATCGTCTTCCCAAATCTGGGGCATTTGTAGATACTCAAGGAACTTTGGAGTGGTCCAAAAGATTGATGGGCTTGAGAGCAGATAATCTAATTTGGGTTAACCGTGACTTGTTGGGCCGAGATATCATGATTAGTTGTGGAGGTCTCCCAAATGTGCCTCTAATAGGAAGGAAAGGGGTAATTAACTACAACCCTATTCTTGCTATTAGGCAATTCGGGTATGCCTTGAAAGAGCCACCAAAAGACGAGGATGTCCAAGAATCTCTATATCTGAGTGGGGAAATCAATCCAGAACTGTTAAAAGAAGCTGCAAATACTTGGGGAGATCGTCATAAGAAGGGGAAGATTTGTTTTGGGAAGAGCAACAACAGAACATTTCCTGCGTACGAAGATTGGATTCAGAAAAGGGTAGAGATTGAGCTTTTGCCATTCTCCAAGGAACCACAATCTTACCCCTTGCTGATTGAGCCTCCTACCACAGTTGAGATAGAGAAGTTTAACAAGTTGTGGGCTGAAAAGGAAAAGCTGCGAGAAGAAAATAGTGAGCTACAAAGAGAGATTTACCAGTTGAAATATGAGCGGGGTGAAGCTATTCATATCGCAAAGTTGAAGACAAAGCTTCTCGCTAAGGCAGAAAAGGAGCTGGCTGACAAGGTCACAGCCAGGCAAAGGATGAAGCAAGCTCTAGAGGGTATCAGTAAGGTTCTCGAGTCTAAGAAGGAGGAATTGGATAAGGCTTTGTTGAAAATTCACAAGTTCAATGCTCACCGAGAAACTACAATGGCTGAGAAGACGATTATCTAGCTCAGATTGATCAATTGAAGTTGAAGCTCAAGAAGAAAGACGCTGAGATCCTATCAGGGGTATTCCAGAGACAAGCAGTCGAGGGTCGACTCAATGAAGCCATAGCCTCCATAGAGGAACTGAAGATCCAAGCTGAAGTGAAGAGACCTAGAAATGAGGGTCCTAGCATGGATGGTGTTTCTGGAGAAGACGCTTGGGAGTTGCATTGTCGATACTTGGAAGGGATCATGCATAGGAGAGACGTTCTCATTCAAGAGCTAATTCAGAGAGCGAAGCATCCCGACACCAAAAAGATGTTCAAGGAAATTCAAGACTGGAGCAAAAAGCATAATGGATGGGTGGGATTGACACTTGTGGACTTTGATGACATGCCGTAGTTTTCTATTTTCTTTCATTATTTGGACCACCGCCAGGCTTTTTGGTTGGGATCTATGATTATTGTGTTCAGACTTGTTATCTTGGATTTGTGATTGTTGACATTTGGTTTTCCTCTGGTTTTCTTAATATATGAGCAGAAGTTCCATTCTATCTTGTTGTTAAACTGGAATCAAGGGGTGGATCGCCCTGCGAATATTCAAACATGTTCATTTGCATTTGCATATTCATAATCATTTTGCATAATCATTTTGCATAACAGGTGTTTATCTCCGGTATTCTTACTTTGTTCTCCTCCGCAGTACAGGATTGTAGATCAGCACATTCACCGGTATTCTACCAGAAAAAATCAGAAGAGACTCATGGATCAGCTACAAAATGAGATGACTGAGATGCGGACTCGCATGAACCAATTCATGGATTTTATGCAAGGGGTTTCTCAAGGCCAAGAGTAGTTAAGGACTCTCGTTCAGCCACTGATTGTGAGAATTGATGAAGAGGGTGTCCTTCGTGGAGGACTTCATACTGGTGTTACTGGTAATAATATTCAGAATGGCCCTCTGGGCGGAGGTATTCCCGTTACTGGTGTTGTGATTCCTCCGGGCGGAGGAGAAAATGTGTGGTTCCTACTTTAGTGGGGGGAGGTAACAATGTCAGCGCAATTCATGGCCGTCAGTATGATGATCTTCAGGAAGATACATTCTCTGTGCCAGGTGGGGATGCTGGTCCCCAGATTGACAATGATCAGAGGTTCAGGTTAATTGGGGAACAACTGAGGGGTGTTGTAAATCAGGATGCTTTGGGTATAGATCTGGAGGATTTGAGGCTGGTTCCAGGCGTTGTTATCTCGCACAAGTTTCAGACTCCCACTTTCGAGAAATATAATGGTATGACTTGCCCAAGGACTCATGCGAGGGCATACGCGAGTAAAATGGCTGCGCATATGAAGAATGAAAAATTGATGATGCACTGCTTCCAGGATAGCCTATCTGGGGCATCCCTGGAGTGGTATATGCAGCTAGAAAGGAAAGACGTGCATAGTTGGAGAGATCTGGAAGGGGCATTTATTAGACACTATCAATATAACACTGACATGGCTCCTAACAGAGCACAGCTGCAGAACTTATCACAAAAGAAGAATGAGAGTTTCAAGGAATACGCTCAGAGGTGGCGAGAACTGGCAGCGAGGGTTCAACCTCCCATGTTGGAGCGAGAAATGATAACTATGTTTATGGCCACCTTGCAGGGTCATTACTATGAAAAGCTGGTACCGTGTATGACTGGAAAGTTTGCTGATTTGATCTTAGTAGGAGAGATGGTGGAAAGCGGAATTAAGGCGGGAAAAATATCAGGCGGTGATGGGTCCTTATCTGGAGGAAGTAAGAAGCCTTATGCCAGTGGTTATAAGAAGAAGGATGGAGATACAAATTCTGTGTCATCATATCGTGGTAGAGAAGGACCTCGTCAGAACTTCAATCAGCAGGTGGCTTCTGTAACCATCCCAGCAGCACCTCAGCAGCCAGCAGTGTCTCAACAACAAAATCAGG
Source organism: Lathyrus tuberosus (assembly GCA_022829125.1). Taxonomy (NCBI): domain Eukaryota; kingdom Viridiplantae; phylum Streptophyta; class Magnoliopsida; order Fabales; family Fabaceae; genus Lathyrus; species Lathyrus tuberosus. The sequence goes on along the minus strand of JALAZF010000115.1, from coordinate 2,103,164 downwards.
CTCCTCGCAGATCACAGCCTCTGTCTAGGCGGGATAGGCATTTTGACACTCCACCTCTTCCCTACTCTTAGTTATTTCAGCACTTGTTGCAGTTACAATTAATTCAGAAGAGGACATTGGCTCCACCCACTGGCAATCCACCTCCCAGTTACGACGCCAACACCCACTGTGAGTTTCATTCTGGGGCACCCGGACATTATATTGAAAATTGTAAAGCTTTTAAGCATCAGGTTCAAGATTTGGTGGATTCAAAAGCCATCAATTTCTCCAATGATGCTCCAAATGTGAATCAGAACCCGGTGTCGAATCACGGTGGGCCAAGGGTTAATACTATTATTAAAGACTGTGAAGACTTGAGCTTGATTTCAGATGTGAACGAGGTTCAAACTCCTTTGCGTGTGGTGAAGGAGAGACTGTTGAAGGGAGGGGTATTTCCTGGTTGTGATGAAGGTTGTGTAGGATGTGTGGCGCAGCCCGGCGGTTGTGATTTATTGAAAGCAGGTATTCAGAAAATGATCAGTGAAGGGATATTACAGTTTGACAGGGGTCATAAGCAGAATAAAGTTACAGACTGAAGGATTGATGTTGCCATAATAACGATTCCATTCAAGACAATAACTATATCAGCGCCGGCGAGACCAGCCCCGGTCATTATCACTGTTCCTGGGCCAGTCCCGTATGAGAGTACCAAGGCCATCCCGTGGAACTATGGGGCTGAGGTATTTGTTGATGGTAAGAAGCAGGAATTGGTAAAGATGTCAGCTGTGAATACAGGGGTTAAAAATCTTGTTGAAGCAGGGGCTATCACTAGGAGTGGTAGAGTCTTTATTCCGTCTGAGGATCAAGTTGGCAGTTCAAAACAAGAAAAAGGTAAACAGATGATGGATGAGTCTGTACAGAGGCAGGAAGCAAATAATTCTATGACAAAGCAGGTTGGGGATATTTTCTCGGAAGACGTAGAAGAGTTTATGAGGCTGATCAGGAAAAGTGATTACAAGATTGTTGATCAACTTCACCAAACTCCATCGAAGATTTCCATTCTATCCTTACTGTTGTGCTCTGAGGCACACCGAAATGCATTAATGAAGGTTCTGAACATGGCTTATGTACCACAGGAAATATCTGTCAACCAGTTAGAAGGGGTTGTGGCTCATGTGAATGCTGGAAATGGTTTGGGTTTCACCGATTTAGATCTGACTCTGGCTGGGAGGAATCACAACAACGCTCTACATATTTCAGAGGAATGTCGTGGTTCCTTAATGTCGCATGTGTTAGTTGATACTGGGTCGTCTTTGAATGTGCTGCCAAAGAAGGCTTTGATGAAATTGGATACTCGTGGGTTGATTTGTACACCAAGTGACTTGGTGGTATGTGCTTTTGATGGCTCCAAGAGGTCAGTTTTTGGAGAGTTAGTTCTGCCGATCAAGGTGGGTCCTGAGATTTTCAACACCACCTTTTACATAATGGATATTCAGCCTACCTATAGTTGTTTGTTGGGTCGCCCTTGGATCCATGGTGCTGGGGCAGTAACATCTACGCTGCACCAGAAGTTGAAGTATATGGTGGATGGCCACGTTGTGACTGTTTGTGGTGAGGAGGAGATCATGGTGAGTCACCTATCGACCTTCAAGTATGTAGAGGTAGATGGTGAAGTACAGGAAACTTTGTGCTAAGCCTTTGAAGCTGTGAAAATTCCCGAGGGACCCCCAAAGGTAGCCAGTCAGCCTGAGGTGGTTGTCCAACATGAAGTTGTTAGACAACTAGAAATTCCGATGTCTTCTTTCAAAGAGGCGTGCGCTATAGTTGAAGCTGGTGGTTCTCAGAAGTGGGGTAGTGTCATTGATGTTCAAAGAAAGCAGGATACCCATGGACTAGGGTACAAGCCACCCCGACGAGCTCAAGAGCCTCCCAAGTATACTGGTCCAATTCGGTTCACAAGTGCTGGGTTTTTCTTTAATCAGGTTAATGCTATTGAGGATGAAGGAGATAGTGATTGTGACATGGATGAGTGGATCCGTCCCAGCACCCCTGGTCAGAGCTTAGGCAACTGGTCTTCCGAGAAATTCATCCAAGTGACTCGCCCGGAGTAATTTACTTTTGTTTTCTGTTATGTTGAATCCTACGTTCTGCCCAAGACGTAGTGATATTTATTTGTAGGGCTTGGATGTTTTATTTGCTACTTTTATCATCAATAAAGGACGTTTTTTCATTCTAATATTTTGATCCCTGTTTTTCTGTTTTTACTTTTTGCATTAACCCACATCAAAATGGCAATGTGTTTTCTTGTTTGTTGCACTCATAATAAACATAAAACATCCATCATGCAGGTTTCTTTGTTCAGATTCCACCCATCATGACTTAGCTATGGCTCGATATGACTTCGACAATCCTATCTATCAAGGCGAAGATGAGACTGACGAAGACTGTGACTTACCAGAAGAATTAGCCAGGCTACTGAAACAAGAGGAAAGGGTTATTCTACCTTATCAGGAGGAAGTTGAGACTATTAATCTGGGAACCGAGGATGTTAAACGAGAAGTAAGGGTTGGGACTGCCTTGGAAGACATTGTTAAAGGAAGATTGGTTGAGTTGCTTCGAGAGTATGTGGATATCTTCGCCTGGTCTTACCAAGACATGCCCGGGCTTGACACTGACATTGTTTCACACCGATTGCCGCTTAAAGAGGGTTGTACTCCAGTCAAGCAGAAACTGAGAAGGACGAAACCAGATATGGCTGTCAAGATCAAGGAAGAGGTCCAGAAACAGTTGGACGCCGGATTTCTCGCTGTGACAAATTATCCTCCGTGGGTTGCTAATATCGTACCTGTACCTAAGAAGGATGGGAAGGTCAGGATGTGCGTTGATTTTTGAGATTTGAATAGGGCGAGCCCGAAGGATGATTTCCCGCTCCCCCACATTGACGTGTTAGTAGAAAATACCGCTCAATATTCTGTATTTTCCTTCATGGATGGCTTCTCTGGGTATAACCAAATCAAAATGGCCCCAGAGGACATGGAGAAGACTACGTTCATAACACCGTGGGGAACATTTTGCTACAAGGTAATGCCCTTTGGATTGAAGAATGCTGGGGCAACCTATCAGCGGGAAATGGTGACTCTCTTTCATGATATGATTCACAAGGAGATTGAAGTCTATGTTGATGACATGATAGCGAAGTCACAGATAGAGGAAGAACACTTGGTAAACCTCCAAAAGTTGTTTGAAAGGTTGAGGAAGTTCAGACTGAGATTGAATTCGAACAAGTGCACTTTCGGCGTGAGGTCTGGTAAATTGCTGGGATTCATTGTTAGTGAAAGGGGTATCGAGGTTGATCCTGCCAAGATAAGAGCCATACAAGAGATGCCTGAGCCAAGAACAGAGAAAGAGGTTCATAGTTTCTTGGGGAGGTTGAATTACATTGCTAGGTTCATCTCTCATCTGACAGCCACGTGTGAACCAATTTTCAAATTGTTAAGAAAGGATCAAGAGGTCAGGTGGAATGAAAATTACCGAGAGGCGTTTGAAAGGATAAAGAAGTATTTACAGGAACCTCCAGTCCTTATGCCACCGGTGTCCGGGAGACCGTTAATTATGTACCTTACGGTTCTTGAGAATTCGATGGGTTATGTGCTCGGTCAACATGACGAGACAGGTAGGAAAGAGCACGTCATTTACTACCTGAGTAAGAAGTTCACTGGTTGCGAATCAAGATACTCTATGTTGGAAAAGACATGTTGTGCACTCGCTTGGGCAGCCAAGCGCCTGAGGTAGTGTATGTTAAACCACACAACCTTGTTGATTTCAAAGATGGATCCGATTAAGTACGTGTTTGAGAAGCAAGCACTTTCTGGAAGGATAGCCCGTTGGCAGATGGTTTTGATGGAATATGATATTCAGTATGTTTCCCAGAAGGCCATTAAGGGAAGTGTTCTGTCAGAATATCTTGCTGAACAGCCGGTCGAGGATTATCAGCCGATGAAGTTTGAGTTTCCAGACGAGCATGTTATGTTTCTGAAAATGAAAGATTGTGAAGAGCCTCTGCCTGACGAAGGACCTGAGATTGGGTCTCAGTGGAAGATGATTTTTGATGGGGCTGTCAACTCATATGGTAATGGAATTGGGGCAATCATTACGACCCCGAAGGGTTCTCATATACCTTTCACTGCCCGGTTAGCATTCGTGTGTACCAACAACGAGGCGGAGTATGAAGCATGCATCATGGGGTTAGAGGAAGCAATTGATTTGAGAATTAAGAACCTCAATGTCTATGGTGATTCCGCGTTGGTAGTTAATCAGATTACAGGAGAATGGGAGACTCGTCAGGCGAATTTGGTGCCTTATAACAACTATGCCAGAAGGTTGTTACCTTTCTTTGACAGGGTAGATTTTCATCATGTACCTCGAGACGAGAATCAGATGGCTGATGCGTTGGCGACATTGGTATCCATGTATAAGGTGAACCGTTGGAATGAGACTCTTTCGATTAGAATCATGAGTCTGGATAGACCAGCTTTTGTGTTTGCAATTGAAGATGTGTCAGATGGAAAACCGTGGTATCATGATATTAAGGTCTTTCTGAAGAGACAGGAGTATCCAGAGGGTGCCTCCACCAAGGATAAGAAGACTCTGAGAAGGTTGGCAGGAAACTTCTTTCTGAACAAGGATGATGTGTTATATAAGAGGAACTTCGATATGGTCTTGCTACGTTGTGTTAATGAACACGAGGCTGGTTTATTGATGGAGGAAGTTCACGAGGGTTCTTTCGGTACTCATTCCAGTGGACACACCATGGCTAGAAAGTTGTTGAGAGCAGGATATTATTGGATGACTATGGAGTCTGATTGTTTCAAGTACGCCTGAAAGTGCCATAAATGCCAGATTTACGCAGATAAGATGCATGTACCGCCTACGCCTCTAAACGTGTTATCATCTCCTTGGCCTTTTGCAATGTGGGGCATAGATATGATTGGAAAGATTGAGCCCACTGCTTCCAATGGGCATCATTTCATTTTGGTTGCCATTGACTATTTCACAAAGTGGGTGGAGGCAGCCTCGTACGCCAACGTCACCAAGCAAGTGGTAGCCCGGTTTATAAAGAAGGACATCATCTGTCGTTATGGGATCCCGGAGAGAATCATTACTGATAATGGCTCGAATTTGAACAATAAGATGATGAAGGAACTATGTCAGAATTTCAAGATCGAACACCATAATTCCTCTTCATACCGTCCGAAGATGAATGGCGCTGTTGAGGCAGCGAATAAGAATATCAAGAAGATTGTGCAGAAGATGGTGGTGCGTATAAAGACTGGCATGAGATGTTACCTTATGCCCTACATGGTTACCGTACTTCGGTGCGTACTTCAACTGGGGCAACCCCTTTCTCATTGGTATATGGTATGGAAGCAGTTTTACCCTTAGAGGTCGAGATTCCGTCTTTGAGAATTCTGGCAGATGTGAAGCTTGATGAAGCTGAATGGGTGCGTTCCAGATTGGATCAATTGAATCTTATTGAAGAAAAGAGATTGGAAGCCATCGCACATGGTCGGTTGTATCAGAGCAGGATGAAGCACGCCTTTGACCAGAAAGTGCGTCCTCGGAGTTTTCAGATAGGTGAATTGGTTTTGAAAAGGATCCTTCCTCCTCAGACAGATCACAGGGGCAAATGGACTCCAAACTACGAAGGGCCGTATGTGGTAAGAAAGGTTTTATCTGGTGGAGCCTTACTACTTTCAACTATGGATGGCGAAGATTTTACGTACCCTGTGAACGCAGACGTAGTCAAAAAATACTTCGCATAAAAAAGACCCGCTGGACATAAAAAGAAAGTCCAGGCAAAAAAAGGACATCCCGGTGAACCATAAAAAGGAAAAGGTTCGGGTAAAAATTAGGGATAAAATGTAAAAAAGGAAACGTGTAAACCCGCAAAGTTGAAAACCTGAAAAGGTGACTTTGGCAAAAAAATGGGTATCCCGATGGATTGAAAACCCGAAAAGGGTGATCCAGGCAAAAGTTAGGGATTTATAAGCGAAAGGCTATGGCCTGCGTTTGATCTGTGAGCGTTTTCGATACTTGGAAATTCTGAAAGAAAGGAATCAGTACATTTAGTCTCTTCAAAGGTCAAGATATTTGTGGATAAGCAAGACATATGGGTCATAGCTGAGTCGAATCATGGTGGATATCTGTTCCCACATTGCCGACATGTGTATTTTCTTTTTGCTTTTGCGCAATTACCTCTTTTTAGGAATTGCTTCCAATTGTAAACGCCTATTTACGGGCCACTTTTCTCAATAAAATTGTCATTTCACTCAGAGAGCTTTCCATTGTTTGTTTTACTTTTACTGTTTTGTTTGCAAAAACGTCCGATATTTTTGATAAACATTGCATATAAAACTTCGAGCTTTGCGGAGCGTAACGAAAAGCAGTAGAAATTACTTAGGCATTAAGGGTGATAGTCATGTTGTGGCATATTCTATTTGTTGTTATTTGACTTGCAGGGCAACAGGATTGTATTTCCCCAGCAGTTTACTCTCCTCGGCATTGAGATTGCACTTTCCTCAGCAGAGCAGACTCTCCCCAGCAGGAGACTCGGGGAATTTGTTCTCCGGATCAGTACGTTATTTCCCCACAGAATCAGGGTGTTCACTTCCTCAATCCAGTCAGGAAGCGTGCTTTCGCCGACAATGTCATATTCTAGTCCCCAGCAAGGTGGGAATAAAGTCATTTTCCCCATCAGCAAGCTAGGTTCAGCAGTATCCCCAAGCAGGATGGTATTACAGACTGTTTTCCCCAAGCAGGATGGTATTATGGGCTGGCATCTCCCAGCAGGTCCTAAGCCCATCTGTTATTGGCAATCCTCAGTAACAGACTTCCGGTTCCGTTATCGGCATTCATTTTCAACTCCCCCAGCAGAGGAGGAATCTCAGGTTCGATGTCACCTTCAGTAAAGGACGTGTGTAATCCCCGGTAGAGTGTATATGCATTTGGATCTCACCCCGGAAGAAGTTGTGGATCCAAAGAGTCGGTCAGTGTGATCCTTCTCAGCAGAGTTCTTGGATTCGGAGGACAATTTATTTTTGTCATCCCCAGCTGAATTGATCTTTTCTCTCCAACATTTATTTTGCTGGAGAGACCCCTTTTGCATATCATAAGCATTTGCATTGCATCCTCAAACGTGTAGCATTTCCACTTCGTGTGGAGCATTACGGCAAAATTCAAACATTTGCATTCGAAGCATAAGCCAGATTTTATGCTTTCCTTGCCAGTTCTCTTTCCCAGCAGAAATGGCATAACTCAGGAGATTTTGGAGGGATGCGTTCCTCATACTTGTGCTCCCCGGCAGAGTCTTTTATTTAGACTTCTCCTTTCCCCAGTGGAGTCATCTTATCTATGGATTGTGAGTCCATTAGAAGTTTGCCTTTGTTTGGCCTTTCTCTTTTATGAAATCCAGTGCTCGCCTGGTAGTCAGTTCTCGCTTGACATATTTTGTTTGCCAATTTCCCTTTCTCAGTAGGGTGGTCTAAACCAGAAGTTTTGTTTCACGTTATCCCCAGCGAAGTCCACATTATGTTGGTTATCCTTTGCGGGTACAATTGAGGTTGTATTCGTTTTGTGGGTGCGATTGAGGTCGTATTCGTGTTTTCTTTGTGGGTAGAGTGATTGAGGTCAGTCTTCCTTTGCGGGTACAATTGAGGTTGTATTCGTTTTGTGGGTGCGATTGAGGTCGTATTCGTGTTTTCTTTGTGGGAAGAGTGATTGAGGTCAGTCTTCCTTTGCGGGTACAATTGAGGTTGTATTCATTTTGTGGGTGCGATTGAGGTCGTATTCGTGTTTTCTTTGTGGGTAGAGTGATTGAGGTCAGTCTTCCTTTGCGGGTACAATTGAGGTTGTATTCGTTTTGTGGGTGCGATAAAGGTCGTATTCGTGTTTTATTTGCGGGTAGAGTGATTGAGGTCAGTCTTCCTTTGCGGGTACAATTGAGGTTGTATTCGTTTTGTGGATGCGATTGAGGTCGTATTCGTCTTATATTTGTGGGTATAGTCGAGGTCATACTCCTTATTTTGCAGCACGCTCCATTTCATTATTCTCACCATTAGCAAATTTCCGGGGCTCTTTCAGTATTCAATCCCCGTGCATCCTGGGATGTCTGAGAGCCGTCGCTATCATACCTTCAGGACCAAGTTGATTGAATAGGGGCAGCTGTAGCACCCCAAAATTTGCCCTCCTTACTTTAGTATTAACTGGCTTATGTTTCATTTCCTTTTTTGCATTATCATGTGTGCATATCATTGGTTCATAACATGGGGTCAAGGTGCCTGAGGCAGTTCAAGAGGAGAAGATGTTCTTAAAAGGGTCAAGCAAGAGTCCTTATATTGTCCAAGAGATCTCAAGTGGATCACTCTCTCCTAACCAGTGCAGAAATTAGGGTTTTGAGATTCTTGGGTTTATTGCTCCAGTGGGAAAGCTTCTTGGGTTTTTATCATCACCAAATGGCATATCTTATCTTTGTTGGAGAAGATACACATCATATTCAGAGGAATTTGGATTTGGAGACTGTGTTATTTCCTCCTAGACTGAGGGTACCAAAATCAGGGTTTGCTATAAAGTCAGTTTATTTCTGATTTTTTGGGCAAGACTTGATTCCATGGTATTCCTTGGGTCCCTAAGTATCTAGGAGTGGAAGATTGTCCATCAGTTTGGTTCATGAGAGATTCAATGGGCCGATGGATTGCAAATCAGGGGAATTAGGGGAAAAGTCAACAGTGAGAGGGGAAGTCAACTGTGAAATCTTGTGGTTCTCTTCAGGGTTTTCAAGGTCTCACATCCTCATATGGTCTTCAAGAGTCAAGTCTTATACCATTTATCAAGAATCAAGGGTTGGTACAAAAGTTACTAAATATGGAAAGGACCTATAATTTGAAAGTTTCCATTTTAGGCAAGTTCTTACACTACTTTCAACTTGACTTTTCATCATCCAAGAAGCTTCAATTGAATTTTCCTCAAACATGAAGTTTGAAGATCTTTTTCTCCCCTTTCCAACAAGTACTAGGTGGTCTCCATATCATTTGTGAAACTCAAGTTATGACCAAAAGAAGGCAAAGTGGTTTTTAGGGTTTCCTTATGGTTCCATTTTCACAACTTTTGCATTTTGGGACATAGTGACCTATAATTGATTCCTTTGTTTCAAGCCACATTCTAACATCAAATAACAATCCATAAGGATCATTTTTTGCCTTTGAATCAAGTGGATCCATGGTTTATTCATCACTTATTTTCCACTATGCAAAATTGCAAGATCATTGAAAACTCATGAACCAAGACATCTCAAGGCCCAAATTCCATACAGGTGTGATTAGCAATTGTTAAATAAGTGATCCATCATAAAAGGCTTAGGTGTGCATGCATGGAGGAGGGTGTATTTCTCATAATGCAAATTTCCAAAATCACCCAAAACTCATTAAGTGAGGAATTAACAAGGCCCAAGTGATTATCAGTGTATTAACCCTAAGTATTTAAGCTAACTCATGCACTGGTTAGAGAAAAAGGGACGTGATTTTGGAGAGTTTTCAAGAGTGAACCCTAAAACTTTTCTTCATCGAATCTCTCAATCCTTTAGAGTTTTTCCAAAACTTCTTTCACCATCTGAGTCTTGGGGTTCCATAGAGCACGAATCACTCATCATCTGGAGTTAACAATAAGGATACGTATTGCTTAATCTCAGGTGGCCGGAAGTGACGATCGGAGCTAGGGCTCCAGCGTCTGGCCTGATCGCCGGTGGAATTAGGGTTCAGAGGTAGGGGATGAAATCCTAACCGTCCGTTTGCTTCATCGTGTGGCCCTCACATTGCCACGTCATTTAAAAATTTGTTTTATTTTATTAATTATGTGTTTGACATTCCATGATTATTACCATGCACCTTAAATCTAATCCACACTTCATGCTTTTGTTTGGCTTAATCAGAGGCGTTGATTGAATCACGTGGCCATTATAATGCCAACACATTAATGATACGGTGTGCCTTATCACGTGCCCTTTTAATTTTCTGATTGTTTTTATGTGTGAATGTGCATCGTTGTTAGTGAGGGCGTGTGGATCTATACCACTCATCATGCATACCTTTTATTTGTTTGACTGAATGCTACACGTTAGATTGATCCAAAGGTGAGTGTGGAGTCAACTGGTTGACTGGGTTGCATGTGTTTCCTCTTTGTTTTTTATTTTTTTCGCTGATGGGCTTTATGGTGTGGGCTTGATATCCACACCCCCTCTTTTAAGTCCATTTCAATTTCCAACGTGTATGGATTGCTACTCACACCTCCTTTGCTATTTTCCTTTTTATTTTTCATTTTAATTGCATTATTTCATTTTTAATTTTTAAAAATAGATAATTGCATCCTAAAAATCCCAAGAAAAATCATGAATCATATTTATAGTTACATAAAATTTTCCCAAATTTTATTTTATTATTTTATTTTATTTTTAGTGACTGAATTAATTATTTAATGGATTTTCTTTTGAGTTTATTTCTTACATGCATACTCTAACTTGTTTATTTTATTTCTCATCATCCATAAAACCTTTTGAACTCATTCTTTTTGCATTGTTTCACCAACACATTGATTTACATAAAATATTTTTCTCTCATTTTTAAAATCATTTCATATTGCATTTTAGTCCTCCTCTTTTGCATATTGAGTCATGTTTCTTGTCTGAACTTTGCATAATTGTTTGGGTGACCTATCTTGTGAATTTTTGCATGAGTTTTTAATATGTTGTTTGTTTCTGGTTGAGCTATTTGGATAATTAATTTGGTAATTTTAGAAGATGTTTTACTAATTATGTGATTGCTCTTTGTTTGAGGTCTTCCTTTATGCACATCCTTGATCATGTCTGACTACTTGTTTGAGAAGGCACTTGTGCCATCATTTGGGTTTGCTTCTTTGACTTCATAATCCATGTTTAGGTCATCCACATTCTGTCTTGGTTGAGTTCCATTTGGTTTATAACCATCTCTCTTTGGTTTGTGATTTGTTTGAGTTTCATTTGTCTTATTGTCACTTATACCTGTTTGTACTAACCTTTTATGCAGGGGCTGAGGTAAGTTATTTGAGGGTGTGGATAGTTATCCATGTCCACTCTCACTCTTTCTTCCTCTCATATTTTCTTTTCTTTAGGTTTAGGTTGTTGTCAAACCTCCCCTTAGGGCCACCTTTGCATGATAACATTAGGACTAAATTCCATAGGATAGTCTCCCTCCAAACTTCCCCTTAGGGCCACCTTTGCATGATAACATTAGGATAGATTTCCCCCTTAGTATTTTTCTTTTCTTTTGAGTCCCTCTTCTCACCTCATAACATCTTTAAGATACTTAATAAGGTCAACTTGCCTTGCATACGAGCCTTAAACATAGGAAATGAAGATTGAGGGGTCCCCCTTCTCTCTTCTAGAGTGTTGAGCATACGTCCCATTGGGGACGACCATGCGACACATTCGTTCCCGTGTCATAGACTTTGGTTCAAGTCAAGTTATGAACTAACTCAAGTCACTTCTGTCCTAAAAAATACAAATAAACTCCAAACCATTTTTGTCCTTCGGGATTGTCAAACTAAAGGTTATTTTCAAAAAGGGCATATTACCTTCCGTCTGAGTCGCAAACAGGCATCGACCCTAACTGCCGGACGCAAACTTAACGTCGCTCATAAAAAACACAAAAAGAACTTGGTCCGAACTACGTTGACTCTGAATTCTCTATTGCACAGAGGGGGTACGTAAGCCTAGGACGTCGACGTCCTGCCGAGTCTGTCTTTATCTTCCCCATCCCCGTTTTAGTGCAGCCATAGATTTTAGGATAACTCACCCTTAGAATAGACAACAAGTGTGGATCCCATCGAGTACGATGGACGCGTGGAGTGCTAGTACATTCCCCTCGCGTAACCGACTCCCGAACCCAGGCTATGGTTGCGATGACCATTCCTTTCCCTCTTCCTCAGGTTTATGCGGTGTTCCCTTTCCCTCTCTTGGGATAAATTTACACGGCTGGCGACTCTGTTTTTCGCGCCACTTTCGCGTTTGTACCCGGATGAAAATCTTGGGAGCGACAGCTTGCCGCTTACAGCAATTAGACGAGGAAAAGGATTTGTTGATGTTTGTATACTGTGAACGAGGCACAGCTTTTGATGCTAAAAGGTTGATTGAATCAAACGGGGATTTTTTTATACAAAGCCTAAGAGGAGGCTATTGACCCAACAAGAGGATGCTTTTGTGTCTCATACGAAGCCCGAGATAGAGGCTAGAAGGGTTGACTCAGCAAGAGAGTGTTTTTATATGTGTCTTGTACGAAGCCCAAGACGGGGGCTAAAAGGGTTTGACTCAACAAGAGAGTCTTTTATACTCACCAAGAGAGTGATTTGTATCTCGTACGAAGCCCGAGATGGAGGCTAAAGGTGATCGACTCAACAAGAGAGTCTTTTTATACTCAACAAGAGAGTGTTTTGTATCTCGTACAAAGCCCGAGATTAAGGCTAAAATGTTTGACTCAACAAGAGAGTCTTTTATACTCAACAAGAGAGTGTTTTGTATCTCGTACAAAGCCCGAGATGAAGGCTGAAAAGGTTAACTCTGTTGGGGAGAATCATTGTACAAAGCCCAAGAGGAGGCTAGGGTTACTGTTTCAGTTGAGTGACAGGTCCAGTATATTGGTTAAAAGAAAAAATCAGTTCTTATATGGGTAATGTTGTACTCATGGATTTGATCTGAGGACCAGGATTATTTCCTGTTCTTTAAGGAAATGGGGAATCCGAAGGGTATTGAGACTGCCCAAGTCTACGGGTGTTTTTTCCTATTTTTGACAGGAACTTGAGAATGTCTTCGAGACTCAAGGAGATTAGACTGTCCAAGTCTAGAGTTTTATCTTTTGTATTATGCTTAAGAGAAATTCAGAGACAGTACGTTCGCGGTAGAAAGATCTAGACTCTTTCAAAGACTGTTCTATTAAGATGACTAATTTCTGTTCCTATACCTTTAAGAGGTCGTCGGGAGAATTTGTACGAAGCCTAAGAGGAGGCAAGAAAAACTTTTAAGAAGCCGAAGGGACAATTTGTACGAAGCCCAAGAGGAGGTTATCTTCCCGGAGGAAGAATCATTATACGAAGCCTAAGAGGAGGCTGTGAAAACTTCTAAGAAGCCGACGGGTCCTTGTACAATGCCCAAGAGGAGGCGGGGATGCTTTTAGGAAGTCTGTGGGTCCCCAAACCCCGAGAAGTTCAAGACATGCCATTCACCAAGAATAGATCAAGCCAGGAAAGTCCGAGAATTTGGAAGAAACTCAAGAGATGCCATTCACGGAGAAAAGATCATCTCTGGGGAGTAGAGTCTCTTTGATGATTTCTAAGGGTAACAGTCTGAGAAAGGGTTCACAGAGAATGTTGCCTTTCACGTCTCCATATTGTTTAACCCCAAGAGGAGGGAAGACCGTGTCTGGTAATCCTATGGGGATCCAGTGTTGTTTGTATTTAAGAGTGACCAACAGGGCTTTACCTAGTGCTAGACGTAGTTGCCGGGGAAAACTCTAAATAACTATACTAGTATTACACAGTGGATATTTTGATAAGTATATAAAAGTTTGTGAAAGAAGACTTACAGTGAGCAGCCCCACAATACAGTTATATATATGAAAGCGTATAAGGAAAGCGGGTAAACACTTACTCGGTTGTAGAGCTTCCATGATGTTTTGTTAGTTTGTTCAACAAAGAAAGCTTTGATAACAATATTATATTCAAAATTAAAGGAGAAAGTGCTTTGAAAAGGTTGTTGGGGCTCACAGCTCAAGGAGAGGCCCAAGGATTTATCAGTGATTGCACTGTTGAATTTGTACAGGGACTTATACAAGTGACTGAGGCCCAAAAAGGTTATCTGTACAAAGGGATGGGTCTTACACTCTCTCAAGAGGCCCAAAAGTTTATTTTTGTACAAGTGGTGGGGCTTACAGCTCAAGGAGAGGCCCAAGGTTTTGTTTTAAAAGGCGACGATCGCGCCGAACTTTTTGATGGTATCGGAACTTATACAATAAGTGAGGCCCAAATTATTTTGGTTTTCAAAAAGGGTTGGGTCTTACACTCTACTAGAGGCCCAATGGTTTTTAAAGAGTGGGGCTTATAACACGAGGGTAGGCCCAAGGGTTTGATTTTTGAACTGGCGATCGCGTCGGGATTTTCTTTTAACGCAGAGGGACTTATACAATATCTGAGGCCCAAAATTGTTTTGGTTAAAAGGGGATTGGGTCTTACACTCTATTAGAGGCCCAAAATGGTTTTGAATGGGTCCTATAGCTCAAGGAGAGGCCCAAGGTTTGTTTTAAACGGGCGATGATCGCGCCGAACTTTTGAAATACAACGGGACTTATACAACATTTGAGGCCCAAGATAAGTTTGTATTTACAAAGGATTGGGTCTTACACTCTATTAGAGGCCCAAAAATGTTATTAAAAGGTTTGATGAGGGTTGAATTAATCAAAACCCTAATTTGTTTGCAAAATGTATTTTAATTGAATAAAAAATTCAATTAAAATTATCAAAATTGTTTAACATGTGGAAAACAAATTATGATCTTGGATTAATGTTTCAAAAATCATGTTTTGACCTACAAAATGATTAGAAATCAATAAAATTTGCAAAATTAAGAAGGAAAAAATATTTTAAATGTCAAAAATAATTAAAATATTAATTCTTGGCAAAAATATCAATTATATGTAATAAATAATATTTTTGGGATTTTTTGGTAAAATAAAATATTGGCTTAATACCCTTTTTGGTCCTCTAACTATAGGTCAGGGTCCAATTTGGTCCTCTTCCTTTTAAAAGTTCCAAATTGGTCCCATACATTATTAAAATGGTCCACGTTGATCCAAACCGTTAAATAGATGCTAACGGTGTTAAAAATAATGATGTGGAATCTGATGTGTACTCTGGAAATGTACACGCAGCATCCTTCTGTCTTCCTTCCCCAATTTGCTTCGCCATCTTTTATAAACCTAAACCTAGGTCAAAAATTTCCATCCCCAATATGAAAGGATTCCATCTTCCTCAAATTGAAACGCAATTGACCTCCAACATGAGTTTTGGGAGCGATTCTTCTTCTTCCTTCCTCAAGAACTGGGTTCGAGCAAGATGTGTACACAAATTTTGGGAAGGTTATTTGTGCTTGAGGAGACCGAGCTGTTCTTTGAAGAGCAAGAACACCCACTAACAATGGTAGGCTGTTTTGGGGCTGTAAACATTTTAAGGTAATGTTTTGTTTTCCTAACCTGGTATGAAATTCTTCTCTTCTTAATTCTGAACGTGAGTCTTTGTTGTACAGGGAAGCACAAATTCTGGGTGTGACTACTTTGAATGGTTTTATGATGGTTCTAGTTCTAATGGTGAAATGGTAGAAAGCATCAGGAATATGCAATGGAAAGTAGAAATGCAATACAAAGAGATGGATGAAGTCAAAATAGAATTGGTTGAGGCAAAAAAAATTGTGGAAGCTCTGAGGCCAGAGAATCTGTAGTTGGTTGAAGGCTTGAAGAACACTAACAAATGGAAGATTGTATGGAAGGGCCTGTGTTACATACTGTTGTTTGTCTTAGTGGTTATCAAGTTATGAAAATTAGGTCTAGTTTTTGTTGATCTTATGTAGTTGAGATGTAGTTGAGTTGTATTTTGTTGGTCTGATGTACCAAGTTTATCATTAATGAAAAATGTTTGGTTTACATTGTTGGTCTGATGTTAGGGTTCTTGCCATAATTTTATTACAATTTGTTTCCTCAAATTGTTGCCTTAATTTGTTGCTTATCAGTTTGTGTTCCACATCTTCATAACAGGTTTTGAATCTTAATATGATAACATTTCATAACATGTATTGAACCATAAGTTGATAACAGTCATAACAGGTTTTGAACCTTAATTTGATAACATTAATTTGATAGCATTCATAACAGGTGTTGAACCTTAATTTGATAACATTCACAACATGTATTGAACCATAAGTTGATAACATTATATAAACCAGAATTACATATACCAGAAGTTGATAACAGAAGTTGATAGCATTATATAAACCAGAAGTTGACAGCATTACATAAACCAGAAGTGTCTGATAAAAATTGATAACTGAATTGGAAACAATCATTTTTGTATTGTATGCAACTGTTTTGCAGTCAGGAAGTATGCTTATAGAACGCGGAGGAATGTTATACTTAGCCCCTCTGAATTCCACAGTTGCTTCCAAAAGAGTGTCGTTGTTGGATAAGAAAGCAGCACATGCAACACTTCCTTTCCCTTCATAAGTTATACCCTCTAAATCTTTACCCAAATTTTGCACTGATGGAGTTCCCCATAGTAAAGCTTTCTGGCAAAGTTTTAAAGCAGAATGCAAGTCTCTAAGGTGACCATATTTCGGATCCCTGGGCAGTCCATATTCATCAATAGGAGCTTCATCATAGTACTGAGTTGTCACAAAAGAAGATGATGTCCTTCCAAAATTTGTTCCACCATAATACATGTAATAGTTAGTAAGTGTGCCTTTCTTTGAGAAGAAACGAGCAACGGCAAATGCAATGTCCTCAGCTGATCTTATAGATGGCGGGTCTCCAAATGTTCGGTATTGTGCTGTCCAATTCTCAGTCCATAAAGTAGGTTTATTTGGATTATTAGGGCCAGTAAAAGTGTCTCCACAGTACCTTCCATTGCAAGTATTTATCACTGTTTCTGGTGCATTCAGTTGCTTGCACATGATCCATGGAACTCCAGATTATGAAAGTCACACCCTTTTCTGCACAACGGATAACTTCTGAAAGAGTTAGCAACACTGCAACAGATTATGCTTGGAAATCATGTTTCTTTTATTGAACTGCAGGCTACCGTGGATGTCATCATCAAACTCTCAAAAGAGTTCATGTCCTGCAGTTGGTGATGGTTGGGATATACTGCTAGCACTAGCCAAAACTGAGACAATGCTAAGCATTGTGTCCTTCGAATCTTGCACATTTTCGAGACTACTTCCAGGCGACAAGATACTGGGTTCATAGCTAGCTTAGCAATCTGATAGAAACCGATGGAGTTCCCTATTAAACTCCCATTCATGCCAACGAGGTGAGGTCTAGATACATCGTCGTGATTTAAGAATGATCGTCAACGAGGTTGTCGTGGCAAAACTAAAACCATGAGTGGCCCTTCCTATCACCCTTGCTTGCAGATGACCTATTGAACTAGAACTTCCAATAGAAACTGGATTTTACCATTTGTTATGGAATTTTCCCTTTCCATGTAATTTCTCTACTATGAAAGAAGTTTGATGTATTTAGTTTTTTCTTGGCTACAGATGCTTGCACTTTTGCTTTATCTGCTATATATTTTCACACTGCCATGGAATGTCATGTAGTTTTCGAAAGGGGCAAAAAACCCTAGACGAAATCGTTACTAACCTCGTTTGGATTTCGTCTTCTTTTTCCTCTTGAATGCTCCATGTTCTTCCTCTTGAATGCTTCGTGTTCTTCGTCTACTGCTTCGTGTTCTTCTTTTTCCTCTAACAGTGTGATGATTCGTCTTCTCCAAGCTGGGCTATGAATGTGAACGCTGAAGACTAAAAAGTAAACGCTTTATCAAGTCAACACTGCTCACAATGCCACATCACCACTCAATATATTACACATCAGCCAGCTAAGGCCACGTATTCAACTTTTTTAGTCAAATTTTAACTTTTTTAACGGAATGGACAAACGTGGACCATTTTAATAACGTATGGGACTAATTTGGAACTTTTAAAAGGAAGAGGACCAAAATGGACCCTGGCCTATAATTAGAGGACCAAAAAGGGTATTAAGCCTAAAATATTTTAACATTTTTGTGAATTATTAAAAAAAGAATCAACTCAAAATCATTAAAACTCATAGAGAAATTAATTTTTGAATCAATTAAATAAAATCACAAAATTCAAATATTCAAATATTTGAAAAAGGGTGCCAAGAACATGGCAAGAACACGCGCCCTTCCTCTGTTTCTGCAGATTTGCGTTTTCTATCCAATCTCACAGAATACTTGATTATATCATGCAATCTACATATCAATCTACTCGTTTCAACCTCACGATCATGTCTATGGTCTTTAATTTCATTTATTTTAAACATGAAATAAGAAATCAAAGAGAAACCTCAAGAACCCTAAAATTTGCATGAAGGTTCAGAAATTCCATACACGATTCAAACAATGTAATTAATTGAGGGAAAACACTCCATGCATGATTATGAACATATGGCCAAATTATTGTGCAGCAAAAATTGCATGGATCATAGAGTTAGAAGAGCTCATGCTTACCACTTGCAGCTGGTGATCGTGTTTTGTGTTAGAGGTGTTACAACTTGGTTCCAAGGTTATGGACAACTTCCCTAGGTGCTATGGAGTGTGTCTGGATGCTTGGAGTGGATTGATTTTAGCTGGAACTTGATTTGGCACCTCAACTGCAAATCTGTCAAAAGCTTGAGCAGTTGGCTGGTGATTTTGTGATTTTGGTGTTCCAGATGTTATGTGAGTGTTTGGATCACTTCTATACGATGTTTATGAGGTGTGTGTGTGATTGGTTTGGTTGGAATAGCTCTCAAACTCAAAACCCGATAGTGAATTGCCTTAGAAGGCAAAATTGGAAGTGAGAAGGTGATTTTGAGGAAAGCATTTGTTTGATGGCTTTGGTGTACTCAAACTGATCACAAATGAGCTCTATTTATAGTAGAGCAAGTTTATTTTGCAAGGAATAGTGAATGGCAACTGCTGCATAGGTTTGACCAATGTTGAGCAATGAGAATCCAAGTCTCCTTTAGCCATTGACTAGAGGTTAGGGCACAGGCCTGTGGTTCCCTTGGTCTTGGATAAGTCTTGACTGAATTCAGTTGGAAATGGCTCAGTCCATGCCACCTTGGTGTATGCATTGAATGCTCTAATCCAAAATTGGAGTCTTGTCCCTCTTTTAGAGATTTCTAGGTTTGGCATGCTACTTCTTGTTCCAAAGACTTTGGAGGCTTGGATCAGTGTTTGTTCCTCCTTGGTCCCCCCTTGAGGTGTTCAGATGGATAGAGTTGCTTGCCCTTTGCAAAATTTGGGCAAATCGAGCAAAACTCCAAAATTTGCCTTGCTTTGGCAATTTTCAGCAAGGCATATTGGCATTGTCACATCTCATGGCTCAAGTGGAATTTGATGGAGTTCTTGGCCATTTTGGAAAGCCCTCATATGATACAACAATTGTTTGATCATAATTGGTTTTGATACTTTTTGGATCCAAGTGAAAAATGCCCCTACATTTGGAAAAAAGTGAAGGCAGATTCTGACTTAGTGAAAATTTCACTAAGTGTTGGAAAAAAGTGACATTTTCACTTTTCTTGATTTTGATAATTCCATAACTTGAAATCCATGGGGAATTGGAATGAGGTGTAGTTGAAGCTTTTGTAGAGGGTAATGAGAGCTACAAATCCAGCTTTGGATGGGGAAAAATGGCCTTGTGGTTTAGGAGTTATGATCCTCCAAAGTTGGTACCCTAGCCACTTTGTTCCATAACTTAGAAAATTTTCTAAGTTTTTTAGGGTTACCCCTTTTACAAGTTATCCCACTTTTCTTGATTTTTCTTGATGAATGATGATTCCAATCACACATTAACATCATTTTAGGGTTAAAAAACCATAATTGTGAAAAATCTCAAAAAGTCAAAGTTTGACTTTTGTGCACAATTGACTTTTTATCAGATGAATTCCAAACTGTGCGATCCTCTATGAAATCAAGTCCTTGACCTAAATCAAACTTGATGGATTAATTTCATAGGTGTCATAGGGTGTATTGAATCATGTCTTAGGGTTTGGGAGCATGTCCTGGTCAAAAGTCAAAGCTACAGTTGACTTTTTCATCAAAACCCTAATTGTGGTTCAGATGAAACTGAAACTTGTGAATCAAGCTTCTTGGGTCAATACATTGTTGCAAATGGATCAATGTGATGTATTTGAGACCCTCAAATCCCCTCTTGAGGTCTTGACTCATGTTTTTGTCCCAAAAGTCAACTTAGGGGTGAATTAGGTCAAGAAACCCTAATTCCTGATTTTTTATGAATGCATCCCCTAAAGCCAAATTGACTTGATGATTGGGTTCATGATGTCCCTTGGAGCATCATAGGTTATGCTTTAAAGCATTGGCTCATGCCCAGAGTAAAAGTTCCATCTAGAGGCCCTGGTCGACCAAAACCCTAATTTGGTGACACTGTCGATCGTGAGGCTTGATCCACTCAGAATGCTGTAACCCTGTGCTTGATTCTTGAAGTGGGAGTCCTCTTGATCCATTGTGGATGCTTTAGAGGCTAGACAAGTTGAAGATCATGTCATTCCTTAATTGATCCTTTGTCTAAGAGCTCTGAGAGGGCTTGAAACCCTAAGTCTGATTGTAGTGGATGCTAACCCATCTTTGGGGAGACTAATGGTTCATCCATATTGTGATGATGATTTGCACAATGATGGGAAATATTGGTGGTCAAAATTTGGGGTATGACAATGTTTCCCGATACAAGTAATGTGCACATATTGATCCTCCAACTTTAGATTTATTTTTCACGGATCGCTTTGAATCACCCATGAACCTTTCAAACTGATACATCCACCTATATTGAACTTGGCCACCAAGATAAGCTTCATATGCAAGATTCACAAGTAGATGTTGCATATAGTAAAAAAAAACAGGCAGAAATACTTGTTCCAACTTATAGAGAATGACTGGAATATTTTGGTCCAACTTCATGATGTCATCCACTCTTAAAGCTGACGCACAAATATCTCTAAAAAATTGACTAATTTCAGTTAGTGGATTAAACACATGATTGGGAAGTGAATCGAACGCAATTGGAAGCAATCGTTCCATAAAAACATGTCAATCATGACTTTTCATACCATGCAACTTCCCAGTGTTAGCGTCGGCACGCCTTGCTAAATTTGAAGTATAACCATCTGGCATTCTCAATTCTTTTAACCATCGACAAACCGCTTTAACTTCTTGGGAAGTTAGACTGTAATTAGCCTTGGGTTTTAATAATTTTCCATTCGGTTGAGGCTTTAACTCCAACTCTTTTCGATTCAACCAAATTTCCATGTCTTGTCTAGCCTTCACATTGTCTTTTGTTTTGTCTTTAATATCCATCACTGTGTTAAATACATTATCAAAAAAATTCTTCTCAATATGCTTAACATCAAGATTATGGCATAACAAATTATCTTTCTAATATGGGAGGTCCCAAAATATACTTCTTTTTGTCCAATTGTGTGTGACCCCATATCTTTGAATTCTACATGCTTTACTAGTATCTGTGGATTTTGGTAGTTCACAAACTTGGTTCCATACTTCACCTGGTGACAACCGAGGCGGAGGCAAATTTGTTACTCGGTTGTCTTTTTTGAAATCAATCTTATTTCTTCTATAGGGATGATTTCTTGGTAGGAATTTGCGGTGACAGTCAAACCACAAACTTTTTCCCTCTTTTTCTAACGTAAACGCCTTGGTGTTTCCCATGCAATGCGGAAATCTAATTCTTCCATGCGTACCCCAACCAGACAACATGCCATATGCTGGAAAGTCGTTAATAGTCCATATCAAGGTAGCTCGCAAAGTAAAGTTTTATTTATAGGATATATCATAAGTTTATTCTCCAATCCACAATCTCTTCAAATTATCAATTAAAGGTTGTAAGTACACATAGATTCTGGCTTTTGGACTCGACGGTCCTGGAATGAGGTAGGTCAAAAACATGTATGGTTTTGTCATGCACATCTCAGGAGGGAGGTTGTAAGGGGTTACAATAATTGGCCAACAAGAATATTCGCTTCCTGACGCTTGGACATATAGGGTAAAACTATCATAGCATAATCCAAGCCTGGCATTTCTAGGTTCCACGGAAAAATCATGATGTATCCGATCAAAGTGCTTCCATGCCTCGTCATCAGATGGATGTCGCATAGTGCTTGAACTTGTTTTGTTTGTATGATTCCATGTCATTTGACTTGCACTGTGCATTGAAGCAAACATTCTCTTTAACCTTGGTATTACGGTTAATGGCTTTACTGTGAACTTGATAACTTGTACTCTTACAGAACTTACATTCCTCCAACGCTCGATCACTAGTACCAAACTCATTGTCATAAAATAACATGCAACCACTAATGCAACAATCAATCTTTCTTACTTCTAAACCCAACTTCGACACCAAGTTCTTTGCATCATAAAAACTTGTAGGCAAGTTGTCTTTCGTAGGAGTCCCGTCGAGCATCATTTTTGCAAAGAATTCCAAACACTGATCAGGTACATTCCAATTTGACTTAACGACCAATAATCTCACACACATTGATAATTTTTAGTCCGACGACCCCTCAAACAATAGCGTACTCATCTCATTCAACAACTGATAAAATCTTTGCACTTCCTTATTCGACAACTCTTCCCCATCAAAATCTTCAGGTTCATCATAGGTCATGTTCAGACCAAAAGTATCGCCAACCATCTCACCAATCAGATTAAAGTTTTCCCCATATTCCATAGGTGATCGAGTACTTGAAGCATGCGTATTACTGGTCTCTGGTACGTTACTCAGCAATTCTTCTCCATTATATGTCAAAACCCAATAATTTTCAATGAAATCTCTTTTCTTCAAATGACGTTCTACTTCCTCTGGCTCACTAATTATAGGTTTACATTCACATTTAAGACAATGACATCTAACTTCTCCTTCACTTCGACAACATTCCTAAGCAAACGGCCACGTGATAAACCTTTTAACTTCTTCCTCAAAATTTGGTTTAAGTACGTGTCTTCCTGGATACAACCTATCGTACATCCAAGAACAATAGTACCGAAAATATTTCATACTGCACATTTATACATTTATATATAAAAGAATATATTATATACATTTTTCAAAAACAAAATAGTATAAAATTTATTTGTAGTTATATATATATATATATATATATATATATATATATATATATATATATATATATATATATATATATATATATATATATATAATATTCTTGTTTTAATTATATATATATATATATATATATATATATACATATATATATATATATTCTATTTTTTATTATATACCCTAAAAATCAAAATATACTATATTATGTTTTTATTTAAAATAAAAAAAATATAATATAACATAAAATATTTTGTTTTTAAAAATAAAACGAAAAATGAAAATAAAAATATTCGGTTTAAATAAATCTGTATATTTTATTTTACTAATATATTAAGAAAAACATATTTTCGGATTAATTATATATTCTATTTTATTTTAACTATATATTATGAAAAAAAATTATTTCTGGATTAAAAATATTTTATTTTAATAATGTATTATGATATTCTGTTTAAATATTTTAATAAACTAATTTCAGATTAACTATATATTTATTTTAATAATATTCTGTTTTTAAAAAAATTATTCTACATAAATAATTTACAATAACAACAACCCAATGTATTTAAATATGAAAAAAAAATTGCTTAAATACCTCAATGAAGATTAAAAAAAAAAGCTTGAACCTTAAACCTTGAATCTTGATATATCTTGATGAATCTTGAAGAAAAAAATTAACATTGTTAGTTATACAATAAAAAATCAACATAATATTAACAAATAAAAAACAAAAAATAAAAATGAAAAATTAAACTACCTTAATATAACTTTTAATTTGAAGATGAAAATTGAAAGCTGAAATTTGAGGAAGAGGAAAAATGTTGGAGGAGAAAGGAATTGGAGAGGAAAAATGTGAAGAAAGGAAGAAAGAAGATGAAAAAACTATATTGATCAGGGATGGGCGTGAGAGAGAGAAAACTTGAAAATATATAAACACATCAGCGACGTAAATTCTACGTCGCAACCTTGCGAAATGAAATTCAGGTCGCAAATCCCCAACGGTTATAATTTTGCGACGTGGATAACATGACACTAATAAAGGTGTCAGTCAACTGCCCCTCATCAACTCCTCATCAGTCAACTTCCCTCAACGTTTTTATTTTTTATTTTTGAATTTAACGTTGCGCGTGATTTTCACGTCATACCTTAATTTTTGAAAATTTCAAATCTCCCTCCATTTGTTATCCTATACACACCTGACTTCTTTTTTTATTTTATTTTTCAAGTTGCGACGTTATTAACACGCCACAACATTTTTTTTAAATATTTTTTCTACCTTTCTCATATGTGCAAGCCTGACTTTTAGTTTTTTTAATAATAAAATTATGTAGCGACGTGATAATCACGTCGCAACCCCCTTTTTTTGCCACGTGATTTTTACGTCACTATATCACGTGGCTGGAGAGATGTTTTATTGTAGTGTGTGTATTATCTTAACTTCTTTTTTTATTTTCTTACATTCTCAATTATATTATCCTTTTAAGTTTTTTTAAATATTTTTAAGTTGCTATATGTTTGACTTTAAATTAAAAATATTTAATTATGATGATAAAGCATAGCTCTAAATTAGTTGTACTGCTCTTAATTTTTATTATGTATTTACATGTATAGATTTTAAAGCATTACAAAATGCATTTTTTTTAAATATTCTTGAAATTCTTTATTTGTGGAACAGAGTGGATTAGTAAACTCTTAGGCTCTTATAATTCTTGATTCTTTTTACAGTTTAAAGTTATAATATTTTAATTTTAAACATTAATAGATATGTTATTTATTTCATCTCAAATATAAATAAAAGTTGATCAAAAATTGATCACATATAACTGATATAATTAAATTATATTCTAATCAAAAGCTGAATTAATATAAAAAATTCATAATAATATATTAAAAATTGTTTTTTATATTATAATAATTATAAATATTAATTTAATATAATTTATAGGTGCATCGCACGAATGGATGTCTAGTTTTTTTATAAATATTAAAAAAGATTAACTTAATAAAATTTTTATTCATAAACATTTGACTAATGTATAATTCTAGAATAAATTCAAATTATTAAATTATAGGTATGCTTACTTTTACTTATATCTAGATGGTAAATATAATTATTCTTACTTTTACTTTTACTTTCATGGTTCGATAAAGGTTTAGTATGTAGTCAAAGTTTATTCACATGTTGTAGTCGAAGTATGCTCAAGCATGCAGTATTCTAAATGCTAGAATTATAAGCATATCGAATTGGGCATTGCTTGTAAGCCCAATTGTTAAGTTAGCTTGTAGTTTAAGTTAGCTTAGTAGTCTATAAATAGACTAGTTCTCTCAGATTATTGAGAGAGGGTAATTGTTGTTATTCACATGTAATCTTTGAACCCTTATTGAGTAAGTGAATAGTAAAACAATTTTAACCAATCCTGATTCTTCTTCCTTCTTCTCTCTTTCATAAAACCTAATAGAGTTTCTTGTGTTTGTTCAACAAACTCAATCTTTCTCATATTTTGATTTGTTCTTGACGACATCGTTTCACAAAAAATTTGTGCGGAGAGCATGGAAAAGAATATGTCATCAACAAAGTATGAGATTGAGAAATTCACCGGTGTGAATGATTTAGGTTTATGACGCTTGAAGATGAAAATCCTACTGGTTCAATAGGGTTTGTTAGAAGCGTTTAAAGCATTAGAGAAGATGGATGTTGCCCTAACAGAGAAGGAGAAGGCAACGATGATCGAGAAAGCCCACAATACCGTCATATTAAGCCTTGGTGAGAAGGTTCTCCGAGAGGTCTCGAAAGAGAAGAAGACAGCGGGAGTGTGGATGAAACTCAAAGGTTTGTACATGACGAAATCATTGGTCAATCGTCTCTACCAGAAGAAAGCTTTATATTCATTCAAGATGAGTGAAGACAAAGTCTTGGCCGAGCAGCTGGATATGTTCAATAAGTTGATTCTTGATCTTGAAAATATCGAGGTCAAGATTGATGATGAAGATCAAGCATTTTTGTTATTGTTGTTGTATTCTTTAACTAAGTCTTATCCTCACTTCAAAGAAAATCTCTTGTATGGAAAAGATTCATTGACCTTTGAAGAAGTTCAATCAGCTTTGTACTCTAAGGATTTGAACAAACGAAAGGAGCATAAGCCATCTTCTATTAGTGAAGGTTTGTCTGTTAAAGGGAAATTCTTGAAGAAAAATGGTAGGTTTGAGAAGAGTAAAGTTCTACTAAATTCTTATGGTGGTAATACTTCTGAAATTAGGTGTTATCATTGTAAGAAAGAGGGTCGTACAAGAAAGGTGTGCCCTGATCGACCGAATATTCATGGTGGAAAGGATAATGGTAATGCAACCGTTGTGCAAGATGGTTATGAATCATCTCATGTTCTAGTGGTTTCAAGAAGTTACTCTAGCAAGGTGTGGAATATGGATTTAGGTTGTACTAAGCACATGACTCCAAACAAAGACGTGTTTGAGGAATTATGTGATCAAGATGGTGGCTTAGTGTTGTTGGGAATCAACAAAGCTTGCAAGATTGCCAGTATTGGATTTGTGAGATTCAAGCTCCATGATGAGTCAATAAGGTTATTGATTGATGTTAGGTATGTACCTTATCTTAAAAGGAATTTGATTTCTCTTGGTGAATTCGACAAGAAAGGATATGTTTTCGAAGGAGAGCAAAGTATCCTAAGGGTAATTAAAGAGTCGAAAGAAGTCTTGAGAGGCATGAATAAACAAAGCTTGTATACCCTTAAGGATGGGGTTATAAGTTGTTTAGCAGATGTGGCATCCATAAAACCTATGTCAAAGTCTGAGTTATGACACAAGAGACTTGGCAATGTCAGTGAAAGAGGCGTTGTCGAATTGTGGAAATAAAATCTTTTGTGTGGTGACAAGGTCGAAAAACTGGCGTTTAGTGAACCTTGTATATTTGGTAAATCTTATAGGGTGAAGTTTAACAAAGGTAAGCAAAGAACACATGGATCCCTAGTCCTACAAGGAATACTTCACACTCAGTGCAAAGTGTTTCCTATCCATAGGTTATGATTATTCTAGAAAGTTATGGATATTCATCCAGAATACTAAGGATGAAACTTTTGAAAATTTCAAAAGTTGGAAGACCCTGGTTGAAAATCAAACTGAAAGGAAGGTCAAGAGGTTTGGGACCGACAATGGTCTTGAATTTTGCAATAAGGCTTTCGACATCTATTGTGTTGAGTCTAGTATTTGTTGTACCTCGAAAAATATGACCTCGCGAACAAAGTCCGCTGATGGACTAACAGAGAGTCGCCATCAAACTTTATTTATTCCCAAGAAGGGAAAGGGAGAATATCGAGAAAACCCTAGGGAAAAAGATAGGGTATGGTCATCGCAACTATGTTGGGTTCGGAAGTCGGTTATGTAAGGAGAAGATACTAGCACTCCCTACATCCATCGTACTCGATAGAAACCGTCTAAGTTATCTAGGCATGAAAGGTGTTTGTTATCTACTAGCTTGCTAAAGGGAAAGTGGTTGAATACTTGAGGGAAAAGAAAGATTTTTATTATTGAGTTCGTCTAAGTTTTCAACTCAGTGCTTATATATCCTAGAGGGAATCAGAACTTCGTAGTTCGTGTTGAAAATGTTTTTTGGTTTGCTATGTGTTTTTTTTATGGACGATGCAAGATAGCAATGCCCTTTTTGAAAAGTTTTAAACTGAAAAGCCAAGGAAAAAAGGTTTGAGATGTGTTAAATATTTTTTAGATTTTTTGGAGAGGTTAGAGGTAAGTTAGAGTGTTTTGGATTTTTTGAGAAAATAGATTTTAATCTTAAAGGGAAAGGAAGTCTATCCTAATTCTAAGATCCTAAGGTTATGATGAAGGGAAGCTACCTAACGTTATCATGTAGTAGTTAAAAGCCTAAAATCCAACCTGATTCATCGAATATACAATTGGATCAAGAACTTTAGGAAACATGGCAAATCAGGATTGTCAAAGTGTTAACCCTCATTTTCGACGCTAGAAAAATCAAAGCTATTGTTGAGTTAAGAAAAAAAAAATATTTTTAACATAAGAAAGGTTTTCGACCCAGTGTTGATATAGCCTGAGGCGAAGCAAGGTTTTAGGAACCTCAAAAAATGGCTAAGTGTTGGGAAAGGTTTCGACCATGGGAATATTGAAAGGCGCGCTGCAGTTGTTATACTAAGGCTGGAGGGAATTTCCAATGTTTGAAATTCAAATAGGAGCAGTTGTGAACGTGGGAACAGTTGAGGCCAAGGAGAAGGCGCCAAAGGGACACGTTTGAAGCAATAACCACCACTTAGTAGTTATTTCTTAGCACTATAAATAGGAGTTAGTTCTATGTAATAAGGGTGTTCATATTTTTGTACAAGTTACTTAAAGAAACTCAAAGTACCCGCGTGTAGAGAAATGAGTTCGTGAGAATGTACGTAATATAACACCACCATTTATTTCTTCATTAATGCAATTTATCTTCATCATGTTTAAGCTTCAAGCATTTACTTTCCATGTCTTTACGTTTTCTTGAATTTTACTTTTCATGTCAAATTTACTTAAAGTCTTGTTTTTAAACTTTCATTTAAACTTCCTGCATTTACTTTCGACTGCACCTTTATATTCAAGCATTTACCTTTAAAGTCTTTATTTTCAAGAACGTGGAGTTCATCTTTATTTCAAAGTCTTTTATCTTCAAGTCATTTATTTTAAAGTCATTTATCTTTCCGCATATTTACTTTCGATAGCACCTTTACATTTCAGTCTTTATTTTCAAGAACGTGGAGTTCATCGCATTTTATTTTCAAAAGCTTTTACATTACTGCATTTACCTTCAAAGTCATTTATTTTCTTGCCCTTTACTTTCGACAGTCATTTACTCTTTCTGCACCTTTTACATTTAAGAACGTGGAGTTCAAGCACTTTTACATTTCTTGTTGTTTACTTTCGACAGTTATTTATCTTCCTGCACTGTTATTTTTCAAAGTCATTTACCTTTTTGTCTTTTACATTCGACGCCTTTAAATTCTGCATCATTTATTTACAGCCCTTTACATTTCCCAGCCTTTACTTTATTTGCAAGTAGTCGAACGTGGAGTTCATGTAGTTTTCTTTCACTGTCGAACGTGGAGTTCAATTTACATTTCTTGCATTTATCATTGTCAGTTACATTTTCCCTTAAATTTAGCACATGTCCTAGGATTTGTGTGGTCGATCCTGCAAGTTAGTCAGTTTTATTTAAAATTGATAGACCAGAGGTTGTTTACCAAAATTCACAGTAAACAAATTGGCACGCCCAGTGGGACCTAGTGCTAAGTTTTATACTTTTTGTTAACCTTATCTTTCTTGGTGAAGAAATACTTTCGTTGTATGTTATTGAGAAGTGGGAAGTTAGCCACAACAAACGAAGGAATACCAAAAAGAAGATACACTAAGAGAATGGCAACTAATGCCAACCAACAAGTTGATCCTCAGGGGAGTATTTCAAACACTCAGTCAAGTAGCAGTAAGGGGTCTCAAAGCACATCATCACCAGTGCCTTCGACAAGAGGACAGACGTCATCTTTATTAGTAGTGTCTGAACCAGGATCAACATGCACAAAATCATATACTCAACCTGTGCTAGAATACATAGGACCACAAAGTCCTAATTCACCAACACCCCCAGGAGGAAATTCAATGTACCGGCATTTCCCTCCTCCAGGTTTTCCACATCCAGGGTCAAGGAGTCAGCCCTATGGTATGCCTACATCAATGATGCAAAATCTGCAGAATGCTCCACCTGTATTTTCAGAAAATGTGGTGTCTTCGCCATTGCAAGGATCAGGATCAGGGGGTCGAAACAATCAGAGTATAGGTGTTGGTTACTCTGTTCAAACGCCTAGCCTTACAAATACATCCATAAATTGCTTGAGACAGCAGATGGATGAAAGTAACATGCAAATGGTGCATACGTTGTCTCAGACAATGGGAGAAGTTTTTCAACCCTTGATTCAGAATACAACTCAAACTAACCAACAATTGGCTGCACAATTGGAACGTATGGCTGACTTTATGGGAGTACCAGCGGTGGATCGAAGAGCAACTGTTGTCGAAGATATCCCAAGACGTCATCCACGTCATGGACCTGAGGTGAACTTGGAAGATCAAGATATGATTGATCATTTTAGAGTCGAACCACCAAGAAAGCAGATGCCAATCCAGATGGAGGAAGAGCCAGTAGTGATGGTGAACAGGAACCAAAATGCTGATCAGTTCCTTAGACAGGTTCGACACCAAAATCAAGCAGAAGAAAATAATCTCACAGCCATGGTTGAAAGGATAATGACCAGAAATGGTGTGAATCATGGCTTCACAAGACCAAATTATACTTCGCCTATAGTGGATTATATTCTCCAAGCAGAATTACCCCCTAGGACGAAGGTTCCAAAGTTCAGCAAGTTTTCAGGAGATACTACTGAATCTACCGTCGAACATGTGGCTAGGTATTTGATTGAAGCAGGCGAAATTGCAGCTGACGAAAGCCTTAGGATCAAATACTTCCCAAGTTCCCTTACCAAGAATGCCTTCACATGGTTCACTACTTTGCCTCCAAATTCCATATACAATTGGACCCAGTTAGAACGTTTGTTTCATGAACAGTTCTACATGGGGCAAACTAAGATTAGTTTGAAAGAATTAGATAGCATCAAACGCAAAGTTACTGAGCCAATTGATCATTACCTGAATAGGTTTCGACTTCTTAAAGCCATGTGCTTTACACAAGTACCAGAACATGAGTTGGTTGAAATGGCCGCTGGGGGTCTTGATTATTCCATTAGGAAGAAATTAGATACCCAATATCTTAGAGATATGGCACAGTTAGCTGATAGAGTCCGACAACTAGAAAGGCTAAAAGAGGAAAAGGCTAAATTCAGCAGGGGTAAAAAAGTAGCCTTTGTCGAATGTAATGAAGATGTGAAGAATTTGTATGATGAAATATCTTATTTCGATGGAAATAAGGTTGACGTTGCTGAGTTAAAGCAAGGTCCACCTTATACCTGCAAATTATTAGCTCCTTCAAATGGAAAAAATCCTGTCGAATCTAACGACAAATTTCCTAAGAAAACATACACTTTCGACGTCACTAAACGTGACAAAATTTTTGATTTGTTAGTTAAAGATGGGCAAATGATAGTGCCTGCTGGTGCTAAAATGCCACCTTTAGAAAAAAGAAAGAAAAGAGGTTTTTGTAAGTACCATAATTTTTTGGGTCATAAAACTTCTCAATGTTTTCTTTTCAGGGATTTGGTGCAAAATGTTATCCAAGAAGGAAGGCTGAAGTTTGGTGACAAAGGCAAAGCTCAGATGAAAATTGACTCTGACCCATTGCAAGTTACAGAGGCTAACTACACAGAGCCTCACGAGGTCCAAATGGTCGAAGCCATAGAAGGATTTGATCAGTCAGTCAACATGGTGGAGGTTACTGAGGACTTCGCCACCAATCCTGTGATAACTGAAGGTTTTAGTAAGATTGCTAATGGCCTGAATGTTGATGGTACCAGTCTAATGTTGGTGACCAAAGAAACTGCTGATAAGTTTGTTGAAATGGATAATGCCGCCAAGGTTTTGGATATGGCAGTCAGTGGATTGAAGATAAATGCCACTGAAGGTATTAACATGGTTGAATTGGTTGAAGAATCTGATTCTAGCTCAGATAGCATCAGCACCAATGAGGCTATGGGCAGAAATGCCCCCAAAGTCCAAGTTGTTAAAGAGTTGGAAGATGACATGCTATTGGTAGGAGAGATGATAGACATGGATGGTTGTTTGGTAGAAAACTGGATATGTATCGCTGCTGAACAGTTTTTCAAGATGTCTCCTAATGTCGAAAAGGTTAATACTGAAGAAATGGTTGAAGCTGAAAAAGCTGCTTGGCAAGAAGCTTCCCAAAAAGATGTAAAAGCAGCAGCAAGTGGTGGGTGTCTGGCGAAGACCACTGAAAGTCTTGAAGCTCATTTCTCCAAGATGCGCTTAAAGGATAGGATTGATGTCAATATGGTCGAAATTACAGATCAAAAAGCTGAACAAGTGAGTAAGGCAGATGAACAAGAAGAGCGCAACAAAATAGCTTATCCTAAGCAAGAGGAGACAATTGTGGATTTTCTGCACCGTTGCCAGAAGAAAGATTCCGGAGTAATGCTATGTCCTAGATACAACGCCATTTTTGATGAGAAAGCTGCCCACAAGTTAGAAGGTGTCAAAAAAGCTGGTGGAAGCTGGGGGCAGAAGGTAAATAAAGGTCCCAGAAGTTTTGACCATAGACGACTTTCGACAGGGTTGAAAAACCAAGTACCAGGAGTTAGGCCAGGTACATTCAAACCAGCTGCGAATGTGCCAACAGGTAGTTGGATCAAGCCTATCGAAGGAAGAGGACAGAAGAAGAAGTGGGAGAAATTTGATGTGGAAAGAGGTTCTTCATTTGAGTATAGAAAAGAGAACCATACCACCAACAAGTCAGCATACATTTCTCAAAATTACAAGGGTAAAAATCCCATGTCTAGATCACAATGGCGAAGAGAGCAACGTAGGCGAAAGGCTATCAGGGAGGCTCAGGTACAAGGAGAGTCAAGCACCAATATTGATAATCAAGCTGGGACAATTGAGAAGATGCCTATAAGGCGAAAGCTGTTCAGTGTTCAGCCAGAGAAGAAAGTTGAAGATGATAAGAATATGACTGATAATTTCGACAATGAGTCAGCAGCTTCTCTAGATATTCTTGTGAATGTGGTATCAGTAATGCCAAAAGAATTTGGTCAAGTTTCAGAGGTCGAAGACTTGGATCAAACAGCTGAATTAGAAATGTTGGCACACAAGCCTGTGTGTTATTACATCATGAACAATGGGTGCGTCGAAGAACAGAATGCTTTTTTTGAACGCCCCACAGAGGCAATGAAGGGTCATTTGAAGCCTTTCTACATTACTGGCAAAGTAAAAAATGTTCCTGTTAACAAAATCTTGGTAGATTGTGGTGCAACTGTTAATTTAATGCCAAGATTTTTGTTGAGCAAGATTGGGAAGTTTGAGACTGATACCAAACCCCACAACATGGTTCTGTCGAACTATGAAGGAAAAGTTGGTTCCACTCTAGGAGTGATTCAAGTGGATCTTACTGTGGGAACCATTACCAGACCAACAGTGTTTATGGTCGTTGAGACGAAAGCTAACTACAATCTACTCTTGGGTAGGGAGTGGATTCATAGAATAGGAGTTGTACCTTCATCTATGCATCAAAGAATCACCATTTGGAGACCAGATGGGATAGTTGAAAATATTGAAGCTAATCAAGGGTACTTTAAGGTGCCTATTAATCATGTGGATAGTAGACAGTTTGAGAAACATTTGGCAAACATTGCTCCATGTCCTCCAGCCGACTTTGAGTTTACGCCTGATGAAGAAACGTTTTATTCATTGTATTTACACCTTGTCGAAGGTTTCAGATGGGACAGGGAAGTACCAGGAGGAAGGTTGCCATGCTTAGGCTCACCTCCAATAGAGCCCACAGGATGGGGAAATGAATTCAGTGATCATGACTGAGTTCGAAGCTTTAAAAAGAATTTCGGCCTATGTGGCTGAAACAAAACTACAAGCGGCTTTGGAAGCTGCCAACGACTATATGGCTGGCGAAGCCATTTCTGAATTTTATCAAGAAGGTCCTGGTAAGGACTTCGACCCAAAACCTCCAGATAAGGCTGAAACTGGAGAGCAAAGCCAGAGGCTCGACGCCATCTATGAAGATGAGCCTTTGGGATTTGAGAAGGATCCGTTGGTGAATAATATCAAAATGCTAGCACAAGATCCTTTAGAAGAAGTTGACCTCAATGAGGGGACAACCAAAAGGCCTACCTACATCAGTGCTAACCTTGATCCCCAGTTGAAGGTTGAAGTGGTTCAGTTGTTGAAAGAGTTCAAGGACTGCTTCGCCTGGGATTATGATGAGATGCCTGGTTTGAGCAAGGAGTTGGTCGAACACAGGTTACCTATGACACCTGGAAAAAAACCAGTCAAGCAAAATCCAAGACGGTTTGCACCAGAGATATTGTCAAAGATCAAAGAGGAAGTCGAAAGACTGCTTCGTTGCAAATTCATTCGCACGGCAAGGTATGTCGAATGGTTGGCTAATATAGTACCTGTTATTAAAAAGAATGGGTCTTTGAGAGTTTGCATTGATTTTAGAGATTTAAACTCTGCAACTCCTAAAGATGAATATCCAATGCTAGTAGCAGAAATGTTAATAGATTCTGCAGCAGGACATGAATATCTTAGTATGCTGGATGGATATTCTGGCTACAACCAAATATTCATTGCTGAGGAAGATGTTCATAAAACTGCTTTTAGATGCCCTGGAGCCTTAGGCACCTATGAATGGGTAGTGATGCCTTTTGGTCTCAAAAATGCTGGTGCCACTTATCAAAGGGCGATGAATTCAATCTTCCATGATTTTATAGACACATTCATGCAAATTTACATTGATGATATTGTGATAAAATCTATTTCTGGGAAGAGGCACATTGACCATCTTCGACAGTCCTTTGAAAGGATGAGAAAATATGGTCTTAAAATGAATCCTCTCAAATGTGCTTTTTGTGTGCAGGCAGGGGATTTCCTAGGCTTTGTGGTCCACAAGAAAGGGATCGAAATAAATCAGAATAAAACCAAAGCCATAATGGAGGCGAAATCGCCATCAACTAAAAAGGAGTTGCAGTCATTGCTGGGCAAGATCAACTTCTTAAGAAGGTTTATATCCAACCTGAGTGGCAAAACCCAAGCCTTTTCGCCATTACTGCATTTCAACAAAGATGGTTTTGAGTGGGGGCAATTACAGCAGGAAGCCTTCGACAAAATCAAGGAGTACCTAAGCCACCCTCCAATTCTTTCACCACCTTATAGAAATAAGAGTATGAGATTGTATATAGCTGCATCAGATAAAACTCTAGGGAGCATGTTAGCTCAGGAGGATGAAAATGGAGTCGAAAGAGCCATTTATTACCTTAGTCGAGTTTTAAATGATGCAGAAACTAGGTATAGCATGATTGAAAAGTTATATTTATGCTTGTATTTCTCTTGTACTAAATTGAAGCAATATATAAAGCCAGTTGATGTGTATGTTTCTTCTCACTTTGATGTTGTAAAACATATGTTATCTAAGCCTATTTTGCATAGTCGAATTGGCAAATGGGCATTAGCATTAACAGAATTTTCTCTAACATATCAACCTTTAAAAGCTGTGAAAGGGCAAATAGTTGCAGACTTTATAGTTGACCACTCCATAAATGAAAATGATTTGAATTATGTTGAATTAAAATCCTGGAAGTTATACTTTGATGGATCAAGTCATAAAAATGGAACATGAGTAGGAATATACATTATTTCTCCTGAAAAAATTCCAACAAAATTCAAGTATAAGGTCGAAGGACCTTGCTCTAACAATGAGGCTGAATATGAAGCATTAATTGCTGGCCTTGAAATTTTGTTAGAATTGGGGGCAACTAGAGTCGAAATAATGGGAGACTTAGAATTGGTTATAAAACAAATCACAAAGGAATATAAATGTGTTAAAGAAAATCTCATTATGTACTTTGTGAAAGCCAATAGATTATTAAAGAAATTTGAGGTAGTGGCCTTCCAACACATACCTAGAATAGAGAATCAAGTTGCTAATGACTTGGCTCAAATTGCCTCTGGATACAAGGTGTCGAAGGAAAACCTTCAAGAAGTAATTGAAGCAAGAGGTAAAGTGGTGGCTGTTGGATTGTGCCCATCAGACTTAGAAACAACTAAGCTTGGATGCATAGATGGCGAAAATTTTGAAATTTTTGCTATAGATAATTTGATAGATGAAGACTGGAGGAAGCCTATAGTTGAATATTTGCAAAATCCAACGGCTTCGACAGAGCGAAAAATCAGGTATCAAGCTTTAAGATATGTACTTTTGGGTAATGAATTGTTTAAAAAGACCCCGGAGGGAGTCTTATTGAAATACCTTAGTGAAGCAGAGGCATATTTGGCTCTTTCGACAGTACATAGTGGGGCATGTGGAGCACACCAAGTTGGCCAGAAGATGAAATGGTTGTTGTTTTGACAAGGCATGTATTGGCCTACTATGCTGAAAGATTGCATAGAATTTGCTAAGGGTTGCCAAGAATGCCAAATTCATGCTGGCATACAGCATATCCCTGCAAGTGAATTACATTCCATAGTGAAACCATGGCCTTTTAGAGGATGGGCTTTGGATATAGTGGGAGAGATTCGACCAGCATCTTCAAAGAACCAAAGATATATTTTGGAGGGAATTGATTATTTCACCAAGTGGATTGAAGCAATACCACTGGCGAATATAGGTCAAGAAGATGTTATTGAATTCATTTAAAATCACATTATTTATAGATTTGGTATTCCTGAAACAATCACTACGGATCAAGGATCAGTGTTTACTGGTCGAAAGATGCAGGAGTTTACCAAAGAAATAGGTTTTAAGTTATTGACTTCTACACCTTATTATGCTCAGGCCAATGGGCAAGTCGAAGCTGCCAATAAGGTAGTGATTGGACTAATTAAGAAGCATGTGGGAAAGAAGCCTAGAAATTGGCACAAGACATTGGACCAAGTTCTTTGGGCATGTCGAACATCCCCTAAAGAGGCTACTAATACCACTCTGTTTCGACTTACTTTTGGTCATGATGTAGTATTGTCTGTTGAGATTTATTTGCAATCTGTAAGAGTTCAAAGACATCATGAGATTCCTTCTGAGGATTATTGGGAGATGATGATGAATGAACTAGTTGATTTGGATGAAGAAAGGCTTAGAGCCTTGGAATTGTTAAGAAGACAAAAGAAAAGGGTCAAAGAATCCTACAACAAAAGGGTTAAGTCTAAATCTTTTGCATGTGGGGATTTAGTTTGGAAAGTGATTTTTCCTATGGATCGAAAGGATAGAACATTAGGCAAATGGTCTCCTAAGTGGGAAGGTCCATTCCAAGTCATACAAGTTTTCTCTAATGGAGCTTATGAAGTGGAAGAGTTGGACAAAGATAAAAGAGTCTTGAAAGTAAATGGCAAGTATTTGAAAAAATATAAGCCTACTTTGCAAGAGATTCGCATCAAAGCTTAAGCTTTATTCAATAAAAAGAAAGCCAAAATAGGCCAAGTCAGGCTAATATGGCATACAAAGCAAAGAAGAATCAACACAACAATTTTCTAATCAAGGAAAGGTTATTCATAATCTCTCCAATCTATGGATTTGAGGAAATCCATATAATCTGCATCTGGTTCATCATCAAAGTCCTGGGTGTTGGAGTGTCCTTTCTTAGAGATCTTCATTTTAGTTTCTCTCTTCTTGGCTTGAGAGGTTGCTCCAATAGAGGCTTCAGGTTTCTTTGTTGCCTCCATCTTTTTTGTTTCCTCAACTGCCTTTGCCTTTCCAGCCATTTTCTTGGTTGATGACTTCTCTGAATTGTTCATAGTTACTTTGATGAATGAACCTGGTTCAGATGGAAGAGAATTTATAGAGGCGAAGTATTGATTGGATTGGCCAGTCAAACGGTGGAAACACGTGAGTTATTCTTGGAATTATGCCTGAGGGCTATGCTATAAATGTTACTTTAAAGGTAGAGGCTTATGCCTTGAAGTTTTAAAACTGAGAAAGTTTTGTTTTCCAAGAAAAAAGGCAGAATGTCTTAATTGTAGAATTGACTTAAATATGAAGCAATAAATAAAATGCATCATAATATAATATGGGTCGAAAGTAGTTAATGGCGAAATACTAACGATTGATTAATCAATGCCAAAGGCATAAAACTGTCATTACATAAAGGCCTGAAAAGGCCAAGAAACAAATGATTAGTTGAGAAAATAAAGGTCTTGAAAGCATCAGAAGGGAAGCCTCGACTACAACTGGGCAAAGGTTTCTATGTGATGTTTGAGGCGATCATTGTACAAGGATTCATCAAGTTTGGCTGTGGCAAGCTGTTTCTCAAGTTTATGGGCTGCCTCAATACGATCCATGGCATGTTTCATTTCCCTAGCCATCTCAGTGGTGTCGAAATTCTGCAAATCACGGTTGCGTTTTTCAGCATTCTCAATTTTAGCTTGTAACTCAGTGATTTGCTGCTTCCAGGCTTCGATATTCTTCTGATTGGAGGCTATTTCATTTTGTGTTTTCTTTTGTTCAGCCTCTATACTTTTGACCTTCTCATATGACTCCTTTGCACCACACCAAGTTGAACTCTCAAGACCAGATGTTTCCTCTATGGTATTCCTGATAGATGGAAGCAGCTTTATCTCTGCAACTATTTGGTTCACCACAGCAGTTAACTCTATTAGAAAACCAGAAACGTCTGGATTAAGAGTGGTGAGTTCAAGCTTTTCAAGGGTATCCTTCAGATAAGCGGTTGCAGATGGGTCTGAGGCCAAAACTCTGTGAATGTCCCCCCTGAAGAATTTTTTCTTTATGGCTTGGAGGATTGGTTTGGCGAAATCATATGATGCTGGAGTCGAAGAGACAGAAGAAGAAGAACCATACTTCTGCCCGAGTATTAATTTGGAATACTCACGTGGGTTCGACCACTTGAGTGC
Organism: Lathyrus tuberosus; assembly: GCA_022829125.1. NCBI lineage: Eukaryota > Viridiplantae > Streptophyta > Magnoliopsida > Fabales > Fabaceae > Lathyrus > Lathyrus tuberosus. The sequence goes on along the minus strand of JALAZF010000115.1, from coordinate 2,064,583 downwards.
TGTCAGTGAGTCTCCAGGAGGTGGAATATTAGCCAGGGTTTGCTGGACCACAGGCGAAGGAGTGTGGTGGTGATTAGGATCAGTTTGTTCTTCTTCCTCCTCTTCTTCCTCCTCTTCTTATGATTCTTCTCCTTCTTCATCTTTTTCTTCTTCGACTACCATTTCTTCGTCAGGCTCTTCAGCAGTTGGTCGAATATTCTCCTGGTCATCAGCTGGTGTAGGATGTGGTTCATTTGTCTCCTCAGGCGCAGCTTGACCAGGATTGTCGTTGTGTGTTTGAACTTCAGGTTCATTTCTTTCTTCTTCAACCAATTGATCATTATCCATGAAGTTAGCCAGGTTGAAAAATGGTGGACTTGAGGCATCATCATCATCAGAATTGGCGCCATCAGCTTGTGCATTTTGAGTGGTGGTTTGAACTGGTGGTGTGGTGTGTTTTGCAGCATGTGGATTAGGTTGATTGATCTCACTCAAACTAGAGCCAATATCAGAAGATGGGTGATAAGTTGGCTCACCTTGGCTGTTGAGGAGTGTGGTGGTGAAGCTTCTTGTAGTCAGTTGAGGAGTGGGATTGTTAATTATGTTGGTGGCGAAATTGCCTGAAGCTGGTTGAGGGTCAGGATTATTGATTATGTTTGCCTAAAGAACACAAGTGTAGAAAATGAGATTGAAAGAATTTGGGCGAAAGACGTCAGTATAATGAAAAATGGTGCACATACCTGAGCTTGTATAGTAGCAGGACTTGAGTTATCACTCCCATGGTCACCAAGAGGTGTTCTCAAGGCCACCGTGGAAGGTTCTTTTTCGACACCACTTGTTGTAGGTGCCTTTTCAAGTATTTTGGCCACCTTCGAAGGAGGTGGGCCAGCAGGTCCAGATGCTTTGATTGGTTTTCTTCTTTTCTTTGTAAGAACCTCCTCATGAGATTCATCTGAAGCATCTGAAGATATAACAACAGCTGGGGCATCCTTTTTACCTTTCTTTGAAGGTGTTGGAGGTTTTCGACCAGTCTGAAGAGGCAATGCAAATATAAGAAAGAAATTCATATAGTAAAAGTGTAAGCAGGGGATGTGAAATATACCTGTGTGCTCTCTGGTTCTTTGCCACTTTGTGAGGTAGCAGCCCTAGTTGAAGCAGTTTTCCTAAGCACAGCTGAAAGACAGTAAAAAATTGTTACAAGTTAATGATTACGTGGTTAGTTATAAAGCCATGAATTAAGGGTTTCAAACCTTCATATATTTCAGATTCGACACGAACGTCCTGAATTCCTATATGAAGGTGTCCTTTAAAACTGTCTAACATATGCTTAGTCGGAACCACTCGTTGGGCCTTTGGTTGAGACTGCTGTCGAAGAAGTTTTAAATGCTCCCCACAGACAAACCAATCTGGAAATGAAGGGGCAAGCGCCACTCCAAAATCAGCATTAGGCAATCGAGGGAACTTTGGAGGAAAAAGTTTAAAAGCTACCTCATAACGTTTCTCACGAGGGACGTTTGGAGGAATTTTTAGTTGATCCAGCTTTTCTAGAAATTTTCTCTTTAGAATGACAGCAGCCTCATGAATGGTTCGACTAAGATCATCTGGTCGATAGATAGTTTCAAAGTAGTTTTGAAAAGCCTGTATTTCTTTGATGTGAGTAAACTTACTCTTTTTCGTCTTGTCCTGCACATTGAGAAAAGCTTGGTCAAGTAATAAAGAAAATGTAGCCACATCAAGAAAGGGCTCACTATAGTGCTTCGACCACCATTGGTGGAATGATGAAGTGCATAGAAAAGAAGGCTCAAAAAACACAAGAGAGAGGATTTTTCTTTTCTCATTCTGGTTGTCGAGTGTAATGGAGACATTTTCCTCGTCGAAGCAGGCAGTGTGAAGAATTACTTGGCCCTTCCTCTCATACAAGCATTGAGGAAAGCTCTGGGCCAGCCCAAACTGTCGAGAGACAAGGTTTGGTTGATAGGCAATCAGTGTTGATAAACCTCTCCCTAAGTTCAGCCTATGGATAAAGAATCTGGGAATCAAAAAGGCTTCCCAGATAGCAACAGATTCTTGATCAAGAGTTTGGTGAGGATTTGGAAATAGCCTTTTAAAGCACACAGGGTCGTATCTTCTTTGAGCAAAAGGTGCCATGCTAGGAGTGAACTCATAGCGCTTGGCAAACATCATAATATAACTGGTAAAGGCCCTTTGAAGGGTTTCACCATCATCATTGGGAGTGAGTTTGGCCAGACACGTCCCTTCGACACTCCTTTCCCTGAATTCAACAGAGGCTTCATCAACTAGGCCTTTTCTGGGGAGGCTAGCCTCAAATGTAGCATTAAGCCACAATTGAAGTAGCCAAAGAGGCCCACTCAAGTGCATAGGACCTTAGGCCTCCATATTTCTAAGCCGAGAAGCCCCTTCGCTGATAGACTCATAAAGGTTCGCCAGGATGAGTTCACTCAAGCAGGTTCCTCTGTTGTTGTGAAGTTGATTCGCCAGGGGCAGGTACTTCTTAGCTACCTGCAAAGATTTTGTACAGAAAACATATCTCGACAGCCAGACTTTGAGAAAAGCAATATGTTCTTCATCAGACACTTTGTCATCTTCTTGTTTAAAGTGATGTTTGATGAAGAGAGTGTATGTAAGTTTAGAGCCTGAAATATTGATGGTGTCTTCAGCATCAACATCAGGGTTATAGGTAAGGCCATCTGGGCGAAGCCCTGTGATGGCAGCTACATCGAACAAGGTTGGGGTAACCATTCCACATGGCAGATGGAAGGTATAATGGGTGTTGTCCCAAAAGTATAAGGATGCTGCCAACATGTTTAGACAGTATGGTATGCTGGTCTTCGACAGCATAAGAAGGTCATAAATCCCTATATTCTTCCAATGTTCAGCTTTGACCTTCTCCATCTTCGCCATCCATTGGTCAAATTCCTTCAAGGGATTGACAGCTCTCACCAGCCTGGTGCCATTAGTGAGATAGCCAACGTTGATTTTGGGCAGGGGGATTTCTTCAGGAGAGGTTTCAGCAACAGCGTTGATTTTGGGAAAACTCTTTTGCCCTAACGGCCTTGTTTTCCGGTAAGAGGGGAGAAACTCAGTTAGTTTCTCATTAGAAATGTCAACATCAGCTAGAGGACCAGACAGTGCATAAGGTTTGTCAGAAACGACTAAAGCGATCATTACCCGAGACTTGTATATGCGTCTGGTTTCTTCAGTGGTGGGTTCCGGCATGCAATGGCGGTTATCCACTATTTGGGGGCCTGGGATATTAGCGAATGGAGGAATGGCTTGTTTAAATTGAGCAGCCTTGCCTCTTTGAGTTTTCTTTGGTTGAGGATTGGTTTGGGAAGACGCCATTGTTGAAGAAGACGAAAAGATGGTGTTTTTCTGGGTTTTGCGTAAGAGAAACTGAAGAGAAGAAGATGTTCGCTTGAGAATATGAGAGTGTGAAAAGTTCACAAAGTGGTGGAAATGGGTATTTATAGACGTTTGAAAATACCAAGAGCCTTGGATCTACCGTTGAAGTTGAGGAGTTAGTGGGACGCGTGTTCTTTTCCTAGAGACGTGATGAATGGTAGCAGTTATGAGCAGACTGCAAACATCTGCTTTCAAGAAAAGTGTTATGATGAATACGGCTGAAGTGACGTTTAAGAATTTGTCATGATGGTATGACTTCATAAGCGTGGGTCAAAGAAACTGAACAATTCAGCCACTAAGTAATTAGTGGGGTATTCAATTAAGGCCATGCAAACAAGCGTCGAAATGGTTATTATATCAAGAAATGACATTCCTACCAATTCTGGCGAAAGGACATTCCTTGGGGGCAATTTGTTAACCCTCATTTTCGACGCTAGAAAAATCAAAGCTATTGTTGAGTTAAGAAAAAAAATTATTTTTAACATAAGAAAGGTTTTCGACCCAGTGTTGATATAGCTTGAGGCGAAGCAAGGTTTTAGGAACCTCAAAAAATGGCTAAGTGTTGGGAAAGGTTTCGACCATGGAAATATTGAAACGCGCGCTGCAGTTGTTATACTAAGGCTGGAGGGAATTTCCAATGTTTGAAATTCAAATAGGAGCAGTTATGAACGTGGGAATAGTTGAGGCCAAGGAGAAGGCGCCAAAGGGACACGTTTGAAGCAATAACCACCACTTAGTAGTTATTTCTTAGCACTATAAATAGGAGTTAGTTCTATGTAATAAGGGTGTTCATATTTTTGTACAAGTTACTCAAAGAAACTCAAAGTACCCGCGTGTAGAGAAACGAGTTCGTGAGAATGTACGTAATATAACATCATCCTTTATTTCTTCATTAATGCATTTATCTTCATCATGTTTAAGCTTCAAGCATTTACTTTCCATGTCTTTACGTTTTCCTGAATTTTACTTTTCATGTCAAATTTACTTAAAGTCTTGTTTTTAAACTTTCATTTAAACTTCCTGCATTTACTTTCGACTGCACCTTTATATTCAAGCATTTACCTTTAAAGTCTTTATTTTCAAGAACGTGGAGTTCATCTTTATTTCAAAGTCTTTTATCTTCAAGTCATTTATTTTAAAGTCATTTATCTTTCCGCATATTTACTTTCGACAGCACCTTTACATTTCAGTCTTTATTTTCAAGAACGTGGAGTTCATCGCATTTTATTTTCAAAAGCTTTTACATTACTACATTTACCTTCAAAGTCATTTATTTTCTTGCCCTTTACTTTCGACAGTCATTTACTCTTTCTGCACCTTTTACATTTAAGAACGTGGAGTTCAAGCACTTTTACATTTCTTGTTGTTTACTTTCGACAGTTATTTATCTTCCAGCACTGTTATTTTTCAAAGTCATTTACTTTTTTGTCTTTTACATTCGACGCCTTTAAATTCTGCATCATTTATTTACAGCCCTTTACATTTCCCAGCATTTACTTTATTTGCAAGTAGTCGAACGTGGAGTTCATGTAGTTTTCTTTCACTGTCGAACGTGGAGTTCAATTTACATTTCTTGCATTTATCATTGTCAGTTACATTTTCCCTTAAATTTAGCACATGTCCTAGGATTTGTGTGGTCGATCCTGCAAGTTAGTCAGTTTTATTTAAAATTGATAGACCAGAGGTTGTTTACCAAAATTCACAGTAAACACAAAGATTCGTAACTTCACAAGAACACTAACAGATAAGTAACTGAAGCTGGCGTTAGAATTAATTAAAATTTTAATTAAGGATAATTAGAAATTTAATTAATCAATTAGAATTTTATGAATTCTAATTAATCAATTAAAAATCCAATTAATCAAAATTAAGAACATAATTATTATCTAACAATTAAATATTAAATTCAAATTATGAAAATGAAAACCAAATAATAAAAAAAGATGAAAAAAAATAAAAGTATTTTTTTTTAAGAAAAAAACCAACATGGGCTTTAAGCCCATTCCTCCAAAAAAACAAAACAAAAATAACACAAAAAAAGTGTTGGGCCGGGTTGTATAAGCCCAATACTCATGACCATTTCCAAAAAACAATCAGCAAGACATTGTTTTTCCAGCCGTGCTCCATCAATAACTCACAAACCCAGCTCGAACTTCATTGCCTTCAACCGCACCCTTCAGCTTTAAAACCTCACCATCATTAGCGCATGCATCTGAGTTCCTCAATCACCATTCCATTTCACTACCAACCTATAACCTCATTGTTGTTGCAAACACGAGACATAAATAATGCCTTAAGCTCCTTCAACAGCTTACATAATCTTCGCAACTTCGTTTCAAACAACAACGACGTCGACGTCGACTGTATAATGATTTCGTCACAAGATCGTGTGGCAAACAACTACACTACGGTAACTATACTTATTTTCTTGCACTACCGCTTATGTTTGCATGAATATTGTGATTATTGTTTTTTCGTTTTCATTTTCGTGTTGGTTGTAGCACCATTTGATATGCTGCTTAAATCCTTATTGAACAATAGAAAATAAGTTGAATGTTTGGAATAGTTGATCGACATTAACATCTGTTGCGTTTAACACTGCTTAACTTAATTCTAAACATGTATTGGCTGCTTATGATCTGCTACTTTGTCCGCATTTTTTTCGGTTTTCGATTCGGTCATGTTGCTTCTTGCCATGGTGATATTTTGTTGTTGTTGAAATTAATACCTGTCATCTTTTAAAATGTTTGAGTTTGTGTGGAGTTGCGGACGAACGGTTCGCATGGTTTTGTGATAATACGTTGTGATTTTAGCATTACATCATGTTACTACTTTTTTTTGGTTTGCGTTATTTGTTGTTTCAAGCCTGCTTTGATGCTTAGAACTAGTGAAAATTATTTGGAAGACCGTGTTTGTTTTCTTGTTATGATATTGAGTTTTATGAGGAGCAACTAACGAATCCACCTTCAGGATGGTATCTATGGTGGTAATCTCGTAAACAATCGATGGTGGTAAACTTGAAGCGAATTTTTTCTAAATATTTCTAAATATTCTGTGTATTTTCTAAATATTTTTAAGTTGCTATATGTTTGACTTTAAAATAAAATTATTTAATTATGATGATAAAGCATAGCTCTAAATTAATTGTACTGCTCTTAATTTTTATTATGTTTTTATAGGTATAGATTTTAAAGCATCACAAAATGCATTTTTTAAAAATATTGTTGAAATTCTTTATTTGTGGAACAGAGTGGATTAGAAAACTCTTAGGCTCTTATAATTCTTATTTCTTTTTACAGTTTAAAGTTATAATATTTTAATTTTAAACATTAATAGATATGTTATTTATTTCATCTCAAATATAAATAAAAGTTGATCAAAAATTGAACATATACCTGATATAATTTAATTATATTCTAATCAAAAGCTGAATTAATATAAAAAAAATTCATAATAATATATTAAAAATTGTTTTTTACATTATAATAATTATAAATATTAATTTAATATAATTTATAGGTGCATCGCACGAATGGATGTCTAGTTTTTTAAAAAAAAATAAAAAAGATTAACTTAATAAAAATTTTATTCATAAACATTTGACTAATGTATAATTCTAGAATAAATTCAAATTATTAAATTATAGGTATGCTTACTTTTACTTATATCTAGACGGTAAATATAATTATTCTTACTTTTACTTTTATTTTCATGGTTCGATAAAGGTTTAGCATGTAGTCAAAGTTTATTCACATGTTGTAGTCGAAGTATGCTCAAGCATGCAGTATTCTAAATGCTAGAATTATAAGCATATTGAATTGGGCATTACTTGTAAACCCAATTGTTAAGTTAGTTTGTAGTCTAAGTTAGCTTAGTAGTTTATAAATATACTAGTTCTCTCAGAATATTGAGAGAGGGTAATTATTGTTATTCACATGTAATCTTTGAACCCTTATTGAGTAAGTGAATAGTAAAACAATTTTAACCAATCCTGATTCTTCTTCTTCCTTCTTCTCTCTTTCATAAAACCTAATAGAGTTTCTTGTGTTTGTTCAACAAACTCAATCTTTCTCATATTTTGATTTGTTCTTGACGACATCGTTTCACAACAAATCTGTGCGGAGAGCGTGGAAAATAAGATGTCGTCAACAAAGTATGAAATTGAGAAATTCACCGGTGTGAATGATTTCGGTTTATGACGCTTGAAGATGCAAGCCCTACTGGTTCAACAGGGTTTGTTAGAAGTATTTAAAGCATCAGAGAATATGGATGTTGCCCTAACAGAGAAGGAGAAGGCAACAATGATCGAGAAAGCCCACAATGCCATCATATTAAGCCTTGGTGGTAAGGTTCTCCCAGAGGTCTCGAAGGAGAAGAAGACAGCAGGTGTGTGGATGAAACTCAAAGGTTTGTACATGACGAAATCATTGGTCAATCGTCTCTACCTGAAAAAAGCTTTGTATTCGTTCAAGATGAATGAAGACAAAGTCTTGGCCGAGCAGCTGGATATGTTCAATAAGTTGATTCTTGATCTTGAAAATATCGAGGTCAAGATTGATGATGAAGATCAAGCATTTTTGTTATTGTTGTTGTATGCTTTATCTAAGTCTCATGCTCACTTCAAAGAGAATCTCTTGTATGGAAGAGATTCATTGACCTTTGAAGAAGTTCAATCAGCTTTGTACTCTAAGGATTTGAACGAACGAAAGGAGCATAAGCCATCTTCTATTATTGAAGGTTTGTCTATTAAAGGGAAATTCTTGAAGAAAAATGGTAGTTTTGAGAAGAGTAAAGTTCTACTGAATTCTTATGGTGGTAATACTTCTGAAATTAGGTGTTATCTGAAATTCTGGTATCAGATATGAGATGTCGAGTGAGATGCCACGACATCAATATCGGCTATATGAACAAGACAGTAAAAGTAACAGCACTTAAAAGCAATAAATAAACACAGAGAATTGTTCACCCAGTTCGGTCTAACAACCTACGTCTGGGGGCTACCAAGCCAGGGAGGAAATTCACTATTAGTAGAATCAATTTGTAGACTCTATGTTAGTAGAGTATTAGTGGGGGTGTTTTTATCGTCTCCACAGGGATTGTCCGATATTTGATGCTTGCCGTTCAATAGTTGCGATATTTTAAGTTCAATGGTTTCAAAAGGTTCTCTATTGTTGTTAACATTAATTGGTAGCAAAGATTAATTGGTGACAAAGGGTTTGTAAAAGTTTTGATAAAAGCATGTCAAGGTTAGGTTTCGCTAATCCTTTTCACGTATAAACGAATAATCAAGCATATGAACTCGGTTTCCGACCAATACAACCGCGTATCCTCCCGACTAAGTTTATGTCTAAAGCGAAGTCGTGAGTATCGTTGTTTAGACAGTCAGATGATGTCTCACGCTAACAATCTAAACAACAATGTTTAAGATCAACACAATGCGAATAGCAAATCCCAAATCTATGTCAAGAGTTTGGTTTTTAAGAGATGAAATTGTTAGGTCATGATTTGTAGAATCTATGTCTAGAGCAAAACAAATCACACATGGAGCATTAAGAGAAAACAACTTCATCTATATTGATCAAAGACTTTGTTCATATACAATAGATCAAAAGTAATACATAAAATCAGGATCAACTACATCTAACCTCAACATTGAGTGTTTAGCTACCCATTCTCATGGTAGTTTGGATAACAAGTAAAGAGAGGAGATGAATGAACATCCACGTCGAATAATCGAGAATGGATGCAACTTCAGCTTCTCCAAGTGAAATTACAATCTTCAATGATCAAAATACTGAAAACTATGATTTTTTTGCTCAAAATGGACAAGAGATCCTTCTTACATAAAGTGAAAATCTATTTATACAAATAAAATCTCAGCACCCTTCGCCTAGCGAAGGACTCATTCGCCTAGCGAATGAACTAAAACATGGCACTTTAAGTGCCTCAGACTTAAACCACCCACAAGAATTATCGTGGGTTCGCTAAGCGAACCAAATCACTCGCGAAGCGAGCCTTCGCTACCACATTCGCCCCAGCGAAGTTTGGGTGTTTTCAAAAGTGGAACTTTCTGCCACCCTTCGCTGGCACCTTCGCCTAGCGTGCACATCAGCGAGCCTTCGCTGGCTTCCTCGCCCACCGAATTTACCCAGTTTTCCTACTGTAACTTTTTGCAACTTTCTGCCACCCTTCGCTGGCACACTCGCTAACGTTCGCTAGGCGAACCTTCGCTGGCAACTTCGCCATCACTCGCCTAGTGAATGCTGCTGTTGATTTCTTCCTTCTATGGCAACTTGCATCCATTCTTTGTGTCTCACAATCTTGATCTTTTTATGCCTATTCCTGCACATTAGCACACAAATTACAAGCACCGCAAGTATATTTCAATGAATGCACAACAACATCATTCCACACTAAAATCAACATATTCCAAATGGAAAGAAATGAAAAATGCCAAGTAATTCATACAAATATATATCATGTTTGACATCTAACAAACTCTCCCCAACTAACTCTTTGTTTGTCCTCAAGCAAAGTATGCCTCTCTCGAGGATTTGCTCGAGCATTCAATTCAACCAAGACGCGAAAAATGACTCAACTAAACAACGATCACAACAACGCAACAATTACACAATTCAAGAACCTATAATGTAAAAGAACTTGACTCTTAAACAATTTCAAACAATGTTTCAAGAGACAACTAACTCATCATGCACATGTCATTCTACACTCCTCTTCGAAAAAGGATTGAAGGTAAACGTGCATACAAGCACGGGACAATTACACTCAAATGACCAATGATGCAAATACTAAGCAATTCATACGATATCTCAATGAACACAAAAGAAATATTGGAAGTAAAAGATCACTAAGGACTTCAAGGTTGTAGCTTGGTCGGGTAAACAAAAAGGGACATTTCGAATGGCCATTGAAACGAAATTGACGATGCAAAAGAACATTCACTAAACCCATATTAACACGTCACAACTTCATTTCACCAATTTTTCATTACACCTTCACAAACTACCGTGCACAATTATTGACTCAATTTTTTTTTCATTCAAGCAAGCATTTTCTCATTTGTACAACATATTCACACTCTTTTCATTACATGCTTGCTTGAATTTTTTTCAAAATTTGGAGTAATGCACCCATCTTCTTTTTATTCTCCCCAACTCATTTTCGACTCAACCTAAAGTGAATGTTCCTTGCTTTTTAAGGCAAGGAAGTCAAAGTATACAATTTTCAAAGGTTCAAGAAGAAAATGTTAGAAACTCACCAACTTCAATGATGAACCAAACTTGCAAATTATGTACATAAAACAAGTTCATCACTAAACTGAGTTCTAAACTGTTTAGGCTCAAAGGGGCTACCAAATGCTCACTCCTCACGGGTGAATTACTATATGGACATGGTTGTGCTCACTTTCAACAAGTGCCTTGATCATTTCTCATACTTCCACAAAATCACATGGTCACAAGATAAGGCATGAATTAAAAGTAAAAACAACATTCATCATCAATCCTTAGCATATAGTAACACTTTGGAGGCTTCTCACTTTAATGGTTTTTTATCCTAAAATGACACATGCATTCAAAGGAAGTTGTAACATGAAACAACATTTTCAATCGCACCAAGACACAAAGTTCTAAAACATACAAAATTCTCGAACTAGGTAACGATGTACCTTGTCGCAACACAATGCTTAAGGTACTATCATAGCCCTCACATCTTGGAGGAATCTTCCTTTAAAATCAAGAGTCTCCAACCTACTTCCAAAATTCCATCATAAAAGAAGGAACGTTAAAATGAAAACATATTAACAGTTTAAGAGTTGAACATTCGTAAACTGAAGAATTCAACTCTTAATAACACTTAAAAACAAAAAACACATTTAAGTGTTGAGCATTCGTAAACTGAAGAACTGAACACTTAATACAATAATTAAAAACCAACAAATTATTAGTAAAAGCGAAACAAAATATTTTACTAAAAACACTTAACATTACTAATAATAATAATAAAGTGCTTGGTGTAAAAACACCTACATAATACAAAAGGGTACCACTAGGGTACAAGTACAACAATATTCAAAATATTCCACTATGTGGATACAATAGACTAGTAAAAGCTGGAAAAAAAACAAATATAAGAAAACTTCACTTTGGTGACCAAAGGAAGTGCAAAAGTCTATGATCCAAAAAATCAATCCTCCTCATCTGACACCTCAATATCCTCATCACCGCTGGCAGAAGTAGCCTCCTCCTCCTCATCATCATCACCAACAGTCTCCACGCCAGCCTCCTCATCCTCAGCATCATCTTCACCCCTTCCAAAAATTGGACTGGCCTCAGGCCAACCAACATGTGCTAGGAATTGCTCCCTAGACATCATCATGTGCTCAGTAGAAGGGTCCCGGATCTGCAATTGGAGAACCTGCATAGAATCATGAAGGTCAGTCATGGCACGCTGCTGGGCAACCATCCAATCCCAATTATATTGGCAAATCTCCTGCTGATACGGATAAAAGGTCGGCGACGCCGGTTCAGAACCTCCACCAGCCTCAGCTGCAGCTTCAGCACCAGCTCCTAAAGACTGTCCACCTATCCCTCTAGCCTTACAAAACTTATCCACATACTTATCATCAATTGCTGACGGAATCGTGACCTGCCTGCGTGCTGGGATATCCACACCAGCGTGAGCACACAAGGACATAATAAGACATGGAAAAGCAAGTGGGACATTCTTGCGCGCCGCAGTACCTCCCAAACTACTTAAAATGATTGCCTTGATCTCATCCGCAATGATGCGGGCCACGTTAATCTGAACATTCATCTGAATGCTATGAATAAGATGAGCTAAAGGAATAGGAACAGTGCTATGATGTGACCTGGGAAAGATGTTGGTAAGCACAAACAGCAAAATGAGCTGAACCAAAGGCTGCATGTCCACCCTTCTGAATCTAATCGCTACCCCGGATGAATTCCGCTCAACTTCCTTACCTTCAAGAAGTAAATCCCGGGTCATCTTTTCAATGTCTCGGTGGAGATGCAAGTCCCGATGATAATCATCCAACTCAGTACCAATCAATGGCAAAGGATCTCCCAAAACAGTGTTGATCGTCCTCCGATCAAATCTCACAACAACCCCTCTAACAAATGAGGTCCAGCTAAATCTCTCTCCATCATCCGGTAAGGCATTTGCATAAAACTCCCGAACAATTTCAGCATTATACCCATACAGAGGCATCATCAAACGATCCCATTTCTTTTGCACAAAAAGAGCATCAATTGTCCGGTAGCTTCCACGATCACTAAGTAAGAATCTCTTCTCAGCCAAGATATGCTTTCTCTCAAGGGTTTCGTAACGGGCTGCTCGCTTTGCTCCCCTAAATCTGTCCTCATCAAAACGAATAGGTACTTGTCTGGAAGTTGAAGCTTTTCGTTTCTTAGCCGCATGAATTGCCGTTTTTGGTGACATCTGCACATAACAAACAATAAAACAAAACAACGACAAACCAACGCATTAGTGAACCACAACAAACCAGCCAGAGACTTGCATTTCCTAAAAAAAAAATTGTAAATTTGCATATGTTCGCTCCAGGCTCGCTAGGCGAAGTCTGGCGAACATTCGCCCCAGGTTCGCGAAGCGAATGCTGGCGAATGGTCGCGTAGGCTCGCGAAGCGAACACAGCAGCGAACCCGCGAAAATGTAGAAAAACAATATCAAAACCAGTCCAACAACAATCTCTTTTTTTTCAATTATCACTCTATTCATAATGCCTAGGTAGTTTATGACATGCAATCCAAAAGCAAAATGACAGAGGTTCCAAAATTTTTCAAACCCTAATTGATCTATCACAAAAATAAATAATGCACAATGAAATAAATAATGAAAGAGTATGCAAACCTGAATTTCGCACGTTACTGGTGGGATTAGGGAGAATGGAAATTGGAGAGAGATGTGTTGCTAAGCTCTTGAGAGGAAAGGAGATGAAAATACCAAACACGGTGGAAAAAGGAAATGGTGGCAAATGAACTAGGGTTTCCCCCTCAATTCTGATTCAAAATGGGTCTTGGGCCCAATTGGTTGGCCCACCCATAATATATTTTTACTGATGTGGTAAAACCATTTTTGACCGTCACGCTGAGTTCGCGAAGCGAAGGACAGCGAATGCTCGCCCCTGGTTCGCTAGGCGAACGCCAGCGAACAAGACCAAATTTTTCAAAATTTTTTAAAAGTTTACCACATCTTTCAAGGCTTCACAATTATAACCAAACACAACTAAAACAGAAATAAGCAGTAATACTTACAATGTTGGGGTGCCTCCCAACAAGTGCTTGTTTAACGTCGGCTAAGCTCGACGGTCCGGAGACTAGACGCCTCGCAAACAAAAGCCAAAACACCGGCTAGCGAACCGAACACACTACGCGCACACAAACTCATCTGTTATCGTGTCCAGTTTTTGGTCTCATTTTCTTTAAAAACGACCAATCCCAACATGAATTCATCAAGGCTACCTTTACATCTTCATTCTTTTTCTTTTCAAATGCTACACGTTCCAACTTCTCTTTTTCCAAGTCTTTTCCTTTTTGCACGACTTCATCCACTTGATTCACAAACATCACTCCTTTGAACAATGTAAAACAAGCTTCTTCCTCCATACCACTTTCCTTGATCCGCACTTTCATTAAGCCTTCATCAACATCCACCAACATTTTGGCGGTTTTCATAAATGGTCGGCCCAATATAATCGGTGTATCTTCATCCTCATCCATTTCAACAACCACAAAATCAACAGGAAAAAAGAATTTATCTACTTTTACTAGAACATCCTCCACAACACCACACGGACGCGTTCTAGACTTATCCGCAAGTTGTAATGTCATGGTTGTTGATTTTATGGTCATATTATCAAGTCTTTTCACCACCGACAAGGGAATTAAATTGATGCTCGCACCCATGTCAACCAAAGCTTTGCATTGAAAATCAGTACCTATTGTAATAGGTAATGCTACTCTTCCCGGATCTTGTTCTTTCCGCGAAAGCACACATTAGATGACGGCACTACACTCGGCATTAAGATCAATGTTGTTTTTGTCAGTGCACCTCTTCTTTTTCATGAGTATGTCTTTCATGAACTTGACATACCTAGGCATTTGTTCAAGAGCTTCAGAGAAAGGTACGGTTACTTGCAACCGACTAAATAACTCCAAAAACCTTGCATAATGCCTATCATTCTCTTTTTTCTTTGGAGTAGGGGGATACGGTAATCGTCTTTGTAAGACTTCCTTCTCAAACTCCTTCCTTTCTTTTTATTTTTTCTTCCTCACTTCTTCACCATTCTTTCCAACTACCCCATTTTCATCATTTTTTTCGACTTCTTCCAACACAATATCGTTTTCCTTTTCACCTACCACCTCATGTTCAACATCACTTCCAATTGTTCTACCACTTCTTGTGAAAATGGCTTTACACTCCCCTTTGGGATTTGGTTGAGTGGTAGCGGAGAAGGATGGCCCCGGTTGGTTTTCGGGTAATTGCTTGGCAAGTTGCCCTACTTGCGATTCAAGATTTCTAATCAAAGCTTCCGTACTCTTTTGAGTTGCCATAGATAATTGCATGAACTTGGTGAAAGTATCCTCCATTCTTGAACTTCCACTAGGCTCTTGGGGTGGTTGGTAAGGATTTTGTCTCCATCCTTGTTGATTTTGGTAGTTGCTTCGAGGTTGATAGCCTTGTTGATTTTGGTACGGTGGTTGAGCACTTTGGTACGGAGGTCGTCCTTGATAACCTTGAGTCGGATTTCCAGCATAATTTACCTCCTCCACAAGCGGAGGACAATATCCGGTAGGATGATCTCCCCTACACAATTCACAACAAGCTACTTGTACACTTTTACTCGTGGAGTCATGAATCTCTTTAAATTGTTCAGGAAGTTTAGACATTTGTTTCGTCAACAACTCAACCTGCTGGGATAATAACTTATTCTGTGCAAGTATAGCATCGTTTGTTCCCAATTCCAAAACTCCAGGAGTTCGTTGAGAAGGTCCACGGTTATGACTACCTTGATGGTCATTCAAAGCCATCTTATCAATAATATTTGTGGCTTCAGCAGCGATCTTGCTCAACAAGGATCCACCAGCGGTGGCATCCAACAAGGTTTTATGTACAAGTTGAAGTCCATTTCGAAATATATGAATTTGTGATAATTCATCAAAACCATGGCCTTTGCACCTTCTCAACATTGATTTGAATCTCTCCCAAGCTTCATTGAGAGATTCATTGGCTCCTTGTGTGAACACCGTGATGGCGGTCTTTGCCTCCATAAACCGAGTGTGTGGGAAAAATCTCTCCAAAAATTTCTCTTCCAGTGCATTCCAGTCCGTCATTATGGCTGTTGAGTGGTCAAGGTACCATTCCTTAGCCTTCCCGATGAGGGAATGCGGGAATAGTCTCTTGAACATAGATTCCTCTTCTGCCTCAGGTGCACCAGTCGCTCCCGCTATTTCATAGAATTTCGTCAGATGGGTAAAAGGATCTTCATGATCCATACCCGTAAATGGACTTTGATATAACAGTTGGAGAATACCGGTCTTCATTTCAGAATGACGACCGTTATGTGCATGGCGAGCGAACTGAGCATTGTGTCTCGGACTATTTGTGCAAGGCCTAGAAGCAGGTGGTGGTGGTGGTGGTGGATCTGCCTCCATAACTGGAAGTATTTGTGGAAGTGGTGGTGGTGTAGAAGTACTTTCCTCTTGTTCTCACTTCTGTCTTGCTAGCTGCCTCCTTCGTCTAGTTCTGTTATTGATTCTACGAGCGGTTCTCTCAATCTCAGGATCAAAAAGAAGTTGGTCTGCCGGTAGTTTCCCTCGCATAAACTAAGTCTGCACACTAATCAAAACAAATTAACAAGTTCAAGAAAAAGGTTAACAAGCTTAAAACAACACTACTATCGCAATGCTTGCAATATCACTTAACAATCCCCGGCAACGGCGCCATTTTGTTAGTAGAGTATTAGTGGGGGTGTTTTTATCGTCTCCACAGGGATTGTCCGATATTTGATGCTTGTCGTTCAATAGTTGCGATATTTTAAGTTCAATGGTTTCAAAAGGTTCTCAATTGTTGTTAACATTAATTGGTAGCAAAGAGTAATTGGTGACAAAGAGTTTGTAAAAGTTTTGATAAAAGCATGTCAAGGTTAGGTTTCGCTAATCCTTTCCACGTATAAACGAATAATCAAGCATATGAACTCGGTTTCCGACCAATACAACCGCGTATCCTCCCGACTAAGTTTATGTCTAAAGCGGAGTCGTGAGTATCGTTGTTTAGACCGTCAGATGATGTCTCACGCTAACAATCTAAACAACAATCGTTAAGATCAACACAATGCGAATAGCAAATCCCAAATCTATGTCAAGAGTTTGGTTTTTAAGAGATGAAATTGTTAGGTCATGATTTGTAGAATCTATGTCTAGAGCAAAACAAATCACACATGGAGCATTAAGAGAAAACAACTTCATCTATATTGATCAAAGACTTTGATCATATACAATAGATCAAAAGCAATACATAAAATCAGGATCAACTACATCTAACCTCAACATTGAGTGTTTAGCTATCCATTCTCATGGTAGTTTGGATAACAAGTAAAGAGAGGAGATGAATGAACATCCACGTCGAATAATCGAGAATGGATGCGACTTCAGCTTCTCCAAGTGAAATTACAATCTTCAATGATCAAAATACTGAAAACTATGATTTTTTTGCTCAAAATGGGCAAGAGATCCTTCTTACATAAAGTGAAAATCTATTTATACAAATAAAATCTCAGCACCCTTCGCCAAGCGAAGGACTCATTCGCCTAGCGAATGAACTAAAACATGGCACTTTAAGTGCCTCAGACTTAAACCGCCCACAAAAATTATCGTGGGTTCGCTAGGCGAACCAAATCACTCACGAAGCGAGCCTTCGCTACCACATTCGCCCCAGCGAAGTTTGGGTGTTTTCAAAACTGGAACTTTCTGCCACCCTTCGCTGGTACCTTCGCCTATCATGCACATCAGCGAGCCTTCGCTGGCTTCCTCGCCCAGCGAATTTACCCAGTTTTCCTACTGTAACTTTTTGCAACTTTCTGCCACCCTTCACTGGCACACTCGCTAACGTTCGATAGGCGAACCTTCGCTGGCAACTTCGCCATCACTCGCCTAGCGAATGCTGCTGTTGATTTCTTCCTTCTATGGCAACTTGCATCCATTCTTTGTGTCTCACAATCTTGATCTTTTTATGCCTATTCCTGCACATTAGCACACAAATTACAAGCACCACAAGTATATTTCAATGAATGCACAACAACATCATTCCACACTAAAATCAACATATTCCACATGGAAAGAAATGAAAAATGCCAAGTAATTCATACAAATATATATCATGTTTGACATCTAACACTCTACAGCCAACTCACAAGTTGACAATCTACTCACTTAATCACTATCCAATGACACTTCTACCTAAGACACTCTTAGATATGAGACATCTCTCACTCCCTCTCAATCACAGCAGTGATGACAATAAAAAAATACAAATATTAGAAGATCACCCTTCAATGACAATACTTGATCTTGCTTAAAAGCTTCAATCAAGAACAAACACTCGTGCTTAAAGGCTTAGAGTGGACAAATTACAACTCAACTAAATCAGTCCAATTCAAACATCAAAACAGATGAATTAATGGCTCACAAAAACAAACACAAAACACAAACCCTAAAACTTGAACACAGCTCTCACAATCCTTATTCTCCACGAGCAGCAGTTAGGGTTAATCATCTATAAATAGCAATACATTCCTTGGGCTTGGGCAATTGCAGATCCTTGATTTAATTTCCAATAAATGCAAATTAATATCCAAATCTTTATGCATGAAAATAGCAACTCCATATTCTTCATAAACATATTGCCTCCAAAAATAACACTCCAATATATTACCACTTCAGTAAATTTCGCAGCAATCAGATAACATAAACACACAAAAGATTGCTAAAAATAGCGCATCAAATAAAACCTAAAAACAGAACTGGAAGTTCTGTCAACTGATGTCAGAACATCGTGTTTGACATCAAGCACACAGTCTGCAATACTAACAAACACCACCAACACTTCACCTGCAGAATGTTAGAGACAGCATGTCAAGACATCAAGTAGAACATCTTGATGCAACACATTGTTTTACCAAAATTGTTGCCAATTCAGAACTAACAAACTCCCCCTTTGGCAAATTTTGGCTAAAACAACCAATGAGCACACACAACAGATCAGAGATCCCTGCAGCAGAAGCAACACTCAAACAAATCTAACATTCTGAGTTAACACTGAACATAAAAACAACAGAAGCTCCCCCTCAGGTCCATGAGCAAAAAAAACAACCAAGAAAACCAGCTGCACACTACCTTCAAGAAAACCAGCAGCAGCATACTACACAACTCTACAAAGCTACTAAAAAACAACCAAGAAAACCAACTGCACACTACCTTCACGAAAACCAGCAGCAGCACACTACACAACTCTACAAATCTACTATAAAACTAGAGGCTACTCTCCCCCTTTTAGCCATAATTTAGACAAACCAAAAACCATATCAGACAGAAATTCCATCACAAACAAAGCTAAATAATAAAATGAAGCTGTCAGCAAGAGTAGAATAACCAAATAAAGTCGGAAAATAAGCACACACGGGTGCCAACAGAAATCCAACCAAAACCAAAAAAAAACAAACAATAAGGAAAACTTCAAGGCTAGAATCCTCAAGTCTCTCCAAAATCACCAGAATCCTCAATATCAGTCATGTCATTAGCACTCTCCTCAGATCCTCCCTTTTTACTAGCATCATTCCCACCATCACCTTCTTCCATTCTTAGAGTCAAGATAATTCTTTCAAATTTTTGTTTCCTTTCTGTGCTGACTCTAATGACATCATCTAGTTCCCTGCACACCTCTTCCAACTCAGAAATCACCCCAGACTTGGATGGTGGCTGGTGTGAAGTTGAGGCAGATGTCTTGACAATGTCAGGAACATGCTTACCTTCAAACAATTTGTAGTGAAGGGACAGAGCAGACTCCCTCTTGCACACAACATCAGACTGGGATAGAATACCAGGGTGCTGAGTCAAAATGATTCCACAGATAAGGGAGGGGAAGGAAATTGGCATCTTCACAGCGCAAGTGCCAGCTTGCTTCATTGTTTGATAAAAAATCACAGAACCATGAACAACTTTCTTCCTAGTTCCAACAGCCTATATAAACTTACCCAGACCAATAGAAATAGTGGAAGTGTGGTTGGTGGGGACCCAATTGGCTGCTCCAATCCTGTGGAGAATAGCATACTTCACACTCAGACAACCAGCTGACAATTTGTTAGGCTTCAAGGGCCAAACTTTCATTTGATTAGCAGTTATTTCCTTACACACTTGATTATCTGTGACTTCAAGCTCACCACATTCTTCTTCACTTCTGCCAAGAAATTTGTTGATGATCACTGGGGAAAACTCAACACATTTTCCTCTGACATAGACTTTTCTAAAATCCTGACTCTTGTGATTAGAACAGTCTTCAGGAATGTTAACAATGAATTCTTTTACCAACACCTCATAACATTTGGAGAACTTTGTTACAGTCTTCATCAAACCAGCAGACTCAATAAGCTCCATGATCTCTTTAAGATCCAAAGCATCTCTTCCTAACTCACGCTCCAGAGCCAACCTCCTTTGATGAACATATTTCCACCTATGAACACTGTTAGCATAGTGGAAGGAAATGTTGTCCAAAGGCACATCAGGGACTTTGTCAGATATCCTTTTTAAAGCAGTCTTCCTCACAGGAGTGATGTCCTGAACATCCTCCTCAACATCAAAATCAGAGTCAGAATCAGCCTTAGTCTTCCTCTTTCTGATATCAGTTCTCACCTTTGGAGGTGAATCTACAACTTTCCCTTTTCTTGATTTCAACCTTTTAGCAATACCAGGAACCACATTAGCAATTAACTCATTATCAGACAGTTCATCCACATCCTTAGAGAAAATGTCAGCAAACTTCTTCTCTGTAGTGACATGTTTCAACTGACTGGCCTTGTTTTCTCCAAGTTCTCTTATAAATAGATGATGAATATTAATGTGCTTAGTGCTCCTCAGGTTGTCACAGTAAGATGTCATGATATCATGCTTGACATTGAACTTAGTCAGTCTTTGTTTCACCCCTTTCAGATGTAAGTGAACAAGTCTTTGATGTCCCAATTTCACATCATCACCTTTGGTAAGAGTACACATGGAGGAGTAACTGGAATCTTGAGGAACCCACAAGTAGCAGTTGTCTTTAGAACTGACTCCCTTCATCACAACTTCACTCTTTTCATTAGTCACTAAACATTCAGAATTTGTGAAGTTTACCATGAACCCTTGATCACACAGTTGACTGATGCTTATCAAGTTGGCAGTCGACCCTTTCACTAATAGAACATCATCAAGCTTAGGAGCTCCTAAATAGTCCAGCTTACCAACCCCCTTAATTTCACCTTTGGCTCCATCACCAAAAGTCACATAGCTAGTAGAATGAGATTTGATGTCCACCAAAAAGTTCTTGACAAAATTCTTCACTTCTAATGCACAACTCTCTATATGATGCAGCTAGCTCCTCATAGGTAAATCTCTCCATCACTTGAATCATCATCAGACTCACATATTCCAGTCATTGCTCTGACATGCTTGGCAAATTCATCTTCACTTTCAGTGTCCTCATCAGACAAACCCTTTTTCTGTTTAAGGTATGTAGGGCATTCAGCTCTGATGTGACCATAACCTTCACAGCCATGGCATTGGATTCCTTTGTCATTATTAGGCTTCTCCTCTGCTTTGATTTTCTTCATCTGATCACCTGACCTGTTGATGTCATAAGGTTTATAGCTCCTGTCCATTCTTTTCAACACCTTATTAAACTGCCTTCCCAGCATCATGATTGCATTGGATAGCTCCTCCTGGGTTTCAATATCACACTCTTTCTTTTCATCTTCAGTACTAGACACCAATGTTATGCTTTTGGCCTTCTTTTCTGATCTGTCATTCAACCCTAATTCAAAAGTCTGAAGGGAACCAATCAATTCATCTACCCTCATCTGGCTGATGTCTTGAGCGTCCTCTATAGCAGTCACCTTCATTTCAAATCTCTTGGGGAGAGATCTGAGAATTTTTCTCACCAGCTTCTCATCAGACATCCTCTCTCCTAGGGCACTAGAAGCATTTGACATTTCAAGTATATTCATGTGAAAGTCATGAATGGTCTCTTCATCTTTCATCCTCAAACTTTCAAACTTTGTTGTTAGCAACTGAAGTCTTGACATCTTGACCTTGGAAGTTCCTTCATGAGTTGTTTTCAGGATATCCCAAGCCTCCTTAGCCACTTCACATGTGTTGACCAGCCTAAAAATGTTCTTGTCAATACCATTAAATAAGGCATTCAAGGCCTTAGAATTCCCAAGAGCAAGTTCATCTTCTTCCTTGGTCCACTCCTCTTCAGGTTTCAGCTTTGACCCACCATCTTTTCCCATAATGACAGGATGTTTCCATTCTTTCAGAACAGCCTTCCAAGCCCTGCTGTCCAAAGATTTCAAGAAGGTAACCATGCAAGGTTTCAAATAGTCATAATTTGATCCATCTAGAATAGGGGGTATATTCACAAATCCACCACACTCCTTGTCCATTGCACCAGAAAGTAACAACCCTAGATCTCACCCAGATACAGAGCAGGATGCCTGCTCTGATACCAATTGAAATTTTGGTATCAGATATGAGATGTCGAGTGAGATGTCACGACATCAATATCTGCTATATGAACAAGACAGTAAAAGTAACAGCACTTAAAAGCAATAAATAAACACAGAGAATTGTTCACCCAGTTCGGTCTAACAACCTACGTCTGGGGGCTACCAAGCCAGGGAGGAAATTCACTATTAGTAGTATCAATTTGTAGACTCTACAGCTAACTCACAAGTTGACAATCTACTCACTTAATCACTACCCAATGACACTTCTACCTAAGACACTCTTAGATATGAGACACCTCTCATTCCCCCTCAATCACAGCAGTGATGACAATAAAAAAAATACAAATATTAGAAGATCACCCTTCAATGACAATACTTGATCTTGCTTAAAAGCTTCAATCAAGAACAAACACTCGTGCTTAAAGGCTTAGAGTGGACAAATTACAACTCAACTAAATCAGTTCAATTCAAACATCAAAACAGATGAATGAATGGCTCACAAAAACAAACACAAAACACAAACCCTAAAACTTGAACACAGCTCTCACAATCCTTATTCTCCACGAGCAGCAGTTAGGGTTGATCATCTATAAATAGCAATACATTCCTTGGGCTTGGGCAATTGCAGATCCTTGATTTAATTTCCAATAAAAGTAAATTAATCTCCAAATCTTTATGCATGAAAATAGCAACTCCCTATTCTTCATAAACAGATTGCCTCCAAAAATAACACTCCAATATATTACCACTTCAGTAAATTTCGCAGCAATCAGATAACATAAACACACAAAAGATTGCTAAAAATAGCGCAGCAAATAAAACCTAAAAATAGAACTGGAAGTTCTGTCAACTGATGTCAGAACATCGTGTTTAACATCAAGCACACAGTCTGCAATACTAACAAACACCACCAATACTTCACCTGCAAAATGTTAGAGACAGCATGTCAAGACATCAAGTAGAACATCTTGATGCAACACATTGTTTTACCAAAATTGCTGCCAATTCAGAACTAACATTATCATTGTAAGAAGGAGGGCCATACAAGAAAGGTGTTCCCTGATCAACCGAATATTCATGGTGGAAAGGATAATGGTAATGCAATCGTTGTGCAAGATGGTTATGAATCATCTCATGTTCTAGTGGTTTCAAGAAGTTACTTTAGCAAGGTGTGGAATATGGATTCAGGTTGTATTAAGCACATGACTCCAAACAAAGACTTGTTTGAGGAATTATGTGATCAAGATGGTGGATTAGTGTTGTTGGGGAACAACAAAGCTTGCAAGATTGCAGGTATTGGATCTGTGAGATTCAAGCTCCATGATGAGTCAATAAGGCTATTGACTGATGTTAGGTATGTACCTTATCTTAAAAGGAATTTGATTTCTCTTGGTGAATTCGACAAGAAAGGATATGTTTTCAAAGGAGAGAAAAGTATCCTAAGGGTAATTAAAGGGTCAAAGGAAGTCTTGAGAGGCATGAATAAACAAAACTTGTATACCCTTAAGGATGGGGTTATAAGTGGTTTAGCAGATGTGGCATCCATAAAACCTATGTCAAAGTCTGAGTTATGACACAAGAGACTTAGCAATGTCAGTGAAAGAGGCGTTGTCAAATTGTGGAAATAAAATCTTTTGTGTGGTGATAATGTCGAAAAACTGGAGTTTTGTGAACCTTGTATATTTGGTAAATCTTATAGGATGAAGTTTATCAAATGTGAGCTAAGAACACATGGATCCCTAGGTCTACAAGGAATCCTTCACACTCAGGTGCAAAGTGTTTCCTATCCATAGGTTATGATTATTCTAGAAAGTTATGGATATTCATCCAGAATACTAAGGATGAAACTTTTGAAAATTTCAAAAGTTGAAAGGCCCTGATTGAAAATTAAACTGACAGGAAGGTCAAGAGGTTCGGGACCGACAATGGTCTTGAATTTTGCAATAAGGCTTTCGACAGCTATTGTGTTGAGTCTAGTATTTGTCGTACCTCGAAAAATATGACCTCGCGAAGAAAGTTCGTTGATGGACTAACAGAGAGTCGCTATCGAACTTTATTTATTCCCAAGAAGGGAAAGGGAGAATATCGAGAAAACCCTAGGGAAAAGGATAGGGTATGGTCATCGCAACCATGTTGGATTCGGAAGTCGGTTATGTAAGGAGAAGGTACTAGCACTCCCTACATCCATCGTACTTGATGGGAACCGTCTAAGTTATCTAGGCATGAAAGGTGTTTGTTATCTACTAGCTTGCTAAAGGGAAAGTGGTTGGATACTCGAGGGAAAAGAAAGATTTTTATTATTGAGTTCGTCCGAGTTTTCAACCTAGTGCCTATATATCCTAGAGGGAATCAGAACTTCGTAGTTCGTGTTGAAAATGTTTTTTGGTTTGCTATGTGTTTTTTTTATGGACGATGCAAGGTAGCATGCCCTTTTAGAAAAGTTTTAAACTGAAAAGGCAAGGAAAAAAGGTTTGAGATGTGTTAAATATTTTTTAAATTTTTTTAAGAGAGGTTAGAGATAAGTTAGAGTGTTTTGGATTTTTTGAGAAAAGAGATTTTAATCTTAAAAGGAAAGGAAGTATATCCTAATTCTAAGATCCTAAGGTTACGATGAAGGGAGACTACCGAACGTTATCATGTAGTAGTTAAAAGCCTAAAATCCAACCTGATTCATCGAATATACAGTCAGATCAAGAACTTAAAGGAACATGGCAAATCAGGATTGTCAAAGATTCGCAACTTCACAAGAACACTAACAGATAAGTAACTGAAGTTGACGTCAGAATTAATTAAAATTTTAATAAAGGATAATTAGAAATTTAATTAATCAAAAAGAATTTTATGAATTCTAATTAATCAATTAAAAATCCAATTAAACAAAATTAAGAACATAATTATTATCTAACAATTAAATATTAAATTCAAATTATGAAAATTAAAAGATAAATGAAAACCAAATAATAAAAAAAGATGAAAAAAAATAAAAGTGTTTTTTTTTAAGAAAAAAAACCAACATGGGCTATAAGCCCATTCCTCCAAAAAACAAAACAAAAATAACACAAAAAAAGTGTTGGGCCGGGAGGTATAAGCCCAATACTCATGACCATTTCCAAAGAACAATCAGCAAGACATTGTCTTTCCTCTTCTTTTCTGTGTATTTTCTTTTCCCTTCTCACTATCTCAATCAAATGCTCTCTCGTCCATCACTCTCGGCTTCTCCCTCTCGCGAGACAACTGCACATCGCCGGCAACATCACATTCTCCTCCGGCTGTCTCTCTCCACAACAATAACCGCTCGCGTCTCGCTCTCTCTGTCCGCAACTTTCCTCATTCTTTCATCCTCTTCTTCGCGCAAGCACGACTTAAAAGCGACTACTCAGCCGCGCCATGGCTACTTAGCTAGTGACGGCGTAGCAAGATAGGCACTCCTCTCTCTCAAAGCTTCGGTTCCCATTTCGATTCGCAATGAATTTCGACACCGCCGCGACTTTCGTTACGGAAGCAATGAAGACAATCAATTTAAAAACATGAATTACGTCAAGGTATGATCGAACCTTAATTACTTACTGCTTATATTTCTCTGCTTCAATTCCTTTCACGTGCTTGTTCAACCCGTGTATGCTTCTTCTGTTTCGTGTCGGTTTCCTTCTCTTGTCCGTGTGTGATGTTGTGATCTGCTATGTGTTGAAAGAATTGAAATACTGCATATGGAAGTCATTGATGGAGCTTCACGATGCAATGAAAAAGAGTAACAGAATTGTAACAGAAAATGTAACTGAAAATGGAAGAAGAAGAAGAAGAAGGATAAAGTGATAACAAAATGATTGGTCAATATCATTCAATTTTGGATAACAATACAAGTGGCACATACAAGGTATATATACACTAAAATATAAGTGTAAAGCAAGATATAATATTGACCCTTAGATCAAAACAATCTAAACCACTAAAATATTTCAACAGCCTCCCTCAAATTGAGCATTATAAAAGTCAATCATGTTCAGTTTGGATATGAAAGTATTGAACTTTGGAGCAGCCAATGCTTTAGTCAAAAAATCTGCCAATTGCTCTAGTGAAGAAATAGGCAACAGTCTGAGAACACCTTGCTAAACTTTCTCTCTGACTAAATGACAATCAATATCTAAATGTTTTGTTCTTTCATGAAAAACAGGATTAGAGGCAATGTGGATTGCACTTTGACTGTCACAATAAAGAACTGGTTGCCTTGTGGATGTAATTTGCAAATCTCTGAGTAAATGAAGTAACCATTGAAGCTCACAAGTTGCTGTTGAGAGAGCTCTATATTCATCTTCAGATGAAGATCTAGAAACTGTTTTTTGTTTCTTGGCACGCCAGGAAATCAAAGAGGAACCAAGGAAAAACCAATAACCTGAAATTGATTTGCGAGAGTCTATGCACCCTGCCCAATCAGAGTCAGAATATCCTAAAATTTGTACCTCAGAATCTCGAGGAAAAAGTAGTCCTCTTCCAGGATTATGTTTGAGATACCTGATTACACGACAAGCTGCATTAAAATGAGTCATGGTTGAGGCATGAAGGAACTGACTTAACTGTTGAGTGGCAAAGGTGATGTCTGGCCTTGTGGTGTTGAGATATAACAACCTTCCAATGAGCCTCCTGTATGCAGCTACATCCTCAAAGGGCTTGCCACTATCTTGATGGAGTTTGATGGAAGGATCAAGAGGTATGGCTGCAGGCTTTGATCCCAATAGACCAGAGTCATTGAGGAGATCCAGACAGTATTTTCTTTGGGAGATAGTGATTCCTGATTTTGAATGGGCCACTTCTAAACCTGGAAAATACTTAAGAATTCCAAGATCTTTGATTTTGAATTGACTGTCCAAGATGGTTTTGATTCTTTGAAACTCACTGAGGGAAGTACCAGCCAGTATAACATCATCCACATAAACCAAGAGTGCTGTGAAATCAGTTGCAGTTCTGAATGTGAAGAGAGAGTAATCTGATGTTGATTGTGTATATCCTTCCTTGATCAATAGTGTAGTCAACTTCTCATACCACTTTCGACTGGATTGTCTAAGACCATAAATGCTCTTAAGTAGCTTGCAAACCTGATTAGGTTTGGTGCAAGAAACTCCATCAGGTATGGTCATATACACATCCTCCTGTAGATCTTCATGAAGGAATGCATTGTTTACATCTAATTGGTGTAGATGCCAATTGTAAATAGATGCTAATGCAAGTAACATTCTGACAGTGGTAAGTTTAGCTACAGGACTAAAACTATCAAAAAAATCAAGACCCTGAATTTGATTATAGCCCTTAGCTACTAAATGTGCCTTATACCTTTCTATGGAACCATCAGCTTTGTGTTTGATTTTGAAAACCCATCTGTTACCTATAGGCTTGACATGAGGAGGCAGGTCAACAATAATCCAAGTGCCTAACTTTTCAAGGGCATCCAGTTTAGACTTAATAGCAGATAACCAATTGTCTGACAAACTAGCTTCTTTGTATGTTTGTGGTTCAACATTATGTGTGAGTGAAACAGAAAAAGCATGTTGAGATGGAGATAAATGTGAAAAAGAATGGAAATGAGTGATAGGATATAAAGTACCTGAGGATGTTGATTCATTTGAGTCATGAGAAGCATTGCATACATAATCTGCTAAATAAGAAGGGGTGTGTCTTTGTCTGATAGGTTTGGAGTATTGGTTTGTTTGTTGGGTAAAAGAATGATCAGTAGGGATGGTCATAGGTGAATCTTGTGTTTCATTGATAGGTAGAGTAGGCGGGGTGGGTTTTATGGAATCAGAAGGTACTGGCATATGTTGGGCAGACTCAGAATTAGGTGGTTCAATAGGTTCAGAGGTGACATTTGGTACAGAAGCTGGTGTATGTGATGGTGAATTACCCAGAGGATAATCACATGTATTGTTTGTGGGATAGTGGTAATTCCAACTGGCAGGTTTAGAAGGTGGGTTATATGGCAGGATGTTTTCATGGTGTTTAGTGTGTCTAGATACAAAAATTTCTTTGTTGTTAATGTCATATAGAATGCAACCTTTTACTCCAGGTTTAAATCCAAGAAAGATACAGGTTCTACCTCTTGGATCAAGTTTGGTCCTGTGAGATTGAATGGTGGAGGTATATACAAGTGAACCAAAAACTTTTAGAGTTTGTAAGTCAGGTAGTGTTTGATGTAAGATAAAATATGGTGATTTATTATTGAGGATAGGGCTAGCTACTATATTCATGATAAAGACAGCATGGGACACAGCATAACACCAAAAATATTTGGGTAAATTTGAATGAAATAAGAGTGCTCTTCATATATTGAGAATTTGTTGGTGTTTTCTCTCCACTCTTCCATTCTGTTGTGGAGATTCAACACAAGTAGTTTGGTCTATGATGCCTTTTGAGGCATAAAATTGGGGCATAAGAAACTCTTGACCATTATCAGTCCTAATGATCTTAACTTTGGTATTGTGTTATGTGTGTATCAGATTAACAAATTTCATTATGTGTTGCCTAGCATCTGATTTTGATTTCATTAAAGTGAGCCATGTATATCTACTATGGTCATCAACAGTAGTAAGGAAACAGGAAAAACCATGAATAGACTTTATTGAAAGTGGTCCCATATATCAAAATGTATCAAGTCAAAAACATGAAGAGCTTTATTAGAACTTCTATGAAATGGTAAATTTCTATGTTTAGCTAAATGACATATATCACAAGTTCCTTTTGGATCAACAACAATAAAGGGAAAATCAGATTGAAGAAGTTGCATTCTAGAACTAGAAAGATGTCCTAATCTAAAATGCCACAAAGCTTGGTCAGGTATGGTAATGGCATGGAAAACTGAAATACCAGGTGGAATGGATGTCTTCTCATTTTGCAGATTGAGGTAGTACAAGCCTTCGATGAAATCAGCTGAACCAATAATCTTCAGTGAATGAGGATCCTGAATTAAACATTATGAATTAGTGAATTTAACTATGCAAGGTAACTCAAGGCAAAGTTTTGACACATATATTAAATTCAAGGAAAATTGAGGGACATACAAGACATGTTTAATAACTAATTGAGTAGTAAAGCTGATGGTACCCATTTGATTAGCTATGGCAAAGTTACCATTAGGTAATCTGATGTTAACAGGTTTTATGTCATGTAGAGATTCAAACCAATGAGAAAAACCACAAATGTGGTCACTTGCTCCAGAATCAACAATCCAAGAACTCAAATTGAAACTATTCAAGCAAACAAAAGTGGTAATGTTACCTGTATTGGCCACTGAATGTAATGCTTTCACCTGATTCAAAGTACTTGATTGTTTGTTGCCATTAGAGCCTTGTAGAATGGTCATAAGTGTTTGATATTGTTCAGCTATAAGTTGTGGTGGTGTCTGATCAAAATCTCTAGGAATCTCTTAATTTTGACTATCAGGTGTTTGTTTAGCAGTGAGATTATGTGCATTAGGGCTAGAATTTCGTTGCAAATGAGGTGGCACGCCATGTTTACGATAGCAGGTGTCTATGGTATGACCTGACTTTCCACAGTGTGTGCAAATTCTTTGTCCATGTTTCTTGAAAGGAGGTTTTCTACTATCAGTGGCATTGATCAATGCCTTGGAATCATCATCCGGTGAAACAGAAATGTGCAAATTGGGCGAAACTTGACGCTTATGTTGAATGACCTTAGAAAAAATCTTGTTTAATGGAGGTAAAGGATCAAGAAGCAAAATTTGTGATCTCACTACGTTATATTCTTCATTCAAGCCAGTAAAAAACGTATAACGTGTAACAGATTATGATTATTTCTAGCACTACGCATATCATCACAAGAACAACGAATTCTACAAGAACAATGAAGGATAAGCATGTATAATTCTAATTCCTCCCAGAGTATCTTGAGTTGAGAAAAGAAATCTGTTACCGTTCGATTGTCTTGCTTCAAAGAATAGATTTCTTGTTGTAATTTTGAAATCCGAATCAAGTCACCTTGTGCGAAGCGTTCTTTCAAATCATTCCAAACATCGATGGCATTTTCCATGAAAATGATCGATTGGTCTATCGAATCAGACACAGAACGCATGATCCAAGAGTGCACGAGCATGTTGCAGCGAGTCCAAGCGCGAAAAGATGGATCAAACGAACCAGCAGGAACTTGAATCGTGTCATCAACAAAATCAAACTTCATCTTTCCACCAAGAGCTCTGCGCATCAATCTTGCCCAGCTATGGTAATTGGAACCATTGAAGACCGAAGTAATAGAAATTGACGAAGGGCCATCACTTGGATGC
This sequence comes from Lathyrus tuberosus, assembly GCA_022829125.1. NCBI lineage: Eukaryota > Viridiplantae > Streptophyta > Magnoliopsida > Fabales > Fabaceae > Lathyrus > Lathyrus tuberosus. The sequence continues at coordinate 2,034,083 of JALAZF010000115.1, read as the reverse complement.
ACATAGTATGGACTTGTGGGATCAAGAATAGGATCAGAAGAATTGGAGGCGGAAGCGTTATTACGCGGAGGAGGAGCCATGGATGTACAGGCTCAATGATACCATGTTGAAAGAATTGAAATACTGCATATGGAAGCCATTGATGGAGCTTCACGATGCAATGAAAAAGAGTAACAGAATTGTAACAGAAAATGTAACTGAAAATGGAAGAAGAAGAAGGATAAAGTGATCACAAAATGATTGGTCAATATCATTCAATTTTGGATAACAGTACAAGTGACACATACAAGGTATATATACACTAAAATACAAGTGTAAAGCAAGATATAATATTGACCCTTAGATCAAAACAATCTAAACCACTAAAATATTTCAACACTATGTTTGTTGTTATTGTTGTTCTTTCAATTTGATTTTGTTTGAGTGGGGATATCGTGATTCCTATTAATGCCCTGCGTGCTTGTGTTATCGTGTGTTGTCGTTTGCTAATCTTGTCCTCTGAATGAGGAGAGGTTCAATTTATATGCTTTGTGACATTTAATTCGTGACGATTTCGAAATGAATGTTATGGATTGCCGTCTTGATTTTGTTTTGGAGAATTCTATTTTCATCTTATCATGTCCAGCCGTGATGAATTCCGTGCCATTTTTATTCCGACATGTTCGATTTTGTGTTGAATGGATTCGAAAACTTGCCGTAAATGTTTGATTGTGTTTGGATTGTGTCATGACTTCTTTGATCTTTGTGTTATTCAACTTTGCTGCTTTTGCTTTTTACAGGGTGTGACATTAATGTAAGCATAGGCAATTCTCAAGTTGTTTCCTCCAACTTTCGAACCTCTCAATTACTAACTGGTGTATCTCAGTAGCATGTAGCATCTTGAAGGCACTCCACACGAAAGTTGTTGATTTTTTACAAGGCACCATGTTGAGTTTTGTCTCTTTCGGTTTGAATTTTTTTCAGGATCTTGTATATGTAATGACTCACTTAAAAGTGCTTTCAAGACTACTTATGCAATTCTCATGCTTTCAAATGCTACACTATTATCAATCAGCACGTGCACCATGACTCATCACCTTGAAAATTTTGTATTCAACCTTTGGAAAATCCCCTTGACTTTGAGATTGTAATTGTAACTTAAATGATATTGGAATGACAACTTGAGTTTACTTGAATGACTTTGAATTTGAGTTTTTTATTTTGGAATTGGTTTAAACTTGACATGTAATCTTGAACCTTATAAACCATGATTGAATTTTGGATTTGAACATGGAAGTAGTGTTGAACCTTTTTGCTCGGACTTGTGATGAATCTTGGCATCCTCTTTAAGTGAATTTGAACCTTCTTGAATCTTGAATTTTTTATGTCAAAAGTTCCTTTAATTAAACTTGAATTAAAACTCTTATGACTGTAGCTTATGATACATAAACCTGGACATTTTTATGGCTTGAACAATAGAACCCATGATGATTGAAAATGACGCATGCCCTTGAATCCAAGTTATTCTCATAAACTTTCTCATCTTTGACTTGATCTTGGAAACTTGATGAACATAAAGTTATCTTTTGCAATCTGGACAGCTTGAACTTGAAATAATGCTTCATCTTGAAACTTTGAATAATGCGCTCCATTATAACTCGGATTCCACACGGTCCACCTTGGTTTTTTCTTTTTGAAATGAACTTGGATTAGCGAATGATACACTTGAAGCTTTGAAATTTGAATGATGAATTTGAACTTTGGATCTTGGAATGGTGAATGACTTTCATGCTTGAACCATAAGAAACCAAAACCCAATCAGATGGAAACTCTAAGACCATTTTGAATCAGAACTAACTGGTCATGTCTTGAATTACTTGTGAGAATGAGTGTCATCTTGAATTTAATGTACCTGGACCAACTTGTTAGTCACAATGAGCGTGCACACAGGATCATATGACCTAAATCTCAGAAGATCATGGCCAAATGTCAGATGATCTTACAGAGAGAAAACTGAGAAACGTAGGACAAATTTGGGGTATGAAAGTATTGTAAGGCACAAAACTACTACAAGTACTCCCCAACAAAATGGTTTGGCTGAAATGTTTAATTGAGCCATTTTAGAAAGGGTTAGATGCATGTTAGTTAGTGTAGAATTGAAGAAGGTATTTTTGGATGAAGCTGCAATGACTGCAGTATACTTGATAAATAGGTCTCCCTCAAATGCCTTAGGGGTGAAAACACCTGAGGAAGTCTGGTCGGGACATCCATCTATTCTCAACAGAAATATAGTATTTGGTTGTTTAGCCTATGTTGACATTAGACAAGACAAGGTCGAACCCAGAGCTCTGAGATGTATGTTCCGTGGATACCCTAAAGAAGTTAAAAGCTTATAGGTTGTGGTGCCTAGAGCCAGGTCACAGAAGGTGTATCACAAGTCGATATGTAGTTTTCAATGAAGCTGAAATGAATTTTAAGAAAACTGATGTTGTTTGTCGAAGTACCAAGATCTCTAGGGAAGAGCTGGAACAGGAGGAGATTCCTGTTGAGTTGGAGCATAGTGATGCTGAATTGAATAACCCATATGAAGTCGAAGAAGAAGCACAAGTTGCTGATGAAGATGAGGAGACTAAAAATGACCACCTGTTGGCAAGATACAGGCCGAGAAGAGTCACCAAGCCACCTCATAGATTTAGTTATGTAGATCTCATAATTTTTGCCTTAATTTCTGCAAATGAGGTCCTTGATGCAGAACCTAGAGATTGTAACGCCCCAACTTATTTATTTATTTTTCGTAATTTAACTATATAATAATTGTGATTGTGTTGTGTTATTGGTGTGTTTCAGCTATCCTTGGTGTGGGGTAGTGGCCTTAAGAATAGACTTTAAGGTGTTGGGGGTGTGTGAGCTATAGAGTAGATATTAGTGGTGTGGTGAGTAAAACTAATTAGAGTATATTAGTTAGTAATTATTTATTTAAATAATATAAGGTAAATATTATTTAGATTAAATATTTATTATTATTATTATTATTGTTATTATTTATATTAAATGGGATTAATAATAAAAATATAATAATAGAAAAGGGGATAATGAGGGAAAAACTATCAGATCGTGAAAGTTTAAAAAAAAAAGAAGAGGTTGGGGCAAGGGAAAAAGGAGATCACCGTTGTTGTGAATCTTTGCAAGAACTCTAAGGTAAGGGTGGGGTTCTAATTATCTAAGGGTTCGTATGATGATGGTGGGTAGATTATATATATGCTTGGTTTGTGCTTTTCTCCTCTCAATATCATGATCATTGTTGCAATTTTGTAATTGTTAGATTAATTATGTAGATCATGCAATTGTATGTTGTTTAATGAATTAATGTGTTAGAATGTTGTATGATGATGTTGTGATTGATGATTGAATGGTAAATTGCGTAATGTTGACGTTGAAATTATGCATTTTATGAAATTGTAGATGGTAGATGTTGTGTTGTTATGTGTAGTTGCGAGTCAAAGTCGAAACTACGTTATGAGTGCTTTTGGTGGAAAGAATTTGGAGTTTGAAACTTTTGAAAAGTGATTTTTCGTGTTAAAATATAAGATAAATGATTTGTAAGAAAATGGGGTTTTGGGATTGCTTATAAGTGACTTTCGTTTTGAAAAGTTGTAGAAAAGCGCTTCTACGCACATTGTAATCGGTTATCAGATTTGGTGTAACTGGTTACACTGTTTTAAAAAAGTATTTCCTGGGCATTCTGTGAGAGTGTAACCGGTTACTTTAATTGTGATAACCGATTACACTAAGTGGCAGAGGCGTAGTGTGGCTGGTTACAAGGGGTATACCCGGTCCCCTCATTTGGTGTAACCGGTTACACTAGGGACAATTTTTGAAAATATTCTAAAATTCATAACTTTAGTTCCAAGTGTCTGATTCGGGTGTTGTTCGAAGCGTTGCGAAGCTGACGCGATGAACCGCATTTTAAAATTAGTTTCAGTACCTGAAAATGAATAATTTGTTATGTGATGGTGTAAACGAATGATAGTGTTTATGATGTGGTGTGACATAATCTGAAATGCATTGTTATTGCTTGTTGTGCTGTATGTTGATGTTGTTGAGCTGTTATAGCATGTGTTGGTGCATAGTGGTCGGTATTGGCAGAGTACATTGACTATGGAGGTGTTTGTGCTTGGTGTTGTTATGCATTCATGGTGTTGGACAGTAGTCCGTTGTTGGTGAGCCTCAATCCTAGGTGGTGGGGATTGGGTGCGAGTAGCTGATTTTGGAGGTGATGGAATCAGTGAAGCGTTATCGGCGGTGATGGTAACAAATTGGTGGGCATTGATCCAAGGTGGTGAGGATCTAAGCGGTGAACCTGAGAGTTCACGTATTGGTACCGTATGCATTGAGTCAAGTCATGAGTCTCATTGCATTGCATAGTGGTTGCATTTGTTATTGTGTTTCGATAGTTGTGGCATTGATTGTGTAGATGTGTGTTATGGTATGGGTGATTGTGCATGTAATAATCTGATGCTTACTTATTATTATGCTTTCCTTGATATAATTATGATATATCCCCCTTCTGTTTGAATGTTGCCTTTACATAGGCATCGTGCAGATAACCCGCAATAGAGGCGTTGATGTGAGTGGAGGATGAAGTCTTTCTTTTATTTTCTAGTGTCAGTGTATGCTCTGATGTATAACACTGGGGGTCGGAGTTTGTGTGTTTATTTGTTGGTGGAGACTTATGTTGTCTCCTATGTTGAATTTTCATTATAAATACATTATTTCATAGTTATGTTTTGAATAATTATTTGATGTTGATGTTTCCGCTGCTTAAATAAAGCTGATTTTTCAGACATGTTTTATTATTAAAAATTATTATTAGTAATTTGTAAAAATGACATGTGTTACATATCATAAAGTATGAGCAGGTTTTGTTGAACTATAGCATCCTAAATGTTTATGTGTGGAATTTACTTTGATAATTCATTTGAAATACGCAGTGGTTATTTAGGGTGTTACATTAGAGGTATCAGAGCCTGGTTGGTCTGTCTGAAAAAGTTGTTGAGTCGGTGTGGTGTGACAGTTGAATACTATCGGTGTTGTCTTCTAACCATTGTTGTTGTTATTGGTGTAAAACAGAGAATAACTTGAAGGAACGATGTTGCTATTGTTGCTGCTTTGCAGGATGTTGCTCAGGCTGTGCAAAATTAACATAATGCTGGTGGGAATGATGAATTTTCTCATTTGGGGAAGTTCTAGAGGAACAATCTGCCTACTTTTAGGGGTAGGTATGATCTTGATGAAACGCGAGCTTGAATCAAGGAGATTGAAAGAATCTTCTAGGTGATGGATTGTTTAGAAGAGAAGAAGGTACGGTTTAATACTCATATGCTAGCCGAGGAGGCTGATGACTGGTGGATCAACACTCGTCAGGTGTTGGAGACTTTAGGTGAAGTTGTTACCTGGGCTGTGTTCCATAGGGAGTTTCTGAGGAAGTATTTTCCGGAACATGTTCGTGGGAAGAAGAAGATTGAGTTTCTGGAGCTGAAGCTAGGTAATTTAACTGTTAGTGAGTATGCTTCCAGATTCGTGGAACTTGCTAAGTTCTATCCTCATTACAGTGAGGTGACTTCTAAGTTCTCAAAGTGTATCAAGTTTGAGAATGGTTTGCGTCATGAGATTAAGTAGGCGATTGGATACCAACAAATCAAGAGGTTTCCAGAGTTGGTGAATAGCTGTAGGATTTTTGAAGATGACAGTAAAGCTCGGTCAGCTCATTATAAGAGTTTGAGTGACAAGAGGGGAAAACAGAATCCGAACTGTGGGAAGTTGTATAGTGCTCCAGCTGATAAGGGTAAACAGAGGGTTGCAGATGGTAAGAGGCCAAGTGGGGGAGGTGCTCCCACTCCTCTTAAGTGCTATAGATGTGGTGAGTTGGGTCATCGTGTCAGTGAATACACGAGTGATGTGAAGAAGTGTTACGATGTGGGAAGACAAGACATCTGGTTGTTGATTACAAGAACAATGTGGTGACTTGCTACAACTGTGGTGAACCAGGACATATCGGTTCTCATTTCCAGAAGCCAAAACAAGCTTCAACTAGAGGAAAGGTGGTTGATCTATCGGAGACTCAGACTTCCAATGATGATAGGTTCATAAAAGGTATATGTTACATTAATATTACGTCTTTGATTTCTATTATTGATACTGGTGCTACTCATTATTTTATTGCTGCTGATTGTGTGAAAAGGCTAGGCCTTGTTGTGTCTGCTATAAGGGGAGAAATGGTTATCGAAACACCTGCTAAGGGATTAGTGACTACTTCTCTGGTTTGTTTGAATTGTCCTCTGTCAATCTTTGATAGGGATTTTAGTGTTGATCTTATTTTTTTGCCGCTGGGAAATCTTGATGTTATCTTGGGAATGAACTGGTTAGAGTTCAATCCTATTTATATCAATTGTTATAATAAATCGGTGCAGTTTCTTGCTTCTGATGATGACGAAGAAGCTGGTTTCTTGTCTGCTAGAGAGTTGAAAGAGCTTTTGGAAGAGGAAGCACATGCGGTTGCATTGTTTGCATCCATGTCTATGAAGAGTCAAGCTTTGATTGATGAGTTGCAGGTGGTGGGTGAATTTCCAAATGTATTTCCAGATGATATTTCAGATATACCGCCAGAGAGAGGTGGAGTTTTCTATTGATCTTGTCCTTGCTACCAGACCTATTTTTATGGCACCATACAGGATGTCGGAGTCGAAGTTAGCAGAGTTAAAGAAGCAAAGAAATTTGTGAGACCAAGTGTGTCGCCTTGGGGAGCTCCGGTGTTGTTGGTGAAGAAGAAAGATGGAAGAAAGATGCAGCCTAAATATGATCATAAGAGCTTGAAGTATCTATTTGATCATAAGAGCTTGAAGTATCTATTTGAAGAAGAAATTCGTGGTTGACGTTTTAAGTCGGAAGTCTTTGCATATGTTTCCTATGATAGTTAGAGAGTTGGAATTGATTGAGCAGTTCAGAGACTTGAGCTTGGTTTGTGAGCTGACACCGCAGAGTGTTATGTTGGGTGTGTTAAAGATCAACAATGATTTTATTAATAATATTAAAGAGAGTCAGAAGTTGGATGTAAAGTTGGCAGACTTAATGGTTAAGAGTAATCAGACTCAGGATGGCGATTTTAAAGTGGACGAGCATGGTGTGTTGAGAATCTGTGATATAATTTGTATTCTTGATGATTCTGAGTTGAAAAAATGATTATGGAAGAAAGTCATAGGAGTAGCTTGAGTATCCTTCCAGGAACCACGAAGATGTATCAGGATTTGCAAAAGTTATTTTGGTGGTCCGGATTGAAATGTGATGTGGCATGATTTGTGTATGCTTGTTTGACTTGTCAGAAGTCGAAAGTTGAGTATCAGAAACCTGCAGGGTTGATGCAATTGTTGGATATTCTGGAGTTGAAACGGGATAGCATTTCTATGGATTTTGTGACTGGGTTGTCGAATACTCTGAGAGGGCATGATGTGATTTGGGTAGTTGTTGATAGACTGACGAAGTCAATGCATTTTATTCTAATTAACATCAGTTTTTCTTTGTAGAAGTTGGCAGAGATTTATATCAGTGTGATTGTGAAGCTGCATGGAGTTCCGTTGAGTATTGTGTCAGATAGAGACTCGAGGTTTAATTCCAGATTTTGGGAAAGTTTGCAGGAGGCTTTGGGTTCAAAGTTGAGGTCGAGTTCAGCTTATCCTCCACAGATAGATGGTTAGACAGAGAGAACTATTCAGTCTTTGGAGGATTTGCTGATAGCTTGTATTCTTGAACAAGGAGGTGTTTGGGATAGTCATTTGTCATTGATTGAGTTTACTTATAATAATAGTTACCATTCTAGTATTAGAATAGCACATTTTGAAGTTTTGTATGGTCGTAGGTGTAGGACACCTCTGTGTTGGCATGAATCTGGTGAGAGTGTGGTGCTTGGACCTGAGTTTGTTCAACAGACTACTGAGAAGGTGAAACTAATTTGGGAGAAGATGAAAGCTTCGCAGAGTAGGCAGAAGAGTTATCATGACAAAAGGAGGAAGGATCTTGAGTTTCAAGAGGGAGACCATGAATTCTTGAGAGTCACTCTGGTGACCAGCGTTGGGCATGCTTTAAAGTCGAGGAAGCTCACTCCTCGGTTTATTAGTTCGTATCAGATATCAGAGAGGGTTGGAGTTGTTGCTTATAGAGTGGTGTTGCCACCAAATTTGTCAAATTTGCATGACGTATTCTATGTTTCAGAGCTTCAGAAGTATGCTCCGGATAAGTCGCATGTGATTTCGATGGATGATCTTCAGGTAAAGGATAACCTTATAGCTGAGGCTTTGCCTCTGAGGATTGAGGATCGTGAGATGGAGCAGTTGAGAGACAAGGAGATTGCTCTCATGAAGGTAGTGTGGGAAGGCGCTGTCGTTGGAAATATGACTTGGGAGTTGGAGAGTAGGATACGAGAGTCGTATCCGGAGTTATTCGCATCAGATAAATTTTTGAGGACGAAAATATTCTAAGTGGGGGAGAGTTGTAACACCCCGACTTATTTTATTCATTTTCTATAATTTAATTATGTGATAATTGTGAATGTGTTATGCTATTGGTGTGTTAGAGCCACCTTGGTGTGGGGTAGTGGCCTTAAGAGAGACTTTAAGGTGTTGGGGTGTGTGTGAGTAATTGTGTAGAGATGGGTGGTGTGGAGAGTAAAAATAATTAGATTATATTAGTTAGTAATTATTTATTTAAATAATGTAAGGTAAATTTTATTGTTATTATTTTAATTAGTTGGATTAAATAATAATAATAATAATAATAATAATAATAATAATAATAATATAATAATAATAAGAAATAAAGGGAGTTGAGAATTAGAAGTGTCAGAACGTGAAAACGGGAGAAAGTGCAAGAATGGGAGTTAGGGCAAGAGGAAGAGAAGATCACCATTTATTAGAAGCTTTTGCAAAGAACTCTAAGGTAAATGTGGGGTTCTAATAATCTAAGGGTTAATATGATGATGGTGGATATATTATTTCAATGCCTGTTGTATGTTTCTCTTCTCTCTATTCTATGAACATCGTTGTAATTATATGTTGATGGATTGAATCCTTGATTTCTAAATTATGTGTGGCATGTCGATGTTGTGATTGATGTTGTGACCATTGAATTGTTGTGTTGTTTCTATATGATTTATGTAATTGATGTATTGTATGATGCAGTTGATGTGTTGTTGTTCGTGGTTACGAGTCAGAGTCGGAACTATGTTATGAATGTTTTTGGTGGAAAGAAATTGAAGTTTGAAACTTTAGAAAAGTATTTTTTTTCGTGTTAAATTGTAGTACAAATGATTTATAAGAAAAATGGGGTTTTGGGATGGCTTAGAAATGATTTTGGTTTTGAAAAATTGCACAAAAGTTCTTATGTGCACAGTGTAATCGGTTACCAAATATGGTGTAACCAGTTACACTGCTTTGAAAAATGAATTTCTGGGGAAAACTGTGAGCGTGTAACCATTTACCTGGATTATGGTAACTGATTACACTGAGAGGCAGAGGTGTGGTATAACTGGTTATAAGGAGTGTAACTGGTTACCTCATTTGGAGTAACCGGTTACACTGGGAGCAATTTTTGGAAAACTTCTAAAACTCATAACTTTAGTTCCGGGAGTCCGATTCAAGTGTCGTTCGAAGCGTTGGGAAGCTGACGCGGCGAACTTTAATCTAAAAATGGTTTCTATACCAGAAGTTGAATAATTTGTTATGTGATGGTGTTAAATGCATTGCAACGCTTATGTTGCGATGTGACATATTTGTGAATGCATTGTTGTTGGTTGTTGTATTGTTGTGTTGCTGTTGCTGAACTGTTATAGCATGTGTTGGTTCATGGTGGCCAGTATTGGCGGAGTACCTTGACTATGGAGGTTTTGGTAATTGTGCTCGGTGTTGTAGTTTCATGTATAATATGTTGTATGCATTCATGATGTCGAGTTGTGAGATCAGTCGTGTGCCTGGTGGGGTGTGAGCGTCTTATCTGGATTCTAGTTGTGGAATCATGTGTTTGTTAAATAGTTTGTGTGCTCAGTGGGGTGTGAGAGACCGGGGAGGTTGTGTTCCCAATGGGGTGTGATCAACATAATGGAAATTCCGAGTGGAATGGTGATTCTGAAATAGGAATCGGGTTCGGAGGCGAACCGAATGCTACCACATGCATTGAGTCGAGTTGAGCGTCTCATTGCATTGCATCTTAGTTGCTTTAGTTGTCATGGTTGTATAATGGTTGTGTTGATTGTGTGGATGTGTGTTGTGGAATGGGTGATTATACATGTAATAATATGATGCTTGCTTATTATCATGCTTTCCTTTATATAATTATGATATCTCAATCCTTATGTTTGAATGTTGCCTTCACATGGGCATCGTGCAGATAACCCGCGGTAGAGGAGTCGATGTGAGTGGAAGATGGAGTCTTCCTTTTATTTTAGTGTCAGCGTATGCTCTGATGTGTAACACCAGGGATATGGAATGCTTTTATGTTTGTTTTATTTTGTTGGAGATTACTTGGATGTCTTTCTAATTGATGTTGCTTGTCATTAGTTTGAAACATAATTATGCTTTGAAAAATCGAATTATTTGTTGAAGTTTCTGCTATAATATGAATTAACTTTTCAGACTTGTTTTGTTGTTATTATTATTATTATTATTAATTTTTAAAAGTACATGTGTTACATATCATAATTTATGAGAAGTTGTTTGTTGATATGTAGCATCCTAAATGTCTTTGCATTGAATTTTACTCTGATAATTTATGTTAATTATGCGGGGGTTAGGGTGTTACAAAAAAAACTATCAGATCGTGAAAGTTTGGAAAAAAGAGAAAGAAAAGGCTAGGGCAATGGAAAGAGGAGATCACCATTGTCGAGAATATTTGCAAGAACTCTAAGGTAAGGGTGGTGTTCTAATTATCTATGGGTTCGTATAATGATGGTGGGTATATTATATCTATTCTTGGTTTGTGTTTTTCTCCTCTCAATATCATGATCATTGTTGCAATTTCGTAATTGTTGGATTAATTGTGTAGATCATGTAATTGTATGTTGTTTGATGAATTAGATGTGTTAGAATGTTGTATGATGATGTTGTGGTTGATGATTGAATGGTAAATTGCATAATGCTGTTGTTGAAATTATGCATTTGATTGAATTATTGATGGTAGATGTTGTGTTGTTGTGTGTAGCTGCAAGTCAAAGTCGGAACTAAGTTATGAGTGTTTTTAGTGGAAAGAATTTGGGGTTTGAAACTTTTGAAAAGTGATTTTTCATGTTAAAATATAAGATAAATGATTTTTAAGAAGATTGGGGTTTTGGGATGGCCTATAAGTGATTTTCATTCTGAAATGCTGCAGAAAAGTGCTTATGCGCACAGTGTGATCGGTAACCAAACTTGGTGTAACAGGTTACACTGCTTTAAAAATATATTTCCTGGGCATTCTGTGAGGGTGTAACTGGTTACCTTAATTGTGGTAACCAATTACACATAGAGGCAGAGGCGTGGTGTGGCTGGTTACAAGGGGTGTAACCGATTACCTCATTTGGTGTAACCGGTTACACTGGGAACAATGTTTTAAAAACTTCTAAAATTCATAACTTCGGTTTCGGGTGTCCGATTCGGGTGCTGTTCAAAGCGTTGGGAAGCTGACGCGACAAACTTTATTCTAAAATTGGTTTCAGTATCTGAAAATGAATAATTTGTTGTGTGATGATGTAAATTCATGGTAGTGTTTATATTGTGGTGTGGCATTATCTGAAATGCATAGTTGTTGCTTGCTATGTTGTATGTTGATGTTGTTGATCTGTTATAACATGTGTTGGTGCATAGTGGCTAGTATTGGTGGAGTACATTGACTATGAAGGTGTTACTCATTGTGCTTTGTGTTTTTGTTACATGTTGAATGTGACATGCATTCATGGTGTTGGACAGTAGTCTGTTGTTGGTAAGCCTCAACCCTAGGCGGTGGGGATTGGGTGCGAGTAGCTGATTTTGGAGGTGATGGAATCAGTGAACCGTTGTCGGTGGTGATGGTAACAAATTGGAGGGCTTTGATCCTAGGTGGTGAGGATCTGAGCGGTGAACCTGAGAGTTCATGTATTGGTACCGTATGCATTGCGTCAAGTTGTGAGTCTCATTGCATTGCATAGTGGTTGCATTTGTTGTTGTGTTTGGATAGTTGTGGTGTTGATTGTATGCATTTGCGTTGTGGAATGGGTGATTGTGCATGTAATAATTCGATGCTTACTTATTATCATGCTTTCCCTTATATAATTATGATATCTCACCCATTTTGTTTGAATGTTGCCTTTACATGGGCATTGTACAGATAACCTGCAATAGAGGCGTTGATGTGAGAGGAAGATGGAGTCTTCCTTTTATTTTCTAGTGTCGGCGTCTGCTTTGATGTCTAACACTAGGGGTCGGAATTTTTGTGTTTATTCGTTGGTGGAGACTTATGTTGTCTCCTATGTTGAATTTTCATTATAAATACATTATTTCATAGTTATGTTTTGAATAATTATTTGATGTTAATGTTTCCGCTGCTTAAATAAAGTTGATTTTTCAGACATGTTTTATTATTAAAAATTACGGTTAGCAATTTGTAAAAATGACATGTGTTACATATCATAAAGTATGAGCAGGTTTTGTTAAATTGTAGCATCCTAAATGTTTATGTGTGGAATTTACTCTGATAATTCATTTAAAATACGCGGGGGTTATTTAGGGTGTTATAGAGATTACAAAGAAGCTATGAGGAGTCAAAACAAGACCGAATGGCTGAAGGTCATGGATGATGAGATGAAATCTCTTCATGATGGTAACACTTGGGAGATGATTGAGAAACCAGCAGGGGCCAGGTTACTCAGTTGTAAGTGGATTTTCAAGGTAAAGGAAGGAATCAAATGTGTGATGTTGAAGAGATTTATGGCAAGGTTGGTTGCTAGGGGGTTCACTCAGAAAGAAGGTGTTAACTTCAATGATGTGTTTTCACCTGTTGTAAAGCATAAATCCATTGGAATGTTGATAACCATGGTGATGAAGTTCGACCTAGAACTTGAACAGATGGATGTGAAGACAACCTTCTTGTTTGGTGGTCTAGATGAAGTAATCCTGATGAGGAAACCTGAAGGGTATGCAGAAAAGGGAAATGAGGATTATGTGTGCAAGCTGAATAGGTCTTTGTATGGCCTGAAACAATCTCCTCGATAATGGAATAGGAGATTCGACAAATTCGTGGCACACATTGGTTTCACTAGGAGTCAGTTCGACCACTATGATATGGTTTGTATGAGGCAAGACATAGCGTATTGAGTGAGCCTTGTAAGCAAGTATATGGCTAATCTTGGGAAGGCGCACTAGAAAGCATTCAAGTGGATTCTATGGTACATCAATGGGTCTCTGAGCAGAGTATTGATTTATGGTAGATCCTGTGGTGATGATAGCAAAGTCAAAATCAAAGGATTTGTTTACTCTAATTATGCAGGTAGTATGGATTCTAAAAAATCCAATTTTGGATATGTGTTCACTATGTTTGGCACAACATTCAGTTGGAAAGCAACACTTCAGAAGGTTGTTGCCTTATCAACCACTGAAGTGGAGTATATTGCCCTCACTGAAGTTATGAAATAAGCATTGTGGCTTGAAGCTTTATCTAAGGAGCTGAGACTTCAAGGTCAAGTTATCACTGTTGAATGTGATAGTCAATATGCAATACACCCGTCGAAGAATTCAACCTATCATGAGCGAACTAGGCATATCAATGTGAGGATGCACTTCATCTGAGAGATAATCGAGCGTGGAGAATCCAAGTGATAAAGGTTTTGACTGATGACAATGTTGTTGATATGATCACCAAGACATTGCCAAGTAGCAAGTTTTTCCACTGTATGCAGTTGATAAAGTTGCATGATGAAAAATAGTTTGTTCCATTGTTTATGTAGAGTTTGTTCCAAGGTGGAGATTTTTGGTATTTGGATCGCACTCTAGTCTCGGCGAGGATAACTTCATGGTTCAACAAAGGTTTAGCATATAGTCGAAGTTTGTTTACATGTTGATCTTGCATGATGTAGTCAAAGTATGCTCAAGCATGCAGTTGTCGAAATATTAGGATTATTAGCATGTCGAATTGGGCCTTGCTTGTAAGCTCAATTGTTAACTTAGTTTGTAGCCTAAGTTAGCTTAGTAGTCAATAAATAGACTAGTTCTCTCAGGTTGTTGAGAGGAGTTAATTGTTGTTATCCACTTGTAATCTTTGAACCCTTATTAAATAAGTGAATAGTAAAGCAGTTTTAACCAATCCTGATTCTTCTTCTTCCTTCTTCTTTCTTTTGTAAAACCTAATAAGGTTGTTTATTAAAGAAACTCAATCTTTCTCATAATTTGATTTGTTTTTGACGACATCGTTTCACAACAAAATCAATTTAATTAAACATATAAAAAGTTATTTAAAATATATGTAAATATCACCTATTAAAATAGGTAGCAACAAATATTTAAATGGCTTAAAATTTTATATTATTATTTCTGACTTAATAGTTATCCTTTCTTTTTTTCACTGATATAATACCAGTTTATTAATATTGTAACACTATCTCAAACTGAAGTTTATTATGTTTATAATTGGTATATAATAATTGTTTCTTTTTATAAATTAGAAAAGATTAATTTAATAAAAAATTTATTCATAAACATTTGACTAATGTATAATTTCTATAATAAATACAAATTACTAAATTATAGTTATGCTTATTTTTACTTTTATCTAGAATATATATATATATATATATATATATATATATATATATATATATATATATATATATTCTTACTTTAATGTTTTTTAGAAAACATATATTTAAAAAATATTAATGTTTTTTAAATTCTAATGGGTCAGATTCATTATCATGTTCTCACATAAAAATGACATTCTCATATATATATATATATATATATATATATATATATATATATATATATATATATATATATATATATATATATATATATATATATATATATTCTTACTTTAATGTTTTTTAGAAAACATATATTTTTATTCTTACTTTTAGTTTTATTTTTATTAAATTATAATTCTTACATTTTGTTGACATAAAATGTCGAATTTAACACATTTACAACTCTTAATAATTTTTTTATAAATAATGAATTTAATTAAGAATATTAAATTGAAAAACCTTATCTAGTAGATCAAATTTTTAAAATTTATAATATTTAAAAAAGTGTTTGGCATTATATCACATAAGTTTAATTAGATAAACAAAAAGTTATTTAAAATGTATGTGAATATTACCTATGTATTTTACATAATAACAAATATTTAAATGTCTTAAAATTTTGTATTATTATTTCAGACTTGATAGTTATTTTTTTTTTCAATGATATTCAGGGCCGGCCCTAGGGGTAGACCACCAAGGCTACCGCCTAGGGCCTCAACTTTTTATATTATATTTATATAATTTTAATTTATTAGTTTTTCAAAAAATAACTATTTAAAATATTTTATGTCAATTAAATAATTAAACATATTTAAAATATATTATATAAAATATATATGATTGTTAATTTAAAAACCACATTTATAGAACAAACTTCTAAATTCTTTTTACATAATAGAAATCTTAATATTTAAGTATTTTTTTTAGGAATTTTGATAATGTATTTTTTATTATAATTTTTTTAATGATGAGATGATTATTTAGATGAGTTAATTTTAGAAAAATATTTTATTATATAAACAATGTTTAATTTTAAATTCCGCCTTAGGCCTCAACATGTGTTGGGTCGGTCCTGATGATATTATGTTTGTTTATTAATATTGTAACACTATCTCATAATTGTTTCTTTTCATAAATTAAAAAAGATTAATTAAACAAAAAAATTGTTCATAAATATTTGAATAATGTATAATTTCTATAATAAATTCAAATTACTAAATTATAGTTATGTTTGCTTTTACTTTTATCTAGAAGATATATATAATTATTCTTCCTTTTACTTTGATTTTGAAAATATATATAATTATTCATACTTTTAGTTTTTATTTTATTAAATTATATCTATTTTTAAAATTTGTTTACATCAAGTGTTAAATTTAACACATTTACACATCTCAATATTTCTTTCTAAATGATGAAGTTTATTAAATTTATAGTATTTAAAAAATTTAAAAAATTGTTTGATATTCTATTAAACATCTCAATGATATTATCTAGTAGATCAAGTTTATTAAATTTTCAATTCTAAAAATGTATAAAATTGTTTGATATTCTATTACACATCTCAATGATATTATCTAGTAGATCAAGTTTATTAAATTTATAGAATTTAAAAAATTGTTTGATATTCTATTACATCAATTTAATTAAACGAATAATAAGTTATTTAAAATATATGAAAATATCAACTATTAAAATAGCAACTAATATTTAAACTATTTAAAATTTTATATATAAGATCAACTCTTAATTTAAAATTGATAAAAACAAGTCAATCAAACAGATCAAAACAAGTCAAAGATGAGCAAAAATGAAGAATAAAAACCAAAGAAATATGCAAAAATGACCAAGAATGAAGTAATCAAGACTTAGAGAAAATATGATGGAAAAAAGGAGCAAAAACATGCAGCAACTGAAATAATCACGAGCATCATCGTGCACGTGATATGGATGTATTGGCAGCATTGCGCGCGTAATAAAGGATATCACGGGTGCGATAAGTCTTTTTCTGGGCCTATTCCGACGCGTTTTGGACTGATTTGACAGCTATAAAAGGAAGTTTTTGGAATCCTTTCAAGGTTTTGCGAAGTTTGATTGAAAGTGACGGTAAAGAACACCAAGAGGGCGATTTTGAGAGCATTGGAAGTCTTTGGAGGCTAGTTCTTCAAGGATCTTCAGATGCAATCTTCATCTTATTGCTTGGTATTTTATTGTATTGTTATGAGTAGATAAACATCTCTAAGTTAGGTTTTGTTTGATGAGCTTATTTTGAACCTATTGGGACATATGTTTAATTTGTCATTGCATGAATAATTGAAGTTATATTTTTATTTAATTGTCTCTTTTACTTAATGTTTTTTTATGTGAGATACTCTTTTAATCATATTATGGGCGCATAGGGATTAATGACTATTAGTCTATGCGTTGGAACTAGGGAAATTATTGTACTCACGTTGGTTAAATAGGGATAGGATACCTCTAGTTGTGGCATTTGAATTAACATCCTATTGCATTGCCTAATTTCACTTACGCTGGTTGAATTGGGATAGGAGACCCCTGTTAGAAATTAGTGAACTATACACCAAGAGATTGGGTATAGTGGTTTTGTTAATTCGATGTGGAAATATACCGACTTTCTCATTCATGTAATGCATTAAATATCAACAATGGATAAATAAGGGATTTTATACAAAACCTAACTGCTTTCGCATTATTTCATTACAACTTTTATCTTTCGCATTCAAACTAAAAAAAAAACCCATTTGTTACTTTTTATACTCGCACAACTATTGTTTTGTTAAATAGAAGTTCCTGTGGATTTGATATATTTTTATTACTGTGACACTATCGATACACTTACTGAGAAGTCATCAAGTTTTTGGCACCGTTGTTGAGGGTTGTTGATAATTTCAACAAAGTAACACTTGTGCAATGTTTTTAAATTTAGTTTTTAATTTAGTTTTCGAATAAATTGTTTAATTCTCGTACTACTGAGGTATTTCTTGTTTGTGTATGCGCAGCTCAGGATCGACATTAACACTGCTTGACCCTGAAATCGAAAGAAATGCACGTGCCATCAGAAGAGCGGTTAAAGAAGCGACTCTTACTCAAACGACGTTAGTAGAAGATAATTCACTGATTTATTTAGACTCAGAATAGGAAATCATCATGGCAGTCGTACCACCACCCACTATGGGGGACTACTGCAAAAGGACAGTCGAAGGACAGACTTCTAGAGGGTTTGTACCGACAAACCCCGCAAACTTTAACATAAAAAATTATGCGCTTTCGGGTTTGAGAGACAAGTTGTTCGACGAGAATGCAATTAGAGCCTGTGGGAGCACCTTTCTTGCTTCTACAAAACAACCTCAATGTACAGGCTAGCTAAGACTATTTGGTTTCTCGCTAATTGTAAGAGCTAAAGATTGGATGCTTTGCTTTCTAAATGGAACGATACTGACATAGAAAGAGCTGGAGGACAAATTCTTAGAGAGATTTTTCACCACCACTCAATTTGCAGAATGAAGATCTGAAATCACAAATTTTGAGCAGTAGGAAACTAAGTTGTTGTATGACTCATGGAAAAGGTTTAAACTTTTTTTACTGATAACCCACCTTTTGTGAGTTATCCTTGTTAGAACTATGCAAGTTCATGATAGAAAGGGTGAGGAGAAGAAGAAGATGAAGATTGAGAGAGAAGACTTAACCATGCAAGATATTCTAGCATGTGTGAGAATTATATTCACCATCATAGTTTTCTTACATCAATGCATTCACTTATATAGTGAAGCTTTCATGATTGTTAGTTACATTAACTAACTTCATACAATATGTAACTACCCTAACCACCACTCTAACTAACTCACGACAACTATCTCTAATACACCCCCTCAAGTTCATGGTGTCTTGAAAGAAGAAAACTTGAGCTTGGCACGAAACAAAGTGAAGAGATTAGTTGAGAAAGGCTTGGTGAGGATATGACAATTTGAATGTAGAGCTTTTGAGCTACCACCATACCATAGCTGCTAGATTCAATTCTTAGTGGCAGAAGTAAATCACATCAGCCATTACACTTTTCCTTTCTTGCTAAGAAATTATCAAGATGCCTAAACAATGGAAAACTTAGCTAGCACCTTGGAGAGTATAGCCGTGGAACATGGGAAACTGTTGAGAGAGTTGAAATTTCAAGCAGATTCTATCTAAGATATACCTTCCAAACTTAACAATATCAAAACTCCATCTGAATTATATATTGTTGTCACAAAGAATGTGGAATTTCCTTAATCTAAGATATTATTTGAACTGCTAATTCCACCGCCTATGATTCTGGATAGCCCAACAACACATTCTTATAGAGGTAAAATACATTGCTATAAACATCATTACCATGAGTTAAAGATGAGGCTGATGAATCTGCTCGAGGATTATCCACAATTATCATTACTCCATGTAATAATTGAAGATCCATTGACCTTTTTCTTGAAGCATCTCCTACTGCAATATGCCTTGCTTTAAGATTGAAACAAATTATGTCCCATAGATCCAAGATCTCTCTCCCAATGAGAAATTTTGAACCACCTTCAATGCCATTAAGACATACCAAATGGTCATAACCATTGCAATGAATCACACCATATAACATATGACTTTGATTATCGAGAGCTACTGCATTTAACGGTTTATGCCAACCAATGCCCACCAAAATTATGAAATGGTACCTTCTCTTTGATACAAACTGACCACACCAACTCAAAATCGTGCAATCATCAGGTTTACCAGCTTCTTGAAGAAAGAACCGAATGTTTTCTCGAAAAAGGACCTGAAGGTGAAAACGAACACCTAGGGTCTGCGAAGGATTGTAGCCGAAAAGTCTTGCGCCATCGTTTTCTCTTCTTGCAACCGTCAGAGAATGAGAAAGACATGGTAGTTCGTTCTTGATGGTGGAAAATATAATATCTTTGATCTTTTCTATTTTTGAAAATCTCAGTCTCACGTGTTGCTTCCATGCAACTTGCTGAACAAAAAAAAAACGATACCGCTTTGAGGCAATTTGTACCAATCTGCTTTGAAACTTGTTTTGCTCTGCAAATTTCTACCTGAAAATCGATGCTTCTTTGAAGCAACTTGCACCAAGCTTTTTTTAGGCTTGTTTTACCGTGCAACTTTCAGAACGCAAATCAATGCTTCTTTGAAGTGACTTGCACCAAGCTTCTTTGAAGCTTGCTTTGCTCTGCAATTTTTTGAACGAAAATTGATGCTTCTTTGAAGCAACTTGCACGTAGCTTCTTTGAAGCTTGCTTTTCTCTGCAATGTTTTGAACAAAATTGATGCTTCTTTGAAGCAATTTGCACTACCGTCAAGACGACGATAGAGATGATGATGATGATGATGATGATGGTGGTGGTGATGATGATGATGCAGCGGAATGAAATGGTCCCCTTAGGCGTATGATACCATGTTAGAACTATGTAAGTTCATGATAGAAAGGGTGTGGAGAAGAAGAAGATGAAGATTAAGAGAGAAGACTTAACCATGCAAGATATTCTAGCATGTGTGAGAATTATATTCACCATCATAGTTTTCTTACATCAATGCATTCAATTATATAGTGAAGCTTTCATGATTGTTAGTTACACTAAATAACTTCATACAATATGTAACAACCCTAACCATCACTCTAACAAACTCACGACAACTATCTCTAATAATCCTTAGCCTTATTTATTTCACTTTCTTAGTTTATTTAACTTGTTAGTATATTATTTTAGATCATTTTTTTTTGTTTTTTAGTATTTAGAAAGGAGCACAATAGGTGCTACCTTTTGTTGGTTTCATGTTTTTGTTGCTTGAATTAATCTTGTTTCTGATGAGCTAAGGCAAGACTATGCCAGACAGCACCTGAGAGTGCTAGCTGATGCAAGAATATGAATTCTAACCAAAATTTTGAAATGAAGAAAATAGCTGAGTATCGCATCTGCGAAAATCAACCGACAGAAAAATACAGAAGAGTCGCCACTGAACGTTATTTACCCCGACGCAGGGAAAGGAAACGATCGAAGGGAAAGGAATGGTCATCGTAACCATATCCTGGGTTCGGGAGTCGGTTACGCGAGAGGAAGGTATTAGCACCCCCTCGCGTCTATCATATTCGATGAGATCCATGCTTGTTGTTTCTATCAAAGGGTGTAGGTATATGAAGCTCAACTGCTAACTGGAGACGGAACGGGAGAAAAAGGAAGGTGAAAACCAAAAGAGGACTCGCAAGGATCATTGTAATCCTATGCCTACGTATCTTCATGGACGAATGAAGAATCAAAGTCCATAGTTTGACGGATTACGGAATTATGGGGGAAGGTTGCTCGCCAAGATATCGCATCTCATGCTTACGTATCCTCAATCGGACGGGAGAGTGGAAATCAGAGCAGTCGTATTTCGACCTACGAGTCGGTTTTGATTGGTTGGTGAAAGAGTCTGGGTCGCACTAGGGCGAGAGAAAAGGTTTGATTAACTGGTTGGTTAATGCCTCAATCGCACGGGTGCAAGAGAAAAGGGAAGTTAGTTGTTAATATGCTCACCGAGATATCGCATCTCGTGCCTTCTTAAGTGAAGAAAGACCAATGAGACCTTATCTTACCAGGGAGATTCTCTAGATGCCTCACCTTGTATTGCACAGTGAAGTGATCTTTTGGATCAAACCTTAATGTGCCATAAATACACCATGATCTCTTCAATACCTTCACTTTGAACCATGATTGAAACCTTGAGATTTGTCTGATGAACAATCCCATATGCAGCTCCTCTTGAAGTCCACGTGATTAGGGAAATAAACATTAACTCTACTCCTCACCGCTGAAAGAACCATAGGAGTCAATCTTATTTATTATATATACCTCGGACCACTGTGAAACCCTAGTCTGCAATTGTCACTGATTCTTTTGAACCAAGATGTTATTTGTGACATGGGGATATTAAACCTTCAAAATCCTTGCCCATGAAGATGTCATATGCACAGATGATCAAAACCTTGACTTAAAGATCAAATATAGGAGAGAGTAAACCTCTCCAAGTTTCTTGCCAATCTCAATCTCCTAGTGAAATGGTGAATCATATACGATGCCTTGAGGCATGAGAAGCCTTTATAGCTTGAGTGCTTAAGGGTACCTCATTCTCTTTGCTTTGATTAATCAATGATAGAAACCTCTGATCCCATGCCTTGGGAAGACCAACGATGCATAGGCAATGTTTATGACCTAAATGCATATGAAGTGTGAAACATAAGCCACTAATGAGAGTATAAATAGGAGGGCAAATTTTGAGGTGTTACACTGAGTTCTAGGGAAAGCGTAATAAATGCAAAGTACTAGAAAGAAATGTGTTTGGACTGAAGGAATTCCATTTGAATTGGTGGATAAGATCAAGGAGGCACTAGAAGACAAAAGTAGTACAATTGTACAACCATCACTCTGTGCAGTCTTCTAGAATAGAGAGCGTCGTAGGCACCCTACTATAGCAGTCTACACCAGGACACTTTGTCTCCCACAAATGTTCCCCTTGTACTTGATTTCTTGGTGGCTAAGCAGAAGAATATTAAGGACATCGTTGATTTGATTATTTGGCTTGATGTGATTTCCTTAACATTGGCCCATGATCCAAGGTTCCTCAAGAAACCTTATATGAAGGTTATAAATAGATCGTGTTGAAGATTAGAAAGATAGTTCTTCTTCTCACCACATTTGGTTCCAACTATTGAGTCTTGGCACGACGGAAGTCATCCCTGGCTGAGTATTACTCCCAAGGAGTCTTCAAGTTACTCTTAGGTTTACATTTCTTTTTCAATATTTGTTTAAGAATGTATCTTTTGAGAACCATGCTAGTAGTTTGTACTCGCCTCATTATGAGCTAAACCTTTTGTATGTTGAGCAATGGAAAATTAATGTTATGATGTTTTTATGTTAAATGGAGTGTTGTTTAATGTCTTATTTTATTGTGTTAACATGTTTGCAAATCTGATTCTATGAGTGATCAACTTAGGAAAAGATAACAACTTATTATTGTGAGAGATCCAACAACAAGTGGATTTCATGATAAAAGTAGTTAAAAATAGTAGGATAGAGATATTCACTTGATTAGTACACTTATAGATAAGGAGCTACAACTATAAAGGATTTCAGAATATAATAGACGTATTTTAGGGTTATAATTGTGACTTAGAGATTTATTCCCTTGCCTTAACAATACATGTTTTGATGCTGTAGAAATACACCTTTCGATCACTCTGACCTTTCCTGGCACGACACTACACTTCATGAACACATTGTTGCATCATATTCATTAATGGACCTTAGCTCAACATGCA
Source organism: Lathyrus tuberosus (assembly GCA_022829125.1). NCBI lineage: Eukaryota > Viridiplantae > Streptophyta > Magnoliopsida > Fabales > Fabaceae > Lathyrus > Lathyrus tuberosus. Next base: position 2,010,954 of record JALAZF010000115.1, on the reverse strand, counting down.
CTCTTTTAATATTATTTTACACCTTGCATTACTCACTAGTATGATCTGTAGAGGAAATATTGAACTTGTGACATCTATCTATTATTTTTATCCTTGCTCAGGCTTATCAATCAAAAGATAAATTAATGCAAAATCATCTTTTGTAACATTCACTCCATGTGGGTACGACATCCTTACTTATTATCATTTGATACTTTTAAACATACATGTATACTTGCATGTGACACATTTTCAAGCAACACATTATTGTACTCATGTTGGTTAAATAGGGATAGGATACCTCTAGTTGTGGCATTTGAATTAACATCCTATTGCATTGCCTAATTTCACTTACGCTAGTTGAATTGGGATAGGAGACCCCAGTTAGAAATTAGTGAACTATACACCAAGAGATTGGGTATAGTGGTTTTGTTAATTCGCTGTGGAAATATACCGACTTTCTCATTCATGTAATGCATTAAATATCAACAATGGATAAATAAGGGATTTTATACAAAACCTAACTGCTTTCGCATTATTTCATAACAACTTTTATCTTTCGCATTCAAACTAAAAAAACCCCCCATTTGTTACTTTTTATACTCGCACAACTATTTTTTGGTTAAATAGAAGTTCCAGTGGATTTGATATCTTTTTATTACTGTGACACTATCGGTACACTTGCTGAGAAGTCATCAAGTTTTTGGCACCGTTGTTGAGGGTTGTTGATAATTTCAACAAGGTAACACTTGTGCAATGTTTTTAAATTTAGTTTTTATTTTAGTTTTCGAATAAATTGTTTAATTCTCGTACTACTGAGGTATTTCTTATTTGTGTATTCGCGGCTCAGGATTGACATTAACACTACTTGACCCTAAAATCGAAAGAAATGCACGTGTCATCAGAAGAGCAGTTAGAGAAGCGACTCTTACTCAAACGACGTTAGTAGAAGATAATTCACTGATTTATTTAGACTCAGAAGAGGAAATCATCATGGCAGTCGTACCACCACCCACTATGGGGGACTACTGCAAAAGGACAATCGAAGGACAGACTTCTAGAGGGTTTGTACAGACAAACCCCGTAAACTTTAACATAAAAAATTATGTGATTTCGGGTTTAAGAGACAAGTTGTTCGACGAGAATGCAATTAGATCCTGTGGGAGCACCTTTCTTGCTTCTACAAAACAACCTCAATGTGTAGGCTAGCTGAGCCTATTTGGTTTCCCGCTAATTATAAGAGCTAAAGATTGGATGCTTTACTTTCTAAATGGAACGATACTAACATAGAAAGAGCTGGAGGACAAATTCTTAGAGAGATTTTTCACCACCACTCAATTTGCAGAATGAAGAGCGGAAATCACAAATTTTGAGCAGTAGAAAACTAAGTCGTTGTATGACTCATGGAAAAGGTTTAAATTTTTTTTACTGATAACCCACCTTTTGTGAGTTATCCTTGTTAGAAATATGCAAGTTCATGATAGAAAGGGTAAGGAGAAGAAGAAGATGAAGATTGAGAGAGAAGACTTAACCATGCAAGATATTCTAGCATGTGTGAGAATTATATTCACCATCATAGTTTTCTTACATCAATGCATTCACTTATATAGTGAAGCTTTCATTATTGTTAGTTACACTAACTAACTTCATACAATATGTAACAACCCTAACCATCACTCTAAATAACTCACGACAACTATCTCTAATAATCCTTAGCCTTATTTATTTCACTTTCTTAGTTTATTTAACTTGTTAGTATATTATTTTAGATCTTTTTTTTTTTTGTTTTTTAGTATTTAGAAAGGAGCACAATAGGTGCTACCTTTTGTTGGTTTCATGTTTTTGTTGCTTGAATTAATCTTGTTTCTAATGAGCTAAGGCAAGACTATGTCAGACAAGACCTGAGAGTGCTAGCTGATGCAAGAATATGAATTCTAACCAAAAGTTTGAGATGAAGAAAACATTTGATTGTCGTAAATGCGAAAATCAACCGGCAAAAAAATACAGAAGAGTCGCCACCGAACGTTATTTACCCCGACGCAGGGAAAGGAAACGATCGAAGGGAAAGGAATGGTCATTACAACCATAGCCTGGGTTCGGGAGTCGGTTACGCGAGAGGAAGGTATTGGAACCCCCTCGCGTCCATCGTATTCGATGGGATCCATGCTTGTTGCTTCGATCAAAGGGTGTAGGTATCTGAAGCTCAACTGCTAACTGGAGACGGAACGGGAGAAAAGGGAAGGTGAAAACCAAAAGAGGAATCGCAAGGATCATTGCAATCCTATGCCTACATATCTTCATGGACGAATGAAGAATCAAAGTCCGTAGTTTGACGGACTACGGAATTATGGGGGAAGGTTGCTCGCCAAGATATCGCATCTCGTGCCTACGTATCCTCAATCGGATGGGAGAGAGGAAATCAGAGCAGTCGTATTTCGACCTACGGGTCGGTTTTGATTGGTTGGTAAAAGAGTCTCGATCGTACTAGGGTGAGAGAAAAGGTTTGATTAACTGGTTGGTTAATGCCTCAATCGCACAGGTGCGAGAGAAAAGGGAAGTTAGTTGTTAGTGTGCTCGCTGAGATATCGCATCTCGTGCCTTCTTGAGTGAAGAAAGATCAATGAGACCTTATCTTACCAGGTAGATTCTCTGGATGCCTCGCCTTGTATTGTACAGTGAAATGATCTTTTGGATCAAACCTTAATGTGCCATGAATACACCATGATCTCTTCAATACCTTCACTTTAAACCATGATTGAAGCCTTGAGATTTGTCTGATGAACAATCCCATATGCAGCTCCTCTTGAAGTCCACATGATTAGGGAAATAAACCTTAACTCCACTCTTCACCGCTGAAAGAACCATAGGAGTCAGTCTTATTTATTATATATACCTCGGACCACTGTGAAACCCTAGCTTGCAATTTTCACTGATCCTTTTGAACCAAGATGTTATTTGTGACATAGGGATATTAAACCTTCAAAATCCTTGCCCATGAAGATCTTATATGCGCAGATGATCAAAACCTTGACTTAAAGATCAAAAATAGGAGAGAGTGAACCTCTCCAAGTTTCTTGCCAATCTCAATCTCCTAGTGCAATGGTGAATCATATACGATGCCTTGAGGCATGAGAAGCCTTTATGGCTTGAGGGCTTAAGGGTACCTCATTCTCTTTGCTTTGACTAATCAATGATAGAAACCTCTGATCCCATGCCTTGGGAAGACCAATGATGCATATGCAATGTTTATGACCTAAATGTATATGAAGTGTGAAACATAAGCCACTAATGAGAGTATAAATAGGAGGGCAAATTTTGAGGTGTTACACTGAGTTCTAGGGAAAGCGTAATAAGAGCATAGTACTAGAAGGAAATGTGTTTGGACTGAAGGAATTCCATTTGAATTGGTGGATAAGATCAAGGAGGCACTAGAAGACAAAAGTAGTACAATTATACAACCATCACTCTGTGCAGTCTTCTAGAATGGAGAGCGTCGTAGGCACCCTACTATAGCAGTCTACACCAGGACACTTTGTCTCCCACAAATGTTCCCCTTGTACCTAATTTCTTGGTGGCTAAGCAGAAGAATATTAAGGACATCGTTGATTTGATTATTTGGCTTGATGTGATTTCCTTAACATTAGCCCATGATCCAAGGTTCCTCAAGAAACCTTATATGAAGGTTATAAATAGATCTTATTGAAGATTAGAAAGAGATTTCTTCTTCTCACCACATTTGGTTCCAACTATTGAGTCTTGGCACGACTGAAGTCATCCCTGGCTGAGTATTACTCCCAAGGAGTCTTCAAGTTACTCTTAGGTTTACATTTCTTTTTCAATATTTGTTTAAGAATGTATCTTTTGAGAACCATGCTAGTAGTTTGTATTCGCCTCATTATGAGCTAAACCTTTTGTATGTTGAGCAATGGAAAATTAATGTTATGATGTTTTTATGTTAAATGGAGTGTTGTTTAATGTCTTGTTTTATTGTGTTAACATGTTTGCAAATCTGATTCTATGAGTGATTAACTTAGGAAAAGATAACAACTTATTGTTGTGAGAGATCCAACAACAAGTGGATTTCATGATAAAAGTAGTTAAAAATAGTAGGATAGAGATATTCACTTGATTAGTACACTTATAGATAAGGAGCTGCAACTATAAAGGATTTCAGAATATAATAGACGTATTTTAGGGTTATAATTGTGACTTAGAGATTTGTTCCCTTGCCTTAACAATACATGTTTTGATGCTGTAGAAATACACCTTTCGATCACTCTGACCTTTCCTGGCACGACACTACACTTCATGAACACATTGTTGCATCATATTCATTAATGGACCTTAGCTCAACATGCACTCTTTTAATATTATTTTACACCTTGCATTACTCACTAATCTGATCTGTAGAGGAAATATTGAACTTGTGACATCTATCTATTATTTTTATCCTTGCTCAGGCTTATCAATCAAAAGATAAATTAATGCAAAATCATCTTTTGTAACATTCACTCCATGTGGGTACGATATCCTTACTTATTATCACTTGATACTTTTAAACATACATGTATACTTGAAAATGTGTCACATGCAAGTATACATGTATGTTTAAATAATCACAACCTGCACATACAATAACTAAGCACCTGTCATGATAGAGCCAAGAGTTGGTTAAATTCCTTGGAGCCTAATTCCATTACCACACGGAATGATTTGGATGGAAAAAATTTGGCCAAATATTTCCCTCCTTCCAAAAATGCAAAGATGAGGAATGAGATAACTTCATTCAGACAATGAGAGGATGAATCCCTATTCGATGCTTGGTAACGATTTAAAGAGTTACTTAGACAATGTCCTCATCATGGCATTCCAATATGTATTCAACTTGAAACTTTTTACAATGGATTGGTTCCTTCCTCAAGGAACATGCTAGATGCTTCTAGTGGTGGAGCTCTTTTGTCTAAATCTTATGAAGATGGTTACGAGTTGATTGAGAGTATTACTGCTAACACATATCAATAACCTGTCACTAGGGCCAATGTCAATTCAACTCAAAAGAAATCTGTCGGAGTTCATGAAGTCACTGAGACTACAACTCTGGTTGCTAAGGTGGCTCAAATATACAAGATGATGAAGAATCCGATGACCCCTAAAGTGACAAAGTCTGGACCTATAAAGGTGGTTACTGACGCATCAGCGGTTACCTATATGTACTGTGGTAGTGCACATCTATTTGAATAATGTTTTGAAAATCCTGTTTCTGTTAACTATGTTGGCAATAAAAATAAGTATAACAACCCCTACAACAACACTTACAATCCTGGTTGGCGTATTCATCCTAATTTCTCATAGAGTAATAACCAAAATAAACTTAAACCTCAAGCAACAACTCAAGCACCACAAATTCCTCCTAGTTATTCAGCACCTAACTATGATGTGCCAAATCAAGGAAATGACCAGATGGAAAATATTTTGAAGTCCTTCATTCAAGAAACCAAAAATCAGTTTCAATCACAAGGAGTGAGCACAAAAAACCTAGAGAACTAAGTGGGTCAAATTGTTATTGCACTTAGTTCAAGAACTCAAGGTGCTCTCCCTAGCTCTACTGAAACTCCAGCCTCATCATATGGTGTTAAGAGTGTTGAAACTTGTCAAGTCATAAAACTCAAAAGTGGAAAAGAATGTGAAGGATCTGTACTAAAGAACAATCAGTCAAGTCAGCAACTGCCACTCTAGGAGAGTTCTGAAGATAAATAAGAATCCAATGAGGAGCCTTCCTCAAAGGAACAAAATGAAGAAACACTTAAAGTTAGTTGTCGTACCCCAAATTTTGACCCGCTTCATATACTTTCTAGTGCCACTTTATTTTGAATAAGTAAAATGGCACAATTGGTAGGAAGAGGGGTGTAAGGGATATAAGTGTGAGAGGTTGTGAGTTCAAATCCCACCTCCCTCACTTTTAATGTTTTATTTGTTTTTCCTTTATTACTAACTTTTTTTCTATTTTATTTTTTTAATAAAAAAACACAAAAATATCATTTTTTTTAATATTTATTTTTTAATTTTCGTATTTGTATTTAATGCAATTTTAAAAATATGATTTTTTCATTAAAATCAATATTTTATGGAAAAAATCTCAAAAAATCATAAAAATAAAAATAAAAATCAATCAAATCTTTTTTTCCTTTAACATTATTATGATATTTCTTTTATTTAAAATATTAATTTTTTTTTTTAAATTCACCAAGCCATGAATCCATCCAGATTCATTTGCTTAGGCTCCAAGAAACAGAGGAAAATCAGGTCAGATTAAAACCTTCCTAAATTGAAAATTTTTATTCAATGTCTGACCTAATTTTTCATCTATAAATAGACTCTGTTTTCCACATTTTAATTCACCCACAAATTCACAGAAATCAGTATAAAAAGTTGTTAATCTTCACATCGAAGAACAACAACACTAAAAGGGAAGAGGGGTCGGGATATAAAAGAAATTACGTGGAATGTAAAGGAAATTACTAAGGAGAAAAGGGATACGCGAGGAACGATAAAGAGGAACGTAAAGGAAAGAAGGGAGGAAAGCAGCAGCTTAAGTGGATCACGGCAATTCAGATTAGTAAACCTGAATCTCGAGTATATGATTGAATTGCTTTATGTACATATTTTATGGTTTGTCCTTGTGTTATTTTGGAATTTTATGCATACATAGTTAATTAAAATTTGTATAGGTTTCGTTCTTGATATAATTCATCAATGGATATTAAAGAAAATCATAGTAATAGTTTAACAAATATCATAAATAAAAAGTAATTTGTATCAAAAAGAGGGAGAAACAATAGTTGTAAATAATTCTTATTTTTATGATTTAGTAATTTAAATTAAACCAAAAATATACCATATTTCAAACTGAACCTGCAATTTGTAAAAATTCGACAATACTCAGTTACAAACTAAGACTATACCTTGTTGAAAGAACTGTACCCTGTTTTAAATAAGCAAAAACACCCATCGGGATTAAAAGAAGGAAATCTGAAAAAAAAAACAATACAATGTTTTTACATCACTAAATACACCCCCTGGATTTATTCAATTAATTAAATTATTTACATAATTTAATTAATTAATTAGGATTTTAACATTTAATTAAGTTGTAAAATAGGATTTTAGGTTATCTTATTGGGATAAATATGATTAGGGATTTTGAGGATTTTATTTTGAATTTTTATATAGGGTTTGGGGTTTTAAATTTTGGGTTTACCTTTAAAGTAATTTCTATTTAATTAATTTCTATTTAAATCTGGATTTTATGGAAAATTGCTTGGATTCAAAAATTATATGGTTAATTTTTTTTAAAATATTAGGTTGGGATTAAATTTATATTGGTGGGTCTATTGTATTTTGGGTATGGGATTAATATGAAAAATAATTATAATTAGGAAAACACAAAACTAATTTAGGGATCTTAATTAGGGATTAATTTTAGATTATTTTGGGATAAAAACTTAAGGTTCTTTAGGAGTTTTATATGTTTAAAGGGATTATTTTACACAATAAAAATAGGGATAAAGTTTGTGGTCTTACTTATTTTTTGAAAAGGGATATTTTATTTTATTTTTGCAAATAAAGTGGGATATTTTAGGAAAATTCAAGGGATAAAATATGGGGTTTTTTATAAACTATTAGGCTTGGTTTATTTTCTAAATAAATCAAGGGGATTTTAAGCTTTTTTCTTTATAAATTTTATATTATATTTAATTTATTTGGTTAACTAAATTTAAAGGGAATTTAAGGGATATTATTAAGGACTTAAGGGGTATGAAAGGATTTTTTTTTAAGGATTTAAAACTTGGGATAAAACTCTTTGTCCGAGAGTCTAAATAAGGGATGGGATTTATGGATAACACTCTTTGGTTCCAAGAGTATAAATATAGGCCAAGGGATAAAGGATTTTGGGATAAAACTCTCCATCCGAGAGTATAAACATTGGATAAGGGATTTTAAGGGATAGAACTCTCCATCCGAGAGTATAAACAATGGATAAGGGATTTTTAAGGGATAGAACTCTGCATCCGAGAGTATAAACAATGGATAAGGGATTTTAAGGGATATAACTCTGCATCCAAGAGTATAAACAATGGATAAGGGATTTTTAAGGGATAGAACTCTCCATCCGAGAGTATAAACAATGGATAAGGGATTTTGGGATAAGACTCTTCCTCCGAGAGTATAAACAATGGATAAGGGATTTTGGGATAAAACTCTTCCTCCAAGAGTATAAATAAACGGATTGGGATTAAGGGATAAAACTCTTTATCTAGGAGTATAAATAATAGATTAAGGGATAGAACTCATTCTTTAGGAGTATAAATAATAGATTAAGGGATAGAACTCCTTATCTAGGAGTATAAATAATAGATTAAGGGATATAACTCTTTATCCAAGAGTATAAATAAAGGATTAGGATTGGGGATTAGGGTTAGGAATGGGATTAGGGGGTAGGAATAGGGGAGGTGAACTACGGTTACTCTGATCCTTCAAAATCGAAGGTACGTAGGCATAGGGTTACAAACCCTAGCGAGTATAATAATAAAAAAACTTAGGATTCTTTTGTAAAATAAATAAAAAGTTAGACAACAAACAAACATACCCTAAAACTTAAGGAGGATCCCATTGAGTACAATGGAAGTGAGGGGTGCCTAACACCTTCCCCTCACTTAACCGACTCCCGAACCTTAGGAATATATACCCTCAGGGTTAGGATTTTAGGTTTATCATTTATTTTCCTTAAAAATATGATGGATACTCGATATTTTTGTTGGCCGCGATAGCTGGCGACTCTGCTGGGGACGCCTCCCTAAAGAGAGTCCATCCTAACCTTAGGTTTTAGGGTTTTTGTTTGTCTGTCTTGGGTGTTTATTGTTTTTTTCTTTTTTTATTCTCATGATTTATTATATGTTTTTAATTTGTTTTATTTATCATATTTGTTATTTATATTTATTATATTGTCATTATTGCATTGGTTCGGGATATGGTGATGTGTGAAGCTGAAACCCAAGCTTGGAGGATACCCTAAGTTAGGGCGTGGAATGGAAATGTTAATGGAAGGGATGTAACATCCCGACTATGCATTGATGCCACACTCAGATAGACCCTAAAAAATTATCTTCCTGGTAAGGCTAGCCCTTAACATAGTTGATAAATTTGGATGTGGTCTAAGATTCTAAGGACCTTTAGAAAACCCAATTAACCCATGGTGATCCTAAGTATTCAACCCTCAAGGGTCGTTACTAGGATCTTCCTAGATGTGACTTATCCCGAAGGTTTACCGTAGGAAGGCTTGATCCTTCTCATGGTAAAACAAGGGTATAGTCCGTAAATTCTAGGGTCGTTATGCTGCCCAAAACTATATATCCTACATGTGAGGGGATTGGGTAGATAAGACTTAGATCTAACTTATTATAGAGAGTCTACCTAGTTAGGGTCATGCTTGCATTTCACCTTACCCTAACCAAATAAAAAACATTTAATCAAAAAAACAAAAATGTCCATGTCATCATGCATTTAAAAACTTTTTTTTTTGCATATATGAATTTTTGTGGGGAATTTCAAGATGTGTTGTAGGAACATTGGAAAGATGGATTCAAACAAAAGGGCTACCCTACGCATCAGAGTGCTAAGTACTGATTTACAAAGTCTCAAAGACCTTTGAGACTTAATGCCAAATCTGCTCAAAGGATGTTTATACACAAGTAGGGAAGGATCCTCGATCTCTCAGGGATTCCTATGAAGGTAGAGACCGTAACTGCTTTTGCACAACTTTATGATCCTTCTCTATGTGACTTCCTATTCAAGGATTTTCAACCAGCTCCTACACTGGAACAATTTGGACTATACTTGGATTTACAAGGAGAGGGAAAAACCTTACAAGGGGCATGGGGGCAAAAAAAAAAAAAAAAAAAGGGGGTCAAGCCTAAAGACTTAGTTGTACCTGTTGAAGATCTATTATCTCACCACCAGGAGGATAGAGAAAGTGCAAGGGCTCAAGAAAGGATACTTGGAGGAGTTTAAAGCTCATTTGAAGAAGGCATTGGGGACATCTATTTGGTTTACGCTTTATTAGGTTCAGGAGTCTTTATTTTGGATTATTGTTTGGGTTATCCTCAAGGAATTATTTTTCTAAGTTTGGAAGTCATTTTGGATTTGGAATTAGCTAATGGATTTGAATTTTATAAAGTAATTTTTATTCTATGTGTATGGGCTTCATCCTTTGAATATATTCATCTCTAACTACAATAGATTTTGAAATTCCCCCCTAATAAATTTTTAAAATTATTTAGCATACATCATGCATATTCATACACCAATGCATCAACATGCATTCAAAAAATAAGGAAAAAGGAATTAAAAAAAAATCATTTTCAAACTTTGTCTCAGAGTCATTGAGCATAACAATCTGACTTCCCGACCTCGCACTCGAGCGTACCAAAGGGAAGCTATGGATCAGTTGGAGAAGGATCTGGTCACTCTAATAGGAGAAATGGATATTGTTAAGGAGAACATGGATGGTATGAAAAGCCAGATTGATCAACTGGCACTTGCCATCCAGAATTTGATAGCCAAAGGGACCGAGTCAAGTCATCAAAGGAAGGTTCCTACTCCTACCCCCATGTTGAGTACAATAACCCTCTGCTAGGGTTTGTCCACGATCTGGAACGTAAGAAGACCAAAACTGCTGAGCACAACACTGTTAACAAACCTCTCGAGGGAACCGTCTCTCCACCTATTTCCAATGGGGCACCTCGTACTACTCACATTCCTATTCCACGTGAGAATTTTGCAAATCGGAACCTCCAATACGAGGACGAAAATCCAAGACAAGTGGCTCTTGAAAATAAAGGAAACACTGTTAGGGAAAGGAGGGGGATTGACGATAAGTACAAGGCACTTGAGGAAATGTTAAAGGTCGTAGAAGGATTCAATATATGTGGGGTGGATGATTTGGAAATGTGTTTGGTGCCCGATGTGGTCATACCTCCCAAGTTTAAGGCTCCGGACTTTGAGAAATACAAGGGTGTCAGTTGTCCTAAGAATCACCTTAGGATGTTTGCTCGAAAAATGGGTGCATATGCTACTAATAAGAAGCCGATGATGCACACTTTCCAAGACAACCTTAGTGGGGCATCCTTGGACTGGTACATTCAATTGGAGAGGATTCACATTAAGACTTGGGAAGATCTTGCAAGCTCCTTTCTGAAGCAATACCAATACAACGTGGACATGGCTCCTAACCACACACATTTGCAGAACATGTCTCAAAAAGGGAATGAGTCTTTCAAGGAATATGCCCAAAGATGGAGGGAACTAGCTTATCGTGTGCAACCTCCATTATTGGAAAGTGAACTTGTGGATATGTTTATGGATACCCTACAAGGAACGTACTACAAAAAGATGATTGGGTCAGTCTCAACAGGATTTGCTGACTTGGTTATCATTTGAGAAAAGATTGAGAACGGTTTAAAGACAGGAAGGATTGGGCAGTCATCCTCCGATCAACATACCAATAAAAGGTATTATGAAAATCACTCATAGAAAAGCGATATCAGTATTATAGACCCTGAAGGTCCGAATCTGGTAGATAATGCATTACTGGGGCATGTTGGGGCAACAGTCAACGCCATGGAAGGGATGGAAGATTAATTCCTTACTAAGAAGGGAGACATAACAAACTGGGGCAAACAATGGGAGTCACCTGAAGAGAAGGGTTTGTTTGGGCTGGGTTACAAACCGGCTAATGAAGGATTAGAAGACAATCTTCATAGTTTTCCAGGATAAGAATCAAGTGGCTGCAATGGAAGAGGAAAAAAGGAATGCCTAATTTCGACAATTGGGAAACTGTCGAGATTCCTGAGATGATTTCTGTTTCGAAGTAATTTACTTTTTCTTAAAAATAATAATAAGTCCCTTGCTATGCCCAAGGCAAGTGGACAAATCTTTGTAGGGCCACCATTTATTTCATTGGATTATTTCTATCAATAAAATTGCATTTTGTTTTCAATCAAGATCTTTTTTTTCTTTCATTTTCTGTTTGTTCAAAATGGCAATATACCTTCTTTCAATATTTTCATTCCCATTAATTCAAAAAGGATACTAATAAAAAATCTTCCTCGTACAAATTTAAAAATGAACCTATTGAAAATGACACTGCTATAATCTCGAATGGCTTCGAATTACTGATTAACCAAGCGGAAGAGGGTGATGAGGACGAGTGTGAGCTTCCCGAAGAGTTAGCCAAACTGTTGAGGCAAGAGGACAAGGAAACACAACCTCATCAGGAACCAGTGGATGTGATCAACCAGGGAATAGAGGTAGATAGGAAAAAGGTCAAAGTCGGTGCTCCTTCGAATAAGGATATAAAGGAAAGGTTGATTGAGCTATTGCAAGGGTACCCAGATGTGTTCGCCTGGTCATACCAGAATATGCCTGGACGTGATACGAACATCGTTGAGCACAAATTACTACTCAAACTAGAATGCACGCCAATTAAGCAAAAGCTGAGGAAGACTAGATCAGATATGATCCTCCAGATCAGGGAAGAAGTCAAGAAACAATTTAACTTTTTGTCACAAGGTAACACTTGTTGGGTTAAAGAATGTAGGAGTAACTTATCAAAGGACTATGGTAATATGGTGCATAAGGAGATAGAGGTTCATGTGGATGATATGATTACCAAGTCACAAAAAGAAGAAGATCACATAACTAACTTACAAAACTTGGTGGATCAGTTAAGGAAATGCAAGTTACGACTAAATCCTACAAGGTGTACTTATGGAATCAGATCCGGAAAATATTAGGGTCCATGGTCAGTCAAAGGGGAATAAAGGACAAAATGAAATCCATTCAAGGAATGTCAGCTCCAAAGGCTATTAAAGGAAGTACACTAGCAAATCGTCTCGTTCATAAACCAGTTGACGACTATCAAACTCATGCAGATGGACTTCCCGGACAAAGATGTCATGGTTATAAAGGATTGTGAAACTTCGGACTATTATGAAGGACCTGGACCTGGATCTCGATGGAAACTTATATTTGCATAAGGATATGGGCCTCAAAGAGGGGCTATCAGTCGGAGTGAAAATTCATCATTTAGGATCATAAAGGAAGCTAAACTGGATAAGGCAGAATGGGTGCAAACTAGACTCGATCAGCTTAACCTCGTATAAGGGAAACGTGTGTCTGCGGGCAATTATATCAACAGGGAATTAAGAGAGCGTTCGACAAGAAAATTCGTCCTCCCCTACTCGAAGAGGGAGACTTGGTGTTAAAGAAAATATTAACCATCCATAAGGACCACTGCGGAAAATGGACCACACACTATGAAGGGCCATATGTTGTGAAGAGTGCCTCCTCTGGCAGAGCACTAATATTAACAACCATGGATGGAATGGATTTACCACGACCGGTGAACTCCGATTCGGCCAAAAAATGCTATGCCTGGAAAAAGAGGATAAAAGCCCGCTAAGTCAAAAACTCCAAAGGGAAACTTAGGCAAAAATTAGGGCGTCCCGGTGGATTGAAAACTCGGAAGAGAAATCCAGGCAAAAATTAGGGACTTGAATAAAAAATGATACCCGACAAGTCGAAAACCCTAAAGGGCGACTTAGTCGAAAAAAATGGTATATCATCTCGGTGGACTAAGACTCTAAAAAGAGCGGTCCAGGAAAAAGTTAGGGATATCCAAAAGGCATATGACTGAAAACACTCAAGTCACCCCGTAACAGGAATTCAGAAGGGAGCGATCATTCCAGCCGTCATCTTCAGAAGCGAAGTGTCGTGATCTTGGAGACTTAGGGATATTAGCTGGTGTTACATTTAATAGGGACATAAATAAATTTGTTTTCTTATTGCCATTTTACATCTTTTCTGGATTTACGGTAATATCTCCTTATGGGAATTACCCTCCTTACGTATTATTGCCCATTTTCGGGTCAATTCTTAATAAAATTTGCTTTTCAAATATATTTCTTTGCCTCCTAAATTACTCCACTTGATTACAAGGTGGCGATTAATTGTGAAATAATGCATTGAAGTATCGGGTATAAATAAAAGCTTTGAAAAGGGAAAATGGATTTTACTTCGGTTTTTGGAATCATCAAAGGAATCATATTCTTCCAAGCAGGATATAGGGTCTATACACTGACAGGAATATACGTTACAATCTAACAAACATGGGAGATTCTTTAACGGCATGTTACATGTTAAACAGGAATCAAAGGTATCATGGCTTACTATAATTATCAAAGTTTCAAGGGTCAGGGAGTCAGGACGTTATGGAAAGTATTATTTCAGACAAAGACATACATTGCACTACATAAAAAGAGGCATTAGCCCAAATAATGCATCATACATAAGAGCACGGATACATGCACTCACATACGCAAACATGCATACATACATAGGGTTCATAATCACCATTAATGATATAATTCTCGACTATATCGCGAAAACAACACTTCAGTAAAGGATTTTTTTCAGGATTATCATCTATCAGTGAGTAGGTCTTCATCTTTCACTTAAGCAACTTATCTCACCCACGGAGGGTGTGCCATCAAACGTATCAGGGTTATTATTGAGAGTTGTACTAAAGGATTGTCTCAAGAAGGTTTATTAAAAAAAAGGGTTCTACCAGATTTTATCTAGCATACAGGGGATTCACAAAAGGGGATTTAACAAATGGATTCTATTTAGGGGTTTTCATCGGAGCATTATCATTATCTACTAAGGGTTCATCAAGGATTGTCAGGAAATTTTAAGGGATCTCGTCGAAAGGGTTTTATCAAGGGATTCTATCCGAGGTTTCATCAAGGGATTTTATCGATAGGTTTTTATTAAAAGGAATGTTATCAAATGGAGTTTATCAATGGGGTTCAACCAAAAGGGATTTCATTAAGGATTTCATCCGGATTTTTATTCAAGGGGTTTTACCAATGGATTTAACAAAAGGGGTTTTACCAAGGAATTTCACCAAGGGATTTTATCAAGGGATTTTATCAAGGGATTTTTATTCAAGTATTATTTTTAAGGGGTTCCATCAGATTTTTTATCAAGGGGTTATACCAGATTTTTTTTCTAAGGGATTTATCAAGGGGTTTTGATCATAATTTTTAAAAGGGGTTCCATCCAGGGGTTTTGATCAGGATTTTTAAAAGGGGTTCCATCCAGGGGTTTCATCAAGAGTGAACAGGATATCACTAAAGTTCTACTTGATTCCAATAATATGATCGGATAATCATAGGAATCATGGACAAGATCCACCCGAAAGGGTCGAAACGGATTGTCATGGATTATCAAAGGGGTTCCACTGGGTTTTACAACCTCGTCAAGGTTTATTAGGAGTTCCACCGAGAAGCGTTACAGGGGTTCTATCAAATTCAGGATTTCATCAAGGGTTCTATAAGGGTTTATTACTACAGAATTGGAAGATTGTCATAATCTTACTTAACTTCTGTACTCAGGGATATTACATAAGGGATAATAGGATATTAACGAAGTATCAATGACGAAGTCAGGTCAACACTGTATTTGTCGTTGTTCCGCAGTCAAAATTAGGGATCCTCTTATATTTAATCGTCTCCTCATCAAAAAGAGACAGGCTCGTCGACATCATAATCTTGATTCGAAGCCGATTAAATAGGGGCAGCTGTCGTATCCCAAATTTTGACCCGCTTCATATGCTTTCTAGTGCCACTTTATTTCGAATAAATAAAATGGCACAACTGGGAGGAAGAGGGGTGTAAGGGATATAAGTGTGAGAGGGTGTGAGTTCAAATCACACCTTCCTCACTTTTAATGCTTTATTTGTTTTTTCTTTATTACTAACTTTTTTTTCTATTTTATTTTTTTAATAAAAAACACAAAAATATCATTTTTTAATATTTATTTTTTAATTTTCGTATTTGTATTTAATGCAATTTTAAAAATATGATTTTTTCATTAAAATCAATATTTTATGGAAAAAATCTCAAAAAATCATAAAAATAAAAATAAAAATCAATCAAATCTTTTTTTCCTTTAACATTATTAGGATATTTCTTTTATTTAAAATATTAATTTTTTTTAAATTCACCAAGCCCTGAATCCATCCAGATTCATTTGCTTGGGCTCCAAGAAACAGAGGAAAATCAGGTCAGATTAAAACCTTCCTAAATTGAAAAATTTTATTCAATGTCTGACCTAATTTTTCATCTATAAATAGACTCTGTTTTCCACATTTTAATTCATCCACAAATTTTTAGAAATCAGTATAAAAAGTTGTTGTTCTTCATATCGAAGAACAACAACACTAAAAGGGAAGAGAGGTCGGGATATAAAGGAAATTACGTGGAATGTAAAGGAAATTACCAAGGAGAAAAGGGATACGCGAGGAACGATAAAGAGGAACGTAAAGGAAAGAAGAGAGGAAAGCAGCAGCTTAAGTGGATCACGGCAATTCAGGTTAGTAAACCTGAATCTCGAGTATATGATTGAATTGCTTTATGTACATATTTTATGGTTTGTCCTTGTGTTATTTTGGAATTTTATGCATACATAGTTAATTAAAATTTGTATAGGTTTCGTTCTTGATATAATTCATCAATGGATATTAAAGAAAATCATAGTAATAGTTTAACAAATATCATAAATAAAAAGTAATTTGTATCAAAAAGAGGGAGAAATAATAGTTGTAAATAATTCTTATTTTTATGATTTAGTAATTTAAATTAAACCAAAAATATACCATATTTCAAACTGAACCTGCAATTTGTAAAAATTCGACAATACTCAGTTACGAACTAAGACTATACCTTGTTGAAAGAACTGTACCCTGTTTTAAATAAGTAAAAACACCCATCGGGATTAAAAGAAGGAAATCTGAAAAAGAAAAAAACAATACAATGTTTTTACATCACTAAATACACCCCCTGGATTTATTCAATTAATTAAATTATTTACATAATTTAATTAATTAATTAGGATTTTAACATTTAATTAAGTTGTAAATTAGGATTTTAGGTTATCTTATTGGGATAAATATAATTAAGTATTTTGAGGATTTTATTTTGGATTTTTATATAGGGTTTGGGGTTTTAAATTTTGGGTTTACATTTAAAGTAATTTCTATTTAAATTAATTTCTATTTAAATATGGATTTTATGGAAAATTGCTTGGATTGAAAAATTATATGGTTAATTTTTTTTTTTAAATATTAGGTTGGGATTAAATTTATATTGGTGGGTCTATTGTATTTTGGGTATGGGATTAATATAAAAAATAATTATAATTAGGAAAACACAAAAATAATTTAGGGATCTTAATTAGGGATTAATTTTAGATTATTTTGGGATAAAAACTTAAGGTTCTTTAGGAGTTTTATATGTTTAAAGGGATTATTTTACACAATAAAAATAGGGATAAAGTTTGTGGTCTTACTTATTTTTTGAAAAGGGATTTTTCTTTTTTTGCAAATAAAGTGGGATATTTTAGGAAAATTCAAGGGATAAAATATGCGGTTTTTTATAAACTAATAGCCTTGGTTTATTTTCTAAATAAATCAAGGGGATTTTAAGTTTTTTTCTTTATAAATTTTATATTATATTTAATTTATTTGGTTAAATAAATTTAAAGGGAATTTAAGGGATATTATTAAGGACTTAAGGGGTATGAAAGGATTTTTTTTTAAGGATTTAAAACTTAGGATAAAACTCTTTGTCCGAGAGTCTAAATAAGGGATGGGATTTAGGGATAGCACTCTTAGGTTCCAAGATTATAAATATAGGCCAAGGCATAAAGGATTTTGGGATAAAACTCTCCATCCGAGAGTATAAACAATGGATAAGGGATTTTTAAGGGATAGAACTCTGCATCCGAGAGTATAAACAATGGATAAGGGATTTTTAAGGGATAGAACTCTCCATCCGAGAGCATAAACAATGGATAAGGGATTTTAAGGGATAGAACTCTCCATCCGAGAGTATAAACAATGGATAAGGGATTTTTAAGGGATAGAACTCTCCATCCGAGAGTATAAACAATGGATAAGGGATTTTAAGGGATATAACTCTCCATCCGAGAGTATAAACAATGGATAAGGGATTTTGGGATAAGACTCTTCCTCCGAGAGTATAAACAATGAATAAGTGATTTGGGGATAAAACTCTTCCTCCAAGAGTATAAATAAACGGATTGGGATTAAGGGATAAAACTTTTTATCTAGGAGTATAAATAATAGATTAAGGGATAGAACTCCTTGTGTAGGAGTATAAATAATAGATTAAGGGATATAACTCCTTATCTAGGAGTATAAATAATAGATTAAGGGATATAACTCTTTATCCAAGAGTATAAATAGTGGATTAGGATTGGGGATTAGGGTTAGGAATAGGATTAAGGGGTAGGAATAGGGGAGGTGAACTACGGTTACTCTGATCCTTCAAAATTGAAGGTACGTAGGCATAGGGTTACAAACCCTAGCGAGTATAATAATAAAAAAACTTAGGATTCTTTTGTAAAATAAATAAAAAGTTAGACGACAAACAAACATACCCTAAAACTTAAGGAGGATCCCATTGAGTACAATGGAAGTGAGAGGTGCCTGCCTAACATCTTCCCCTCACTTAACCGACTCCCGAACCTTAGGAATCTCTACCCTCAGGGTTAGGATTTTAGGTTTATCATTTATTTTCCTTAAAAATATGATGGCGACTCGATATTTTTATCGGCTGCGACATTAGTGATACTGGAATGACATCTAATCCAGAAAAATAATCAGAAGTCGCGCCTGAAGTTGACATAGCCTGGAAGTTTGTGCAAGAGAGACCTCCACCTCCTTTTCCTCATAGGATTAGGAAGGCCAAGGAGGAGTAGCGAATTGGGAAGTTCATGGAGATTTTAAAGCAGCTTCACATCAATATACCATTGATTGATGCCATCCAACAAATGCTAAACTATTCAAAGCTCATGAAAGATGTGCTCACTAAGAGGAAAAGAGTGGGAGAGTTTGCAACTGTTGTATTAACTCAAGAGTGCAACTAATTAGTTCAAGGAAAGCTCCCTCCAAAGATGAAGGATCCTGGAAGTTTTACCATCCCATGCACCATAAGAGATACTTTTTGTGGAAGAGCGTTGTGTAATCTAGGAGCTAGCATAAATCTTATACTTTTGTCCATGTTCAAGAAACTTGGGATTGGAGCTGCCAGGCCTACAATAATTACTCTCCAACTAGCTGACAGAAACATTTGATATCCCCAAGGGAAGATAAAAGACGTGCTAGTAAGAGTTGATAAGTTTGTATTCCCTGCTGATATCATCGTTATGGATTTCAATGCTGGTGGAGAGACTCATATCCTGTTGGGAAGACCTTTCTTAGCCATGTGAAGAACTTTAAATGATGTGGAAAGAGGAGAACTCACCATGAGATTCAATGGGATGAAAGTCATGTTTAATGTACTCAATGCATTACAACACCCTGAAGAAGATGTAGCTGACTGCTCTATGATATCAAGTTGGGAAGGAATCATTCATAAAAACTTACTCAAGTCTAATGATGTGTTAGAGCAAGAGCTAGGAAAGTTAGAAGAAGAAGAAATCACACATGAAGGAATTATTAGTGGACCCTTATGCAAGACAAATATCCCTGAGAAATCTGTAGACATGTTGGAATTATCCACTGAGCTGAAGGATCACAATTTACCATTAGTAGAAGCCCCCCTGAGCTGGAACTTAAGCATCTGCCTGCTCACTTGCAGTATGCTTACTTAGAGGCATGACAAAATTTTCCAATCATAGTGGCTACTGATTTATCTACTATATAAAAGGATCAGTTGCTGACAATTCTAAAGAAACATAAGAAGGCTATGTCTTGACGAATCTCTAACATAAAAGGGACTAGTCCCACATTATGCATGCATAAAATCATGTTAGAGGAGAATTCCAAGAAAAGTATAGAAAGCCAAAGAAGATTGAACCATATCATAAAGGAAGTGGTCAAGAAGGAAATCATAAAGTGGCTGGATGATGGCATTATCTACCTTATATCTGATTGTGTGTGTGTGTGAGTGTATGTGTAACACCCCAAATTTCATAAGAATATTTATTTAATTTATTTAAATATTATATTCGTGAATTTTGGTGATTCGGGTTTATGTCTGTGATTTTGTGAAGTTTTGGTTATTTAATTAAATAATAGTATATATTATGAGATATAATGTATTATTATTTATTTTAAATAATATTAAAGGAATTAAGGGTAAGACGGACTTTTGATGAGGTTTAGTGAAGGTATTATGGAGAAAGCTCAATTTAGAAGCCCAAGGGTTAGAGTGAACATAAAAGGAGGATTTTGAGAATAGGGTTCACTTTTAGTTAACCGTGAAAAGAAGGAAAGAAGGAAGAGCTCTAATGAAAAAGGAAAAAGGCGAGGAATTTGTGAAGGTTTCCAAAGGTTCAAGAGAGAACACTTTGGATCGACAATCTAAGGTATGGGGAGTAATTACCTTTCATTATTTTCAATATAGGATTCGATGTATTTAAAGTGGATTTTGAGGTTTATGAGGGTTTATGGGTTTTGAGGTAAACTGATGATTTAAGGGAATTTTGTGAATCGATTACTAAGAGTTGAATTTAAGCGGGTAAAATAAACCTTGGGGCTGATTTCCCTGTTGGTGTTGTGTCGACCTTGTGAGAAAGGGATTTAGGGAGTTTATAGGAAGCTTGAGAGTTTGGAAGGTTTAGGGAAATTAAGGTTTCCCGTAGTGTCCTGAATCGACCTAACAGACGTAGGTTTTAGGTCTTTAATTTCTGTGATGCATTAGGACTGTTATAGGGATGTTTTTGGGTCAGTTGGGGCTGTAATCGCGTGTACTTTGGAGGTTGTGGAGCTACTGATGCATAGCAGCGATTTGCTGTAATCACAACTTCGCTAAGCGAACCATTGCTTCGTTAGGCGAATGTTCTCCAAGGCTCGCAAAGCGAGCAGCGCAGCGAATGTGCGATAACATGGGTGTGGGTACTGAGATGATTCTGGAGTAGAAGTGGGGATTTGCTGGAAGTTTCGCTAAGTGAATGAATCAGCGAGTGGCTTCGCACAGCGAATAAACCAGCGAGTACGACAGATGGTGGTTTCTGGTGTCGTGGTGTGGTGTCTGTGGGATTCCCTGGCCGATTCGCTAAGCGAAGGTTGTAGTGAACAGGTTCGCCTAGCGAATCATGGAGCAAACATCTGGTGTTCGCGACATTTTGTTTCTGTTGTCGTGCTGTTCTGGTGTTTGATGTTGTGATATTTATGATGAGTTACCATGATGTTCTTGAGGATATTGAGGTGCTGATTTGTGATGTTTTGATGAATATATGATGACATGATTTATATGAGAATTGATGAATGATGACGATATGATATGACTGATGAATCGTGAGAGAATTATATATGTGATGTTTCATGATTAAATGATGATATGATGTTATTGATGATTATTAGGTGTTTATGTGAGGATAAAATGGCGATGTGAAGTACCATGAGTACATTGATGACTTTACTTGATTATCTTGATGTGTGTATTGATGATTTGACGATGATGATTCATGATGTTTTTGATGAATACATGATGATATAATTAACATGAGGTTTTGATGAATGACGATGTATATGATGGCTTTTGTTGATGAATGAAGATGCACATAATGATGTTTATTTGACGATGGTGATTATTGAGGTTGTGCATCATGCATTCATACACATACTCTGTGACGAAGCTTCATTCCCATTGTGCGGATATGAGGTGATTATGACATGCTCTGGTTCCAATGTGGAATCGATCCTATTGACGGGGATCTTTGGAGGGGTGATGGCCTAGTGTCCATCGATTATGATGATTGGTACCACATGCATGAGTCTTGTTGTGCATTTGCATTTAGGTGGCATTGTTGTATTTTATGATGTTGGTTGTGATTTTGATGTTTCCTTGTGATCACCCTGAAGATGTTGTATATGAAGATAATGTCATTTTATGTATATCTTGTTTTATATTGATTATTATGAATTGTGATTACTCACCTTGCCTGTTTGAATGTTGCCTCCACGTGGGTAACGTGCAGGTGATTCGGCTTAGATGTGGATGCACTCGAGGACTTTTGAGGTAATGCTTTTGGTCGATGTAGAGGGTCTTGCTCTGATAGTGTAACATCGGGTTGGGTCGTCGAGTCAAATCATGTGATTTATTTGTCGTTATTTGATGTTATGGTTTATTATAAAACCTTTTTTATTATTTGTGGTTATGGTGGTTCTACTGCTACTTCTGAGGGCCTTTTGTTGAAAACCTTTTATTTGAAAATTTTGAGTTCTGCTGCCATGTGAAGGCTTTTTGTGAAACTTTGAGGAAAACCCTTTGTTTACAGGACAAGTGTATTAATTTGATTTTAAATGAGAAATGTGCACCCTTTGAGGTGATTTTGATGCTTTACTCTGATAATTTGAGTTGTTTCTGCTGCAACATTATTGGGGGTAGAAAAGGGTGTTACATTAGTGGTATCAGAGCAGGTCGGTCCGTCCGGCCAGATTGTCTAATGTTGTTTGTTTCCCTAGTGTGCGACATGTGCGTAAAAACACTGTCGATGCTTGTTTTGTTTTCCATTTACAGGTTAGGAATGAAACAAGTGGGGGAGAAGATGGTGCTTCTCCAAGGTGTTTCGAGTGTGGAGCGTTGGCTAAGTGTGGTGTTGGACACTGCGATAGTTAGTGGAGATAGTTATACCGCCTCATGATATCGGCTATTATTGACAAATTGAGGAACTGATCACCCTTAATCTCTAGTTGATAATAGACGGGATCATGTTGGATGAGATAGACGTGTCTTGCGAGCTTGAGTAGTGTGCGCAGTGAATTGTCTGGGGTTAAGCCGGGTGCTTACAGATTGTTTTGATAAGTCGATGCAGACTAATAGGTTTGAAGATGAGGCAAATTCGAGTTTCTTGTCTGACGGTCAAGTTGGGATATCTTGAGGAGAACGATCAGGTATTATTGCTGTCTGCTTTTTTAGGGATGGAGGACAGTGTGACGACTAGTGATATGCCGGTGGTGTGTAATTCCTGACGATCACCTGAATCTAATTTCAACGAAGGTGAAGAGTTGTTTGTTCTGTGAAGCAAGTGGGTGAGTCTGTGAAAGATGGTGCAAAGGTGTTATGATGTTGGCTTATTGGAAGGCATAAAGGATGCGATGGGGCGTGATCCATCTATGGTGTGGGACTATGTGGAGGTATTCCCATGAGATATCAGTGATTTACCACTATAGTGTGGAGTGTAACTTGCTATCGACTTGGTACTCGATGCAAGCTCGATGTCGGTGTTTGCATACAGAATGTATGTTTCTCAATAAGTGAATTGAAGGAAATGCTGGAAGAATTGCTTGAGAGGAAGTTGTTCGACCGAGTGTTTTCCTGTGAGGTTCCCCTGTGATGTCGGTGAAGAAGAAAGATGGTATTATGATATTGTGTGTGGATTTTAGACAGTTGAATAAAGTGACGATCTAGAATAAGTGTCTGCTTCCGAGGATTGAGGATTTGATGGATCAATTAGTAGATGCCTGTGTGTTTACAAAGATTGAATTAAGGTCTGGTTATCATCAGATTCGTGTTAAGTCTAATGGTGTTCTGAAGACGGCCTTCGGGACGAGGTATGGTGACTATGAGTATACTGTGATGTCGTTTGGTGTGTCTAATGCACCTGGTATTCATGGAGTATATGAATCGGAATTTTCTAGAGTGTTTGGATAAGCTTGTAGTGAGTTTTATTGAAGATCTTCTGATATACTCTAGATCTGAAGAAAAACATGTCGAGCATTTGAGGACTGTGTTGCAAGTGTTGAAAGAGAAGAAGTTGTATGCAAAGTTGTCAAAGTGTGAGTTTTGGTTGAAGGAAGTGAGTTTCCTTGGCCAAGTGATTTCAAGTGGTGGTATTGCTGTTGGTCCTTCTAAGATTGATGATGTGTTACAGTGGGAGACTCCGAAGTCTGCTACTGAGATACGAAGTTTTCTGGGATTAGCGGGTTATTACCGCAAGTTTATTGAAGGCTTTTCTAAGCTGGCATTACCTTTGACTCAGTTGACTCGAAAGGGTCAAGCTTTTGTATGGGATGCAACTTGTGAAGAGAGCTTTATGGAATTGAAGAAGAGATTGACTACTGCTCCAATGTTGATTTTGCCTAATCCGAGTGAATCCTTTGTGTATTGTGATGCGTCGAAGATGGGCCTTGGTGGAGTATTGATGCAAAATGGACAAGTTGTTGCCTATGCTTCGAGACAATTGCGAGTTCATGAGAGGAATTATCCTACACATGACTTGGAATTGGCCGCTGTTGTAACACCCTTCTACCCCACATACAATTTTAAAGGAATAAATCATGATATCAGAGTAAAATTCACAACCAAGGGTGTACATATTCCAAACATCATACAATTCTCATAATCTTGTCCCGTAACACGGGTCATTCAAACATCATCAAAAGAAATCATAATCTTGCAGCGGAATCAACTTGTCAATTGAGATTCAATTAAAACTTCATAAGAAACTTAATCCAATCTAGAACAACATCATCAGTATAAAATTCCAACATAATTCAAAAGAACAAGAAGTTCGCGATTCAACCCAACCCGATGTTACATGACACAGAGCAGGACACCTCTAAACTAAACGACATAAACGAGACACTCCAAGCTACCTCCTTCGTCACCGCGGAGCTACTCTTGGTCATCTGCAAGTTACCCACATAAGAGGCAACATTTTCAAGCAGGCAAGGTGAGAAATCACAATTCATTATAATAATATACGACATGGAAAATAAACAGAATAAGTGACACAACATCATAGCATCATTAACAACAACATTATGGCATCATTAATGAACAACATCATATCATCATCAACACTAATATCATAGGATTACCAACGTAATCTTCACAACAGAATCACAATTTCATCATTCATATGCAATGTCAACCATAATGAAATGCAAAGGATGCATGTGGTACCGGTTCAACGTGGATGGACACTTGGCCATCAACCCTCCAAATGGAGCACATCGTAATCAACGTATCACTTCAATCCGCACAGTGGGATTGAAGCTACCAATGGACCGAAGTCCCAACACAAAATGCTATGAAATGCAATGATGCTAAAACTTCGCAATTCATCGGACATCAACGTGCGCATCATTCATTTCATATACAACAAGCATTCATCATACAGTCATGTTTTATCATCTTACATCAACAACCCTCAACAACAAAAGATCAGCACGAGAAAACGTCATGAAACCATCAAGAAAACAACAAAACAACACAAACAGCTGGCTGACACGGCCTCCCGTGTCCTGGGACACGGCCCGTGTCAGGAAACCTGCACCCAAAACGCGAAACAGACAAAATACAGCAAACACAGAGGTCTGACACGGCCGCCCGTGTCCTGTGACACGGCCCGTGTCAGAAGACCTGGGACACAATTCCAAAACATAAAAAAAGTAGCAAGTCAGCAGCCTGACACGGCCACCCGTGTCCTGTGACACGGCCCGTGTCAGAAGTACTGTGACCAATTTTTTTAAAAAAACAATTTTCCATTTCACGACCAGCAAGCTGACACGGCCGCCCGTGTCCTGTGACACGGCCCGTGTCAGGATGCGACAAAACCCAACTTTTCCCGAAAAGTGCTTTTCTGCATTTTTAACTTCGATTACCCCAAAAATCAGTATTCTACACGAAAATTGCTCAAAAACACTCACAAAACACACATATAGTAATATGCATCAATCAAATTCATCATACTTTCATCAATTTACCCATTCTACATCAACAATCATATAAATCAACACAACTCATACAATCCCTAATCTATTCATCTCCAATTCCTATAAAACTATAATAAACAATGATAACTCCCCATACCTCAGAGAAATTTAGCGGTTCTTCCTCCTTCTCTAAGATTCTTCAGAATCTTCAAGCCCTAAGGTTCTTCTCCTTCTCTTCCTCTGAGTTCTTCACCAAAACACGATCAGTTAGAAAATGATCGACCTTTTCCCTCTTTAGACAAAATATCCCAGTTTAGGAACTTCCAACTCTACCCTTACCTCTTTTCTTTTATGACCACCTTGTCCTTCCCTTATTATTTTTAATAACAATAATAATAATTTAAATAAATGATTACCCATTATATTGAAATTATTAAAATACTCATTTTATCCATAATTTTCCAAATTATCCAAAAACCTCTTAGTTCCTTCTAAATCAATTAAATAAATAATTAAATAATTAATTTAGATTTTTGGGTCGTTACAGCTGTGGTGTTTGTGTTGAAGATTTGGAGACATTATCTGTTTGGCTCTAAATTTGAAGTGTTCAGTGATCATGAAAGTCTGAAGTACTTATTTAATCATAAGGAATTGAATATGAGGCATAGAAGGTGGTTAAAGCTGTTGAAGGATTTTGATTTTGATTTGAGTTATCATCCGGGCAAGGCAAATGTAGTGGCCGATGCGTTGAGCAGAAAGTCATTGCATATGTCGATGCTTATGGTGAAAGAGTTGGAACTAATTGAGCAATTCAGGGATTTGAGTCTGGTATGTGAAGCGACCCCGGACAGTGTGAAGTTGGGAATGTTGGGTTGACGAGTGGTATTCTGGAAGAAATCAGAGTGGGACAACAATCTGATTTTAAGTTGGTTGATCAATTGACCTTGATTAACCAAGGTAATTGAGGTGACTTCCGGATTGACGAGAATGGCGTAATGATGTTCAGAGATAGGGTGTGTGTCCCAGATGTTCTCGATATCAAGAAGAGTATTCTAGAAGAAGGACATCGAAGTAGGTTGAGTATTCATCCCGGTGCTACGAAGATGTATCAGGATCTGAAGAAGCTGTTTTGGTGGCCATGTATGAAGAAGGATGTTGCGGAATTTGTTTATGCGCGTTTGACTTGTCAGAAGTCGAAGGTTGAGCATCAGAAGCCTTTAGGTATGATGCAGCCGTTGAGGATCCCAGAATGGAAATGGGATAATATTTCCATGGATTTTATGGTGGGATTGCCGAAGACTGCTAAGGGAAATGATTCAATTTGAGTGATCATGGATAGATTAACTAAATCGGCTCATTTCTTGCGGATGAAGATTAACCATTCTATGCCGAAGTTAGCCGAGATGTATATTAAGGAGATTGTGAAGTTACATGGGGTACCTTCGAGTATTGTGTCGGATAAAGATCCGAGATTTTTGTCGAGGTTTTGGAAGAGTTGCAAGATGCTTTGAGTACTAAGTTGAGGATGAGTTCTGCCTATCATCCGCAGACGGGTGGACAGACATAGAAGGTTACCCAGTCTTTAGAGGAATTGTCAAGGGCTTGTGTGTTGGGTCAAGGTGGATCGTGGGATGGTCATTTGCAGTTTTCATGCTAGTGTTGGAATTACGTTGTATGAAGTTTTGTGCGGAAGGAGGTGTAGGACTCCATTGTGTTGGTATGGGTCGGGCGAGAGTGTTGTACTTGGACCTGAAATTTTGTAAGGGATACCTGTAAAGGTTAAGAGGATCTAAGAAAGAGGAAAGTTGGACTTGAGGTGTGGAGATCAGATGAGGGGGTTGTATCCGACTTTGTTTCCTTGAGGTAATTTTCGTGGGCGAAAATTCTTTGAGTGAGGGAGAGTTGTAACACCCCAAATTTCGTAAGAATATTTATTTAATTTATTTAAATATTATATTCGTGAATTTTGGTGAATTTTGGTGATTCGAGTTGATGTCGGTGATTTTGTGAAGTTTTGGTTATTTAATTAAATAATAGTATATATTATGAGATATAATGTATTACTATTTATTTTAAATAATATTAAAGGAATTAAGGGTAAGACGGACTTTTGATGAGGTTTAGTGAGGGTATTATAGAGAAAGCCCAATTTAGAAGCCCAAGGGTTAGAGTGAATATAAAAGGAGGATTTTGAGAATAAGGTTCACTTTTGGTTAACCGTGAAAAGAAGGAAAGAAGGAAGAGCTTTAAGGAAAAAGGGAAAAGGCGAGGAATTCATGAAGGTTTCCAAAGGTTCAAGAGAGAACACTTTGGATCGACAATCTAAGGTATGGGGAGTAATTACCTTTCATTATTTTCAATATAGGATTCGATGTATTTAAAGTGGGTTTTGAGTTTATGAGGGTTTATGGGTTTTGAGGTAAACTGATGATTTAAGGGCATTTTGTGAATCGATTACTAAGAGTTGAATTTAAGCAGGTAAAATAAACCTTGGGGTTGATTTCCCTGTTGGTGTTGTGTCGACCTTGTGAGAAAGATATTTAGGGAGTTTATAGGAAGCTTAAGAGTTTGGAAGGTTTAGGGAAATTAAGGTTTCTCGTAGTGTCCTGAATCGACCTAACAGACGTAGGTTTTAGGTCTTTAATTTCTGTGATGCATTAGGACTGTTATAGGGATGTTTTTGGGTCAGTTGGGGCTGTAATCGCAGGTATTTTGGAGGTTGTGGAGTTACTGATGCGTAGCAGCGATTTGTTGTAATCACAACTTCGCTAAGCGAACCATTGCTTCGTTAGGCGAATGTTCGCCAAGGCTCACAAAGCGAGCAGCGCAGGGAATGCGCGATAACATGGGTGTGGGTACTGAGATGATTCTGGAGTAGAAGTGGGGATTCACTGGAAGTCTCGCTAAGCGAATGAATCAGTGAGTGGCTTCGCACAACGAATAAACCAACGAGTACGACAAATGGTGGTTTCTCGTGTCTTGGTGTGGTGTCTGTGGGATTCGCTGGCCGATTCACTAAGCGAAGGTTGTAGCAAACAGGTTTGCCTAGCGAATCATGGAGAGAACGTCTGCTATTCGCAAAATTTCATTTCTGTTGCCGTGCTGTTCTGATGTTTGATGCTATGATATTTATGATGAGTTACCATGATGTTCTTGAGGATATTGAGATGTTGATTTGTGATGTTTTAATGAATATATGATGACATGATTTATATGAGAATTGATGAATGATGACGATATAATATGAATGGTGAATTGTGAGAGAATTATATATGTGATGTTTCATGATTAAATGATGATATGATGTTATTGATGATTATTAGGTGTTTATGTGAGGATAAAATGACGATGTGAAGTACCATGAGTACATTGATGATTTTACTTGATTATCTTGATGCCTGTATTGATTATTTGACGATGATGATTCATGATGTTTTTTATGAATACATGATGATATAATTAACATGAGGTTTTGATGAATGACGATGTATATGATGGCTTTTGTTGATGAATGAAGATGTATATAATGATGTTTATTTGACGATGGTGATTATTGACGTTGTGCATCATGCATTCATATTCATACTCTGTGACGAAGCTTCATTCCCATTGTGCGGATATGAGGTGATTATGACGTGCTCCGGTTCCAATGCGGAATCGATCCTATTAACGGGGATCTTTGGAGGGTGATGGCCTAGTGTCCATCGATTATGACGATTGGTACCACATGCATGAGTCTTGTTGTGCATTTGCATTTAATTGGCATTGTTGTATTTTATGATGTTGGTTGTGATTTTGATGTTTCCTTGTGATGACCCTGAAGATGTTGTATATGAAGATAATGCCATTTTATGTATATCTTGTTTTATATTGATTATTATGAATTGTGATTACGCACCCTGCCTGTTTGAATGTTGCCTCCACGTGGGTAACGTGCAGGTGATCCGACTTAGATATGGATGCCCTCGAGGACTTTTGAGGTTATTGCTTTTGGTCGATGTAGAGGGTCTTGCTCTGATAGTGTAACATCAGGTTAGGTCGTCGAGTCAAATCATGTGATTTATTTGTCGTTATTTGATGTTATGGTTTATTATAAAACCTTTTTAATTATTTGTGGTTATGGTGGTTCTGCTGCTACTTCTGAGGGCCTTTTGTTGAAAACCTTTTATTTGAAAATTTTGAGTTCCGCTGCCATGTGAAGGCTTTTTGTGAAACTTTGAGGAAAACCCTTTTTTTACAGGGCAAGTGTATTAATTTGATTTTAAATGAGAAATGTGCACCCTTTGAGGTGATTTTGATGCTCTACTCTGATAATTTGAGGATTTTATGCTGCAACATTATTGGGGGTAGAAAAGGGTGTTACCATATGTGTGTGTGTGTGTATGCGTGTGTGTGTGTGTGTGTGTGAGTCCCATTCAGTATGTCCCAAAGAAGGGTGACATGACAATGATCAACAATGAGAATAATGAGCTAATTCCTACAAGAACTGTTACAGGATGGAGGATATAGGAAGCTAAACAAGGCCACAAGGAATGACCACTTTCCTCTTCTATTCATTGATCAAATGTTGGATAGATTGGTTGGTAAAGAGTATTATTACTTATTGGATGGATATTCTGGTGACAATCAAATAGCCATTGCACCAAAAGATCAATAGAAGACTACATTCACTTGTCCATATGGTACTTTTGCTTTTAGAAGAATGCCATTTGGATTATGCAATGCTCCAGCCACATTCCATGATGTGCAATTTAGGATCAAAACCTCGTAGTTCGTGGTACAAAGAATGAAATTTGTTTGTTTTGGTTGATTTTAAAATGTAAAGACAAGTCGTCATTTCCAAGCGAATAATTCCGCTTAAAGAAATGAATCATGTCTAAACTTATGAAAATTTTTAAGGAAAAAGTGCACGAGGGCACAAAAAGAGAGTGATGAGTTTGATGTTTTTTAATTCTTTTGAAAAAGGTGTCAACATGCTTATGTAGTTTAGCATTTGTTAAGAAATGAAAAGAAAAGAGTAAAAGTCACTTGACAAAGTAAAGGTTTGATTATGAAAGAGGTGATAGTTTGAAATCAAGAAGGTTATGAAAAAGGGAGAAAGTTTTGAAAATTGAAGAATGGGGAGGAGAAGAAGTGACTATCCTAAAGCATAAAGTAAAAGCTAAGGATAAGAATAGCCTAACCACACAAGCAAGCTCCAAAGTCTTCGAACCATAATTCCAAAGCAGAAGGAGAAGGTCCTAGTTCTAAGTCCAAGGTTCCAAGAATTGCATTGGATGTCCAAGGTCTAGGTACAAAACTCCATGTCCATTGTAAAGGATAGTAACCATAGTCTAAGATTAGAAGCACAAGTTTTTTAGAGGTTTTGGCCTTTATTAATGTTTTTTGTCCAAGTGGAGAAAGAGAAAAAGGCATAAGCATAAACATGTGTCCAAGTGGACAAAGTGAAAATGACGGAAGCATAAACATATGTCCAACGAGCAAAGGAAAAATTGTGGAAGCATAAACATGATATGATAATGATAATAATGGAGCATAAAAGTAAAAGAGAGATAAGGAGCGAAAAGGAAATGTAAAGTTAGAAGTTAGAAGTTAGTGATTAGTTGTTAGTTATTAGAGTAAGTGATCAATAATAATTGAATAATTACACTTAGGTCAAGGTTAATGAAGACTTGTTAGAAGATTGATAGAATCAAAGCTTCTACAACAACAAGCTTTATAGATTTTGAACCTAATACAAAAGATCAATCAACATTGAGTTGTTTTTCGATGCGGGACATAATGTTGCGCTATGTTAAGCAATCGCCGAGTAATTTACAGAGTAATTACCCTACAATGAGGCAGGTCAATAGCTCTTTGTGCTAATGCATGCTAGATGAACGATATGTAAATAGTCATCCGAAAGCAATACCGCACGAAAAGAAAAGAAGGTAGCATTCTAGTCTTGATCAAAATTCAACAAAGGAATTCCAAGATCCATTAGACTTTCATCGATCAAAAATAAAAGAGATGAAGAAAAGTGGATCTAACATTTATGATCTATCAACAACCAACAATAAGAATCCAAAGAAAAATTCAAAAATAAAATCAAGATCTATAATATTTTTTATGATTTTTTTCTAAAAAATGTTTAGAAAAACAAAATTTAGAAGCAATAGTAAATCAAAAATTAAAAAAAATAAGAAAATAAGAAGAAATTAAAATAAAAAAAAAACAATAGAAAATCTGTAAAAAAAATAAATAAAAATAAAGAGAGTGGGGGGGAGGTACGGTTGAAAGTAAGGTGGTGGTGGTGTAAATTTACACGGGCCAAGGCCCAATATCACATTAAAACATTAAAAAAACAAAAAGAAGTTAAATGTAAATTAAACAATCAGAAAAATTAAAAAAAAAAAGGAATGTCATCTTCTTCTTCTTCAAGAGAAACGCGCGGAGCTTATTCTTCCATGGCGGAGGTGGTGCGAAATTGTCACGGCGGAGCGACGGCTTGGATATTTCACACGGTTTCGATCGGAAATCAGAGTAGATTCCAAATATGTTATCGATTTCAAGCGAAACTCAAACATGGATGTGAATCTAGATCACGAAAGTTCGTCAGAAACCGCCAAATTACCTTCAAATTCAGGTGAAAATCGATTCTACTTCTCCTCTTCTTCGTTCTGAATCACGAATTCTCTGGAGTTGTTGTGAAATGTTGTTGTTGAATGCTGATGATTGTTGTTGTGTGATGTTAATGATGTAGGTTGCTTTGAATCGAAGAAGAGTTTGTGAATTGTTGATGAAGGTTTGAAGAATTTTATTCCTCTGAATTTTTTTTGGTTTGTGATGAATTTGGAAGAAGAAATAAAAGGTGATTGAAGCTTGAAATTGATTATGGTGGATTTTTGCAGATATTTTCTGGCTGTCCAAGCTTGGTGAAAGATTGAAATGGAGGTTTAATATATAGAGTGATTCAAGGGGTAAATGAGGAAGAATTGGAGGAAGTTTTGTGATGAGTTGTTGCTGCAGATGCGAAGTCGTTTTATTCAGTTTGTTGCAGTGTTTTCGTTGTGTATATCTCACGTGCTGATGCTTTTTGAATTGAAGATTTTTGTCGTTTTGATTTTCTTGCTGCGTTTTGGAATTCGGCTGTGACGTCGTTTTATCATTTCCATCTTGGTGTTTCAATTTGTATTGCAGTGCGTGACGTATTTTGAAGCTTGTGATGCTGCGTTTTGCGGTTTGCCTCACTATGTTTTGGTGTGTATGTGCAGCTTGGTTGTTTGCTCATGGCTTGTGAGGCTTGGGAATTATTGATGGAAGGCTTGAACTCGTGTGACGTTGGCTAATAAATTGCCTGCTGTAGCAGCTTGCGACATAATGGCTCGCAGCTTTTTTTTGTGAAATGGTTGCAAGTAGCAATGTTGTTTTACCATGTGGCTTGGAAATTTGTAGCTTCTTGTTATAGCTTTTCTTTTGCACAAAATTCCCGGCGTGAAGCTCATATACGTGAGGCTTTTTCTGGCTTGATCTTGGAAGCGCAGATTAGAGTAGCAGCTTGTAGTTTGGTTTTACGTTATGGCTTGAGAGAGTTGTTCAAAGTGGCTCATTTTTTCTTTTTTTTTTTTTGCAATTTTTTTTTTATTTCAAATGTGTGGTGGGCTGAATGTTTGATGCAAAGGTTTGTAGTGACAAAATATAAAGGGCCTTTCACTTCTTTCTTGTTTTTTTTTCCATGAGCCATGTTATTTATTTCTTTGTAGAATTTTTGTATAAATGGACTTTGGAACTGTTTTGGTTAAAAAAAAATAGATTGGAAATTGGATATTGGATAATGAAATGGATAATTGAAAATTGGCAAAAAATGAATATTGGAAATGTTTTTTTTTTAATGGATAATTAGAATTAGATTTATGAAAATGGATAAAATGTGACTAATAGATTATTTGGATGGATAATGGAAATGGTTTTTTTTCAAATGGATATTGAATGTGGATTTAGAAATGTGAATTGAATAAATGGTTTAAGTGGAAAATAAAAAGTGAATATTTGGAAAAAAAAATGGATTAAAAAGTGGATAATTGAATAGAAATGAATTGAAATTGAAAATGGATATAAAAATGGAAAAAAATTGGATAGATTTGAAAAAATGGAAATTGAAATGGATATGAATAATAGAAATAGGTATTAGAAAGTAGATAATGGATTTTGAGAAATGGGTTAGGAATATGGTTTAGCAAAAAGGGATATTGAAAATGGATCATGGATAACAAACCCCGATTTTAGCCCAAAACCAGTCTTAAACTTGTTTCCACAAGCCTCTGATAAAATGAATGAAGCCAATCTTTGAACCACTGAACAAACCACAACTGAACAACAGCCATCTGAAACTATCATCCTCTGAATCTCTGATAGTAAGTTCTGAATCACTTTGAACAATTTTTGGGAAAATAAATCCATAGAGGAACCAAAATTGGACTGGTGAACTCAGATGAACATGATGGATATCACCTCACAACAACTTGACAGTCACTGCTTGAGAAATAGTTCACTGAAACAAATAACTTTCTCCTGAAGCAATCTCTTGATAGTTTGACCAAGATTAGGTCAAACATCCATCTGAACTGGATCAAGAACAAACAACCACATTTAACTTGAAATCACTTTGTTGTCTTTGACAAATCTGCACAACACACAGAGAGCAAAATTTTTTGTATTTTGGTTAGAGGTTAGTAAACAGAAACAAGTGATAAAGCAGGTAAGAATAATATACAGATGCTCAGGAGAAACACAGATTGTGATCTTGTTTGTGGTATGAGATGTATATGAAATGAGCGAAATCTTAGGGGTAAAAATTAGGGCTCTACAGCTGCCCCTATTTAAGTTTCTTCAATCAGGAGATGTGAAGGTTGAAAACTTCGTCTCTCCAAGATTGAAGATACTTAAATATAGAAAACCAAATTTTTAGCCCTGAGATGCCACAAGATGATATGAATGCAAAGGATGATACACCCTGCGGGGAAACTTGAAAAAAAAGATTTACGGTAAATTGAGTGAGAATACCCGAAAAGACACGCCGGGGAACACAAGCTATTTCTGGAGATCTGTCAAGGTGACAAGAAGTATCCATCAATAGTTGGAAAGAGAGGGACAAGACCCTGGGAATACGAGTAGCGACATCCAAGAGTAGCATTGGATGGAAACTACGAGCGAGACAAAAGGTATGTCAAAAGACGTCCAAGAATGGAATTGGACAATCAACAAGAAATGTTTTTGGTAAACAATAGCGTCATCCAAGAATAGCATTGGATGGAGGTGAAAAACACTCTATTGGGGGTAAAATATCCAAGAATGGCATTGGATAAAAGAAACTACAACATTCAAGAATGGAATTGAATGGGGTAATAACAAGCATCAGAAACATCCAAGAATAGCATTGGATATAAGCAAAATTCTATTTGAAAATTTCACTGGGGACATCCAAGAATGGTATTGGACGGCAAGGTTAAACATCAGAAATATCCAAGAATAGCATTGGACTTGGCTGGGGAAAAGGTGTCCAAGAATGGTGTTAGTTCTTGTATTGGCTGGAATTTTGGTAAAATAAAGTTGAACAATGTTGATGTCATATGTCTGATGTCTTAACATTGGTTCCTAACAATAGTTGTTGCAGGGTTAAAGTTTTATTTGCTGATGTTAAACTTGATGTCTTGACATCAGTTATCAGAACATCAGGTTGTGATGTTTTAGGGTTGCGCGTGTTTGTTTGTTTTGAGGATATCTGTTAGAGAGATTGGATGCGAATATCTTGGAGAAGATATTTTCAATCAGATATGGAGCAGATCATGTAACTACATTAGGGCTGATTTGAAAAGATTTAAAAAGATTAGAAGATCAAATCTGTTTTAAATTCTGTTTAATAACAAATCAAATCAGATTTTTGGAAGAGGTCCAAGCCCAAGTCAGAATGATATTTAAAGCAGCCTCAACCCTATGTTGGAAGAAAACGAAGATAGAGAGCAGAGACTAAGAGTCAATTTGAGTTTTCGTGTGTGTTTAGTAAACCATTCATGTTTGAATTAGTGTTACTATTTTGAGTTGTAATTGGTTTCTCTAGAGTTGTTAAGCAAGAGAGAGAGTTATTCTTGGTCAAAGCTGTTAAGCAGAATCAAGGTGGGTTTTAAAGTGTAATCTTTGAATTGTATCACTGAGGTGATTTAGGGAGTGAGTGGTTTCTCATATCTAAGTGGTTTCTTAGGTAGAAGTGTCATTGGATAGTGATTAAGATTAGTAGATGTCAACTGGGATTATTGAGTCTGTAATTTAATACTACTGATAGTGAATTTCCTCCCTGGCTTGGTAGCCCCCAGACGTAGGTAGTTAGACTGAACTGGGTGAACAATTCATTGTTCTGATTTACTGTTGTTATTTCCTTGTTCATATAGCAGATTGTGTTATTGTGACATCATACTTAACATCACACATCTGATACCAGAATTTTAATTGGTATCAGAGCAGGCATCCTGCTCTGCATCTGGGTGAGATCTAGGGCTGATACTTTCTGGTGCAATGGACAAGGAGAGTGGTGGATTTGTGAATAGACCCCCTATTCTGGATGGCTCTAATTATGACTATTAGAAACCATGGATGGTTACCTTCTTGAAGTCATTAGACAGCAGGGCTTGGAAGGTTGTCTTAAAAGAATGGAAAGCACCTGTTATTGTTGAAAAGGATGGTACAACAAAGCTGAAACCTGAGGAAGATTGGACCAAGGAAGAAGATGAGCTTGCACTTGGAAATTCAAAAGCCTTGAATGC
Source organism: Lathyrus tuberosus (assembly GCA_022829125.1). NCBI lineage: Eukaryota > Viridiplantae > Streptophyta > Magnoliopsida > Fabales > Fabaceae > Lathyrus > Lathyrus tuberosus. Next base: position 1,974,372 of record JALAZF010000115.1, on the reverse strand, counting down.
CATCTTTAATGGTATTGACAAGAACATCTTTAGACTGGTAAACACTTGTGAAGTAGCTAAGGAAGCTTGGGATGTCTTGAAAACTGCTCATGAAGAAACGTCCAAGGTCAAGATGTCAAGACTTTAACTGTTGACTACTAAGTTTGAAAATCTGAAGATGAAGGAGGATGAAACCATTCATGATTTTCACATGAATATTCTTGAGCTGTCCAATGCTTCTAGTGCTTTAGGAGAAAGAATGACTGAAGAGAAGCTGGTAAGGAAGACTCTCAGATCCCTTCCCAAGAAATATAAAATGAAGGTGACTGCTATTGAAGAAGCTCAAGACATCAGCAAGATGAGAGTTGATGAGTTGATTGGTTCTCTTCAAACTTTTGAGTTGGGATTGAATGAGGAGCCTGAAAAGAAGACCAAAAGCATAGCTTTGGTGTCTAATACTGAAGATGGTAAGAAGGAAACTCAGGAGGAACTGTCAAAAGCTATTGTTCTGCTGGGAAGACAGTTTAACAAGGTTCTAAAAAAGATAGACAGGAGCTACAAACCTAATGTCAAGAACATCACATCTGACACCAACAGATTAGGAGATCAGGGGAAGAAAACTAGAGATGAAGAAAAGACCAATAATGACAAAGGAGTTCAATGCTTTGAGTGTGAAGGGTATGGTCATGTCAAGAAAGAATGTCCTACTTATCTCAAAAAGCAGAAAAAGGGGTTATCTGCTTCCTGGGCTGATACTGATAGTGAGAGTGAATCTGAAGAAGAATCAGCTAAGCTTGTTAGAGCTATGATTAGGGTTTGTGAGTCAGATGATGATTCATGTGATGATGAGGTTTCTTATGAAGAGCTTGCTGCCTCTTATAAAGAACTGTGCATGAGAAGTGAACAAGTCTGTCTTGAAGGAGAAAAGCTAAAGAAAATCATAGTGCAGTTAGAAGCTGAAAAAACTGGACTAGAAAATGAAGTCAGTATGCTTAACTCTAAACTGGACTCTATGACCAAAACTGTCAGAATGTTGAACAATGGTATTGATGCTCTAGACAACATTCTTAGCATTGGAAAAACTGCTGGAGACAAAAGTGGTCTGGGATTCAACAATGGAGCAGCTTCTAATGATGTTATTACCAGTTCCAAACCAGTGATGTTAAAATAGATGTTTAAACATCCTGATAGGATACCTTCTAGGAAGAAATTCAGGCGCTGGAGATGTCATCACTGTGGGCGTTTTTGACACATAAAGGCTTACTGTTATAAGCTACATGGGTATCCTCAGAAAACACATCAGTATACTCCCAGACAGAAGTTTCTCAAAGGTAATAAGGCCTTCAATTATAAGAAGCAATGGGTTCCAAAAGGTAAAGTTTCCAGCTTAATAGCTCACACCTCTCTTAGGGTTTCTACCAAAGAAGACTGGTACTTTGATAGTGGGTGTTCAAGACACATGACAGGAGTTAAGAATTTATTGGTAGATGTTAAACTTCAGTCTTCAGGTCATGTAACCTTTGGTGATGGTGTCAAAGGAGAAATCAAGGGGATGGGAAAGCTGAATTGTGTTGGTGCTCCTAGACTGGATGATGTTCTACTTGTCAAAGGGTTGACAGCAAACTTGATCAGTATCAGTCAACTTTGTGATCAAGGATTCAAAGTAGACTTTACAAAATTTGAGTGCAATGTCACAAATGAGAAAGGAGATGTCATCATGAAGGGTGTTAGGTCTAAGGACAACTGTTATCTATGGGTGAAACAAGACTCAAGTACCTCAACATGTGTGTTTGCTAGAGATGATGAAGTCAAAATCTGGCATCAGAAGTTGGGACATCTTCATCTGAAGAGAATAAATAGAATCATGTCTTCAGAAGTTGTCAGGGGAATTCCTAAACTCAATATTAAAGAAGGAAGAGTTTGTGGAGATTGTCAAATAGGGAAGCAGGCCAAGATGTCACATCAGAAGCTTCAACATAACACCACCTCCAAAGTTTTGGAACTTCTTCATATGGACTTGATGGGACCTATGCAGGTAGAAAGTCTAGGTGGGAAGAAGTATGCTTATGTTGTTGTAGATGACTATTCTAGGTACACCTGGGTAAGTTTCATCAAAGACAAAACAAAGGTGTTTGATGTATTTAAAGATTTATGTCAAAGACTCCAAAGAGAGAAAGAGAGCAATGTCATCAGAATAAGGAGTGATCATGGGAGAGAATTTGAAAATAGCAAGTTTGCTGATTACTGCTCTGCTGAAGGCATCAATCATGAGTTTTCCTCTCCTATTACTCCTCAGCAAAATGGAGTTGTTGAAAGGAAGAACAAAACTCTCCAAGAATCTGCTAGAGCAATGATTCATGCCAAAAAGCTTCCTTACCATTTCTGGGCTAAAGCCATGAACACTGCTTGTTATATTCACAACAGAGTTACTTTGAGAAGGGGCACTTCAGCTACTCTGTATGAACTATGGAAAGGGAGAAAGCCAACTGTGAAGTACTTTCATGTTTTTGGAAGTAAATGTTACATTTTGTCAGATCGTGAACAGAGGAGAAAATTGGATCCTAAAAGTGATGAGGGAATCTTTCTAGGATACTCTACAAATAGCAGAGCTTACAGGGTTTTCAACTCTAGAACAAAGGTTATGATGGAGTCTATAAATGTGGTGATTGATGACATTGATAAGCAGGAAGATGCTGATGTCCTGGATGATGTTGAAACATCAGTTGAAGAAGTCACAGCAGAAACCGAAGACAGAAGTGGGTCTCCCAGTCCTGTTGATGCTAAGCCTGAACCTGAACTATCTAATAAAGAACCATCTATTAGAGTGCAAAAGGACCATCCAAAGGAGCTTATCATAGGTGATCCTAAATCAGGGGTTAGCACTAGATCAAGAGAGGTTGTGTCAAATTCTTGTTTTGTTTCCAAAATTGAGCCCAAGAACGTCAAAGAAGCTCTGACTGATGAATTCTGGATTAATGCCATGCATGAAGAGCTGGAACAATTCAAGAGGAATGAAGTGTGGAATCTTGTTCCCAGGCCTGATGGAGCTAATGTGATAGGCACCAAGTGGATTTACAAGAATAAATCTGATGAACAAGGAGTGGTCACCAGAAACAAGGCCATATTAGTTGCTCAGGGATACACTCAGGTTGAAGGAATTGATTATGATGAAACCTTTGCTCCTGTGGCAAGACTGGAATCTATCAGATTACTTTTAAGGGTGGCTTGTAATTTCAAGTTCAAGCTTTTTCAGATGGATGTTAAGAGTGCCTTCTTGAATGGCTACTTAAATGAAGAGGTGTATGTTGATCAACCAAAAGGATTTATTGATCCAACATTTCCTGACCATGTTTACAAACTAAGGAAAGCTCTCTATGGTTTGAAGCAAGCACCGAGAGCTTGGTATGAAAGGCTTACTGAATTCCTGGCTGTAAATGGCTACAGAAAAGGAGGGATTGATAAGACTTTGTTTGTTAAAGAGGAAGGAGGAAACCTGATGATAGCTCAAATATATGTTGATGACATAGTATTTGGTGGGATGTCAGATGCAATGGTGAAACATTTTGTGGAACAGATGCAGTCTGAGTTTGAAATGAGTCTTGTTGGAGAGCTCAGCTATTTTCTAGGTCTACAAGTTAGACAAATGGAAGACTCCATACTCATATCCCAGAGCAAGTATGCAAAGAACATTGTTAAGAAGTTTGGTCTGGAAAATGCTAATCACAAGAGGACACCTGCTCCTACTCACTTAAAGTTGTCCAAAGATGAACATGGTGTGAGTGTGGATCAAAGTCTATACAGAAGCATGATTGATAGCCTATTGTATCTCACAGCTAGCAGACCTGATATTTCTTTTGTTGTTGGAGTGTGTGCCAGATATCAATCTGAGCCTAAAGTTAGTCACTTGAATCAAGTGAAGAGGATTCTAAAATATGTGAATGGGACTAGTGACTATGGAATGCTTTACAGTCATGGATCAGGTAATGAGTTATGTGGTTTTTGTGATGCTGATTGGGCAGGGAGTGCTGATGATAGAAAAATTACTTCAGGAGGTTACTTCTTCTTAGGGAATAATTTGATATCATGGTTTAGTAAAAAGCAGAATTGTGTGTCTCTTTCTACTGCTGAAGCTGAGTACATAGCAGTAGGGAGTAGTTGTTCTCAACTTGTTTGGATGAAGTAGATGTTGACAGAATACAATGTCAAGAAAGATGTCATGACATTGTACTGTGATAATCTGAGTGCTATCAATATCTCTAAGAACTCTATTCAACATAGCAGAACTAAGCATATTGATATACGTCATCATTTTATAAGAGATTTGGTTGAAGACAAAGTAGTTGCTCTGGAACATGTTGCCACTGAAAAGCAGTTAACAGATATTTTTACCAAGGCCTTAGATGCAAATCAATTTGAAAAATTAAGAAGCAAATTAGGAATTTGCATATATGAGGACTAAATATGCTTGGAAGTATCTTGTGCAGTTGTGATCTTTATTGCATATGTTTAGGAAACAGAATTTTATTCAACCGCTGAAAGCATACAAGATTAGATTTTAGTACATCAAAAGCAACATATAAAGGGTCTAAAGATTATCACAACCCCCTGCATCAAGAAAAGTTTTCCAATCTTCATCCCATTCATCATCGGAAGCATGAAGTTGCACTGGAGGTTTTTTGATGTTTTTCATCCTTGTCTCTGATGTTTTTCTTGTTCTTGTTGCCCCTGAAGAAGTCCCAGCTGCTGTCATTGTTTGATTCTTATTCTTTAGTGGATCTGGTTTTTTGACCTCCTACATGTGTTTCTTCCCTGCATCTTTGTTAGACTGACTCATACTTGGTTGCTGTCTGGTGCTGTTAGAAGGAAGAAGGCTTGGATTTTATAGTTCTATAAGAATCCATTGTTTGTATTGCCTGACCAGTCAAAGTTTTTGGAATGTGTGTTCCTTGGGAAGCTTGTTATTTGACCATGTCTTAATGGCTGTTAGTTCTTTGTGTTTGATGTAGAAGTTGTCCAATTATGGCTAAAAAGGGGGAGAGTTAGCCTATGTGTTGCCTAGTTGTCTGTTGTGGTTCTAGGCATGAGGGGAAGTGTGCATGTTTGAACAGCTGGTATATGCTGGTTCTTGTGTTGAGGGGGAGTTTAGCTTTGTGCAGATTTTGGATGTGATAAAATGTGATTGCTCTAGTTGTGTTTTGGAATGTTAGGAGTCTGAAGTTTCTCCACTGCAGGTATCTCTGATGTTGGCAGAGATTGTTTTAGCCAAAATTAGCCAAAGGGGGAGATTGTTAGTTCTTGTATTGGCTGGAATTTTGGTAAAACAAAGTTGAACAATATTGATGTCATATATCTGATGACTTAACATTGGTTCCTAACAATAGTTGTTGCAGGGTTGAAGTTTTATTTGCTGATGTTAAACTTGATGTCTTGACATCAGTTATCAGAACATCAGGTTGTGATGTTTTAGGGTTGCGCGTGTTTGTTTGTTTTGAGGATATTTGTTAGAGAGATTGGATGCGAATAACTTGGAGAAGATATTTTCAATCAGATATGGAGCAGATCATGTAACTACATTAGGGCTGATTTGAAAAGATTTAAAAAGATTAGAAGATCAAATCTGTTTTAAATTCTATTTAATAACAAATCAAATCAGATTTTTGGAAGAGGTCCAAGCCCAAGTCAGAATGATATTTAAAGTAGCCTCAACCCTATGTTGGAAGACAACGAAGACAGAGAGCAAAGACTGAGAGTCAATTTGAGTTTTCGTGTGTGTTTTGTAAACCATTCATGTTTGAATTGGTGTTACTATTTTGAGTTGTAATTAGTTTCTCTAGAGCTGTTAAGCAAGAGAGAGAGTTGTTCTTGATCAAAGCTGTTAAGGAAGATCAAGGTGGGTTTTGAAGTGTAATCTTTGAATTGTATCACTGAGGTGATTTAGGGAGTGAGTGGTTTCTCATATCTAAGTGGTTTCTTAGGTAGAAGTGTCATTGGGTAGTGATTACGATTAGTAGATGTCAACTGGGATTATTGAGTCTATAATTTAATACTACTGATAGAAAATAAGGTACGGTAGAGAGTGAGGGGGAGGTACGGTAGAAAGTAAGGTGGTGGTGGTGTAAATTTACACGGGCCAAGGCTCAATATCACATTAAAACATTAAAAAAACAAAAAGAAGTTAAATGTAAATTAAACAATCAGAAAAAAAAAAAGGAATGTCATTTTCTTCTTCTTCTAGAGAAACGCGCGGAGCTTATTCTTCCATGGCGGAGGTGGTGCAAAATTGTCACGGCGGAGCGACGACTTGGATATTTCACATGGTTTCGATCGAAAATCAGAGTAGATTCCAAATATGTTGTCGATTTCAAGTGAAACTCAAACATGGGTGTGAATCTATATCACGAAAGTTCGTCGGAAACCGCCAAATTACCTTCAAATTGAGGTGAAAATCGATTCTACTCCTCCTCTTCTTCCTTCTGAATCACGAATTCTCTGGAGTTGTTGCAAAAAGTAGTTGTTGAATGCTGATGATTGTTGTTGTGTGATGTTAATGATGTAGGTTGATTTGAATTGAAGAAGAGTTTGTGAATTGTTGATGAAGGTTTGAAGAATTTTATTCCTCTGATTTTTTTTTGGTATGTGATGAATTTGGAAGAAGAAATAAAAGGTGATTGAAGCTTGAAATTGATTATGGTGGATTTTTGCAGAGATTTTCTGGCTGTCCAAGCTTGGTGAAAGAGTGAAATAGAGGTTCAATATATAGAGTGATTCAAGGGGTAAATGAGGAAGAATTGGAGGAAGTTTTGTGATGAGTTGTTGCTGCAGATGCGAAGTCGTTTTATTCAGTTTGTTGCAGCATTTTCGTTGTGTATATCTCACGTGCTGATGCTTTTTGAATTGAAGCTTTTTGTCATTTTGATTTTCTTGCTGCGTTTTGGAATTCGTCTGTGACCTCATTTTATCATTTGCATCTTGGTGTTTTAATTTGTATTGCAGTGCGTGGCTTATTTTGAAGCTTGTGATGCTGCGTTTTGCGGTTTGCCTCACTGCGTTTTGGTGTGTATGTGCAGCTTGGCTGTTTGCTCATGGCTTGTGAGGCTTGGAAATTATTGATGGAAGGCTTGAACTCGTGTGATGTTGGCTAATAAATTTCCTGCTGTAGCAGCTTGCGACATAATGGCTCGCAGCTTTTTTTTTTTTGTGAAATGGTTGCAAGTAGCAATGTTGTTTTATCATGTGGCTTGGAAATTTGTAGCTTCTTGTTCTAGCTTTTTTTTTTGCACAAAATTCACGGCGTGAAGCTCATATACGTGAGGCTTTTTCTGGCTTGATCTTGGAAGCGCAGATTGGAGTAGCAGCTTGTAGTTTGGTTTTACGTTATGGCTTGAGAGAGTTGTTCAAAGTGGCTCATTTTTTCATTTTTTTTTTGCAATTTTTTTTTTAATTTCAAATGTGTGGTGGGCTGAATTTTTGATGCAAAGGTTTGTAGTGACAAAATATAAAGGGCCTTTCACTTCTTTCTTGTTTTTTTTCCATGAGCCATGTTATTTATTTCTTTGTAGAGTTTTTGTATAAATGGACTTTGGAACTGTTTTGGTTAAAAAAAAAGATTGGAAATTGGATATTGGATAATGAAATGGATAATTGGAAATTGGCAAAAAATGAATATTGGAAGTGTTTTTTTTTTAAATGGATAATTGGAATTAGATTTATGAAAATGGATAAAATGTGACTAATGGATTATTTGGATGGATAATGGAAATGGTTTTTTTAAAATGGATATTGAATGTGGATTTAGAAATGTGAATTGAATAAATAGTTTAAGTGGATAACAAAAAGTGGATATTTGGAAAAAAAAATGGATTAAAAAGTGGATAATTGAATAGAAATGAATTGAAATTGAAAATGGATATAAAATGGAAAAATTGGATAGATTTGAAAAAATGGAAATTGAAATGGATATGAATAATTGGACATGAATAATAGAAATGGGTATTAGAAAGTAGATAATGAATTTTGAGAAATGGGTTAGGAATATGCACTACTACGAAAAACTCATTTAACAACGATTGGAAATGACATATAATGACGGGGGCGCAGACGTTGTTATGTAGAGTGTTGTTGTATATGAGGTACGTACAATGACGGTCCTGGGACCGTTGTTGTATTCTAGTATGCGCGCACCATTTCACAACGGTTAGTTTACTCAACCGTTGTGATATAACTAAACTGTGATCTGGTTCGATTCTCAGCAACAATATTTTTTATTTATATTAGCGTTTGACATACAACTACGGATAGGTTTATAACCGCTGCCAAAAATAGCCTATTTTAAATATAAAATTTATCTGCTTATCAAATTATTCCTATATTTTATCCTGTCAAAACAGCTTCTGTTTACATGCAAACACAATATGTGCATCAAACACAATTCTTCCTATATTTTATCCTTATAAATGAATCAGAGAATTTACATCAAAAGAAATTTACATCAAAAGCTAAATGAATCAGAGATTTAAACTGCTAACATTGTTTAAATCAAAAGCCAATATTATTGATTTCATTATGTGCATCAAAAGCCAAAACTATTGTTCACATTATGTGCATCAAAAGCCAAAAATATGCGCATCAAAATATGTTGCTGATATATCAAACAGCAGGAGCAGAACCCTTAAGCGCATTGTGGATATACCGCCAACGTTTACGAAGATCCATAAAGTCCTCAACGGGGAATGGGGTTTCGTCGTTAAACATCTACATAAGAGCAAAAAATTGAAGATCATGCTTGATAATAATTTAATAGTCAACTTATATATTAATATATGTAAACATTTTATGGCATATATACCGTATCCCATGAATCAACAGTGTCGGCAAGGACAATGTTTAACATGTGTTTCATGATAAAATACCCACACTCGTAACTCCCGCGTTGTTTCCTCGTCTACAAATTACATGAATATAAAAACATGAATACAACCACACATGCATGAATGTAAATTAAATAAACAGGTAATCGGGCCACTTACTTTAGGAGCAAGGTATGTGGGCTTTTTCCTAACATTATTCATTATATTAACTTGCTCCACAATACTGCACATTGAAAATTGAATTAAACATATTACATGAAAAACTAATTACAATTAATGGCAAAGAAAATGATATTATTAAACAAAGACACTTACGTTAATACAAGATCTTTCATTGGTTTGTGGAGTGGATCGTGCAAGGAACACAGTAATGTCACCGTATTTGTCCTAAACGATATTATGATCAATTGTCAATCACCACTGAATGAACACGAGAATATATATATATATATATATATATTATTTGTTACTAAAACAAAACTAAATATAGAATATAGAAATAAATTACAACAATACTAACCCACAGAGGAATGGTGCAAGGTAACATTCTTTTCCTTCGTCATTTAGCTGGTTTTTCAAGTACTTTTCTCTGATATTTTTATCAGTATACGCCCAAGCAATAAAACTTGGATCCAAGATTCCATAGGTACTTGATTTATTCAATTCTATTCAAACACGGTGAATGCACCTAAATGGTCAAAGAAAATGAATAAATTAAGGGAGAAAATACAAAAAATTATAATGTTCTATAATGACATGTATATTCGACTATATACTTACGTGCACCAAACTTGCAAAATAGCTATGTCAAGCCACTTAAATCCTGCGAGAAAATCCCTCACATCTTCAGGAGTGTAATACACTAAATCCAATTTCGGGCAATGTTCTAGAGGGAGAGCTTGTGCAAGGTCTGTTGTTGAAATGGACACGTATAAACTTGTTATTTCATTTGGACTAGGATCCAATATCCCATTGCGGTTATCTACAGGGGGGAGGGGCTGTACAATTACTTCCTTTTGTAGAAGCGTGATTTACGACACTTCTACTTGGAGTTTGATCATCACCAACGCAACGATGATCTTCATTATTAGTTCGTTGTTCGAGGCTTTCACTTAATCTCTACATCATAACATTCAATTAGAACATAAAACAAAAATAAGCACAATATATTCAATTAGAACATACAATATATATCATACAAAAATAAGCGCGATTTACGACACATACCGAACACAACTCTTTTAAATTTTCCACTTCTTTCTCCCTTTTTCCCTCTCCTCTTCAAACAGCCTCCTTTGCTCTGCCAATTGCTTCTCAACATTCTCAATCTTTTGTCGTTGAGCAAGAAATTCATCCGTTTTGGTGCTTCTTCTTTGAGGTCCAAAGTATGACCTCAAGCCAACACCATCTCCAACACCACGGACACGACCTCCATGCTCAGTTATTCCGACAGCTTCGACTAATATGTTATGTCGTGCTTTCGGAACAAATGTACCTTCACGGGCCGCCACAACCAAATTATCCTACACAACATGAGCAACTTACATAAGGAAACGCATTTAAATAACAACTCATGAGCAACTTACATAAGCAAACGCATTTAAATAATAACTCATGAGCAACTTACATAAGCAAATACATTTAAACAAAACATATATTTACAATTTTCTCAGCAACTACTCTTGAAGCCTCAGAGGTGTACTCTATATTAGGTCTTAATCGAGCCCTCTTCCATTTCTCATGTCTTGCAGGTGGAGATGGAATGTCACTATCTCCTCCTTCTTGTTGTTTTTCCTGCATTATCCTCTTCTCAAGTTTCCTGTAACCCCCACGAGACAATCTATGGGGGTACATGTTTTTCGCCTTGTTCTGAATTCCTACTTTGCTTTTAGCCTGTTATTAACATAGTGAAAAATGTGTATGATTAGTATCTATAACTCATTAGTATAACATTATAGGTTACATAAGACTAGTACTAACCTTGAATTCCTCAAAACGGTGTTTCTCCATAAACTTGTGCCACACCTTCTTTGATAAAAAACTATACCAAATCCATGGAGGTTGAAGACCGCTCTTAGGCTTCGTAATGTAGTCAGCCATGAACTGTGACTTAAATCCCCTCCAACGAACACCGACATAAGTTATCCACTTTCTTTTTAATTTTGAGTCATCGGTAAACTCAAAATTCAACTACATTAAATCAATATATAAGTATGATTTAGAAACTATAGGTAGTGATATCAAATATATGAAAATTATAGTATGAAATACCTTAACGTCTGTCCATATGTTGTCTTTGACATTAACATCCACTTCTCTCCAATCATCAATCAGTATACTGACTTTGCTACGTGCAAGGAACGCAACATAACTCCTAAAAGTAGCGTAATGTGGACAATCCACTAATCTGTAGTGCAAATCAAACTCGATCGGAATTTTTACACCAGATGAGTTGCAGACTGATGTGAATTGGGGCATCATTGTGACACCTCTTTGTGATCTTTTCGTTTGACTTTCAGTTGTTTGAGTTTCATTGGCTAACCTTTCATTTGTTTGAGTTTCTTCGCTGTTTTCTGATGAAGAACTCGACAAGGTCGACATCTAAGTTCAAAAACAACAACAACAACAACATGAACAACAATGGCAAAAGAGTTTACTGTAGATGCATGGGGAAAATATTTTACGTACCCTAAACGTGACGACGAAGTAAACGATGTTGCTGTTGGTGTTGTTGTTGTCTTCCTTCCTTACGACAACGACGGTGTTGTTGTTATCTTCCTTCTCGACGGTGACGATGATGACGACGGGGTTGGTAGGTGCGTAATCTTCTATTTTCTTCACGATCGTGACGATGATGACGGAAATGACAACAAATGGATACTGATGATGCAAGCTTTGGTTGAAATCGTGTATTGTTTCACAGTATTGAACGTTAGGGTTTAGGGTTGAAATCGTGTAACGTTTCGTCTGGTTTCTATTTTCAATGGAAAAAAGGATACTGAAGAGACAATGCAACTAGCTAGCTTGGAGAATATTGAAAAGCTACTGCAATGGTCAACAATATAAACTGTTATGATATATTATTTTCATAATGCTATTTCATATTAAAGTGCCAGAGTTATATTTGGAATTAAATATTAAAAAAACATACAAAATATATCACAACGGTGTATATAAACAACCGTAGTCATCACTTTTAATTTTTTTAATTAAAATTAAATAAAAAAGAAAAGGCGCGCTTTAACATAAAAGGAATAATATATATGATGGCGCTGAAGTTCGAACACATGAAAGCTTGATGGTATCACCATGGTTGATTTATCAACCGTTGTTATATACAGATAATCACCACGGTTGGTTTATCCACCGTTGTTATATACAGATAATTTTTATTCAATAAACAAATAAAATACAACTGCGCCTTAGTTTAGATATGTCACAACGGTGTAGGGATGAAGCGTTGTGAGCATTGCGTCGTTGTTTACGCGTTTTGTAGTAGTGATGGTTTAGCAAAAAGGGATATTCAAAATGGATATGAAAATGGATCATGGATAACAAACCCCGATTTTAGCCCAAAACCAGTCTTAAACTTGTTTCCACAAGCCTCTAATAAAATGAATGATGCCAATCTTTAAACCACTAAACAAACTACAACTGAACAACAGCCATCTGAAACTATCATCCTCTGAATCTCTGATAGTAAGTTCTGAATCACTTTGAACAATTTCTGGGAAAATAAATCCACAGAGGAACCAAAATTGGACTGGTGAACTCAGATGAACGTGATGGATATCACCTCATAACAACTTGACAGTCACTGCTTGAGAAATAGTTCACTGAAACAGATAACTTTCTCCTGAAGCAATCTCTTGATAGTTTGACGAAGATTAGGTCAAACATCCATCTGAACTGGATCAAGAACAAACAGCAACATTTGGCTTGAAATCACTTTGTTGTCTTTGACAAACCTGCACAACACACATAGAGAAAAAAATTTGTATTTTGGTTAGAGGTTAGTAAACAGAAACAAGTGATAAAGCAGGTAAGAATAATATACAAATGCTCAAGAGAAACACAGATTGTGATCTTGTTTGTGGTATGAGATGTAAATGAAATGAGCGAAATCTTAGGGGTAAAAATTAGGGTTCTACAGTTGGTTGTTGTTTTTACCTTTGATAAGTTCAGATCTTATTTGGTGGGGACAAAATTCATTGTGTACACTAATCATGCTACCATAAAGTACCTTATTGCTAAGAAGGGTGCAAAGCCTAGATTGATAAGATGGGTACTGTTATTACAACAATTTGACTTGAAGAAAAGAGGCAAAAACGGTGTAGAAAACTTAGTTGTTGATCATCTATCTAGATTACCAGAGGAAGTCCAGAATAAGGGCAATAGGGATGGCAATGGACAGGGTTTGGGCAGGCTACCATAGTAGCCATCCCCATACCCGCGATTTGAAAAAATCCCTGTACCCAAGCCCATACCCGCTTGGGCGCCAAAGTTAGCACCCGTACTCGTGCCCTATGGGTATGTAAGTACCCATACCCATACCGGTTACCCGCATTCCTATGAAAAATAAATAGATCAATTATAAAATATCATATTATTTTAAGTTTTTAAAAACGGTAAAAAGTTTTCAAAAAAAAATATTGTTGAAATAAACGAACACTTATATTAAATACATAATGGTTTAACATTGATATACTTTTTAAAATCGATAGACATACACTTTTATGTAATAATATAAATTAAAATATAAAAATATAAATTGAAGTACATAAATATATCGTGCGGGTATGGGGCGGGGTGGGTACCAAGGTGCCCGTACCCGCACCCATACTTGTTTATTTTTTTGGGTAATTACCCGAGCCCGTGTCGTACCCATTTTTGCGGGTTTTTACCTTACCCATTATGGGTAATTTTGCAGGTTCCCATTGGGGATGGGTCAAATTTCCATCCCTAAAGGGCAATAAGGCAATTCAAGAAAGTTTTCCTGATGAAAAGTTGTTGCTGATTACCTCTGGCGTGACTCCGTGGTATGAACACATTGTCAACTATCTGGTCAGCAGATACATTCCACCAGATTTCAACTCTCAACAAAGGAAGATGTTCTTCCACATGACCAAAAGTTATTTTTGGGATAAACCTTTTATGTATAAGAAATATGTTGACCAGCTGCTTAGAAGATGTGTGGACCAACCAGAGGCACGACAACTCTTGTCTGCCTGTCATGAAGCACCTTATGGAGGAACCAGAACTGCTGCTAAAGTGTTGCAATCAGGTTATTTTTGGCCCTCTCTTTTTAAAGATGCTCATGAGTTGTTAAAAAGTTGTGATAGATGTCAAAGAATGGGAAATATCTCCATGAGGCAAGAAATTCCTCTCACAAACATCCTTGAAATTAAACTTTTTGATGTGTGGGGGCATTGACTTCATGGGGTCATTTCCCCAATCTTTTAGGAATATATATATTCTGGTAGCTGTGGATTATGTCTCTAAGTGGATAGAGCCAATAATAACCCTCACTAATGATGCTAGAATGGTGACCAAATTTTTTATTAAAAACATTTTCACTAGACATGACACCCCTATAACAATAATTAGTGATGAAGGTACCCATTTTTGCAATAATCTATTTGAAAATTTGATGGCAAAATATGGAGTTAAACACAAGGTTGCTATGACCTACCATCCACAAAGTAGTGGACAAGCTGAAATTTCCAATAGAGAGATAAAAAGGATTTTGGAAGAAGTTGTGAACCCTTCTAGAAAGGACGGTCCAAACATATGGATGATGCACTTTGGGCTTATAGGACAGCCTATAAAACTCTTTTAGACATGTCTACTTATAGACTTGTCTATGGGAAGGCATGCCACTTGCAAATTGAGTTGGAGCACGAAGCATTTTGGGCTGCCAAAGCTTTGAATTTAAATTTTGCTAATGCTGGCCAAGCCATAATGCATCAACTCAATGAGCTAGAAGAGCCTAAGCTATTCTCTTATGAGAACACTGAGCTGTATAAAGACAGGCCTAAGAAGTGGCATGACAACAAATGACAGAAGAGAGAATTAGTTGAAGGTCAAAAAGTGCTTTTATTCAACTCTAGACTTAAGCTTTTCCCAAGGAAACTTATGTCTAGATGGTCTAGCCCTGTCAAATTGATTAAAATTTATCCTTACAGGGTTGTGGACTTGTTGAATGAAAGGACTAATGAAGAGTTTTAAACTGAATGAGAAACGAGTTAAGGCCTACCTTGGTGAATCCTTAAACAACACAAGGGTTATGTCGCATCTGCGAAAATCAACCGGTGGAAAGGAACAGAAGAGTCGCCATCGAACGTTATTTATCTCGACGCAGGGAAAGGAAACGATCGAAGAAAAGCTCAACAAAGGGAAAGGAATGGTCTTCGCAACCATCGCCTAGGTTCGGGAGTCGGTTACGCGAGAGGAAGGTATTAGCACCCCATCGCGTCCATCGTACTCAATGGGATCCACACTTGTTGTTATCGATCAAAGGGTGTAGGGTATCTGAAACTCAACTGCTAACTGGAAACTGGAAACAAAAGGTGAGATGGAGAAACAGGGGAAGAAGAGAAAAAAGACACAAAGGAATCGCAAGGATCGTCGCAATCCTATGCCTACGTATCTTCATTAACCAATGAAGAATCAGAGTCAACATAGTTCGGACTACGGATTCGGGAAGGGTGAATGGATTGTGCTCGGAGAGATCTCGCACGATCTCCTGCCTACATATCCCGCTCACACGCGAGAATCAGAGCGACGTAGTTCCCCCTCACTAGGGATGACTTCGCTTTATTTGTGTTTTTTAACGAAAGACGCCAAGGTTCACGTTCCAGCAGTTAGGTGTCGCAGCTCGTTGTACGAAGTCTTAGGCACTTACCTGTTTGCAGTAGAACAGAAGTGACGCATCCTTTATAAAGGGAGTGAAGGAGAGGAGAAGGGAATTATTTGTTTTTGTCTTTTAGAAGAAGTGTTTTGATATTTTCTTTATAGAGAGAAGAGACTCAAGGTTTGAAAGAAAATGGAAGTTAGTTGTTAGTGTGCTAGGTGATTCGTCTCAATCGCACGGATGCGAGAGAAAAGGGACGTTAGTTGTTAGTGTGCTCGCTGAGATATCGCATCTCGTGCCTATGTATCCTCAATTTGAAAAGAAAGAGGAATCAGAGCATCCGTAGTTCACACTATTACGGGTGAACGGGAAACGATCTCGATCGCACTAGGGCGGGAGAAAAGGCTTACAGAAGGCTAAAGGGAAATTCGGTCCTACAAGTTAGCATGCCAAGGTGGTCCTAATGTCAGGATGAGGAAGGAAGTCTACCAAATGTTGTCATGCATGGATTGCTATCCTAATGTCTCTCCTACCTCCGACTTAATCAAAAATTAAGTGGAGCGAGGAATCCTAAGGGGATCATGTCATCAGACAAGTAAACACTATTATAAACAATCCATAAACAAAAGGAACTAAAAGCAAACGAAAGAGTAAACAGTGTCAATCAACAACAACATCAAACAATCAAAATAAGAAAATGGGGAGCTTTAGCTAAAGGGTCATATCAACCGAGGCAAACAAGCTAGCTGTGGGAAATAATGGTACTCACCCAACGGTATCGAGAACCATGGAGAGCAGAGTAAGAAAGGAGAAGATGTGAATCAGATCACATAAGCATCAACATTGGTCAATGCGAGCTATAGACAAGGCGTGGGGGTTCGATTGCAAAACCCTTTTCCACTTGACCGACTCGATAACAAG
Organism: Lathyrus tuberosus; assembly: GCA_022829125.1. Lineage (NCBI taxonomy): Eukaryota > Viridiplantae > Streptophyta > Magnoliopsida > Fabales > Fabaceae > Lathyrus > Lathyrus tuberosus. The sequence goes on along the minus strand of JALAZF010000115.1, from coordinate 1,957,752 downwards.
AGTAAGCTATGTTTAAAGCATCAACATGAAATGCGAGCTAAGAACGACCTGGGACTAGAAATGGCGGGAGTCGACTGCGGACTCTCATTCCGCCTAATGCCTTATTTGAGGACTTTTCGGAGAAATGGGAATGGGATGCCTCTTTGGAGGTATTAGGCACAATATTAAACAATCACAAACAGAGCCTCCTTTGAGGACTTCCAGAATTGCCGGTCAAGTGGCACGGACTCCCAATCCTACTTCTCATGGCATCGAAAGGAAAAAATGCGGAATTAGTAAAAGAGAAGAGAAGTAATACCGAACGGATATCAATCCGTAGCAACGTAAGCAAAGTATTAGTAAACCGGCAAACTTCTAGTAACCTAGTATAAATGAACAAGAGTGTTAGAAAGCGGACAGTATCTGTGAAAGGCATGGAACCAAATGCACTTCACCCCTCATGAATAAAAAACAATAAAACAAGGCAATAAGCCACAAACAGCAGCAACAACAGCGCTCCAGCACCTGCATAGCTATAAAAACCAGCAACAAACAAAAACAGCCTATAACAGCTACTATTTCCAGAACAGGACAAGTATGTATGTATCCAGACAGAACAACAACATTCTACAGCACACTTTGTTCACAGCAGCTGCGTATACATCAACTTCTACCTTTAAACAACTTATCAAGTCAAATGTGAAACACTACAAAATCAACTCAAAAGATTAGTCAAAGTAATCAATGAAAATAACCAAAGTGAGCAACTAAGGTCAAAAGGAAATGTCAATAAGAAGTAATTGAAATCAATACTAAAATGCAAACAACAACTAGTCAAAAAACTAACATGTAACAAGTATTAAAGACTATTAACAAAGTTACCAAATGAAACTATTAAAATGATTAGTCAAAGTTAGTATTTAAATCTAAGTTAGTTCAAAGTTATTTCTAATTCTACAAAAACAATTAGTGCACAAGTAAGCAAAAACAATTAGGAAATGATTAAGCAAAAAAAATTGTTGAACGATTAATCTAAAAAATGATTAGTGAACTATTAGTGGCCAATTAAGCCAAAAAAACCAATTAAAGCAATTAAGCTAAAAAAGCAATTAGTGCCATTAAGCAAAACAATTTCTAATTCAAAATTAAAAACCAAGTCTAAAGTTAATATCTAAATCGAGTGGAAATTAGTTTCTAAACGAAGGTTAATCGAAATTAATTCAAAATTAAAATCTACTTCTAGAGTAATAGAAAAATTAATCACAAAGTTCAATATCAAAGCTAAGATTAAAACTAAATCCAAATTTAGATCAATTAAGAGAAAAATTAAAATTAACTATCTAAATCAAAATTAACAAAAAAACAATAATAAAATCTAACCCACAAGGAGGTGTAATCAGTGGCTGGTGGTGTAATCAGCATGCGCAGGCTTGAGGTGTTTTAGGCCCAAGAATCTTCATTCAGCCAAGAGGAGGGGGTGCAGATAGTGGATTGAGCGTGTGATTAATCATTCATGGCCCAAGATCTCTTTGATGTGCACTTAGGGGGTGGTGAAAGAGTAGAATAGAAGGGTGCAAAACGGATTCCCATGGGGCCTAGGCCCGATCCACGTTTGGAAGGCTACAGAGAAGAAAACCTAACTATACAAAAGAGGTCACTTGGCGTGAATACTCTGTTCGCCGTCTTCCTCTTCTTTCAACCACATCGCCTTCGTTCCACAACCGGTAACAATTCTCCGCCGCGCCGTTATCTTCTCCTCTCTCGTAAAGCTTTCCGTACTCATTTCCACTCCTTTCTCACGTATTCGTTTACTCTCTCTAATCTTATTCAATATCCCTCCCTTGAATCTCACTCCTCTCCAATCTGACTCAACCTAACGGAACCGGAACCCGCCGGAATCAAACCACCACTAGCGACTGAAGGTCAAGCACTAAAGAAATGAAGCCTCAATCATGAAGGCTTAACTCTTAACAAAATGAAATCATGTGAGATCTACTCCATGAAGCTAGACGTATACAGGAAGAATGAGGGATGGATCAAAACGCTTACACTGAATTGAAGCTTGATTCAGGTTTGTTCTTGAATTTATATCCTCTTCCTCTTCGTCCTCGTTTGCTTCTTCTTCTTCTACTCTTCTTGCGGCTCGTGAATTGTTGTGGTTCGAATGTGCTTGTTGAATCGTGACTGTTGAATTGTTGTTGATGCAGGTGCGAGAGTTTCCGAAGAAGTGAAGATGATGATGATCGAAGAGGCGTTGAAGGTTATCAATGAAGATGGAGAAATCGCCGGAGTCTGAGCGAATATCGAAGAAGATAATGATGCGATGGTGATCAAGATTCGTTTATGGTTCTGGAAAGTTTTTGAGAGAAATTGAAGATGGTGAGTGCGAAGAAGAAGGTGAATTGAAGATGGCAGAAGGTTCTTGTGAGAATTCGGTTAGTTGAAGTTAGGAATTGTTAGCGGTTTTTTTGGTTAGAATTTTCTGTTGAGAAGCTGTTAGAGATTGGAGAGAACTTGGTTAGAGAGTAATGAAGAATGTTAGGAGAAGTTGAGTTAGGGAGAAAAAGAATCGTTAGCGAAAAAAATTGGGAACTGTTATCAGGTTTTTGTTTTTCTGTTAGAAAACTGTTAGGAAGTTATGATGACAGTTATTTTCTGTTAGAGTTTGGTTGAGAAATTCAGTTAGCTAGTTATTGGTTAAGGTTTTTTTGTGTAGATTTTCTGTTGACATTGCTGTTAAATAATGTAACTCTGGTTTTAGAATGTAACTCTGTTATGACTTAAATCCTGCTATTGATTTCTATTCGTTGTGATATCTTTCTCATTCTATACTTTCTGCGAATTGCTTCTGCTTGTGGCGTTTTCAGTTGTTGTGAACTTCTGGTGTTAACCTTCAATGAACTTTCTCCGCTGCCGTCGTATTTAATTCTTTTTTCTGTTACCTATTTTCTACTGATGTGAGCCATTTCTACTGATGTGAATTTGTTCAAGTGCTGTTATGAGATTTATTGCTTAAAATCACTGCTATGCTTTTTCTTCCTTGATGCTATGTATTGGTAATAGCCACCGCGATCCATGTTTCCTTTTCGCACAACACCGCCAATATGTAATGAAACGGCCAAGCACAACCGTCCCCAAGGAAAAAGCCACCAACCAATTGAAAAGCATGTGGTTGTACTCCTTAATAAATAGAGACTTAGACTTTCCCAATATCTTTGCCATGCGTCCCTCGTAGATTGCTTTTGAAGGTCCAACACATTCAAGCTCAAAAGTATGATTGCATTTCTCAAGACCTGCGTTAAATTTTGCCATTGAAGGAAGCTTGAGAAATTGAAGCTGATCCATTATGTCCTCATATTTGGTGTACCGTGCCTCACAAAGCTTTGAAGATTTATATTCATTTTGTAAAACAATATTCTTAAATACCTTGCCTACTTCTTCATCTAGTTGTGTGATTGAGTTCTTAGCATGGTGACAGCCAAAATGTTGTTGATCGAATGCTTGCATAGCTTCGCTTCTAACTGTATCATGGGACGATCGTAGAGATCCTTCAAGGCTTCAAGTATCTGCTTCAGGAAGGAAACAAACTCTTTCCCATTCAGAGATTTTCCTTGTACAATCTTTGGACGGATTATGCTAGAAACAAGATCTTTTAGTTTATCTCTTTTCTTCACATAGGATGGATCAAGGTCCTCGTCCTTCAAGTTACAAAGCTTTGTCCGCTGAAGATGTGGTTGTGGTAAGCTAAAGGTCGCACGGTTGTCACCCATTACAGCCAATGAATCCCATATTTGATCAATATTTCTGTCTCTATTCGTATTGGGGACTTGTCGAAGAGCTTCATCCACCATTTGTTGTACTGACTTCTCTTGCAGAAAGTCACGTTGAATAAGCCACAAGATCTTAGTAGGTTCAAATGCAACATCTCGACCCTTCACTTTTCCGTAAAATTCTTTAGCAAGCTCAACCGCAAACGAGAGTCTACAGATGCCAGCTTCCTGTATCGTCTCAGGCAGATTATAGATACACACAGAACTTATTACAGTTGCCAGCGCAAATATCCGATCATCATACACATTCGATTTCCCAGTGCTTTCAAAACCTTCTGTATCTATGTAAAAGACATAATTTTTTACTCCATCAATTTCCAAGTCTATAGAGGGGTTCCTCAAATCAATATCCCCTTTGTTTTCTTGTCACACATGTGCCCCACACCAAGCCCTAACTCACAAGATTCTCAGTTGAAAACAAACTTTGAAAACCTAAGGATTTTGCCTTTGATGAAGAATAAAATCTTGTAGCTTGATGAACCTTTGAATAAGAGGGTATTCATGATAATACGGATTCCAACCTTGTTTCAACTTGACCTGAAATAGGAACCGACTGAATCACCACTGCCTAGGGCAAATCACTGATAACAAGAAAATTCCTTTGATCCCACGTCTTAGAAGACCAGTGTAATGTATGATTATGAATTTATGACCTACTGAAGATGCAAAAATGAATGCGAAGCGAAGGCCAGAAAAGTTAGAAAAAGGTAGGGCAAATTTTGGGGTGCTACAGGTTACCATGGACTTGCATGAATCATCTTAAGTTTATTGAAGTCAGGCAATAAGACTTTAAAAAGTGGGAAGGATCGCAGGCAAGTGTTGTCACGTCTGTAGGCCAGGAAGTAATCATGAAAAATAAGACAATTATGGTCTCTTAAAAATCAGTGAAAACAGGCATGTGGCAGTTTTGATAAAAAAGAAACGTGGGAATAAGACAAAAATTAATTGCAGAAGAGAGAAACTGGCAGCGCGTGTGAAGACAGGCTTTTGAATCCTGTGCATGACGTCATCAGACCCATTAAATGAGATGTTCCCTAACCTTATAATTAGGGGTATTTCTAGAAGTAACTTCTCCTTTACCTTAAACTGGTTCCAATTCCCTCTCTCTAAAGTGGTTTCAAATTTCTCATAACCGTACCCGTAACATTCCCACTCTCTCTCTCACACACACAAACACACACACACACACACACCTTTTTAAGCGTGCACTCACCACCACCATCATCACTATATTCTTCAGTTCCCTAACCCTCTTAACTTCTTTTCAATCTCTAAATCGCTCACAGTCATCAATTGTGCTTGTTTATTTCTCATAAACCTCTGAAATTTCCCCCTTTTCCCTATCTTGATATCTAGTCTGTGCAAATGGCATGGTATGCCTCAGAGGGCAACAGGTGAGATTTGTCACTCCCGGGCAGCTTTTGACAAAACTTTTATCCAAACATTGATGAATCCAAAAGGGAGAAGAAGGCAGCCAGAGGCATGACAGGAGCTAACAGGAGAAACAACTTTTGAAACAAATAAAATTTTGTGGAAAGTTTTGTTGTAGATGCAGAAAGACCATATAGACTTCTTCAAGTTATCTAAGGAAAAGTTTGAGTGGGAAAAGAAGCTTAATGAATGGAATTGTAATGATGAAGTTGTCCCTCTTTTTCCAGATCAAATTCTGGGAGAACTTAATAAAGAAGACAACCAACTACTGAAGGAAGACAAGTTAAAGGAGAAGAAAAAGAAAAAGAAGGCAATGCCCTCTGGTGCGCATGGAGCGTCAAGCTCTAGCATGCCTAAAAGAAGACACTACTAAGAAACCTAGGAAGAAGCTCAGGAAGATGAAGCACCCCAAGCAAGTGAAGCAGAGAGTCATGACTGAATAAGACATTGAAAAAGAAACTAACAAGAAGGAGACTAATGATGATGAGGGCAATTTTGATGAATATGCCAAAACATTGCAGAATCTATTAGCACAAGCTGCTAAAGATAAAAAAGCAAATGAGGGAGGATGTTATGTTAAAAGTGAAAGGAAAGAAGGTTATGGAAGAAGATAAGTCAAGTGATAAGGAGGAAGAAGAGGACAATGAAGAAATAAAAAAGACTGATAGTGAGATAGATGGAAAACTTGAGGCTAGTAGTGGTAAGGATGATGTAGAGACTGATGAAGAGGAAGAAATGTTTACTGAGGAAGAAAGAGATTTTACTATAGACTCACACAAATCTGAGTATGCAGAAGAATCGGTTGAAGAGATAAAAGTTGAGGAGACCCCAGTTGTCACCCCTGAAAAGGTGAAGAAGTCAGTCCATCCCAGCACGCCTGCCCCAGCAAAGACAGCTCAGAAAAAGAATTCCCTTGCCAAGACCAAGCCTCATGATAAGAAAAAATCTCCAACCAAGAAAGCTCCATCAAAATCATTGAAGTTGCTTGCAGTTGTCATGCCAGAAGCTGCCTCTGAGGCTCCTAAAAATTCAAAGAAGGAAACTGTGCAAGAACCTGCCCAGAAGGAGGCCAGGAAAAAGAAAAAGGAGGAGCTTGCTTTGAGGAAGAGTAACAGGCTTAAGGCCTAGATGGTATTTTTCTTAACCCTTTTAATGGCAGGCCATAGCTCGCCCCATCTCATTAAATGACAGTAAGGACACTGCCCTTACTCTATGTCTGGGGAAGTGACGGATCATGTCATTACCTTGCTCTTCAACCCAGCCACTCTCAAATTATCAGTTGTTGCTACTGATTAATTGTTGTTTTAGGTTGTTAGTTTTATGTTTAATGTTAATGTGGTTTGGCTGTAGTCAGCCACATTTTAATTAATGAAAATATTTGTTTGTGTTGATTTAATTTCTTATTTTTTATTTTTAAAAAAAGTAAATAAAATAAAAACAAAGGAAACAAACTGACTGCAACTACCCTTGAAAGACAAACAACTCTAAAAGACTTAGGAAAAATCTAAGAGGGTTGTGACAGTATTGGAAACAAAGCCTTTGTGCTATGCAATTGCACCTTATTGTGTTTTTGATAACCCCTGTCGCGCCTTAAGTAAAAAAAGTAAATAACATTGTGTTAATTTTGAATTGTTTTAGAATATGGAATGGGAATTCACTAAAAGATTTAGATAGGGGAGGAGAGTACTGTTGTTTTGAGATTTAGTACAAGTGGACATGTTGCCTAAGCATAATAAAAACACCAAAGTGTGTGAAAGGTGTAGCCAAAGTGAACTCCTAGATAAGTTCATGTGCCCAAAACTGGAGGAATAGTGGATGCTTCCACCATTAGTACCAGGTTGGACTTATTACAAATGAGATTCCATCAGGGGAAAAGGTGGAGCATTTACTTAGCTTATAAAGCACACACACACACACACACACACACACACACACACACACACTAGATATAGTTTCAAGGCTGAGTTGTGCTAGTATTTGAAAACAAGTCCATATGAGATAACTTCTGAGTTGATATTGAATTATGTTGGCTGGAAAGATGGGTGTTTGTTAGGAAAGTTTCTCTGTTGTTGACTGTCCCAACACCTGAGGACATGCAATGATTTAAGTTTGGGGGTGTTATAACCCACCTTTTGTGAGTTATCCTTAGCCTTATTTATTTCACTTTCTTAGTTTATTTAACTTTTTATTAGATTATTTTAGATCATTTTATCTGTTTTGTAGTATTTAGCATGAAGCACAATAGGTGCTCCCTTTTGTTGGTTTAATGTTTTTGTTGCTTAAATTAAGGTTGTTTCTGATGAGCTAAGGCAAGATTGTGACAGACAACCTATGAGAGTGCTAGCTAAAGCAAGAAGATGAATTCTAACCAAGAGTTTGAATTGAAGAAAGCAGCTGAGTTCTAGGGAAAGTGTAATAAGGGCAGAGTAATAAAGGGAAATGTGATTGGACTGAAAGAATTCCATTTGAATTTGTAGATAAGATCAAGGAGGCACTAAAATACAGAAGTAGTACAATTGTACAAACATCACTCTGCGCAGTCTTCCATAATGGACAACGCCACCTGCACCCTGATGTAGTAGTCTACACTAGAATGCTTTGTCTCCCACAAATGTTCCCTTTGTACCTGATTTCTTGGTGTCTAAGTAGAAGAATATTGAGGACATCGCTGATTTGATTATTGGGCTTGATGTGATTTCCTTAACATTGGCCCATAATCCAAGGTTCCTCGAAACCCTAGATAAAGGTTATAAATAGACCCTGCTGAAGATTAGAAAGAGAGTTCATCATTCCAAGAATACTAGACAGACCATAATAATGTGAGTTTAGTGGAGAGAAATAGAGTTCTTCTTCTCACCATATCTAGTTCCAGCTACTAAGTCTTGCGCGACTGAAGTCATCCCTGGCTGAGTATTCCTCTCGAGGAGTCTTCAAGTTACTCTTAGGTTTACATTTTTTTCAGTATTTGTTTAAGAATGTATCTTTTGAGAAACATGCTGGTAGTTTGTACTCAACTCATTATGAGTTAAACCTTTTGTATGTTGAGCAATGGAAAATTAATGTTATGATGTTTTTATGTTAAATAGAGTGTTGTTTAGGGTCTTGTTTTATTATGTGTTAAAATGCTTGCAAATCTGATTCTAGGAGTGATCAACTTAGGAAAAGATAACAGCTTGTTATTGTGAGAGATCCAACAATAAGTGGCTTTCATGATAAAAGTAGTTGAAAAGAGTAGGATAAAGATATTCACTTGATTAGTTCACTTAGATATAAGGAACTATAACTATAAAGGATTTCTGAATATAATAGACGCATTTTAGGGTTATAAGTGTGACTTAGAGATTTGTTCCCTTGCCTTAACAATACATGTTTTGATCTTGTAGAAATACACCTTTGGATCACTCTGACCTTTCCTGGCACGACACTACACTTCATGAACACATTGTTGCATCATATTCATTAATGGACCTTAGCTCAACATGCACTCTCTTAATATTATTTTACACCTTGCATTACTCACTGATCTGATCTGTAAGGAAATATTGAACTTGTGACATCTATCTATTATTTTTATCCTTGCTCAGGCTTATCAATCAAAAGATAAATTAACGCAAAATCATCTTTATTAACATTCACTCCACGTGGGTAAGATATCCTTACTTATTATCACTTGCTACTTTTAAACATACATGTATACTTGCATGTGACATATTTTCAAGCAACAATTATGCAGGTTCCCAAATCATAACATGAATAACATGGAGCAAATGAAGAATTTTATTAAAGGTCTCAAAGGTCAAACACGCATGCTTTTAGATGCTTCCACGGGAGGCGGGATTAGAACCATGACATAACCACATGTTAAAGACCTGATTGAAAACATGTGCTTGAATGAATATCGTTCAAAGAGTGAAAGATCAGTGAAAACTAAAATGATAGCCAAAAGGTATGTTAGCTATTGATACTCATACTGTACTTTTAGCTCAAATTGAATTATTGAATAAAAAGCTAGTTGAAAGTAACTTGAGTCATGATAACGTGAGTCAGGTACAAGCATTAAGATGTGATTTATGTGGAGAAGGACATGCAAATGGAATGTTCTCGTTGGAAGGATCGAGTAAAGAAGCTCAATTTGCAAATTTCTAGAAAAATAATCCTTATTCTAACACCTACAATCTCGGCTGGAAGAATCACCTAAATTTCAAATGGAGGAATAATCAAAATACAAGTGCTAATCAGGGTGTTCATCAATATCAACAAGCTCCGACCCAAATAAAAACTTCACCCGTTGAAGAGACCCTACACAAATTCATCCAGGCCACGCAAAGCAGTTTTTAACAGGTAAATAAACAACATGAAACAATCAGTAAGAACCATGATGCATCTATAAAAAAATGGAGATGCAAATTTGTCAGCTATCTCAACAAATCGTCGCGTTACCTAGTTCTGATGGAGAATTTACAGGTAACATTGTGGATAATCCTAAAACTGAGACTTGCAAGGCTTTAGAAGCAGGTTTTGAGGTAATAACCAACATAGGTAAGGAGGAAATAGTTGAAGAAGTCTTTATTGAAGAGGACGAAGTAGGGCTAGAGAAAAAGGAAAGTGAAAATCAGAGTGACCAAGCTGAGAACGTGGTCACCATTGAGAAATTGATAGACAAAAAATCCCCTTAGAGAAGGACTAAGAAACAAATTCTTAATGACCCTAACTCAGAGCTACCCGGTTACATAAAATCGCCATATCTAATCAATAAGAAGAAACAACTACAAGGAGTTGATGCAAGGTTGTTTGTCAGGTTTAAAGAGATGTTAACCAAGCTTCAGTAAGTATTTCTTTTTAGGAAATTTTATAGCTAATGCCTAAATTTGCTAAATTTATGAAGGAATTATTAAATGGTACAAAGCAAAAACTGGAAAAGAGTAGGTAAACATGACTGAGAAATGCGATACGGCGTCGCTCCAAACAATACCAACAAAACGGAAAGATCCAGGTAAGTTTACCATCTCTTGCACTATTGGTGGGGTAGAGATCCCACATGCTCTATGTGATTTAGGGTCGAGTATCAATTCAATGTCCCTTAATAAGGCGATAGAATTAAATTTGGGAGGGATCATACTGAGTAATATGACTCTTACCTTGGCTGATTTATCTGTTACTCATCCTCATGGTGTTTTACAATATGTGTTAGTACATGTCGATGGTCTAGTTTTTCCTACATATTTTGTGGTAGTCAACATGAAGGGAGACACATGTGGCTCAGTTATTCTTGGACACCCATTCTTTGCAATCGGGAAATCATTAATAGACTTGGAAACAGGTGAACTCAGCTTGAAGTTCAATAATGAAAAGTGGTGTTTAATGTGTATGAATGGACACTATATGCAGATGGTTTGGAAACATGCTACCAGATTGAAGAAAAAGGTAGCAAGGTCGATAAAGGAAGGAAGAAATGTCAGTTATCCAGCGTGAGAGTATCCCTTGCGCCTGACGTGCCTTATACATAGACCGTTAAGCTAATGACGGTAAAGAAGCGCTAGGTAAGAGGCAACCTATCATTAAGTATGTTTTCAAAATTTTGAGTTTAATTTTTCTTGTCAAAACATGTAGAAAAGGAAAAGAAGAAAAGAAGGAACCCCCTAGAAAAATCACGAAGCCTATTACAAAACAAAACATGATAAGGTGACTGCCACTTCAATTAAATTAAATTTTGAGTCTTAGGGATAAAAATCAATAAAAACAGGTCATCAAAATCCTCAACAAAACTAAAACAAGATAAGGTGACTGCCACTTCAAGAAACTCTCATCTTGAATCCTCATTGTACACCTTTGAACTTTCTAAAGATCTTAATGTGTGTGCCAAATCAACTGAACCTAGGAACTGGAGATCATCAAGAAGAAGGGTGGGTTAAAATTAAATTTTGATTTTTATATCCTTTTGTTCAAAAACCTTGAACCAGGCCACATTATAACCCTTAAAAGACTTAATTGAGGCAGGTTTATTTTGAAAGCATACTAGAGCAAGGTTGCGTTAACCTGACTCCAAAAAGATATTTGTTAATCATTTGTTTTAATTGCATCATCTTTCACTAAGTGAATGGCTAGATCGGCATTATGTTTTGATCACTGACCCATTCACTCTATATCACCATCGTTTCAATAATGATTGATTTCAAATTTTGCCTCTGCATTGCATTAAAATTACCATTTTTGAATGAACAATTTTATTTACAAGATAGCTTTCAGAATCAAAGGAAGTTCCAACAAAGTACAGTCAGTTGAGAAACTTGATCATGTGAAAGAAGTCCAGTAAGAGGCAAATCACTTCGAGAATCGGTCAGTCTGAGCCAATCACCCCAAGAGTCATTTAACCAAGAGAAAATCGCTTCAAAACTCAGACAAGGGCGAGCCACCACAAAAAGCTCAATGAGCACAACTCTCAAAAGATTAGTCGATCATAGGTAAACCACTCTAAGAGTTGGTTAGTCAAGGACCACTTCAAGGTTTGAAACATTGGGGCAAGCCATGGAAAGCTTCTTCGAAGCTCCTTTTAAGGTGGATGTACTCAAAGACTCAAACTAGGGCAATATGAGCCACAGAGGGGCAAGTCCTCTCCAGAGTTTCAAGATGCTCAAGCAAACTCTGCCATACGTCTGCAATTGTTAAGTTCGAAACGAGTGTCGATAAATCACGCTAACATAACTCATCAATCCTCCTAAAGGACCCTTGGCCAGCCATTACTGTCAAGCTTGGTGGAATATCCCCTAACAACATCTATCACACATACTTGGTTGAGTACTTGGTGTTGAGGAATCAGGACCTCCATAAACAAGCCTCTATAAACTCCCAGACTACGTAGGGTAAGTATTTGCATATCATGGTCATTCATATATTATACATATAATCAAATTCAAATCATGCATATCCGAAGTGTACTTCACGTTCATTTTTCATTTATCCGAGTCTTGTTGTTAATTCTATATCCCTTGACCCCCAAAGTCCATTTTTGCTGGTATTTTCAAAGTCCAGCCTCATCTGGCAAACTCTGTTTGAAGCCGGTATATATTTTACGGATGCCTGCGATCCAGTCCAGCCTCGTCTGGAAAACTCCATTTGAAGCCGATATTAATTATACTGATGCCTGTGTTTGAAGTCCAGTGTCATCTGGAATTTCATTTTAAAATCCAGCACCGTCTGGCATTCCGTTTTTTAAATTCCAGCGTCGTGTGGCATCTTCCCAAGTGCATCCTTTCCATCAACCTTCTAATGATGAATATTCCCTAGCATGTCTGCTGAATTTTGCTCCCCAAGCAAAGGTTGCCCTAAAAAGTATTGTTAGAACTTTTTCTTTGCAGAGTTTTCCCTAGTAAATCTTCTCTTGAAGGAGTTCTTTTTGGGATGTTTTCACAACCGACTATCAATGCATATCAACCACTGAGTTGATATGTTCTTGACCCCCGAGTTGATGTTTGTCTTTATGTTCTCGACCCCCGAGTCTATATTGTATTTATTTTCTCAACCCCCGAGTCGATGTTGTTGTCTTTAAAATATCTTCCAACCCACAAGTTGATGTTATTTTATATTGATGTTTCTTCAACCTCCGATTTTATTTGTTGTCTTAACTTATTCTCGACCCCCCGAGTCAATATTGTATTTATTTTCTCAACCCCCAGTTGATATGTTGATATCCTCAGTGAGTTTTCACCCTCATTATCATTTCCTATGGATCACCGTTACCACATATCTCCATCATTCCCCACAGGTTCATTGTCCATTATGCTTATCATCATCTTGAGACGATGCAAGACAATGCTTCGTCCACAATTGTGTGTGTTGAGATAAGTGATGTTTTCCCGTGAATGTTGATATCTAGAAATTCATTCAATGTGATGCAAACACCCGCTCCTCACCTATTTTGGGTAAGCAATGTTTTTCCGTCGATTGAGACAAAATAGATTTTGCTAAAATTGACCAACGAAGACACATTTTCTATCCAGAACTATGTAAACATTGAGTTCTCCATCGCACCTGAAGATACGTAGGAGCAGGATTGTGAAATCTTGTCAGGCACCCTAATAAAAAACTAACCTTTTAGTCAAATTCATTTCCCTTTTAATAACTCGAGAAGCCCAACATTTCTAAGCTAACACTAACACGCACAACTAACCTAATGATTCTCGTTAAGTACAATGGACGTGAGGGGTGTTAATACCTTCCCCTTACGTAATCGACTCTCGAACCCTGATTTGGTAGAGACAACCATAATCATTGTCTTTCTTTTTGGGTTTCATCGATATTTCCCCTTTCCTTTTTTGGAATAAATAAAGTCTGGTGGCAACTCTATTCAGTCCATCCCGCAAGCGTGCAATTGCATATCGCGAGGTTGTATTCTTTTTTTGAGGTACGACAAATGGGTTCTCTCATACTCATCATGAAAGAGAATCCCTTTAATCTAGGATTGAGCAACTGGAAAAGATTGGGTAAGTACTAACTATGTATTGTTATCTACTTCTAATTGTGCTGTATGAAATATATATGCATGTATGTTATATTATGTTGTGTGCAATCCTATCTTTTCTACTTTTTTATAAAGTCAATAGGGGAAGAAAGGTTGGTTGTGTTGTGGTTGTCTGACTTAAATAAATTTGCAAGTTTAAAAGATTGTATGATTACAAGCTTTAGCATCAAAGGGAAAGTCGTATACTAGGGGGGGTTCTCAAATCTTATCAATAACACAAGGTCCAAATTATTTATCATCATAAAAAAGGGATATTGTGAATACATCATGTATCAAGTATAGTTTTGATGAAGACAATGGTTATCAAAGAAGAAAAAGGATTAAATAGTACCATGCATATCACAAATGAAGATGATCAAGATTGAATTAACATTGGAATCCAAGTAAGGTTTAGACATGAAAGCATAAACTAAGGTAGATAGATGTTGCAATCCATGCTACAACAAGTTCAATTACTCAGAAAATTCATATCTCACTTCATATAAACCTTTCTTGCATAATCATTCATCATCATTCTGGAAGCCATATATTAAAAATGCAATTTTACTCAAAAGGTCAAAGTGATAGTCGAATACCAAGTGGAATTCGACTACCAGGTCAATAAGTGGCATGTTTTAACTTCTAGAATAGGTGGTAGTCGACTACCACATATTGGTATTCGACTACTGATGTTTAAAATTTTAAATTTTGAATGTTGGACAAGTGGTAGTCGGCTACCACATATTGGTATTCGAATACCAGGGTGAAACAATGCATATTTTCATGTTTAAAATGATTGTGACTCATTACAATGTTTCATAGTTTGATTTAAAACGTATGCACCCTTAGAAAGGGGTGTTTTGTGATGTATATAAATGTCTATCCATTAGAAACACAAACTACCTCTTTCCAAAATTTATTTTCATAATCAATTCAAAAAATATTTTCTAAGTGTTCATCATTTTAAAGTAAAAACGTTTTGATTCAAATACAAATCATTCAAAAGTTTCTTCATTCTTTTTTATCACTTAAAACACACTAAATTTTGATTGTAACATTATGGAAGATAATATCAAAGGATTAAAACTTGGATTCAAGTTAAGACCAAAATTATTCAAAGCGTTATTATATCTTAATCACTAAGATTGTGGTGATAAGATATTTGTAAGAAGGTCTTTTTCAAAACATGGACAAAGATCTAACCATATTGGAAAATCCTCTAAGAAAAGGAGGGACTAGATGTACCATTAGTTGATAAGGAGGCTAGTATAAATCTTGTGTGTCTTTTACATTCTTGCTATTAATTTTCTGTCTTTCACATTAAATTTCAATATAAATACTATCACACAATTTCGGAAAAATTAAAAGAGAAAAAACTTTGCATAAACCCCCTTCCTAGATTGTCGCACATACTTACAATTAAACAAGGAATCCACTTTAAAAAATAAGAGCACCCAGGGCCACGGAGTCTGAAGGGAGAGATGTGTTGAGTGTAATGGGAAAGAAAAAGTCTACAAAAATTCACGAGGGATAATTATTAAAAAGTTTCTCCGATATCAAAGATCTTTCGATCTAGGCTCACTTTTTATAAGACTCAAGGTTGGCCTCACAATTTTTGATTTGTGTCCTCCTACTTTCATGAGAAGCGGGAGGATGAACCAATTGCTTAGAGGCAATCCCAGAACCCCGTAGAGTGTTTCTGTGGTCTCTTCCACTAGTCATCCCTATTTTAAAAAGAGCATGATGACAAGTAGGGGTGTTCAAAACCGAACCAACCCAATAAAAAAAGCAAAGCAAACCAAACCAAACCGAAATCGCAAAAAACCGCATTTGGTTCGGATTTGTTCAGGTCATCTTTTAATAAAACCGCATGGTTCGGTTTGGTTTGCGGTTTGTATTTTGCAAACCGAACTAAACCAAACCAAACAACATTATGTACAACCCAAACTTCACTTATCTCACATCTAACCCAAAACTCAAACCCATTATGCCTTAACCTTACAATTACGAAATATTTTCTCTTACTCACACTTAACTTTTCAGTTTTAATCTTCTCAAATCTCTCCTAATAGTATTGTGCATTCTTCTCATCTTCTTTGTCATGTACGTCTCGCCTCTTCTACACTAATCTCTCACCTCACATATTCTTTCTTTTTCATCTTCTCATTTTTATGTTACTATTTTCTCTTCTAATTATATTTTTATCGCACATTTCTTCTCTAATCTCACATCTGTTATGTTCTTTCTTTTTCATCTTCTATAATCTCCCTTCTCTTATATTTTCTATTTTATTATAATATTTTGATATTGTTTTATGCTACTATTTTTTGTTCACTTTTGTTTAAATTGATTTTTTTATATTGAATGAGAACTTTTTGTCTAAATATGAAGAGTTTTGTTGTTATTTGGCAATGTATGAATGACTAAACACAAAGTTATGTTGTTCTCTATATATGTAAATATCACTCAATAAAAATTTTGTAAAAAACCGAACCAATCCAAAACGCATTGGTTTGGTTTGGTTTGGTTCGAATTTTTTTAAAAGTCAACCAAACCAAACCAAACCGCATATTTTTTTTTCCCTTGCGGTTCAGATGGTTTTTAGCGTCAAAACCGCCCAAACTGCATCGCGAACACCCCTAATGACAAGTTGAAATAAAAAATGTGACAAGCCATATTATCATTAAGGACACCCAAAGCAACCAAGTCTTTCTCTCTTGTAGCCAAAAGAAAATGCAAAGAATTAATAATATGTAATGGATTATGTCCAACCAAAGTTTCAAAATAACTTTTGACCCTCTAATAATAAGCTAAAAAACCACAGTTCAAATCCTTAGGAAAAAAACGAAACTCCTTAAGGAGTAATGAGAAGTGATCATTAAACCAATAATAAAATAAATGCGGACGACAAGGATCACCAATAGCACATACAGACATGGGAGGTACGAGAAAAACGATAAAATACTACAACGTGACAACGAAAATCTTCCACATACAAATGAAAGAGCTTAAAAGAAGGAAAACAAGTTCGAAAGTCACCAAACTATGATTATTTTTAGAGAACTCCCAAACAATATGGAAGATGGCCCGAAACACTAAAATCTAAGGCTTTATGTGAAGATGAGCATATAAATGGTAGAAAGATCATATATAACACCAAGAAGGAGGAAAAATCATCGTGAGGGTTAACCTCATACTCGAAAACATATGACATTTAAATGGTGAAACGGAAAGCAAAAACTGTAATCCTTAAAAGTTATATCATACATTAGAAAACGACATAACGGAAAATTTCCCCAAATTCAATCTTTCGGTCCAGAAATGTCCACGCCTCATTCCTCAACACCTCTAAACAAGATGCAAAAACCAAATTGGCGTGAACCCCCGAAAGTAGAATAAATGGACCAATACCCTAGATACATTTTATTCACGTCACCCTCTTAGTGGCATAGCACTATAAGAAATTGTCCATTTTATGACACGTGTATTGCGACTCTCGTATAAAAATTGTCATCATTCTATATCAATGACAATTCTTATGACGGTTAAAGACAACCGCCTCAACTTTCCTAAAAGAAATAGACATCGTTTCAACCAAAAGCCTAACACGTCTGAGAAAACTACCATGAGGGTTGTTCAACCTCCAATTCTTCATCTTAAAGTACGTCGCGTAGTTTATTGCACTAAAATGTTTCACCCTCAAAATTACTTCTCATGCTCATTCCTCTAAAGGTTCCTTCAATCGACGGTGACACTTCCGATCATAATCTTCCTCACTCACTCTCTCATTAAATCACTAACTCATTGTATTGCATTAAAGTTTGTTGTGATGGTGAAATCATATTGTGTATTTTGATAATGGTAAGGTTGGAAGATGGAAACCAATCGAATGGTAGTTTGCTCAAAGTAAGTGCTAATTAAACATCAAATAAGTTATTTCAGGCGTTCAGACTATTTCATTTTTGTTGCTTACAATTCTATCGTAGACTTATAAACGTAGGATTTAGGCGTTCAGACTATTTCATTTTTGTTGCTTATAATTATTTATTTGTTCAAAGTTCTTTAGATCTATGTGGTTACTAGTGGTTAATTGTTACTAGTGGTGAACCATGCATAAAATTAGTTAAATCTAGGTTAGTATTCTCGGGTGTTTTGGTTTTAGTGATGGAAGTCTGAGATATAAGTTGAGGTATAAACATAATTAGCCAATGAATTAAAATTTAAAAATAGCTAAAAAAAAATTCCAAACTAACTAAAAAGTAAAGAGTTTAAAAATTATGCGATAATACTGTAAAATTATACTATAAATTTACTCAATCAGACTTTACCATGACGTCACCTTATTATCTTTTTTTTGTTATACCCGACAAAATATGTGATGAAATCTGATTCTACATATCATTGCATACTCTTTAGACTATTTATTAGACTAGTAATTTTATTCTTCACTAATTGAAAATAAATCAATCATAAGCAGTACTAACATAGCTCTTGACAACATTTTCCAACAAAATTTGCAACATTGTGGTGTTTGTAGGACCTATACACCTAGGTGTCTTGAACTGACTCACAGGTACACCTCTTGCAACTTGGCTCTCAAGAATTTTTTGGAATGTTCCTTTTTGAACAATTCGGAGTTCAAGAGCATCAATACCTTGGACTTTTCTAGAGGTAACATAACCCGGATCAATAAAAGATTTGTCCAAACAGTTGCAACTCTCAACAAGCGCGTCATCACTTGCTTCACCACTGATTTCCCAGAAGATGACATAGTGTCCTGGCTCTTTGGATAAATCTATGTAGCTAGTGTAATCAATCAGCTCAATTTTCTCCTCAGCTAAAAACTTGGATGCAGTTTCGACTGATAATTGTAAATCATTTTCAGTGTTCTTGTCAATGTTGATGGTAAGCAAAAGATTGCTTCGGCGCATAAACTTGATTTCTGGAGTTAAGTTATGGAATCCCATAACCTTTACCACATCACCTAGCCTATACCTGTATAAGCCTGCAGGATTGGTGAAAAGTATCTCGTACTCCTCTCCAATCTTCACATCGGTTAAACCAACTGGCTTAAGCTTGCCCTGACTTCCATCAAGTTGTGCCAACGGAATGAATTCAAAGTAAGCAATTTGAGGAAGAATAGCATAAGTAGCAAATTCAGGAGGAACTTTAGGATTCACGTTTGAAGCAATCCAGCCTTCAGAAGAACCATACTCCGAAGTCAACAAAGGAACATCTCCAGCGTAATGTCTCAATTTAGTCACATAGGGCAACATTGCGCCTGTCATGATCCCTTGAACATACTTGACATTAGGAAAAAGCTCGGGAAACAATCCATACCAATTGCTTAATCCTGAGCATTTCTTGTGGATCAAGTTAGCTAGTTCAGGATTTGGTTTCAGCAATTTGGACATAGCATCCCTAATGGATGGAACAGTGATTCTGCTGCTGAGAACACCATCTTTGATATCATTAACAAGCTCTTCCCAATCTTGTTCAAATGTTCTGAAAGCATAGATAATGCTGTGTGCAAATGTTGATGAAATCGATTGAACTTCTTCTCGGAAAAGTAGTCCACATAAGAGGTGGCAGTAGAGTGATTGATGAAAATCAGGACTGAAGATAACTTCATGAGGACTACAACTTGGAGCTTTAAGTGCTTGCATTGCATTCTTGTATCCTGGATTTCCGAATACATTCGCTGTGGCTGTTCCTAGCATCACACCCCCTCTTTTTTGTGTTGCATTGCTGCTGAAGATAAAGCTCAAAGCTTTGCCATCTTGGATAGGAAAATCTCTGCAAAATGTAACTTTTTTAGATTCTTTAAATTCGAAGGTTGTGTATTGCATTGTCATTGTCATGACACGAAATCAAATTATTAATAACGAATAATACCGGTTCCTAAAGGCGAAAGAGGTTTGATATATTTGCACTGTGGTTGTAAACAACTCATCATTCCACGGAATAAATTTCCGATTCCCTTGACTAGTACCAGAACTACAAAAACATAACACTTCTTTTCAGATTAAAACATTCTAACATTTACAAATTAAATGAGAAGATAAAAAATAAACAAGTGTGTCTCATACCTTAAAGACACTGCTGTGATCGGTTTTCCAGTAAGGATAGGAGAAACATCATCGACCAATCTAGTGATATAAGGCTCCAAATCTTTGTAAGTGACCAATGGAACACAAGCCTTGAAACTTTCAGGATCAGTTCTCCCATTCAGTCCTAAATTCTGCAAATACTCAGCTGATGCATTTTCTTCCAAAATCCTTCTCAGTGTTTCCTTTTGAACATTCCCAGCATCCTTTGTTATTCTCTCGAATTCTTCGATCACTTTTTCAAAGTCGAATTTTTCAACTTCTTCCCTCATCTTCACACTTCTTCACCTATTATGAACAAAAAAAAAAAATAATAATAAAAATAAAAATAAAAATAATAATAATAATAATAATAATTTATGATATCTAGAATGGTGTTATTAGCTTCTGTCATTGTTTTTGAAGCCACTGGACCCAGCAAAATAGATTTTGAAAACGAATTAACACAATTAGTCAATTACACATTTTACTACAGATACTATGAACCATTAGAAATATGGAACAAAAGGAAAATTTGGAAAACGATGGAGAAAATGATAGACAATAACAGAACTGGTTAGAAATGAAGCAAACACAAAAAAACAATAGTCAAAAGAAACTAAAACGTAGTCTTTTAAGGGTAAAAAGGACAATATAAAAAGTGGTGTACAATATTAAAGATTAGATTTTGAAAACAGCCCTTTACCAAAAACCAAACACAAAACACAAAACAAAAATGAAAGTCAACAAAAGTACACTGTTTGGTCCCTGAAAAAAAAATAACATGAGAATACATTTTTGTTTTCTGGTTTTTGGGTCTTCAAAAACTGTATAGAACCGGTTAGAATGACTCAAAAACCAATGGAAGTCATGCAACACCGACTCTTCTGAAAAAAACATGTCTATGTTTTATTGGTATTAGACATTTATTTATGTTTTTTAAATTATTACTAATATTACCGTGACATTCTCAAAATTATATTAAGAGTGTTTATGCTTCGGAAAAAGAAAACAAATAGTACAGAAAGAAATGAAAAAATAAAAAAGAATGATATATATTTGAGAATAATAATATGATTGAGGGGACAGAAAAAGAGAAAGGTCTGTAAAATAACAGAAAGAATGGATCTGAATTCTGAAGGACAGTGTTTGTGTGAGAGTGTGTTTAGAGAGAGAGGAACTTACACAAGTTTGTTGGAGACAAGACAGAGAAATTTAGGATGAAGAAAGTAAGTTGCTGAGGTCAAGATTCTCCTCAATCTACACTAGTATTTATAGGCAACTTTTATAAGAAGTTTGAGTTTGAAAACTTTTAGGAAATTAATATCAATTCACAAATTCAATTTTGCCCATAGAATTTGGACGGAATTACGAGGAAGTGTATAAGTTGGTCACTATTAAGTTAATCAAAATATATATTTTTTTAATTTTATTTTACTAATTTTTACTTGATAGTTATCCATTTTTTCTTTACCTTATATTAATTAATTATATAAATATTAGTTTTGAATAAGACTTGACTCGAATTTCTAGATAATATCTTAAGTTTAAATTTTTGAAGTATATAAATTTTGCTCAGAGGAGAAACTTCATTATCAATTTAGGTTTGAATAGTAGCATTGAAAGATTCATGCTAATAAAATTTTGACTATTTTTAAAAATATTCATAGTCAAAACATTTTTAAATTCTTATTAAGAGATTCATTTTACAATTTACAAAAAAAACTCATTCTAATCCTTGACTGCTTTTATTAAATTATAAACGTTGATTTTCAAAAATAAATTAATTTATAGTAATGTCTTTTATGTTCTTTTTTAAAAGATATAAAAAAATTTGAAAATATATGGTTCATGAATTTAGAAAAGTTAATAAAGTTATAAACTTTTATATAGAATTTTAATTTAATATTATTTTTTTAAGAAAAAAATGTTAGCATCATTTTCACTAAATTAAAATATTTGAAATTTGTTTATTAGTTAAATATACATGATTATATTATTGTTAGATTAAAAGTTTGTAAAA
The DNA here is from genome assembly GCA_022829125.1 of Lathyrus tuberosus. Taxonomy (NCBI): domain Eukaryota; kingdom Viridiplantae; phylum Streptophyta; class Magnoliopsida; order Fabales; family Fabaceae; genus Lathyrus; species Lathyrus tuberosus. The sequence goes on along the minus strand of JALAZF010000115.1, from coordinate 1,935,906 downwards.
TATAGAACGAATAATTATATAAATATAATATAAAATTTAACTTATATAGTTGAATAGCGAATATGCTTTTTATTAAATTAATATGATTTGTTTTAGTATTCAATTCATTGGACTGATTAATCCGTTTCGGAGTTCAATTTTAACATTAAGTGATTTCAGCTCTCTTCCGATCACAATTGCAAGAAATCAAACGGTATTTTTTTTATTAAATTTAACGTCAATCACTACTAGACTAACTAATGATTGGTTATGCACTTTAAATATAATTACATGAATATATTTTTTATATTTACAGCGAATTGTTACGATAAACTTTGATAAATTTAAAGAGAATTTAATTGTTTTTTTTACTCAAAAAAGAGAATTTTACTTCGTGGTTCAACTATTTTTTATATTAGTAACAAATATTTATCCAATATTTTTTATAATATTTATTCAAAATATTTATCTCATAATTTTTTATGTCATTTTTATAATAATTTTTTTATAATTAAATTGAATTTTTACACGTATTTTATATTAATTAGTGCCAAGTAATTATATATTACTTATCTATCAATAATAAATATTTTATTTATTATTATTATATTAATTAGTGACAAATACTTATTTTATATTTTATGTATTTTTATAAATAATTTTTTCTATATATTCTTTTATATTAATCTTTGACAAATATTATTTATAAAATTTATTTTGATCAGTCGAATACAACTAAAAAATGCTCATTATGTAGACTTCTATTACAATAATCAAATTAATTAATGAGTGATATGGATAAAATAGTCATATATAAATTGTATGTTTGAATTTTAAATTACTTAAATAAAAATAAAGGCAAAATATCTTTTTTGGTCCCTTAAGTATACCCTCTGGTTCACTTTGGTCCCTTAATTTTTTTTCGTGCCAATTTGGTCCTTTAATTGTATAAACGTAGCCACGTTAGTCCTTCCGTTAATGGAACGTTAGTGAATTTTAAAAAATAGCCTCCAGCTGGTAGTTTGTATGCTTATGTGGATAAGTGACTTCCAAGATGGCATTTGACCACAAGTGATTCAAAAATACGATCAACAAACCAGAGCAAATAATAAACAACAAAGAAATTGAAAACCAAGCAGTATCAGAACAACATTATAACAGAAAGTGATAACTCGTAAATTCACAAAGTTGTAGATGAAATCGGTATGCAATCGGATAGGCATTCAAACATATAACACAAATTAATAACAACACCTATTAATCAACAACAACAACTAAAACCTGCAAAATTGAAAGTTAAACTGCAGCAATTGAATATATTGCTCCTCTGCTACTGCAAGTCCAAAGATAGGATGTTCAATACTTGTTCACCGTTCACGCGTAATACAATTGCTATCATTTTTCAACAGCAAATCAACACAACATTAAGCAGTAGCACACAAAAACATATCACGATTAAAAATAGCAACATCAGCAACTACACAATATTCATGATACTTCCAATTGAAAATTAAACAATAGCAACTTGAGTTTTACACAAACAGCTTGATTCAAAAGTCTACCGTAATGTCGATACGAACAACTACCAATCCGTAACACCACGCTTCAGTACTTGTCGCACCGACACAGCCGCGGAATTCCGTAAACTTCAATTGTTTTCTGATTAAGAGCAGTATACCTCCACCTCTCCTTCTCCACAAAATCTGTATCAAGGAACCAAGCAACAAAAGTCCATAGTTTATAGACATCTTCAAAATTAGCCAAGAAGCTTAATGCAGCAGTAACCACTGTCACTCCCAAGTTATTATCTCTGTCTTTTTTCTTGTTCGTCGCTACTTTCTCTCCTTTTCCTTCTTTACTCTGTAGGACTCTTCCTTTCTCTTCTGAATACTTATCTGCAAACCAAATGTGATGCAGAAAACCATAACTGACAGATATATTGTTTCTATCAGCAAGTTTTTGTACTAAAACAGGCTCAACTTTTTCACCTTTCCAATCATATACATTGAAACTGTCCATGTCTTTTGGTCCTAATGCACAAGCATCAATCAAAACATGCCAACCATTTTCTTGCACTGTTCTCATCCATTGATAAGGATATCTTGCTCCTGTCACCCTTGAATGAAGTGAGAATACAAAGAGACCACTTTTTTTGTTTTTCTTCTTCTTATTGTTATCACTCACAAGCATCTTTTTCAATTTTGTTGATTGTATCCTTAGTCTTGGCCATGAGAATTCAGCTGAGATCGATTTTGCTCCTCTTTTTCCCGAAGAGCCAACCATTGCTTCCACTGCTTCACTTTCATAGTCATAAACAGTAAGAAGTTTCTTACAAGATTGAAATGGATATGAATCTGCTACAAGTTTGAAAGCCGATGTTCTATTTGCCGTAAAAACCATGAAATAATCATTTTCAGAAATGTTGAGAAACTTCATTATCCTTCTCCTCATTGAAGACTCAAATTCCGACTCATTCCCTCCATGAAGCAATAAAGTCTTCAAATTTCCTGTTTTGTAGGAGATACTAAAAAAGGGTATATCAAAATATTGCAGTGGAGATTGAGGTGTTAAAGTTGAAGGAGAAGAAAGTTGAGTTTTCGAAGCATCATGTTGTTGGCGTTGAAAGTAAGAGAAAAGACCAATACCAATGTAATCAAGACAAGATTGATTTAAGAAAGAGAGATGATAATATTCTTTGGCTCTCAAACTGTCAATTTTCTCAGTCTAAGAGAATTAAGGGTAAACTTTGTTGAACTCAGTGTATGATTCATGAAGTGATGGAAGAGATTCATGGTTTGTGAATTTTGTGTTTGGAAAAATAGAGGATGATGTTGTTGCTGCAAAGGTTTGGCGACACTGCGAAGAGCTGTTTCTGGGTTTGGTAACTGTGTTTGGTAACTGGGTTTGGCGACACTGACCTTCATGTTGAAGCAATTGAAGCAATTACAACTATGGAGAAGAAGATGAATGGAACGACGAGCAAGAAGAAGACGAATAATAGAGGGATGAAGATGATACTGAAACACTGTGCATACCATGAATGATACTGAAAACGGTGAAGGATGAAGATGATATTAACATGAACGTGCCAGCTCAGACGCCAGATGGACAAAACAAATGTCCGTCTGCATCCAATGGACGGAAGTGGCTATTTTGCAACTTTTATACAATTAAAGGACCAAATTGGCACGAAAAAAAATTAAGGGACCAAAGTGAACCAGAGGGTATATACTTAAGGGACCAAAAACGGTATTTTGCCAAAAATAAACTATGACAAAATTATAATTAACATAAAATAATTGCTTTGTTATATTAAAAAAGAATAATTTAAACAAATTCTTTAGTAACGGACATTTGTCTAGTCTATAGTTATTCGGGGGGGGGGGGGGGGGGGGGGAACATATAATATATAGAATATCAATGGAGTCCTCAGTGGAAGGTCTTTAACATGATGGTAGAAGTCTATGGTGATTGGAACAGGTACCTACAAGGTAAACATTTCAACATTTAAGTTAGCAAAGATAAAGGGGTAAAAATTGCAAGTATGTTTTGAAATATTGTATCTTGGTATGAACGCAGGATCACACTTATATATGAAAAAGGGTTAGAACCATCTATAGTGAGTGTGTCATTTTACGTGAGGAACAGTTGGATGGCCCAACAATTGAGATGGAGAGGTGTATTGCTTCAGTGTGGGGCTTTTTAGCAGGAGCACACATGTATTGTTAGCTTGAATGGGCGCGAGATTGGATTGGGCCTCGGAGTTGACCCGATCTTGTTAGTCTGTTTGGATAGTTCGGAACAACTGTTTCCCAAGTATTTGCTATTAGACAAGAAGCTAGGATTCGTTATGTAAATGTCATGATCGCATGCAAGGAATTTTTGTTCTGGAAATGTTTTCCTTGTTGGAAAAGTTCATTAGGGAAAGGAAGAGTCCATTGAGGAGTTGATAGCCTTGGAAACACACACATTAAATGTTGGCCTCCTCGTTGAAAATTTTCTTTGAGAAGGAATTCCATGTGGACTAGGCGCATAGGGTAGAGAGGTGACACCCTTAGGGGCTCGAGTACACTCAAGTGTTGTTATGAGATAGAGGTTGTATTCGGACCATTGGTTTTGGCCTCTTACATTTCCTTGATTCTTAGTCGTAGATATTGGTGTTCCTAGTTTCCTATATATTGAGGGAGTTAACCCAATTACTCTTTTTCAATTTCCTTGTTCTAGATAGTCATAACTAGTTTTACCTTCCTTGTAATTTTTTGTTCCATCCATCTATTTGCATTCTCTGATCTTCATTCCTAGACGTGAGATATCTCTTGCGTTCCTAGTAGGTTTTGCTTCTCAACCCTTTGAAACATATAAAGTCCAAGGTACTAATCAATTTCCTTATTATCTCAGTTGTTTGTGTTTGCTCCCTAGTTATGACCAACATAAGAAACACATGTGTCTTGTTCGTGAACTTGGTTAATGACAATGACCTTAGTAATTCAAACTCTGAAATTGCGGCGGTAGTGGTAGACCTAGTAAATCTAGAAGTGTCGTATGGAAATGTTAGGAACCTAACGGTGAACTTTGTAGAGGTTAGAGGGCATAAAGGATTCAGGGTTCAGAAAAGTACTCATTAAAGTGGCAGGTCCCTTTAGGGATAAATAATGTGCCCCGGAGATTGATATTATTGAGATGGGAAAGATGTCTCTATTGAGATTGACATCATGGAGGTTCTTACAGATCCTCTTTCCCAACAATGGACTTGTCGAACCCAAAACATGTAGATAATTTTAGGAAGGAACAGAAGGACCAAACCTGTATTAAAGCACATATGTGCTCTTTTGACTACATACCCACTAAAAAAAGTTAGGTGGTGGGTTGAATCGTAGTTGTATGCTCTTTCTCATGGCAATAACCTTTTATCTGTTGACAATGGTGCATGAATATGGTGCGGAAGAGCCAATGAGACGTCAAACTTCCTATGGATTTTGATCACTTGTCTTGGGTAGATCAAGAAATTCTAGGCATAACCTTCATCTTCATCAACCAACAGAGGTTGGAATCCATTTTCTAGAATGTAGGTCCTTCTTCTGATTAGAGGGAACTTTGTTGTGAAGTTGAAAAAAATACTATGTAATTGACATGTTGGGCGTGTTCTACCTCTACATAGGTGTTTATTCTCCTAGATGGGGTTTTGGCTCCATTTTAATGATTTTGAAGTCGATATTGTAAATCATCTAGCGATTGTGCCTTCATAGTTACAACATGTAAGTTGTGCTTATGTTAAACGTTTCCAGTACTGGTGTGAATACAAGAATAACGTCCATGCTCTGACGCTTTTCTTCCATCATTTAAACATACAGAGAACTTTGGCTAAGTTAGAACATGGTTAAGGGTTTCTCTTATTTAGGCATGGCAAAAAATGTTTAAAGTATATATAAATAGCCTCAAGAATTTTAATGACACTATATATTCATTCCTTCAATCACCTTTCTCACAAGAGTATTTGTAACATTCCGATGAGGAATTCCTCGATGCCTCACCCTTCTTCAAGACACAGTGACAGATTCTGAACATTATGGCGACAAAATCAATTTTTTGATAGGTCAGAGGTCATATAAACCAAATGAATTACATGTCTCGGGGAGAGATGTATTTGAAAACCAACTTCACTACTTTTTGGGAAGGCCTTTAGTGCTAATTATCTAAAATGGAATCAATAACATACTGAACTCGCTTGTTTATTGAGGCAGCTAAGATAGGAAAAATATTTTTGGTGAGGAAAAAAAGCTTTATATTCTTGAGCACTAATCTTTTTATCATGAAGTTGTGGACTTGTATTTATCTGATTCGTTTAATTTTTCATATAATAAGGTTGTCTTGACACCGTCGTTCAGATGAGGCACCTATGCAACCCCACTTGAAACCTTCCATGGAGGTGGCCTTCTAGTTCTAGAGCCAATAATTCTTCTTTTTCCTCTACATCCTGGTGTATTTGGCCCTGTAACACCCGACTTTCCCATTTTAAATAAATAAACAAAATATTAAAGATAAATCAGAGTTTTCACCAAGTGGAATGTCACATTAAGAGCCAACAAAACAAATCTCCTTTATTTTAATAAAATCAAACAGCGGAAAAATGTATTCAATTATTCGATCTACGACCATCTGCCAATAACACCAAAACTCCACATAAAATCGTGGTTCACCATAATGTTCATCAAAATAAAGATACGTAACAAAAAGAATAACGAATAACAAAATGAATGAAATCCCCAAAATCCCGTGTTACGTATCAGAGCACTCCTATGGACTCGATCAGCAACACCAATATCCAAGCTATCTAAGTACCTGGATTATTTGTACTTCCGAAGAAGCACAAACACAACAACAACAACAAAGGGGTGAGAAATCACATTCAATATTATCGGTGAATAAATACATGATAACAAGGTAGCATTCACACATATAAGTAAACAACACACCAACACGACCTACTGTCCAATATCATCAACAACATCAAATAATAATGTAATGCAACACGACACCATGCATGCGGTACCGACTCATTGGTTCATTCAATCGAACCCCAGATAGATCACATACACCTCTACTTGGCAATGATCTATCCCCCACCATTCTCCATATAGGAGTACGGATGAATCACATACACTCCTCCTGAGCAATGATTCATCCCACTAATCACCATGAATATGCAAGACTCAACTATGCACAACAAAACATGTATACAAGCGTAAATACATGCACATGATCCTCCTGATCACATCATACATATCATCAACACCATCGTCATGTAATTTACTTCATACACACCAAACACCCAATTAATTAATTAATTAATTAAAATTATTAAAATTAATATTTTCATCACCCATGTTTTATTTCTCAGCACCTGGCACCTATTCCCAACCTCTCAAACCAAGAGATATCTATTCTGATGCGAAAACGGGAAAGAAATCGCAAAACGGTGAAAATCTGCACTCAGACTGTCCATACGCGTATTGACTTGAGTCATACGCGTATGACTTGCTCCCTCGCCCTTCCTTACGCGTATGCCCCCATCTGATACGCGTAAGGTCTCCTGCGTCGCCCTGCCATACGCGTATTGCCCAACTTCATACGCGTATGAGCAGAGACCCATTTTTTCTTCAATTTCTAACTCTCAGATCTACATACGCGTAAGGCTACTTCGTACGCGTATTGCCATGCCACCATACGCGTACCATACGCGTATGAGCAGAGGGTCGTGCCAAACCCTCCCCTCAAGCTCCTCTTACGCGTAAGGCTCCCTTTCCTTCACTCCCATACGCGTATGGCCTGGCCCCATACGCGTATGGCCAGATCCATTACGCAATTCACCAGAGACCTCACCATTATGCATTCTGCTACGATTTCCACACTTCTCCCCTTCCAAGCAGTCCTATAATCGTTTCTACATTGATTTTAGGTCCAATTTCCATCTTTTCTCTTGTACTTAGAATTACTACATGTGTTACAGGTCTATAATCTCAAATCGTTCTCCCAATTTGAATAAAAAACAACAGATTATCAGCACAAGTTCATACACAACAACATCATCAACAAGAAATCATGAAAACACACATCAATTCATGTACGATTCCAGAATCATAACAGGCATGATCAACAATTCAACAACACAAAATTCTGCACACAAAATTCCTACGGGGTTAAGGACTCCCCACTACCCTATCATGAATGAATCACCAATATTAAACCCGTTTCTCCCCCTTACCTCGAATCTTTACAGAAAATCTGGACAATTGGGGAAGAAGATCAAGCCCTAGAACCCTTGTTCTTTCTCTCCTCTTGGTTCTTTACTCCTCGTTTCACGTGCCAAAACCTTTCTATTTTCCTTAAACCTCTCCTAATTCTCTTAATCCTATTTTAATTAAATCAATTAATAATAATAGAAATAATAACAATAATAATAATAAAATAATAATATTACTATTATTAATTAAATCATTATTATTATTAACTATACCACTATTAATATTAATCTAAAGGCTTTATCTCACTAATTCACCTTCCTAACTAAGGGCAACCCTTAAACGCACTCAAAACACTCCCCCAAACAAGGTCACACAAATAAAATAACACAAGACGTCTAAATAATTAAAATGGGTTGTTACAGGCCCCATTAGCTTGGAGGTGATCATACAAACAATAACGTTAAAATAATTAAATATAAAAATAGTAAAACCAGTGTAAAATAGTTCTTATTTTTATGTCAAACATATTAAAGCTCACAATATATATATATATATATATATATATATATATATATATATATTTGTGTGTGTGTGCGCGCGCGCGTGGTGTGACTCTAGTGATAACACTTTACTATTGCGAGAAATGAGAACAAATGATTACAACCGTCAAATTCTAATTAATGAAAATCAATGGATCATATTAATTTTTCCTTACATAGTCATTATACACATAATCAAATAATATATTCTATTTTCAAAAGCATTAAAAGATATAATCATATAATCACTACTACAAATAACACATCTCATGTCGGCCGGAAAATGCATTTAACCTCGGTAACACCGCCGAGGTAATGAACGACGACATGAATAGAAATCACTTATCAGCTCGGCTTTAAAAAACTGAGATTACATATTAAAAGGTCATGAGTTCGATCCTTAACAACTGCATATTTTTTATTTTTTAATTTTTGTTGCACTCATTTACCTCTCGGATTTATTTAAAAAATGAGGTAATAAGTTATTTATTAACCTCGATTTTAAGTAATAACCGAGGGATAAAATCTCATATTTTTGCCTATATAATTTTCACTACCTGTATCATTTTTGCTTGTCTGTATATTTTTTCCTGGATCATTTTCACTGACCTGTATCATACCATTATAAATTTATTAACCTGCCTGTATCACTTTTTACACAGAAACTACAAAATATGCGACAAAATTTGGAATTTATTGTATCATTTACATTGTTCTGATCCTCAAGACAGAATACAGACTTTTACATATTTACACAAAACAAATTAATGAAATTTACACATTTACAACCAATAAAAACTATTGTTTTACAGAATCATAATATGATAAAAAGACTATGTCCCAACTTGATCGGATGTCATCCATATTTTCTTTTGAGTATGGTGTTTTGTTGTTAAACTCCTATAATTAGAACAAAAATTAAATTATGATAAGCTAACAACCAGAACTTAAGAAGATATAGATTAAGTTAATACCTTATGCTTCATTCATCCCTCTTTAATGCATGTAGAGACAATATAGAGCATATATCTTATAACATAGTATCCACATGAATGGTCGTCAGGTTGTTTTTGCCACTACAAATAATTTTCATATATTTATATCACACTAATACACACAAATAATATAATGTCAATTAATGCACAAATAACATACTTATTTTTGGGAAAACATAGATTGGCTTTTTACCAAGTACACTATGTTTGAGTGCATTATACTCCTCCATTTCTCTACACATATAAGTTAAAATTAAACATGAATAAAAACTATTTAACTATAAAGTTAAAAATAATACCACTTACCAATTCAAAGCATTAACCGCTTCTTCGGACAGTTCATAGTGCAATGAGCAAAACACAACTATAATATTTCTCTTGGGACATATAACAATTAGTTGTCAATGTCACTGCATAAGCATTCAGAATAATAAATATGTATAAAATTAATTTATAAATGACATAACAATCTTTGATGTTCCCTTTCAATTTATCTTTTAAGTATTTACAAATATTGTGCCTATCGAACCAGGTGTGAGAGCAATGAGCGCCGATCTAAGACACAATACATGTTTTGAAGTTTCCTTTCAACACATAAGTCATGGATGTACCTGCAAGAGCAAATATTTAAGTTAAAGTAGAAGAACATATGAATATAAATAGAGATCAACATAAAAACTATACTTACGAGGGCCAAATTTGTAATACGGAGTCGTCTAGGTACACATTTCCTGACAAAAATTCATGGATAGAAGTCCTATAAAGCGTGAAGAATTGTTCATAATCATGACTTAATTTAATACCCAACAATGTGTCTGGAAGAGTGTCAACGATCATTTTTAGTCTCTTAATATCATTTACTCTTGACGGTGTGGGTTTAATACTACCCTGGTTGGCAGAAAAACTTTATGTCGCGCTTGTACCACCTGTAACTTTTTGAACTTCATTGTCTTGAATTTCCAACTGATTTGAATTTGTGTAGCTTAATAGCCCCATCGAATTCAATTTCTGCATCATAAAAATAAAATAAGTACAATCAAAAATTAAAATACGTAAACAATAATAACAACAACATACAGCTTATACCTCAAGCACATCGCGACTACACTTCTCGGACACCTTAACCTCAGCCACCCTCTCTAGCTCCTCCTGCTGCTTTTGAACACTCTCTCGCACCATCTGCAATAACCTCTCCCTCTCCTCCTCCAACTTCCTATCCTGATCCTCCCTCCACCTCTTCTCCTCCTCCTCAAACTTCTTCCTCTCCTCCTCTAACTTCTTATCCTGATCCTCTCTCCACCTCTTCCTCTCCTCCTCAAACTTCTTCCTATCCTCATCCAACTTCCTATCTTGATTTTCCATTTCCTTCTCCACCTCAACAGTAACAATCTCTTTAATCTTTCTTACAGGTTTTCCCACTAGATGATTTAGGTGGTCCAAAAAAAAACCTTGAAGCCAACGCCTCGTCCAACACCACGGACACGCCCAAGATGCTCATCGGTTCTAATCGTTTCTACCAAGATGTTATGAGGATCTTGTGAAGTGAAGCAATCGGCTTCGGTTTGTACAATAAGCTCATCCTACAACACATATGAAATTTCATCTTTAACAAATATATTTAACTAAAATAAAAATTGTTGAAAAAATATCTACTTTAAATCCTTTAATCCACTTCGCGCGTAGCATCTGATGTGAACTCGTCGTCTTTTTTTTTATGTGTCCTCTTCCATTTCTCATGGTGTGATGGTGGAGATGGAGTGCTGTCAAGACTTATAGAACCTCCCAGCTCTTCCTCCCTTTGTTCTTTTTTTTCTTCGATCATCGTCAAGTTTAAGATATCCTCCACGATACAATCTATGTGGATAGATATTTCTAGCTCGATTTTTCTTTCCTTTTTTGCTCTTTGCCAAGAATTCAGGAGTGGTGCGAGACTCTACAAATTTCTCTCAAACATCTTGATCAATATATGAATACACATCGTATGAAGGCTTTTCTCTATCTTCTCCATGTTTAATATAATCACGGGTGAGTTGTGTCTTAAATCTCCTCCAATGCTCACCACAATATGTAATCATCTTCTTTTTCGCTATATCATTATTTGGACAAACAATGAATACATCCTATGTTTACACAATAGAGATATTATTAGTAAAAATGAACACATCTTATGTTTAAACAAATCATAAAATACTTGAACATCTAGCCATATGGCGTCTTTCAAATCACCATCAATATCGTGCCAACTATCAATCAAAATGCTCATTTTACTTCTACCTTGTAACACAATGTAACCCATAAAATCGTCAGCGTGTTCACCATTAGCCTTGTCGGTTGCAACATCAACTGTAACTAGGTAGCGAATACCGATTTATTGGGTTTTTTTCACCTTGGCATACATTGTGGCACCGCTAGTTTTTCTTAAACGATTTGTATTAACAAATGTTGTATGGGAGGTGCTTGTCGAATTAGCCATGACTATCAAGAGAAATGATATAAACCTCAAAATGATCAAGAGAAACTATACGTTTCAATAAAAACAAATGGAAAATTATAGAAACAAAATGATCAAAAGATAAACTAACGTAAAACCCTAGACAAAATGACCAGTGGAAAACAAAGTGATATATAACTCGTTTCAATAAAAAAACAAACTTGTTGCGAAATGACTTTTGATGAATATCTGTTGGAAGAGTTTTGATGAATATTTGTTGGAAGAGTTTTGATGAATATCACCTAGGGTTTTTGAGAAATGAGAGTGAAGAAATGATATTTGAGCATTGATAGGTAAATGAAAAGTTAAAAACTAGTTAGACTGTAGTCTGAAGTTTCTCATGCAATAAATGTTTCACGTCAGTTTTTCTAGTTATTAATAAATATATAAAATATAAAAAACATAATAGCACCATATTCTGGGAATTCAATTAAAAGATATATAACGCCGGATTTTGTTGTAACACTGAGGGGTTTGAAAAAATCAAATAAAAAATTAAAATAAGATTTTGAAAATAGTATTTTAAAATTAATTAATGCAAAATATATTAACTCTCAGTTGGACAATGTCACTGAGTTAAATATTAAAAAAATATAAAAAAAAGGAACTTGGAAAGGCGTCAACTGAGAAACACAAACTAAAAAACAGAAGAAAAAAACATAAAATACAATGACTAAGTGTCGAATCGAGTTCCCTTAAACATCTTTTCTCTCGCTTTTCTGAAAAACCGAGACAAATAGTTGTTAATTTCTTTAAAAAAAATAAAAGTTGGGGCTCCCAGTACCTATTTTCTCGTTTTTCTATTGTTTGAGGTATGACAATACTTTACTATTGTGAGAAATGAGAACAAATGATTACAACCGTCAAATTCTAATTAATGAAAATCACTGGATCATATTAATTTTTCCTTACAACGTCATTATACACATAATCATATAATATATTTTATTTACAAAAACATTAAAAGATAGAATCATATAATATATTCTATTATTAAAAGTTTTCATAGTTTTTAAATAAAAAAAAAATCCTCGTAGTTTCGATTTTATTTATTTATTTATTTCTAAAAATTAAGATGATTCACAGATTTTTCAATAAAAATTTGAAACTAATCTAAATTATTCACAGATATAATTCTATTATTTATTCTTTTATGCTAACAATCTATCATGCATTAATATTTTAATTTTAGATTTTAGATTTCTTGAAATATATAAAATTTTTTAGTCAATTTTATAAAAAAAAAATCAACTTTCAATTCATTTAGATTTCTTATTTTAATGTTTAGCCCTACATTTTTTTTTTACGTATTTTCACAGTGCATTTCTAAATGATTTTTATATAGCATATTATTAAAAAAAATTAATTCTTTAATCTTAAATTTTAACAAATACTAAATAATCAATAATTAGTCTATTAAAGTAGTGAAAATTTAAAATTTTATCAACAATATGTCATACGAAATTCACTATGAATTACAATGTGAAAATAGGTATAAAACACAGGGCTAAGTTTAATAATAATAAATTTAAATGAATTGAAATTTATTTTTTTTAATCAATTTTTTATATATATTTAAGAAATATAAAATTTAAAATTCAAATATTAATACATGAGACATTACAGTTTATTATTGAAATAAATAAAAATAATTAAATTTGTGAATAATTGAGGTTTATTTCAATTTTTTATTGAATAATCAATGACTAAGAAATAAATATCAAAAATAGGGGGATTTTTTTTAAAATAATTATGAAGAATTTTAATAATATAATATATTATATGATTATATCTTTTTGATGCTTTTGGTAATACAATATATTATATGATTATATGTATAATGACCATGTAAGGAAAAATTAAAATGATTTGTTGATTTTCATTAATTAAAATTTAAAAATTGTAATTATTTGTTCTCGTTTTTCACAATAGCATAGTTATGTATATATATATATATATATATATATATATATATATATATATATATATATATATATATATATATATATATATATATATATATATAAAAGTGAAATGAAGGGAGTGGAATAAATATTTTATTTTATTATTATTTTTTTATAATAGAATAAACCAAATTAAATTTATATTCCTTTCAAATTAGAGGAGATTAAAAATGAAGAAAATGATGAAAATGTTCCATCATTTTTTCAATTTTTACTCTATTTCATTTTGTTTTTATCAATTTTCAAATAATAAAACTTTAACATATTTCATTTATTTTTGTTTCATTATATTCTATCAATCGAGGCAAAGTTTTAGTGAAGTATATTTCCTCCAAACTTGTCTTGTAATCTTTAATAATATTTTTTATTTAAAAAAAGGTGACTCACATATTTCTCATTTATGATTTTTATAATAAATTATAATTAATAATTATAATTATTTTATTTTTATTCTAGAAGATGTTAACAATTAAATTAAATTAGTGACTCAATTTTTTATTAAAAAAATACTGTAAAAAAACAACGAAGTAAGGTAAAAATAAAAGACGGAGTTGACAAATGTTACATTATCCCTTTTTAAAATGAATTGAAATATGAAGGAGTTGTATTTTTTTTCCAAGCTAGAACCTAGAAACCTAAGAAAAGTAATGAAATACTCACTACAAGAAAACTGTTCAGAGGCATTGGCCGAAAGCGAAAGCCGATAACCTAAAAGCGAACGTTAGAGTTTTAGCGTCAGATAAACGTCAGTATTAAGGTTGACATCTCCAGCCTTGAAGTTAACAATATCTTCTTGATGACACTTGTTCCGGACTGGACCAATGACTAGGTATTACCCAATCCACTTCTGCTCCCAGAACGGCTCAATTGTTTAAGTCCAGCCAATATGGGACATCATTTACCTTTCTGCCCCTCTACCGGACAAATATGGTCGGATGACCCCAAGGGTCACCTGCTCCTCCTCAGTAGTTCCTGCCCGCCTTGCACGGTTCCACCATCGAGAAACAGTCACGACGCCCATGCACGGAACTGTGTCTTTGCCCGTAGCTACAACTAGTTTTGAGCACCTCTGCCCGTCCTAACGGCTAGTTTCTGGTAGTTACCTATTCTTCGAGAAACGGTTATTGCGCCCCGAAAATAGGGACCGTTGGCCATGCGCTGGGGACACTATAAAAACCCTCTCAAATGAGAGGGTCATGTATTCAATATTCATCCTACGAAATACATACTTTTGTACTTGCCTTTTTCCTCTCTCGATTCTTACTTTTGCATCGGAGTGCCTTGCAGGTACACCCCCCTCCTCATCTCTTACACCCAGCATCACAGACGTCTTCCTTGGCCCACTTCAGGTTCTGATTAGCCGTCAAGATCAGTGGTGCCGTCTGTGGGAATCATGTTATCCCCGTCTAACATCCACCGTAGATTCAAGACCAAAACAGCTCTCTGTTCAAGACTCTGGTCATGGCAAGCCAAGATCACGTTTGTGATGCTCGCATTCCTGCTTTTCTCTCCGTCAGTAAGACTGATACTGACGGGACTGCACGCCCGTTATCTGAGTGATGGGGCCACTGCGTCTCCCTCTCCCACTCGCACTAATCGTGTTGAAGACCATCCCTCCCTGGACCTCCAGCCCGTTCCAGTTCCGCCCAATGCCGACCCGGCAATGGCGGCCCTTCTTGAAGCTCTCAACAAAACCAACCTCTTAATCCTCCAACAAAACGAGAGGATTTGAGCCTTGGAGGAATCTGCCCGACCAAGATCCCCTCACCCGAGGAAAGATCGCCGACGATCCAGAAGTTCACCTCCCCGACGTAAAAGAGAACGTCGGACACATCAGGCGCCAGAATTCCATGCCGTCTGGAAGCGTGCCCACATTTCCCCGCATAACCAGTACTCCCCAGGAAACAAGAGGATCAGGAGAGACCAGCGTTCACCCCATTTCAGATCTACGGGTCGGCCACGAACCCCTTTTCCCTGCATAACTCACAGCCGTGTCCCTGAGCAGAGCACCCGCTCCCCCTCATGGACCAGTGGCACCAGCGACGACGAGCCTCACGGTCCGTTGTCTCAGGAAATTACGGCTATGCGCCTCCCCAAGGGATTAGAGAAACCACCGTCTTTGGGCCCTTACGACGGTACAAAGGACCCTGATGAGCACATCGAAAATATCGATGCGCTGCTAGACTATCATGGCGTCCGAGGCGCCATCAACTGTCGTATGTTCCCTACCACACTCAGGAAAGGAGCAATGACCTGGTATAAGCAACTCCCTAACGAGTCCATCACCTCGTGGAGGCAGTGGGGGATAATGTTCTCCAGACACTTCACGGTATCCGGTCGCCACCCGAAGACCGAAGCCTCCCTTGAGGCCATAATTCAAGGGAAAGATGAGCCTCTCTGAGCGTACATCGAGAGGTTCAATAAAGAGGCGGTACAGGTCCCTACCACCGATGACATGAAGAAGTTCTAGCTCGAGCGAGGGCTTCGTACCCGCACGAAGTTCGCCAAAGCTGTTGGTATTGCACCTCTTAAGACTCTGGACGCCATCCTCCTCAAGACGCAAGAATATATCCAGTACGAGGAGAAAGAAGTGGCCAGCTCCGCACGGGTCTCACGCCACCAGGAAAGTATCAGTACCTCCAAGAACTATGAACCCTCGACATCCCGTCGGGGGGACAGAAGACGTGAAGATCGTCCCCGAGAGTCCTGGGACAACAAAAGACCATCCGGCCGCTTCAATGAGTATACTCCCCTGACCGTTTCCAGGGAGAAAATCCTCTCCGAATGCGCCAACTCGGAGTTTAAACAAGCAAGGGTTTGATTCCCTAAGAAGATACTGGCCAAGCCGAACGCTGACAAGTCGAAATACTGCCGTTTCCACAAGAGTCATGGCCACACAACTGACGACTGCATCCACCTAAAGGATGCCATAGAGATATTGATCAGGGACGGCCACCTAAAGCAGTTTACAAAGAAGAGGGAAACTCCCCGGCAAGACGCCCAAGAGTCGAAGAAAGTCGAGGAAGAGGTGCCTTCCTCAGAAGAGACAAACCTTCAGGTCGCCATGAGCATATCACGACCTGAGGACTTCTATGTTCCTGAAGAGCTCAGCGTTCCCCCTACTTCACAGCACATAGCCCGAGGGAAACTTTCCCCTCCACCATGGTCATTTCAGGAGGGGGCTTCAACAAAGTCACCGTGGGCTCCGTGAAAAGGAAATTCGAGCACCTTCTCAGCACGAGCTCCAACAAGAGTACAACGCTCGACATAGTCAGGGGAGAATCGGTCCCCATCTCCTTCTACCGCGAGGAACTCCTCGGTGGGGCTCCGAACTCAAGCATTCCACTGCTCGTAAGAGCCTAGATGGAAAATTTTGATGTTCGCCGAATCTTAGTCGACCAAGGCAGCTCGATCGACATCATGTACTCGCAGTTGTTTTCAACCCTTCAGCTAGATGAATCGCACCTCACTCCCTACGTGGGTTCTTACCTACAGGGATTCAACGGGTCGGTCAGAAAGCCCTGGGAATATGTCGAGTTGATCGTGACTTTTGGATCTACAAGAGACGGCCAGATCTATTAAAGTCCAATTTCTGGTTATCGACTGCCCGTCTCTCTATCAGTGCATCTTCGGGCAGACAACCTTGGTCGAACTAGTGGTCGTACCCTCAACTGTGCATCTCAAAATGAAGTATTACACTTCTAAGGGTCTGGTCGCCACTTTACACGAGGACATCGAGACAGCAAGGAGATGCTTTGAAGCAGCCACCAAAGGACTCAACACCATTGCTGCCAAGCCAAAGACTTCCAACAAGCTGACCTTGCCCAGCAGCTCAGAGGAAGCCAAACCACTGCCCCACGTCAACTCTATCGACCTCGACAGCTGCTTCTCCGAATATGACCAGAAGGAGACCCAGACTTGCTCAAGCAACCCGTCAACTTTGACCAGCACCAGCGACAACTCCCATCCGATGCACCCAATTCTGGATGGCGAGTTCAAACTCGTCCTGCTCGGAGATAACCCTCAGCGAGGAGTGAAGATAGGGACCAGACTCCCCGACATAGCGAGGAAACAACTCAAAGCTTGCCTCCGAGAGAACGTAGACTTGTTCGCCTGGAGCGCCGCGGAAATGCCCGACTTAGATCCTGCTGTCGCATGCCATCAGCTCACAATTGACCCCGCCGCCAAGGTTGTAGCACAACGTAGGTGAAAGCAGTCTCCGGAGAAAATAGAGGTTGTAGAACAAGTTGTAAAAGACCTCCTCGAGGCAAACTTTATTTCGGAGGCCAAGTACGCTACTTGGTTGTCCAATGTTGTACTCGTTAAAAAATCTAATGAAAAGTGGCGTATGTGTGTTGATTATACTGATCTCAATAGGGCATTCCCTAAAGATGCTTACCCCTCCCCAATATAGATAAACTTGTTGATAATTATGTCGATTTTAAATTGTTATCGTTCATGGGCGCCTATTCGCGCTACAATCAAATACCAATGGCAAAAAGCGACAAAAAGTACACAACCTTCATGACCGAGTCGGGCAACTATTACTACAACGTAATGCCCTTCGGCTTGAAAAAAGCTAGCGCGACCTATCAAAGGATGATAAATAAGGTCTTTCAGGGAGAAATCGACGACATGCTCGAAGTCTATATGGACGATATGATCGTGAAGTCCCATGAGGAAACCAATCACATGGCCCATTTGAAAAAGGTCTTCGAGCAAGCCAGGAAATACCGGATGCGTTTCAACCTGGAGAAATGCAAGTTCGGGGTACGAGCGGGCAAGTTCCTCGGCTTCTATCTGACAAAATGAGGAATCGGAGCTAACCCCGACAAGTGTAGGGCCTTCTCCGAGTTCCTACACCCAGCTCGAAGAAACCCATCCAATCCCTCAACAGGATGCTCGCGTCATTATCTCGTTTCGTGGCTAAGTCTGCCCAGCACGCTCTGCCTTTCTTCAAACTCCTCCGCAAGGAGGCAACCTTTGAATGGACGGAGGAATGCGACTAGGCTCTCCTCCACCTAAAACGAGCACTATGATAGCCGTCAGTCCTCTCTCGGCCAGATAACGGTGAAACCTTGTACCTTTATCTCGTCGTAGCAACCGAGACCGTTAGCGCCACCCTCATCCGTGAGATGCCCGACGGGAAAAAGCCCATATACTTCACGAGCAAAGCATTGCAAGGACCATAACTGAGATACCAACAAATAGAGAAAGTAGCTCTGGCCCTCATCAACGCTGTGCGAAGACTAAGGCACTACTTTCTGGCCCACATAATCATGGTCCGAACAGATCAACCCGTAAAGCAACTGTTAGGATGACCAGACATGGCTGACAGAATGCTTAAGTGGTCATTGGAGCTATCAGAATTCGACATTCAATATGAGAGCAGAAAGGCCCTCAAGGCCCAGGCACTGGCCGACTTTGTCGCAGAAATGACGTTCACTGATTCCCCCACTTGCGGGGTGCACAAATGGACTATCTTCGTCGATGGGGCATCCAGCTCGGCAGGAAGCGGGGCCGGTATCATCTTGGAAAACAAAGAGGGAATTATTGTCGAAGTCTCGCTTACCTTGTCTTTCCCTACTTCTAACAATTAAGCTGAGTATGAAGCCTTCCTCGCCGGTCTACGCCTAGCCTAGGACCTAGGGGCCGAAGAAGTTGTCATCTGCACCGACTCTCAACTCGTGGCCCTTCAGGTTCGAGGAGAATATCAGGCCAAGAACGGTAACATGTCCGAATACTTATCCCTGGTCAAGTAAAAAATGACGAAGTTCGCAACAGTAGAAGTAAAACATGTTCCCCGCGAACATAATGTCAGGGCAGACGTGTTGTCAAAACTAGCAAGCACGAAGAAAAAGGGCAGAAACAAATTTGTCATCCAGGAGGAGCTTCCTCGACCCAGCATCGAGAAAACCTCCCCGATCCTCGTCGTGCAAGTCATCGGTGACAGCAACTGTTGGATGACTCTCGTTTATAATTACCTCGCTAAAGATGAACTCTTATCCGATCCCAATGAGGCCAGCACAGTCAGGTGCAGGGCCTACTCCTACGTCCTGGTCGAAAACAAGCTCTACAGATGAGGGTTCTCCATCCCTTTACTCAAGTGCGTCGAGGAAGAGATGGCTGCCCACGTCTTGCGTGAGATCCACAAAGGAATTAATGCCCAACACCTCGGTGGGAGACCCCTCACCAAGAAAGCCCTACGAGCAGGGAACTACTGGCCGACCATGCAGCATGATGCAAAGGAACATGTGAAGAAGTGCGACAAATGCCAATGACACGGGGATATGCACTTAGCTCAAAGTTATGTCATCCCCGTGGCCCTTCGCATGGTGGGGCCTAGACAACCTGGGACCATTCTTCGTGGGGTCGAACCAGAACAAGTACTTGATAGTGGGTGTCGACTACTTCACCAAGTGGATAGAAATAGAGGCACTGGCCAAAATAACAGCCCACAACATAGTTCGCTTCTACAAGCGGAACATCCTTGCCCGATTTGGCATCCCCCAAGCAATAGTCACCGACAACGGGACGCAGTTCACGGACAGAAAATTTTAGGACTTCGTCGCCTAACTAGGCATAAAACAACACTTCGCGTCTGTTGAACATCCCCAAACTAACGGGCAGGCCGAAGTGGCAAACAGAGTAATCCCGTGGGGCCTCAAAAGAAGGCTGGACGAAACAAAGAAAGTCTGGGTCGAGGAACTGCACAGCGTACTCTGGGCCTACCGCACTATGCCCCACTCTTCGACCGGGGAAACACCTTTCCGCCTAGCTTACGGAACCGAGGCAGTGATCTCCATCGAGATACACGTGCCGTCTAGGTGGACTGAATCCCCCCTGGATGAAGAAACAAATAACGAGGCACTGAGAGAAGAGCTCAACCTCGTTGAAGAGGTCCGATTAGAAGCGGCTCTCAGTGAAGCTTCATTAAAACAAAAATTGCAATCAGGAACAACGCCAAGGTTATACGGTGAGAATTCCAAGTGGGCATCCTTGTCTTAAGAAGGAACCACAAAGATTCTTGAGAAGGCAAACTCACCGCAAACTGGGAGGGACCTTATCGCGTCCGGGCAAAGACGGAGAATGGGGCCTACTACCTAGAATACCTCAATGCGGAAGAACTTGCTCGACCATGGAACGCCGAAAAGCTAAAACAATATTATAGCTAAGGCCCTAATCGTCAGTTTGCTTCATCAGAGCGACAAGCATAACATCCCGACCATGATGTGCGCCCAGGTACAAGCGTCGCATACCAACTAAGGCAGGATCCCGCTCAAAAATGAGCAGGACCCATTCCCGACGGCGGTTCCTCAACCGAGCCCGCCTTCGTCAAAGTACCATGATAGGAAAAACACCCAGCTCGCTATGGAAGCTTCACGCTGCGAACTCATGCCTTAAACGTGATCTAAGCTCCACTCTCACGCCCAGAGGCTACCCAGGCTGTTCGACCAGTCCCCCTCACTTCCAAACAAATCTAAGTCGAGCAAATCCCGAAACAATAAACAAATCATTCAAAGTTACCCTTATTACGAGCACACACACGTATCGAGCAAAGGTACTACACTTAGCGGAAATAAAAACAAATAAATCCATACGCGGATATAAAGCATACAAAACTGACCAGGACGACCGAACACATACATTTCATAATAATTAGTGGTCACGAGGACCACGACTGTACTTGTTACATAGAAAAGGGGCCACACCCCATACAAAGTAATAAATTACATAAAACATGGCACGCAGACCAGAGATATAACAACAACAAAAAAGAGACATCACTCTTCCATCTGCTCGGTCTCCTCAGGGATAATCCGCGTTAGCTGAGGCTCTTCTTGAAGGATATGGGCATGCTCTTCGCCAATCTGGAAGAAGTCCGGAGTGACAATCTTACCATCTTCAACATGATACAGAAAACTGGTCCCATCCTTGGACAGCTGAACCCTTGGATTCACAAGTTTGAGCTGAGCCACAACATTTTTGAAATATTCCTCCCCGATGGTGCAGACGTCGTCCTTTGTCCGCACGATGCAGGCAACCATCTTAGCCCGAGTCTTTAGCACCTTCAGGTCATCATGCTCGTCTTCAGCTGGAGCCGCCGCAGACCTCATCTGCTCGACCAAGTCCTCAGCAGCCTTCTTCTCAGCGACCAGGGTGTCATTCTCCCATTTTTAACTTAGTCACCTCCTCCTGAGACTTCCTCCTCGCCTCATCGATAGCCTTGGCCTCTTCCTTGGTCTTCTTCACCTTCTCCTCCAGGGCTGATATCGCCACCTGGGCCTTCTTCAGCTCGGACTCAGAAGATGAGTCTTCCTCGGCGTAAACCGCCACCATCTCCAGTACCCTGATCAGTACAGAGGCATCCTGCGCCAGCATCGCCCTCTTGCTCGGGCGGTCCATTCCCTCAAGCTTTAGGGACTCTGCCCGAGGAACAGTCAAAGAGGAGCCCTCAAAGAACCTTTTGTCGTGAAGGCAGGGAGGAAGCTCGAACTTGCTCTTCTCCCCCGCCCAACTAAGATCCACTAGCTCATTCTGCCGGACTCGCTTGAACCTTGAAGTCCCAGGCACTGGGGAACCCTGGGAAAGAGGAGGAATAGGCGAGGAGCTCCTCGACACCATCTGAGGAGGGGGCACTCAATGAGTAAGTTGAGTCTTCGGATTCGTTGCACCAGTTTTTCCCTTCGCCAGGGCATTCTTCACCATCCTCTCATGTACTGAAGGCATTTCACTTGGAAAAACATAACAGACACGTTAGCAAACAAGGAAAATGGTAATCTGAATAAGTTAAAAAACAAAGACTACCAACCAATTTAAGGGCGTCAGCATGGGTCTTGCACTCAAGAAGCCCCTTTGTGTTGATATAGCAGCTTTCCACCTTTTGCCTGCCTTCCTCCTTGAAGATTGGGTCCCCCTTCTTGGTCCAGCACTCCTCAAGGTTAAAACTGCGGACATAATTCACCAGCGCTGCATAGCCGGCTTTGTCGTCGTCTTCCAGCATCTCCGACTGGGCAAGATACTGGTTGGTTCCCTAAGAGAAGTGAGCCCCACTCCAACAAAAGGGGAACTTCAACACTCTGTCCGCCACCACTTTACCGTGCTCGTCGTAAAGGTCATTCTCGTCCTCATCCGTCGATACTTCCCAGGCATACGTAGTATCCTGGGCTCTCTTCGACACAGGTTCAATAATGTAAAACCTCTCCTTAAAAGTCCTAATGAACTCGGAGAATGGTTTAAACAACTTCTTCGCCTGCTTCAGCGAGACCCAGCCATACTTTCTCCCCGAAACCTGCCTCTGGAGATGAAAGATCGTAAAAAACAAGGGGAAGGTGGCTCCTATCTTCAGGAACTCACATGTCAGCTCGAAGGCACGGATGAACGCTAATGAGTTTGGGTGCAGCTGGGAGGGGGCCAGATCCAAGTGCACGAAGACAGATCTCTGGAAGTCGGTGAAGGGCAGCCTCATCCTGATCTCCTTGAAGACGTACTCGTACATCGGGAACATCTTCCCATAATTCGTACAGATACGGTTGTCATCACCTGCAAATGCACCTTCCACTACCCTTCAGGACCCACGGTCGTAAAGGCATCCCCAGTGAACGAGGCAAAGACAAAGGCATGTTTGGCAGGCTCTGCAACTGTCCACTCCTTCGCGAAGGTCCTATCAGGAGGAGCATCGCCGACATCGCTAGGGGTGGTCGAAACTTCTGTGTCGCTGCTCTCCGAGGAGCTCTCTTCAGACGAGTCTATTAAAATCTCTTAGTCAGGTTCGCGAGACATCTTTTTCACCTGAAAAGCAGAGGACAAAAGTGAATTCGATGACAAAATCAAATCCACCCTTCCACCGCTAGTCAAGTGAAAGGGCGTGCGAAGGGTCGAGGATGACGTCCCTGACCTAAGCCCTAATCAAATGGCACAAAAATAATGCACAAGGAGATGCCCGGGGCAACCCCTCCTACGCATACGGGGAGATTCTCCTCGGGTCACTATCCAGAATTCCGTTTGAAGCTTCACCGAAAAACTCATGAACCCGCCAGAAAATTCATAGGAGCGCCGGAAAACTCATGAGCTCCACCGGCAACGCACACGCCCATCCTTGCAACGGCGTCCGAAACAACCTAAATCTATAGGTCACTAATGCTCCGGCGACCACGATAGTAGCAGAAAGTGGCCAAGCCACCGTCTACCACAACCAATAGCCAGAAACTGCTACTGTAACTACCTAAAATCATCCTAACTGCATGCATTCTAGCAAAACAAGAAGCAAAAAAGCTGGAAACTAGGGTAGAGATGGGCAACTTACGTGGTCGGGGAAGCTTTAGAGGGTCAAAGACGGTGCTCGAAGATCGTACGACGCCGGAACGACGGCTTGAACGGCGACGAACTAGAGAACTCAAAGAAAAGAGCAAAGGAGGAGAGAGAAGCGAAAAGTGCAAATGAGCAGCTTCTCCCTCTATTTATAGGCATTCTGAAGACACGAGCACGCGCGGCTAGGGGCATCATCATGACCCTAGCCTGGCCATCATGATGCATTTAATGCAATACAAGGCTCGAGGCTCACGTGGCGTCCCATCTATTCATATCACATTAACCGTTGGTCTCCCCGTACGCCGGACACACCAAACAACGTTACATATCCCGCGGGCACCAACTCCCCCGGGCATCATAAAACAATTCCACCTCATCGACAAGCGACGACCCCTTCCAGATCTCCCCGGGACTGCGAACTATCCTTAAGTCATCACTCCCATGCTCGGGAGCAACGACTTGGGGGGCTCCTGTTCCGGACTGGACCAATGACTAGGCATGGCCCAATCCACTTCTGCTCCCAAAATGGCACAATTGCCTAAGTCCAGCCAATATTGGGCATCATTTACCTTTCTGCCCCTCTACCGGGCAAATATGGTCGGATGACCCCAAGGGTCACCTGCTCCTCCTCGGTAGTTCATACCTGTCATGCACGGTTCCATCATCCAGAAACAGTCACGACGCACATGCCCGGAACTACGCCTTTGCCCATAGCAACGACTAGTTTTGGGCACCTCTGCCCATCCTATCGGCTAATTTCTGGCAGTTACCTATTCTTCGGGAAACAATTATTGCGCCCCAAAAATAGGGACCGTTGGCCACGCACTAGGGGCACTATAAAAACCCTCTCATTTAAGAAGGTCATGTATTCAATATCCATCCTACGAAATACATACTTTTGTACTTGCCTTTTTCCTCTCCCGATTCTTACTTTAGCATCGGAGTGCCTTGCAGGTACACCCCTTCCTCATCTCTTACACTCAACATCACAGACGTCTTCCTTGGCCCGCTCTAAGTTCTGATCAGCCGTCAATATCAACACTAAATAACATCCGCTAAAGGAGATGTTAAACAAAGGTGAAACCTAGATTAAAAAGTAGACGCAAGTAGCGTTGACTCACTACAAGAAAATCAGTATATAGCCACGTGAAGTTGTGACGTGATTATCACGTGGCAAAAAAAAAGTTGGTTGCGGTGTGATAATCACGTCGCTACATTATTTTATAATAAAATAAAAAATATAACGTTAGCACATAGAATGTCAGAATTTAAAATTTAAAAATATTATTTGCGACGTGAAAACCACGCCGCAACAAATAAAATATTTTTTTAAAAACAAAAGCCTGTAGCGTGCAGATGTTGGGAATGTTGAAAATTTTAAATTTTTTTTTTGTGACGTGAATATCACGTCGCAACTTTTTTAGAGGGAAAATTAAAATTTTAATTCTGACTGAATGCAGGTAGTGGGTATATAATTTATGACCGTTGGCTGGTTGCGACGTGATTATCACGTGGCAAAGTTGCGACGTGATTTTCACGTCGCTAATGAGCTTATATAATTAATTGCTTTCGTTTCCTCTCCCTCAGACCCATTTTCTTAATTAAGAACCATTTTTCTCATTTTTCCTCTTCTTCTTCGCAGACCCATATTTCTTCCTCTCTTCTTCTTCGCAGCAAAATTCTTCCTCTCTTCTTCTTCAAGCACTTCCATAATTTTAAAGGTATGTTATTTGATTTTATGCTTCCTCTCTTATCATATTTTTTGGTTATTATTAATATTTTTTTTATGATATTGAATAGAAGAAGATTGAAGATTGAAGATTCAAGAAGATTGAAGATTGAAGAGTGAAAAAAAGGTTGGACCAGAAGATTGAAGGAGATTGAAGAAGAGGTATTTTTTGCAATTTATTTTTTATATTTGAAGTATTTTCGGAAATTTGTTTATTTTAGGTTAATAGTATATATGTTAGAAACAAATTTTGTTATAATTTATTTTGGTTATTTTCAGAATTTATTTGTTATAATTTATAAACAATTTATTTAGGTTAATAGTATATATGTTATTTTCAAAATTTATTCTGTTAGAAAATATTTTATATATAAAACGAAAATATTTATTCCTTTAGAAAATATTTTCAGAATTATTTTATATATTTATATATATAAAAAACGAAAATATAAACATATTATATATAAATTCTGTTTTAACATATATAAATTCTGTTTTAACATATTATATATAAATTATATATAAATTCTGTTTTCCAAAAAATTATATATAAATTCTATTTTAACATATTATATATAATTTTTTTTCTAAAATTTTTATTAAGTTATAAATGTTATAAAAACAGAATAATATATAATATATAAAAACTGTTTTATGAAAAACATAATACATAAAAAACTGTTTTATAAACAAAAACATATACATAAAAACTGTTTTAATATATAAAAACATTATACATAAAAACTGTTTTATAAACAAAAATATATAATATAAGTTATAAATGTTTTAATATATTATATATCAAAATTGTTTTATGAGTAAAAACATATACATAAAAAACTTTTTTATAAACAAAAAACATTATATAAAAACTGTTTTATAATTATTATATATTATATTGTTTTATGAAGTATAGTAAAAAAACTATTTTATGTAAAAACATATATATAAAAAACTGTTTTATATTTATTATTATTATAGTGTTTTATAAAAACTGTTTTATGTAGTATTGTTAAAAAGTATTAAATAGAATGTTAATAAAAACGGTTTTATAATAAAAAAGTATTATATATAATTTTTTTTTTCTGAAATTTTTATTAAGTTATAAATGTTATAGAAACAGTATAATATATAATATATAATAACATTTAATAAAAACAGAATTATTTTATATATATATATATATATATATATATATATATATATATATATATATATATATATATAAAACGAAAATATAGTTAATATGTTTATATTTTAGGTTAAAAGAATATTATGAAAAGTTATATATTTAAAAAAAGTTAATTATAAAAAAAGAAAATATATTTAATATATTTAATATGTTATAAAAAATATTGTATTTTATGTAGTGATTAAAAACATATATACATATATAAAAATGTTTTATAAAAAACAATTTTATTGTTAATATATTTTTTATATACATTTATAAAAAATTGTTTGAGTAAAAACATATACATAAAAAACTTTTTTATAAACAAAAAACATTATATAAAAACTGTTTTATAATTATTATATATTATATTGTTTTATGAAGTATAGTAAAAAAAACTATTTTATGTAAAAACATATATATATATATATAAAACTGTTTTATAATTATTATTATTATAGTGTTTTATAAAAACTGTTTTATGTAGTATTGTTAAAAAGTATTAAATAGAATGTTAATAAAAACGGTTTTATAATAAAAAGTATTATATAGTATGTTAAAAAATATTATATATAAAAACATTATAGTATGTTATAAAACATTATAGTATATTATATAAAACATTAATATAGTATGTTAAAATGTTAAATAGTATATATATAGTATATTTTTAGTAGTAAGAACAAGAACAATATGTTTAGGACTATTATTAAGTTGATTAATTTAATATTTCTAATTAAAAAGGTATTGATTATATAAATTTGCAGTAAATGGAATATTATCGGTATTATCGTAGTTGGATGTACGATAGACTATATCCAGGAAGGCGCGCACTTAAACCCAATTTTATAGAAGGAGTTAATGGTTTTATCACGTGGACGTTTGCTCAGGAATGTTGTCGAAGCGAAGGAGGAGTTATGTGTCCTTGTCTTAAATGTGGATGTAGATATATAATTAGTGACCCAGAGGAAATAACACGTCATTTGCATAGAAGAGGTTTCATTGAAAATTATTGGGTTTGGACGTATAATGGTGAAACACTGCCGAGTAACGTACCAGAGACTAGCAACACGTATGCTTCAAGTACTCGACCGCCTATGGAACCGCCTATGGAATTTGAGGAAAACTTTAATCTGATCGATGACATGGTTGAGGATGCTTTTGGTGTTAACGTGACCCATGATCAACTAGAAGATTTTGACGAGGAAGAGTTGCCGAATGAGGAAGCGCAGTGTTTTATCAGTTGTTGAATGAGATGAATACTCCGTTGTTTGAGGGGTCGTCAGACTCAAAGCTATCAATGTGTGTGAGATTATTGGCCGCCAAGTCAAATTGGAATGTTCCTAATCAGTGTTTGGAGCACTTCGCAAAAATGATGTTGGACTCAACTGCAACGAAAGACAACTTGCCTGCGAGTTTCTATGATGCAAAGAAGTTGGTGTCAAAGTTGGGTTTAAGAGTAAGAAAGATTGATTGTTGCATTAATGGTTGCATGTTGTTTTATGACAATGAGTTTGGTACTCAAGATGGATCGTTGGAGGAATGTAAGTTTTGTCAGAGTCCAAGATATAAAGTTCGCAGTAGAGCCATTAACAGTAAGCAAAAGCGTGTAGCAGTAAAGTCCATGTTTTATCTTCCGATAATACCAAGGTTAAAAAGAATGTTTTCTTCAATGCACAGTGCAAGTCAAATGACATGGCATCATACAAACAAAACAAGCCCAGGCACTAAGCGACACCCATCTGACGGCCATGCACGGAAGCACTTTGATGAGGTACATCCCGATTTTTCCGCGGAACCTAGGAATGTCAGGCTTGGATTATGCTCTGATGGTTTTACTCCATATGTCCAAGCGTCTGGAAGTGCGTATTCTTGTTGGCCAGTCATTGTAACCCCTTACAATCTCCCTCCTGAGATGTGCATGACAAAACCATACATGTTTTTGACGTGTGTCATTCCAGGACCGTCGAGTCCAAAAGCCGGAATTGATGTGTACTTACAACCTTTAATTGATGATTTGAAGAGGTTGTGGATTAATGGAGAATAGACTTATGATATATCCCGTAAACAAAACTTTTTAATGCGAGTTGCCTTGATGTGGACCATTAACAACTTTCCAGCATATGGCATGTTGTCTGGTTGGGGTACGCATGGCAGAATGGGTTGTCCGCATTGCATGGAATGCACCAAGGCGTTTACATTGGATAAAAGGGGGGAAAAGCTTGTGGTTTGACTGTCACCGCAAATTCTTACCATCAAATCATCCCTTTAGAAAAAACAAGACAAATTTCAAAAAAGACGAACGGGTAACAGATCTGCCTCCGCCTTGATTGTCACCAGTTGCTATATGGAACCAAGTTTGTGAACTTCCAAAGTTTACAGATACTGGCAAAGCCTGTAGAATTGAAGGATATGGGGTCACACACAATTGGACAAAAAGAAGTATATTTTGGGACCTCCCGTATTGGAAAGATAATTTGTTGCGCCATAATCTTGATGTTATGCATATTGAGAAGAATTTTTTTGATAATGTATTTAACACAGTGATGGATGTTAAAGATAGCACAAAAGATAATGTGAAGGCTAGACAAGACATGGAAATTTGGTGTAATCGGAAAGAGTTGGAGTTAAAGCCTCAACCAAATGGAAAATTATTTAAACCCAAGGCTTGTTTCAGTCTGACCCCCCAAGAAGCTAAAGCGGTTTGTGGATGGTTAAAAGGTTTGAGAATGCCCGACGGGTATTCTTCAAATTTAGCAAGGTGTGTCGACGCTAACACTGGGAAGTTGCATGGTATGAAAAGTCATGATTGCCATGTTTTTATGGAACAATTGCTACCAATTGCGTTCGGTTCTCTACCCAAACATGTGCTTAATCCACTAACTGAAATTAGTCAATTTTTTAGAGATATTTGTGCGTCAGCTTTAAGAGTGGATGACATCATTAAGTTGGACCAAAATATTCCAGTCATTCTCTGTAAGTTGGAACAAGTATTTCCGCCTGGTTTTTTTGACTCCATGGAACATCTACCTATGCATCTTGCATATGAAGCTTATCTAGGAGGACCTGTTCAATATAGGTGGATGTATCCGTTTGAAAGGTTCATGGGTGATTCAAAGCGATCAGTGAAAAATAAAGCTAGAGTTGAAGGATCAATATGTGCACATTACTTGCATCGAGAAACTTCACATTTTTGTAGTCACTATTTCAAGCACTTGATGTTAACTCCAAGAATCCTAAGGAATCCTGTAAATGTTATCGAAAGAAGTCAGTACACCTTATCAGTCTTTGGGCTTCCAGGTCATCCCTCTAGAAAGAAGGGTGAGCATTGGTTGACCCAACAAGAAATGCAATCCGCACATGTTCATGTCTTGATCAACTGTGTTGAAGTTAAACCATATCTTGAGTAAGTATAACCCAACTTTTTAATTTTCTTTACAGTGTGAATATAAAACTTATTACCTTGAAACTTATTGTGTGTTTTTTTTAGGGAATTTAACAACGCCTATTTTCATAGTACCGGTGTACAATCAACATCTGGTGTCATTCATGCCCAATTTCCAACATGGTTCAAGGAGAAGTTGTATAGGGTTGTTGCACTGACTACATAAATACTCCATTTGAGAAACTTGTCTAATGGCCCTCGTCAAAACGCAAATAAATGGCACACATACTTCGTGAACGGATATAAATTTCACACTCAGGAATGGACTGAAGGGAAAAAGACCATAAACAGTGGCGTATTTGTGAAAGGAGTTACAGATGGTGGTGAAGATGACTTCTATGGTTTTGTTAAACATATCTATGAGTTAGTATACAACTACTTGGACTCGGAAAATAAAGTTGTCTTGTTTTATTGTGAATGGTATGATCCAACTAGAGGCACAAAAATAGATAAGACATATGGTACTGTTGAGATTCAAATGGACCGGAGGTACAAAGAGTATGACCCTTTCATAATGTCAAATATTGTTAGGCAAGTGTATTATGTTCCTTATCCTTCATTTGTGCCACGTAAACGAAGGTGTTGAGTTGTAATAAAAACAAAACCATTGGGTCATATTGAAACTGACGATCTAGTGGAAGATCTTGCTTACCAAGTTGATGAAGTTGAAGAAATTAATGATGTGATTCCAGATGAACACACTACAAGTTTGTCTGATACAATGGTTGAGGGGCATCAAGTTGATGAGGATGAAGATCATGAAGATTATGGATCCGAGGACAATATCACATCAGATGACGAGGATGATATGGATGATGAGCATGACAATTTAGAATTGTGAATATGTATTAAATGAGAAATGTGTTTTGTAATTTTACTTAATGAACCATCTATTGAATGAGTTAATGAATATGTATTAATGAGAAATGTTTCTTGTAATTTTACTTAATGAACCATCTATTGAATGAGTTAATAATGAATATATATTAACTGTGTATTCTCTATAAATAGGTAAAATGCCACCCAAGGATAGTGGTAAGAAGTCCAAGCATACAAGGGTAGTAGTATGCCAGTCACCTCACTCTGCCATGTGTCCTCCCCCACAGAGTCAGGTTCATCCTATGTCCATGGATAGTACTCAGCCTTTTACGCCATTACTCTCCTCTCAGTATCCTCTTCAGTTCCCATATGGGAGTCCGTCTTTTATTAGCCCATCTGGGGCCCCATCTTTTGTTAGGCCACCTGGTTTTCTATTCCAGCAGAGTCAGGTGCCCTCATCCTTCCAGCAGAGTGGAGGATACAGTTTTCCACTTCCCACGCAGATCCCTTCATTCGTCTAGCAGACTGGAGGATCCAGCACCCCACTTCCTACACAGATGCCCCCATCCGTCCAGCAGACTGGAGGATCCACCTCTTCACGGCCCACACAGACTGGTCGCACCCCACATCCCACACATGTACCTGTATCCGATGATCATGCAGAGTTAGGTGATGGCGATATTGGTGTGGACGATGATGAGATAGATGGGAGAGATCTTCGAGGGGATGATGATCCGAGTGAGATTCATACCATTGATGGGAGATTTTGGATTTGGCCTGAAGGAAACTCGTAAGTTTCTTATTTATTGATTTTTATTTATAAGTACACATTTCCATTTTAAATATAAATTTATATAATTAATGCTAATTCAATTATTGTTGTTTAGTTTCGGGCCGAGTCGGACTGCTGCCAATGTTATAAGTTATATAATTCAGCAGAATTATAAGAAATTGTATAAGACTTTTGGAGAAGTTAAGGACAAAGACGAATGGTTTAAGCAATTTCAGGTATCATTAATTTATTTGTTAAGTTATTGTTATTTAAATGACTTTTTTATTATTGTTATAATTTATCTAACTATTTATTTTAATGTCATACAACATTGCAGGCGAAATGTGTTTGGGATCCACTGAACCATGAAAAAGTAAAAAAAAATTATTTTGGCAGGAGTTCAAGACGACTTTCTGACTTGCTACGACGTGTTAGAGAGCGTTTTGTACTGTTGGGCATCCGTCCCAAATGGATAGGCAAAGAAATTTTTGATGACCTTCTTAAGTATTGGGAAACGGATGAATTTAAGGCTAAATCTGAAAATGCAAAGAAGATGAGGGCATCAGAAAAAGGGGGTTGCCTTAATGCTGTTAGAAGTATTAGTACTGCTGAGCATTCTCGACGCATGGTAACTATTACCACTTTTTAAAGTCATATTTTGATTTATAACATATGTTATTAATTTAAGTTAAGTTTATTATTTAGGCTAAGCGTTTGGGGAGACAACCACTGATGATTGAGCTGGTTACCCAAACTCGGACAAAGAAATCAGGGGATTTTGTTGACGAGCGTACACAAAATGCTTTGGTAAGTAAATTTATGTTGTTTATATTTTTTTTTAATTTTAGTGACGTGATTTTCACGTGGCAAGTGAGATGTTGTGGCGTTAGAATCACGTGGCAACTGATAAGTTGTGGCGTTAAAATCACGTGGCTATATTTTTTTTAATATTTATTTTTATTTAATTTAATTTAATTTAACTTATATTAACTTTATTTTTTTAATTGTATGTGTAGAAGGATTATCAGGTCTTGATGGCAGAATTTCTGACCCATAATCCCCAGTATACTCCTCCTCTAGGACAACCTGTTCATCCAGATGTGGATTTCTATATTTGGAGTCAAGCTATTGGGGGAAAGGGGGATAACAGGTGCTTTTTTGGTGGTGGAAATTTGGCGGGCACCTTGAAGAGTAGGGATAGAACTCTGTATCAAAGAGCTATGGACGGTGAAGGAGGGTCACGTCAAACAAATTTGACACCGCAACAGTTAGAAACGGTAAGACAATTGGCTAGACGCGAGTCAGAGGAACGTGAGGCGGCATTGAAGGCCCAAATGGAGGCGACAACGAAGGCCCAAACGGAAGCAATTGAGGCAATGGCGAAGAGGCAGGCTGATATGGAGGAGCAAATGCGGCAATTTATGCAAGCATATGGTGGACATCGCAACGATGGTGGTCAATCGAGGAATAATAACAACCAAAATGATGTTGACTTTACCGACTATTCCGACCCGAATGATCCAATTATTTAGTTTTATTTTTATTTTCTTTTTACTTTGTAATTTGTGTACTAATGAATTTATAATTATATTTTATATTTAGAAATATTAAATTTAAATTTTAGTTTATTAATTTTATTATATTAAGTTTATTAATTTATATATTTAAAAATATTTAGTTTTATTTTTATAAATTTGATTTATAATATTGAATTTAGTAATATAAATTATAATATTTAATTAAATAAAACAGAAATTATATAAAACAGAAAATAAAACAGATAATTATATTTAAGTAATATAATTTTTTTAAAACATAAAATTATATTTAAATAAAATAGAAATTATATTTAATAATAATCAGAAATTATTTAAATACAACAGAAAATAATTAAAAAAAAAATACATCATTTGCGACGTGATTTACATGTCACAAATTAGTGACGTGAAAACCACGTCGCAAAACAAAACGTACAAAAAAAAACATTTTGCCACGTGATTTTCATGTCACTAATTTGTGACGTGGAAATCACGTCGCAAATAACTTTCTGCATTTTCTGACCCATCTCTGCACACCTGTTCTGACTCTTTCTGAAGGAATTTCTATCAACTTTTTTGCGACGTGACTATCACGTGACAATTTTGTGACATGTTTATCACGTCGCAACAGGGTTGTCACGCGCTCTCCTGCGACGTAGAAGTTCACGTCGCAAAAAACGAGAAGTGACGTGTTTTCATGGTTTGCGACGTGGAAATTACGTCGCAAAAGACAACATATTTTGTAGTAACTTTATGAGACGTTATTTCAGTGATGTTTGATTTTTATTAGCTTTGGTTGTGGTCGACGCTAGTTTTTAACATATTTTAGTGTTAGCTTCAGTTGTGGACAAAACTAGTTTTTAATGTTTATTTGTGGAGACGCTATTTCTCTAATGTGTAGACATTATAAGCTTCGATTATGGTCAATGCTAAGATTTCATATCTCGTGTTGGAGACGCTAGCTATTTCTTTGATGTGTATATATGATTAGCTTCAGCTTTGGCCGATACTAATAGTACTTTTTATTTGACAACTTGTTTTCAGAGAATGTAGTAGAACCTATTTCAAAACATGTTTTCAAATGTCCATACATAGAATCTATATATAATTCTTATAACACAGTGTGTATTACACGTCAATGTTCATAAACATACAAATCTATTCATTTATGGTTAGAACAGCAAAATGTCAACTATAATTCAACTAATCCATATCTATTCATTTAGTTCATCAAAATATTCAACTACTTAAGTATTCATATTAGTATATTAAAAAAAATATCAACTAATCCATCAACCATATAAAAATACATAGGTATTTGTATTAGTATATTTACAAAATGCCAACAAATCCATCAACCATATTCAACTACATAGAGAATCATATTTAAATAATCCATTAAAATAATTTTCTAAAACATAAATTTAAATAACCCATCAAAATAAACAAAATATGTCAAACATAAAACGAACGCTCAGATACATCACTTATATCCATCCACCAATTAATCATCAAATTCACCGTCATAATGAGCACGAGTACTAGAACCAGCACAAGAAGAACCTGCCTCCAAAGTCAACATGCATCGTTGAAATTCTTCAAACTTACTTTCCAACATCGATGTCCGCTTATAATGTGAATGATAATGAACAGAATTCATCGTGTATGGATAATAATAATGAGAAGACATCATGTAATAGGGACAGTGCCACATCATCACTTCATGATAACTAACTTTTAGAAGTTAGTTACAGTTTGTTGAGATTAGTTAAGAAAAGTTTGTTATTTCTTAGCTATATATGGTGTTGTAATATGCATTGTAAGTTTCAAGTTTGAGATAACAATTCTTCTTTAATCACATACAACTTCTTTTTCATTGAGCTTTTCATTCTTCTCCAATGGAGATCAAGTTCATTGTTGTATGTTCACATGGTATCATAGGCCTGTGATTCCGCTGCATCTCATCTCATTCTTCTTCTTCTTTGATTCTGCTTTATCTGCAGATCTGAGTTTTTACTCTTTCTTCTGTTTTTGATCCTTCGATTCTTCTTTGATTGTGCTGCACTATGTCATCTTCAAGCTCCTCTAGCAGCACTCATGGCGAATCCGCTTCAAGAAATATCAATAAAGGTTATCAAACTGATATCTTAAATCCCTATTTCATGCATCCAAATGAAAATCCTGCTTTGATTCTTGTTACACCATTGCTTAACAATGTCAATTATCACTCTTGGTCGCGTTCCATGACCATGGCTTTGCGTTTTAAGAACAAGTTACATTTCACCACTGGTGCGTTGGCACGACCTTCTGATCTTGATCCCAATTCCATTGCATGGGATATATGTAACACCATGATCATGTCTTGGATCAAGAATGCTGTGGAAGCTGAAATTGCTCAAAGCATTCTTTGGATGGATAATGCTGCAGATATGTGGAATGAACTAAAGGAGCGTTTTTATCAAGGTGATGTTTTTCGTATTTCAGATATTCAAGAAGAGATTTGCACATTAAAACAAGGTGATTCTTCTGTTTCATCTTATTACACAAAACTGAAAATCCTATGGCAAGAACTAGATAATTTTAGGCCAATTCCTGATTGTGAGTGTGAATCTACTTGTCTTGCAATCACCAAAATCTGTGCTTACAAAGCCAGTGATCAAGTCATCGTTTTTTGAAAGGGCTGAATGATCAATATTCTGCTATTAGGTCACAAATTATGCTTATGGATCCTCTTCCAAGCATTTGCAAAGTATATTCTTTGCTTGTGCAGCAAGAAAGACAAGCACATTTACCTATTGATGAGTCCAAGATTATGGTTACTCCATCCTCTAATCAGCGTGAGCAGACAAGAAATTCTTCTAATATGCGTGGCAGAGGTAGCATGAGAGGAGGAAGATCTTCTGGTGGTAGAGGAAGAAACAATCGTGTATGCACACATTGTGGAATGACTAATCACACCATTGATACTTGCTTCAAAAAGCATGGCTATCCTCCTCATTGGAAGCATGAGGGCACAATCAATCAGTGCAATACTACATCTGATAAATCTGAAGAAACATCAGGTGACACAATTGAAGCAAGTGCACAAGCATCTCATGGATTGGCTTTTACACCAGAACAACATCAAGCATTGTTGGCATTACTACAAGGATCATCACAATCACATTCTCATAGCATTAACCAGATAACCTCTCTAACTGATCTTGGCTCAGGTATTCTCTGCACTATCCCAAATCATTTTAATCCTGCATCATTCATATTAGATACAGGAGCCACTGATCATGTTTGTTTTACTCTTGAGTATTTTCAGTGCCTTAAGCAAATTAAGCCAATCACCCTCAAATTACCAAATGGCAGCCTTGTCACCACTAACCTTTCAGGCACCATACAGTTTAACAACAATTTTTACATAACTGATGTTCTATACTTGCCTCATTTTGCTTTCAATCTAATATCTGTCCCAAAATTAACCAAATTACTCAATTGCCAATTAGTTTTTAATGACAATTCATGTAATATACAGGACAAATTTTCACTGAAGATGATTGGCACAACTGAGTTACATGGTGGATTATACCTCTTGACCTATCCATCAATTACATTGCCAAAGAAACCTCCCACACATTGTATCAATTTTTCTGTTTTGCATTCTATCAATTCTGTTCCTGAATGTAGCCTTTGGCATATCAGATTAGGACATGCTTCTAATACAAAATTGCTTGAACTCAATAAAGCTTTTCCTTTTATCAAACCTGTTAATACCAAATTACCTTGTGATGTATGCTTTTATGCAAAACAGAAAAGATTACCTTTTTCTCTTAGTTCTCATGTTTCTCAATCTACTTTTGACATATTACATATGGATATTTGGGGTCCCTTGGCTATACCTTCCATGATGGGTTATAGGTATTTTTTAACCATTGTAGATGATAAGAGCAGATTTACATGGTTGTATCTTATGAGACTCAAATCTGAAACTTTATCTCTTGTTAAGTCATTTGTAGCATTGGTCAAAACTCAATTCAATAGTCATGTTAAATGCATCAGAACAGATAATGGCAATGAATTCTTGATGCCAACCTTTTACAATCAATTAGGCATCATTCACCAAACATCTTGTGTAGCCACACCTCAACAAAATGGTATTGTTGAGAGGAAACATCAACATATCTTAGGCATCACTAGAGCTCTTCTTTTTCAAGCTCATTTGCCTTCCCTATTTTGGGCTCATGCAGTAACTTTTGCTGTTCACATTATTAATAGACTTCCCACTCTTTTCTTAAAACATCAATCACCATTTCAAGTCCTTTATAATTGTTTACCTGACATGAGCCATTTAAAGGTTTTTGGATCTTTATGCTATGCAGCCACTCTAAAATCTAATAGAAAGAAGCTAGACTCAAGATCTAGAAAGTGCATTAACCTAGGCCATAAACCTGGTGTTAAAGGGTACATTTTGTTTGATTTACATAGTAAAGAAATTTTAATTTCTAGAGATGTTGTTTTCTTTGAAACTCAATTTCCATACCAACATACTCCTCATTTACCTCCATCTACTTCAAACAATACTTAGTTTCTGGATGATTTGTTTGATCACATGTCTTTGCCTAATTTTGATACAATTCCTACATCTAGTCATTCAGTTGATAATGGTCATACTGAAGACAACATTAACCCCTTAGAATCCATTCTCCATTCACCTATCAATGAAACAAATCCTCCTCTATCCACTGGTTGTGAGTCTATACCTGAGCCCATGCCTATCCCTGAGCCTATACTTGAACCTGTAAGAAAATCTAGTAGACAAACACATCCTCCTTCTTATCTAAAAGATTACCACTGTAATATGATTCACCATCCTGACTCAGTTGTGGCATCATCTTCCTCCAACTGTAAGTATCCTCTTTCATCCTCTATTTCATATGATTCTCTTTCATCTTCTCATAAACATTACATTTTACAATTATCTTCCAACCCTGAACCTACCTCTTATGAGAATGCCATTCGTGATGAGAATTGGAGAAATGCTATCAATGCTGAACTGCAGGCTTTGGTTAAAACTAACACATGGGATCTTGTGCCCTTACCTTCAAATAAGAAAGCTATTGGCTGCAGGTGGGTTTTTAAAGTTAAAATGCATGCCAATGGAACTATTGATAGGTACAAGGCAAGACTTATTGCAAAGGGGTTCACTCAGACTGAAGGACTAGATTACACTGACACATTCAGTCCAGTTGTTAAAATGACAACTGTCAGGGTTTTTCTAGCTATTGCTGCTGTCCACAGTTGGCCCTTGATTCAACTTGATGTTAACACAGCTTTTCTCCATGGTGATCTAAATGAGGAAGTCTACATGAAGCCTCCACCTGGTCTCAGCTTGTCTAATCCAAATCTAGTATGCAGATTACAAAGATCCCTTTATGGCTTGAAGCAGGCTAGCCGACAATGGAACACAAAGTTAACTGACACTCTTGTTGCATCAGGATACCTTCAATCCAAAGCAGATTATTCTCTTTTTACCAAGACTTCTTCTCAAGGTTTCACTATGGTTTTGGTATATGTTGATGATTTGGTAGTTGGAGGGACTGATTCTCATGAAATCATTCAACTCAAGTCTTCTTTAGATGATAAGTTCAGCATCAAAGACTTGGGATCTCTTAAGTATTTTCTTGGTTTTGAGGTAGCTCGTAGCACTCATGGTATTTTCCTATGTCAAAGAAAATACACTCTTGATTTGATTTCTGATGCTGGTCTCCTTGGTGTCAAACCATGTTCCACCCCTATGCAACCTCACCTTCAGCTTCACAAAACTTATGGCACACCTGTATCTGATCCTACTCCATACAGACGGCTCATTGGTCGTTTATTGTATCTCACGCATACCAGACCTGAAATTGCATATGCTGTCAGCAAATTGAGCCAATTCCTTGCTGCTCCAACAGATAAACATATGTTAGCTGGTCTTTATGTTCTAAAGTACCTCAAAAACAATCCAGGCCAAGAACTCATTTTTCACTCGAATTCATCTCTATGTCTTAAAGGTTTCTCTGATTCTGACTGGGGAGCTTGCCCAGATACTCGCAGATCTACTTCTGGCATCTGTTATTTTCTTGGCTCTTCTCTCATCAGCTGGAAAAGCAAAAAGCAGCCTGTCATTTCGAGATCATCTTCTGAAGCTGAGTATCGAGCCCTTGCTCAAGCTACTTGTGAAGGCATTTGGCTTCTCAATCTTCTTCATGATTTCCATGTCACACATCCAATGCCTATCATACTTTATTGTGATAACAAATCTGCAATACATATAGCAGCCAATCCTGTGTTTCATGAACGTACGAAGCACATTGAGATTGATTGTCATGTTGTACGTGAAAAAGTTTCAGCTGGAGTGGTTCATCTCATGCAGGTTACTTCAAAAGAACAAATTGCGGACATCTTTACAAAGTCGCTTCAACCAGGCCCTTTCAACAATTTACTGGCCAAGCTTGGAATGCTTGATATTCATTCCAGCTTGAGGGGGGCTGTGAATGATAATGAACAGAATTCATCATGTATGGATAATAATAATGAGAAGACATCATGTAATAGGGACAGTGCCACATCATCACTTCATGATAACTAACTTTTAGAAGTTAGTTACAGTTTGTTGAGATTAGTTAAGAAAAGTTTGTTATTTCTTAGCTATATATGGTGTTGTAATATGCATTGTAAGTTTCAAGTTTGAGATAACAATTCTTCTTTAATCACATACAACTTCTTTTTCATTGAGCTTTTCATTCTTCTCCAATGGAGATCAAGTTCATTATTGTATGTTCACATATAAGCTTTA
Source organism: Lathyrus tuberosus (assembly GCA_022829125.1). Classification (NCBI taxonomy): domain Eukaryota; kingdom Viridiplantae; phylum Streptophyta; class Magnoliopsida; order Fabales; family Fabaceae; genus Lathyrus; species Lathyrus tuberosus. The sequence goes on along the minus strand of JALAZF010000115.1, from coordinate 1,895,582 downwards.
GTGACTCTCTCATTAGCCCCTAGAGCTTGTGCATGTACTGCAACATCCTCAATGGTTGTGTTCTCAAGTTCTCTATTGCAATGTGTCTCTGCCACGTGGATCAAATGCGATTCTCCATATATAATGGTCATTGCCATGTGTCTAGTGTTGGAATATTTTAATAATATATTAATACTCCAATAATTATGTGGCCAAATGTATTTATTTAATTATATTAGCTATTTCATCAAATAAAGTGCCTTCAATAATTATGTAATCAAATAATATTAAAATACTATTTAGATTAAGGGAAATGGGGAGAGTGGGTGCTAGGGCAAAAAGAGGAAGAGGGGGACGGGGGCAACCACGGGTGGTGCCACCGGCACCGGAGTTTCTCAATCCACCAGCACCGGAGATCCCACCAGCACCGGAGATCCTCATCCCACCAGCGCCGGCGGAACAGGTTAATACCGCGATTCTAAATGTTAGCGAGGAAATCTGTGACAACTCTGAAATTGATGGAATGATCGAAGAGAGTGAAGATGAAGACGAGGAAACCCTACAACAAATAGAGATCCCTTCGATCCAAGAAGAAGTGAAGAGTATCAAAGAAGATCGTAAACTCTGGGTAGATGTTGTGAGTGATAACAGAAATCCAGCTAAGGGGCTTGCTCTACAATACATACCGCCATCGAAGGTTAATGGCGAGATTGAAATTGAAATTCAAGAAGAAGACATCGAATCTGAAGTGAAATTCTGGAGTTCAGCATTGATTCTATACGCTGTAGGAGAAGATTTGAGCATGAATTCTGTCAAGAGATATATGGAGAAGATGTGGAACTTCGTCAAGCTACCTGACATGTTCTTCCATGATGATGGATATTTCATCCTTAGGTTTCATTCCTTTGCAGACAGAGATGCAGTTTTCCAGAGAGGACCTTACACAATTAGAAACATTCCTCTGCTATTGATGGAGTGGAAACTGGATTTTAACCTACAACAGGACATGTTGAGAACCCTTCCATTGTGGGTGAAGTTACCTCAGCTTCCACTACATCTTTGGGGGACAAAGAGCTTAAACAGGATTGGGAGTGCAATTGGAGTTCCTCTGATGACTGATGAATGTACTGCTAGTAAGATTAGAGTGTCTTATGCTCGCATACTAGTTGAAGTGGACATAACAAGGGAACTGATCAAGGAGATACCAATAAAAAATTGCTCGGGTAGAAGAGTCATTCAAACAGTGGAATATGAATGGAGACCAAAATATTGTGATAAGTGCAACAAATTGGGTCATCAATGCAAAACCAAAGTTCCTCAGGTGGAGAAACAGTGGATAGCTAAGCCTAAGCAACAAGAACAAAAGAAGGAGAAGGACCCCAAGGAAATGGGGATGAGCAGCAATGCTGAGAATACAAATGTAGTGACAACACCAAAGAAAGATCAAGTGATGCAGCAACAATATGATTCCAACTGGACCACTGCCAACAAGACTGCAAGGGATAGAGGTAAAAGAATAATTGATGGAAATACCCATGTTGTTAGTATGAATGGTTTTGATGCTCTTAGGATTATGAATGATCCTAGTGTGTCCCATGATAGGGGCCCATGATTATATCTTGGAACATAAGGGGGTTGAATAAAACTGGTAAAATTAGAGAGATTAGCTCCCGTCTCTACAAATTAAAACCAGTTATTTTGATTTTAGTTGAAACCAGAGTTAAGAAGGATAAAGCTGGAAGTGTTAGAAGTAAACTTGGGATCCATAATAATCACATTGACAACTATCAGAATCATGCTAATGGTAGGATCTGGGTGTCCTGGGAGGATAGTAAAATTACCATTCAATTTGTGCAGAGCACTGATCAATATATCCACTGTGGAGTGTATGACAAGCAAGGGAATTTCATGTATTGGTTGACTGTTGTGTATGCACATAACCAATTGGAAAATAGGAAAGTTCTGTGGCAGGATATGATGAGTATTCATAATAGACAACAGGGGCCCTGGTGTGTTATAGGTGATTTCAACAATGTGATTAAGGCCAATGACAGAGTTGGAGGAAGTCTGGTGACAGAAAAAGAGTACAAGGATCTCAATGATATGATGAATACAGCTGGTCTTTGTGAGATGGATAGTTCTGGGGACTACTATACTTGGAGCAATAAACAAACAAATGACACCATCTATTCTAGAATTGACAGGCTTATTGGTAATTCTGATTGGTTCCAAACCAATATTGACAAACATTTGAAGATCATCCCACCTAATATTTCAGATTATGTTATGCTGTGTGTTGAGGATATTATTCAACCTGAAAAGAGGAAGAGAAGGTTCAGATTCAATAATTGTATGGTGGACATGATTGGTTATGAGGAGGTGGTTAGAGGCAGCTGGAGTAAACATGCTAAGGGCAGCCCAATGACTGTGTTATGGAAGAAATTGAAGAGACTTCAAAGAGACCTGATGGAGTTTAATAAGAAGAACTGTAATGTGAGATTCCAACTGGACAAAGCTAGACAGGAGTTGGATACTGCACAAGAAAACCTCATTCAAAATAGAATGGACAATAATCTGATTGAGAAAGTGAGACAGTGTACCAATCAAGTGATGTATTGGAATGATCTAGAAGAGAACATGCTAATGCAAAGAGCTAAAATTGATTGGCTTAGACTGGGAGATGGTAATAATGCCTATTTCCATGCTACCATAAAAGCTAAGCATCATAATAAGTCTATGGTTACTCTGTACAAAATTGATGGGACTTTCATTAGTGACCACAAAGAGATTCAACATGAGGTAATGGATTATTACAAGGGCCTGATGGGTACTAGTGCTATGACAACCAAAGCAATAGATGTTGAAGCCATGAGGCAAGGTGAGCAAATATCTAAGGAAGATAGTGACAATCTGATAGCTAAGGTAACAGAGAAGGAAATAACTGAGGCTTTAAAGGATATAGGGGATCTGAAGTCACCTGGTATTGATGGGTTTGGAGCCAAGTTCTTCAAGACTAGCTGGAGTATAATCAAACAGGATTTCATTGAAGTTGTCTATGAATTCTTCGATGGAGGTAATCTGATGAAAGGGTTTAACTGCACAGTAGTGACTCTTATTCCTAAGAGTGAGATTGCTAAAAATGTTAAGGATTACAGACCAATTGCTGGCTGCACTACATTCTACAAAGTTATCTCTAAAATCATGACTAAGAGACTTGGTAGGGTCTTACAAAAGGTGATTCATAAAAGTCAGGCTGCTTTTACTCCTGGGCAGGTTATCCATAACCATATTCTGCTGGCCTTTGAGTTAATGAGAGGGTATGATAGGAAGGGAGGGACTCCAAGATGCATGCTCCAATTGGACCTTCAAAAAGCTTATGATATGATTGACTGGGGGGCTTTGGAGATTGTTCTCAATGAGTTAGGAATGCCTCATAAATTTACATCTTGGATTATGCAAGTTGTCAATTTTGTCAGCTATAGGTTCAACATCAATGGGGAGTTGTCTGATATTCTTCTTGCTAAGAGGGGTATTAGACAAGGGGATCCTATATCTCCTCTATTGTTTGTGATTATGATGGAGTATTTGAATAGACTCATGGCTAAGATGCAAACCAACTTTAACTTTAATCATCATAGCAAATGTGAAAAATTGGGATTGACTCACTTGTCTTTTGCAGATGATATCTTGCTATTTAGTAGAGGAGATAAAGTGTCTATTGAGATGATTATGGGAGCTTTTCATCATATCTCTAATTCTACTGGGCTGAGTATAAATCCAAACAAGTGCAGAGTTTTCTGTGGTGGAATGTCTGATGATGAAGTTCAGAATATCAGTGTTATAACTGGGTTTGAGCAGGGACAACTTCCTATTCGTTATTTGGGAGTGCCTCTTTCTGGTAGAAGACTCAATGTAAGTCACTATCTTCCTTTGATTGAGAAGATTACCTCTAGAATTAAACATTGGACAGCAAAATTGCTGAGTGCAGCGGGGAGAATTCAACTGGTCAAAAGTGTGTCCCAGGCTATAGTTCAGTATTAGATGAATTGCTTACCTCTTCCTAAGATTGTAATCCACAAGATTAATGTGATTTGTAGAACTTTTGTTTGGACAGGTAAAGATGATAACAGTCGTAAGAGCCCCAGAGCATGGAAAAAGACTTGCAGTCCTGTGAAGAGTGGTGGTCTGAACATAATTAACCTTGAGATTTGGAATACGGTGACTATGTTGAAGTGTCTTTGGAGCATATGCCTTAAGAGTGATAACCTATGGGTTAAGTGGATCCATTGTTATTACTTAAGAGGTGAATCCATTCTCAGCTGTACTGAGGATACAAATAGGTGTTCATGGATTCTGAAACACATTCTCCAACAGAGGCAGCTGATAAATTCAATACAGAAGGAATGGGATGATATGATAATGAGGAAGAAGTTTCACATGATGACAATCTACTTGAAAATAGTTGGAAGTGATACCCCGGTTAGTTGGCACCCCCTAATCTGTCACAGTCTTGCTAGACCTAGGGCTATTCAAACTTTATGGGTTGCGTGTCATGGCCGGTTGGCGACGAAAACTCGGCTGAAGAAATTTGGCTTTATCCAAGAGGTGATTTGCAGCATGTGTAAGGACAAGGAAGAAACCATGGATGACTTGTTGTTTGAGTGTAGTGATACTAGAATTATATGGGAACATTTTCTTGATTGGCTAGATATCAATCATAGGCCAATGAGTTGGAAGGATGAACTTCCTTGGTTAGTAAAAGCCACCAAAGGTAAAGGCTGGAGGAAGGAATTTCTGAAGCTTGCTGTAACGGAAGTAGTGTATGGGATTTGGGGGTATAGAAACAAAATTGTGTTTGAAGGAAAGTGTGATAGAAATACTGTTATTAGAAATATCAAAGATTGTATAGTTTTTAAAGGGTGGCAAAAAGCCAAATATAGAAGCCAATTAGCAAAAATGCTATTGTAATTAGGTGGGTCTTTTGTCCTTTTAGAGTGGCTGGACCTTATGGTCGCCTTTGATCGTTGTATTGTTTTTTTTGAGATATATAATAATATTCTTTATTTCAAAAAAATAAAAAAACTATTTAGATTTTATTTGGAAATTATTTAATTAATTAATTAATTTAATAATTGGGTATGAACTCAAATATGAGTGGATGTCAGGATGACCCATTTGGGAATAATGGAAACCCTAATTGACCATCACACTATATATAGGCTATGGTCCCCAATATACCGTACTGAAAGCAAATTATATCTTCTCTCCATCTGAAAAAAATTCGAGGCATAAGGAGTACCGATTGAGAAAGAACCACAAACGCCATCAACTTCTGGGTTTTCAGAATTACGGTCAAAAGGAATTTTTCTCTATGGATCCAGGTATTCTAAAATCAATTAATTTATCGATCCTTTAATTTTATACATGCTTGATTTCCGCACATAAATTATATATTATAATTTTCTTGAGCATGTCTGTTTTGGTTAATAATTATTAATCTAATTCTATTAAACGGTATCAGAGCCGAAATCAAAATTTATTAATTAAAACCCTAACTTTGTTCCAAACCTTCAAGATTTTGGAGTAAAGTTGTAATTGTTTGCCACAAGTGCAAAACTATTCCTAGTTTTTCTATGTAAAGTATACTGTGTAACTAGCCATTGACTGATGAAGTTGATGTTTCATGTATCAAGAATATCATATTACATGGAAAGGTTAGACATAGTCATAATTGTTGATAGCATACTTGTTCGCACGCGGTTTTCGCGCGAACAACCTCTGGCCTCCTATCGCAGGTTTACTTGCGGGACCGACCACAGAATCCCAGGACAAATGGTTAGAGTATATGTGATGTTGGTAGGATGGTTTTGATTTAGAGGAAGTTGGAAAAAACTTGCAGAAAAAGGTGTATACGAATTGATAAATAAACAAGTAAATAAGTAAATGACAAGATATATTGAAACTTGGTAATGTAAATTGCTTAAAAGGAAACATGGAAGCTATCATACATCTTGCGGAAATGAACTCTTTTCTCGCAACTCTAGGTACTTCGAATGTATTCCTTTGACAATGGTACAAATGCGACCCCTTCAAATGAAAATGGACATTGCTTAAATAGGGAAATAAAATAATTGTTTTTCTCTTAGTGTTGGCCCTGGTTGTGACACGTGTCGCCCCACCATCTTTGAAACTTCCCCCACATTCTCAGCATTTCAAATCTCTTCCCGCCCAAAGACTTCTCAGCTTTGCATCGGTTTCGTTGGCCATTAGTCGAAACCCTTCGATAGCATAGCCTTTGGGTCGACCTCCGACACATCTTCTGTTGGTGTCGACCCGCGCCTTGGCCTCTTCACCATTTTTTCCTTCTGAAGGCGACCTACATGTTGGATTTCTCCTCATCTCTTCATTCTCCCTGCTTAGTCGAAATCTTCCAGCCAAAAAATTGCCCCCCCAAAAGGCCAGTTTCGACTGAGCACTATGTCGACCGAGAAACTTGGCATTTTGTTTTCCCTGCGAGATTTCGACTGTACCTTCGTTTCGACCCAGTAACTTAATTGTTTTGTATTATGTCGAATCTCAACCACGCGTCATATGATGTCTGACGTAATGATGGCGCCTTTCTGTGCCACAATTTCCAAGAAATGTCATCATGGCTAGTCTCATCCTAAGTTATGGGCGTTAAACCACTCCCACTAATTGCAGAATCGGAACAGTTACTTCCTTGACCCTTAGGTTGCATGCATGTGCCTATAAATAATCTCCACCAACGTCTGGTTTTCTTTTCTTCATTCTCTCAAACTTTCCTCTTCTTCCTAAACTTTCTTGCTCCCAAAGTTCTCTTGACCTATGCTTCCATTTCAATGGCTTCTTCTGCAACACTTACCGATTCTGCTACTCACAAAACTGGAAACAACCCCATCGCCTACGTCCTTTCTGAAAGTGAATCTCTCAAACCCCTTCCTCAACCAACCTCAGCCGATGATGCGGTGATAGCAACCTGGCAACACCAGATGATCGTTCCCTTCGTGGTGGCTGACAAACTGCATGCTTTCCATGGGCCATATCCTGATAAGAAGCCGAATCACCAAGAACTCCAGTTGTTCTTTCCTTGCTATGCTCCTACCATACCACCTACTTTCGAGAAAGGTGGCACCTTCGACCTCAAGTTCATGGGGCCTAAGGCCAGGGTTTTTCGGTCGATGCCTACACCTGGCAACAAGGACTACATCGCTTGGCTTAACAAAGTCCATGGTAAACATCATGAGCAATGGCAAACAGCTGGCATCTTCGACGTCATCCAACTCTCTAGGAATGCTCACAGGATTAACCTCTGTCTGTTGCTGGCGTCGATGTATTTCTAAGAGGGGTCGACCAACACATTCCATCTCCCTTGTGGTATGTTGATGCCGACACTCTTCGACGTAGCGGCCATCACTGGCCTCTCACCTTTGGGTGAAACTTTCAACCCAACTCTTGACACAACCAATACCTTCGACTTCGCCCGTGCCGACTTTCAAAATTATATCGAAGACCATTATGATCAGGATTCCGTCGAAGTTTCGGATGAAGAACACATTACTTTTTTGACTCTTTGGCTGTCATACTATCTCTTTTGTCCTGTCTCTCTGCAAATAGCTAAAAGCTACATCAACCTGGCTATCCAAATCTGAAAGCTCAAATATTTTGGACAAAATTTTGGGAAAACTCAGAGCTAAAGGAGATGTTTCAACATAAAGACCAAAGCTGAAGAACACTGCCAAAAGAACAAAGATGTCAAAGGAGATGTCTCAACTTGAAGACTCGATATCCTAGACTGGTATAACAGATTGATTTAAATTTGTCTTATATTTGTTGTAAGATTTAAGGAGCAATTAAAACGTGGATCAAGGACAGAACATTGAAGCCCAAGGAAGCAGAAGACTCTATAAATAGAAGACTTAGACCTAGGATTTGATATTCCTTTGTATGCCTTGTGTAACCTAGTTTACTTGCGTAAGAAACAAGGGTTTAGGGTTTTGAGAGTCGTTGGCTCTCTAGGTTGTAAGTCTCCCTTTGTATCAGTTGATGCATTGTGACAGATATAGGTGTCACACAGATCCATAAGCCTTGAGGTATTGGATTGTGTATTGTTCTTGGATGAAGCTTTTAAGCAAATCTGAGTTAGCTTGGTTGTCAAGAAAGCTTGACAGATTTCTGTATTGACAGGGATGATGTAGAAATCACAGTTGGTGATTAAGGGAAGTGAGTGGGGAATCTCATATCAAAGTTGTAAACGTTTGAGTTTAGCTTTGGTAAATATGTTTATTTGGTTGATGTTAGGATAAAGTTGTAAACGGGGGAGTTTAGCTTTGTAACAGGTCTACAGATAGTGAAGTCTTCTTCCTGGATTGGTATCCCCCAGATGTAGGTGAGTTGCACCGAACTGGGTTAAAAATTGTTGTGTTCTTTATCATTCTGCGGATTTACGTTTTCTGTTAGGGTTCTTGATAAACATGTTGGATTAGATGTCGTGACATCTATGATCCTGCAGTTCTGATATTCAAGGTATCAGTCTGTTGTTGCGCCTCTGAGTTTAAATGATTATGTAGCATAATGTCTTGACATGTGTTAGGACATCTGCTGTCTGCATATGCCAAAATTTCAAAATCCATGAGGGTCGACAGATATCTTTGGGTAAGATCTTGTTAGCCTCCCTCTATCACTCTCTTGGGCTATCAGCCCTGAGACTGAAACTCCTCCATGAGACCCCAAGCCTTTGAATATTTTAGGGCCTATGTGGCTGTTGTAACATTGGCTTAATGCCATATTCGAACACCAGCTAGGTTATCCTGTATCTGCAAAAATACAGTGCTTAAACGAAGAACACCCCATAGAAGGTGTTCGACTTGCCCGGATGACTACTCAGGAAACTCCCAACAAGACTCTCTTCATGAAGTACCTCAACATGTTCGTGGAAACTACGTCGTTCGTCCAAAGTATGGCATCCTTCGTGGATCGAAAGTTTGGCTCGATGTGGTTCAGAAATCCGTTTATTGGTGCTTCTCATAAAACATTAGTGTTGTCGAATTCTATATGGAGGGCATTTCTAACTCCCACCATGCTATCCTTCCGAATTGAGACGGGGAGTACAGGTTACGGGTTTATGAACTACCAACTCAACTTGGTGGCCCGTCAATTTGGCCTGAGCCAGATGCTACCTAAGTCCTTAGTGCGACATTCTTCTAATATTGTTTGGGCTGGTTGACGGTTGAACCCGACAGGTCACAAAATATGCCTTAAATTTTCTAAGTCAACCCTGTAACACCCTAAATTCCCCCGAATAATTTAATCAAAAAATCAGAGTAAAACGAAACAACTCGAAATAAAAGGGTATTACTTTCAACAAGAACTTGCTCATAAATAAAACATGTAACATATAATAAATATTAATGCAACTTTAATCCAAAAATCATCTTTATTACATAGCGGAAATTCTTCATTGTGATCAACAAAATATAACGGTTTCAATTAATCGAAATATTAGTTTTCAAAAATGTAAAGGCAACTGTAATTCTTTAACAAAGTAAAATCATGCATAAAGCGTTCCCTACTCCCAATGTTACATATCAGAGCAGACTCCAAACTAAAGTGAAGCACCTCGTCTTCACCGACCACGGCTTCCACACTACTCCTGATTACCTGCACGTTAACCACGTGGAGACAACATTCAAACAGAAGGGGTGAGATTCTCAAATCAAACAAAAGAGAAAGATGATATAAATATAAGAGCATAAATTATTAAGTATATCACCCACAACACCACTTCCAACACAATTCGCACAATTCAACATAACACAGATAATCAATCCAATCACAATGCAACACAACTATCAAAAGAATTACAAAGAGACACCAACTAGACTCAATGCATGTGGTACCATAATTGATCCCTGTTTCATGATCACAGTTCCCGTCGGAACTCTCGACCCCTGTTTCATGGTCAAGTATAACCCCTATTTCATGATCACACCAACGACCCCTGTATCATGGTCACGTACGACCCCTATTTCATGATCGCACCAACAACTGTGATTGCTTACACCCCATCTGGGCACACAATCATGCCAACAACAAGGATTCCATCAAGGAAATCGGATAGACGATAACACCCCACTGGGCACGCCATCCCACAACTATGCACATGCCATGCACCATCAATGACAACATGCAACAACGACTCATGCATACACATAGCACATTCATCATCATGCCAACACCACTCGACAATCAACACGCATTTATCGAAACATGCATATAGCTCATCAAAACATGCCTACCACATAACATATCGTAATAACTCAACATCATCATCATACTACCACATAAGTAACAGCTAGTGCATTTACAAGTTACGTCACAACAACTCAACAACAACATCATGCAACTTCATAAAACAACATCTATTGCATTTATCAGTTAAGTCACAACACATCATACCATAACTAGTCAACAATATCATCACACAATATTATAAGCAACAACGATTACAATCACATGGTATGCTACAACAACTTCTCAACAACATCACGCAACATCATAAACAACAATCACAACACAAATTCCTACGACTAACTCCCACATTTCACATTTCAACACATCAGAACCTACACTGAAACACATATGGCGCATCGAATAGTTGGAAATCTATCATTGAAAATAATTATAACATAAAGTACATAAAGTCAGCTTTCCAACGATTCGAACGGCGACCCAAACAGATTTACGAGTCAAAAGTTATGAATTTTCGAAGTTTTTAAAATGAGCTGCCCGAGGGGACCGCGCTAAGCGGGCTAAGCGAGCTCTGTGATTCAGGCAAAAATTCCTGCAATGATAACACTTCTCCCACTGTGATTTCACACCCTTAAATTGCATTTTTAACCTCAATAACCCCAGTTTAAGTCATCAAAACCTATTTATACCACATATACATTATTCACAACAATCACAACAATTTCATCAATTCCAAACATTTTTAGTCATAGATTCTTCCCAAAAACCCCAAACAATCCACAAACAACAATCCATGGCATCAACCTAATGATTCCTACCCACATACCTACATCATCTAACCCTTGAGTGATTAAAGAAATCCCACCCTTACCTTGTATTGATGAGCTTCCCTTTTCCTCAATGGGTTCCTCTCCTTCTTCTTGCCCTAGCCTCTTCTCCCTCTTTCTCCTTTTAGCTCTTCAACTTTCTTTCACTTTTACGTATAATGAGAATAACTTTCATTCCCCACTCTTTACATACCCCTAAATATGATTCGCCTCTTTTACCCTTACTTATTCCTACGAATTTACTACATTACCCTTCCACTCTCCACACTTCTATTATTCCAACTTATTCTATTTATTTTATTTTCATTATATTATTATTATTATCACTTCCACTCATGAAATAATTCTAACAATAATAATTTCCACCACAACTCTAATTAAATATATATTCTACACTATGCTTAACAAATATTAAATTAAAGTAATTGAGTTAGTCTTTACTCTCCACACCACCAATTTCTACATTATTAGCATACACCCCTACTACCCCCAAGACTCACTTCTTAAGGCCACTACCCCTCACTACGGGTACACAAAACACAACGAAAACACACCAAAACACACAATAAATTACATCAATTCACAGTTATTTCACAAATAATAATTAAAATAAAAACGGGGCGTTACAACTCTCCCCCACTTAGAATATTTTCGTCCTCGAAAATTTACTCGATGCAAACTACTCTAGATATGTTCTCGCATCCGACTAATCAACTCCCATGCCCTGAATGGCAACATCATGGATAACACAAGACAACAATACACTTTATCAACGACAACAACAATATGATACAATGCTCACGCAATGCACTTGACGGCCAACTCAAGACACAAGGAACAACCAAGTTAAGAACATACAGGTTCACTATGAACCAGAACACAACACGATCGTTACCATCACTATAGGCAACACTCCCCTAATTCCCCATCATAGGAATTAGCTACTCGCACTCGAACCATCACCATAGGTAATGAGGCAACAACAAAGATAAAAACACAAAAGTTCATAACACAACCTCAATGTAACCAAACTACCAACATCGTTGTTACACACGTACGAACAAACTGCACTACACCACCCTTTCGCTGCACACTCGAATTACTTGCAACTATCAAATCTTCCAAGTTCACATCCAACTTCCGACCATCAAAACAGACATAAGAAACGACTTTCGTCTTAACTCATCGAGAATTCCGACCAAACAGGTATTCTACACTCTTGTGATTACTAAACACTTCAGACCTTGATTCATAAAAATAATACCTCCGGATACCCAACACATTTACAACCTCAACCAGTTCCAAATCTTGAATAGGATAGATACTTTCATGAATCTCCAACTATCGTAAAACATCAGCTACAACTTTACCATCTTATATTATCACACTGTCTAAACTCATCTTAAACACATAACAACATCCCAATACCATAAACGCATAAGGATACATATTTCCAATTAATTTCGACAAGAAAAAGTCACCTTTTCCACTCCCAGACTGCGCTAAGTGGGACTTGACTCGCGCTAAGCGCGCTCGCTTCTGCCTCGAGAAGGCGAGAGTCTTCCAGACCGCGCTGGACGCGCTCAACGGCGCTAAGCGCCCTTCCCGATTCCTGCTACAAAACTCCGTGATAATAACCAACTAAGTCCAAGAATATTATACTCCCCTTAACCCACTTCAGAGCTTCCTCATTGTAGAACTACATCTATGTTGGATAGATCCACAACAATACCCTCATCTGAATTAACACAACCAAGTAAACTCATCTTTACTAACCAAAAATCAACTTTGATAATTTAACATATAACTCCACTTCTTTCAATACTTGTAACTCAATTCTCAATTACTCTACACGTTCTTCTTCCGATTTTTATAATAGATTCGGACATCCACAATGAACACCAGTTCTAACTTTTCCAAATAAGTATGGAAGATACGATCCATACTCCCTACAAACACTTTAAGGCGTACTAGTCACTACTATCCTCTACCAAACATCCTTGGTTGGCATATCTTTAGTCAGCATGTTGTTCTCTGCTTCTGATAAGTAACTATCAACATCATCTAATTAAGATACAAAAACCTCAAATCTGCCTCATCTTCAGATATAGGAATATGCATCGACTAATCAAACAATCCACAAGATCTTGGCTCGACTTCAAACAATTCAATGTACATACTATACCAGCTGGCAAGACACATCTATCCCATCCAACATGATCCCGTCTACCATCAATAAGAGATTAAGGGTGATCAATTCCTCAATTTGTCAATAGGTAGATGGCAACCATAACGGTGGCATAAATTGTCATTATCCAACTACAATAGCGTCCTTTCTTTATTTCATAATCTCAATGATCCGTATAGTTTCACATTTGGTCTCATCCTAATCACAATCTTAACAGTACCATCTCATCATCTGGTTGGTGATAGAAACTTTCCAAAGTCTTCCCGACACATGTCGACACTATGTCATCAATGGCACACAATCCACTTTACTATTTAACCTTCTTCCTTCAGCAAAAATCTCTCCACTATACTCATTCTATATTGGCATACGCCGCACCTCCATGTGCTTCTCCGATACCCTCACCTCCTTCCTATTACCAAACATCTTATACTTGACCTCATCACAACCATTTCAGCAATACTCGCTCAACTTCAAACACAATTATCTCCTTCGATACAGACCTTCTTGATACAAAATTATATTCCAAAATGAAGGGAATTTCCTGTAGATTCCAGAAATTCAAGAATCGCTTTAATCCGAGTTTCTATTAAAAAGTTATCACCTACGCAATGGAGGATGGTCAAGGAATCCCGTATACCTCTCCTCACCAAATTCAGCATCAGACCCAAATCTTCAAACGCATTTTTCTCCCTCTTCAAAAACATGTAGAAGACAAAGTGTATATGCAAACTGTAGGAAATTTTGCAAGCTTTCCAAAAAGTCTAGAATCTCTCCCATCAGAGTTACTAGCGAAAAGTTATCACCTGTTTAGTGTAGGCTGTTCCTTAAGTACGAAAATGAAGATTGGAAATGGTGAACATGAGTTCCACCTCTTTCTCTTACTTCTACGATTCTCCAACTATCCTCACTTGTCACCCAAATCTGAAGGTAATCCGACTTCAATTCAATCATACTGAAAACACACTAGCCCACCAGTTGGTCCATCAAATCATCAATCTCGTTGAAATGGATATTTATTCTCACTCATTACCTTACACAATTGTCAGTAATCCACACACAATCTCGAACTACCTTCTTTCTTCTTAACTAATAACACTGGAGCTACACTTGTATCAACAACATACTACACCACTCATCTAAATAATTGGTAAACACATGGTTTATCTCCACCAATTCATCCCAAAAATGACATCATCTTGTTCCAACTAAAGATAACTGTGCACCTCCTAAGGAAACACGTAAGGATACTCCACACATCCCCGGCCTATCTCTAGCCACAACATCGCCTTCCCCCTCACAAGGAAGTGAACAACGAAAACACCTGACCGTCTTCCCTCAAGGATTACACCATTCTCAACAGTTGAACAATCCAACACTACACTCCCTCCTACCGCAAGGTGATATCCAGTCTCTCAACAATTGGATCATCCAAGAGAAGCAGATACTTCTCCCCACTTGTTTCATTCCCAACCTGCAAATGGGAAACAAAACAAGCACCGACAATGTTTTCACACACATGTCGCATACTAGGGAACAACATAATTAGACAACCTGGCTGGATGGACCGACCTGCTCTGATACCACTTTGTAACACCCTAAATTCCCCCGAATAATTTAATTGAAAAATCAGAGTAAAACAAAACAACTCGGAATAAAAGGGTATTACTTTCAACAAGAACTTGCTCATAAATAAAACATGTAACATATAATAAATATTAATGCAACTTTAATCCAAAAATCATCTTTATTACACAGTGGAAATTCTTCATTGTGATCAACAAAATATAACAGTTTCAATTAATCGAAATATTAGTTTTCAAAAATGTAAAGGCAACTGTAATTCTTTAACAAAGTAAAATCATGCATAAAGCGTTCCCTACTCCCAATGTTACATATCAGAGCAGACTCCAAACTAAAGTGAAGCACCTCGTCTTCACCGACCACGACTTCCACACTACTCCTGATTACCTGCACGTTATCCACTTGGAGGCAACATTCAAACAGAAGGGGTGAGATTCTCAAATCAAACAAAAGAGAAAGATGATATAAATATAAGAGCATAAATTATTAAGTATATCACCCACAACACCACTTCCAACACAATTCGCACAATTCAACATAACACAGATAATCAATCCAATCACAATGCAACACAACTATCAAAAGAATTACAAAGAGACACCAACTAGACTCAATGCATGTGGTACCATAATTGATCCCTGTTTCATGATCGCAGTTTCCGTTGGAACTCTCGACTCCTGTTTCATGGTCAAGTATGACCCCTATTTCATGATCACACCAACAACCCCTGTTTCATGGTCACGTACGACCCCTATTTCATGATCGCACCAACAACTGTGATTGCTTACACCCCATATGGGCACACAATCACGCCAACAACAATGATTCCATCAAGGAAATCGGATAGACGATAACACCCCACCTGGGCACGCCATCCCACAACTATGCACATGCCACGTACCATCAATGACAACACGCAACAACGACTCATGCATACACATAGCACATTCATCATCATGCCAACACCACTCGAAAATTAACACACATTTATCGAAACATGCATATAGCTCATCAAAACACGCCTACCACATAACATGCTGTAACAACTCAACGTCATCATCATACTACCATATAAGTAACAGCTAGTGCATTTACAAGTTACGTCACAACAACTCAACAATAACATCATGCAACATCATAAAACAACAACTATTGCATTTATTCGTTAAGTCACAACATATCTTACCATAACTAGTCAACAATATCATCACACAATATTATAAGCAACAACGATTACAATCACATGGTATGCTACAACAACTTCTCAACAACATCACGCAACATCATAAGCAACAATCACAACACACATTCCTACGACTGACTCCCACATTTCACATTTCAACACATCGGAACCTACACTGAAACACATATGGCGCGTCGAATAGTTGGAAATCTATCATTGAAAATAATTTTAACATAAAGTACATAAAGTCAGCTTTCCAACGATTCGAACGGCGACCCAAACGGATTTACGAGTCAAAATTTATGAATTTTCAAAGTTTTAAAAATGAGCTGCCCGAAGGGACCACGCTAAGCGGGCAAGAGCGGGCTAAGCGGGCTCTGTGATTCAGCCAAAAATTCCTGCGATGACAGCACTTCTCCCACTGCGATTTCACACCCTTAAATTGCATTTTTAACCCCAATAACCCCACATTATTCACAACAATCACAACAATTCGAATACAACAATTTCATTAATTCCAAACATTTTTAGTTATAGATTCTTCCCAAAAACCCCAAACAATCCACAAACAACAATCCATGGCATCAACCTAATGATTCCTACCCACATACCTACATCATCTAACCCTTGAGTAATTAAAGAAATCCCACCCTTACCTTGTATTGATGAGCTTCCCTCTTCCTCAATGGGTTCCTCTCCTTCTTCTTGCCCTAGCCTCTTCTCCCTCTTTCTCCCTTTAGCTCTTCAACTTTCTTTCACTTTTACGTATAATGAGAATAACTTTCATTCCCCACTCTTTACATACCCCTAAATATGATTCGCCTCTTTTACCCTTACTTATTCCTACGAATTTACTACATTACCCTTCCACTCTCCACACTTCTATTATTCCAACTTATTCTATTTATTTTATTTTCATTATATTATTATTATCACTTCCACTCATGAAATAATTCTAACAATAATAATTTCCACCACAACTCTAATTAAATATATATTCTACACTATGCTTAACAAATATTAAATTAAAGTAATTGAGTTAGTCTTTACTCTCCACACCACCAATTTCTACATTATTAGCATACACCCCTACTACCCCCAAGACTCACTTCTTAAGGCCACTACCCCTCACTACGGGTACATAAAACACAACGAAAACACACCAAAACACACAATCAATTACATCAATTCACATTTATTTCATAAATAATAATTAAAATAAAAACGGGGCGTTACAGACTCAACGCCTTGAGTTGCCTGTTTTTGCACTCCAAACATCCTTCTTCACTACAGAAGACTTTGATGTCTGGTGGTCAGAATATCAAAATCAATGTTTTCAACGTGACCTCTTTTTGGAAAATATGGTTGATGCCTTTGCTGCCCTTACTGGCGAAGCTCCTACTCCGACAGTTGTTGTGCCTGTCGAAAATAAGCAGGGGGTTGATGTCCAAGAAGACCCACCAAAGAGGGTAACTCCTAAACTCTTTACTTTTATTTCCTTAATTGTCATCAGCTAATCGTTTGCGCGTTTCCCAGAGTCGAAAACGGGACTCAACTGCTGCATCGGCCTCAACCAAGACCACAAAGAAGTCGAAAGTCTTGAAACCACAATAATAACATGTTTCAACGTTCCTTTGCACTTGTTTCTACCATTATCTGACTATGTCGTTTGTTAGGCTTCTGAGAAAGTGCCATCTCCTGAGGGTGATATGTCAGATGAAAGCAGCCAATCGCGTATTTTTCCTTCTGAAGTCTCAGCATACCCTCGGCTACTCCGTTGGCAAAGAAAAGAAGAATCCCAATCAAGAAGACGCCCTCCAAAACGGTCACTTCGACCGTGAAACCCACTGTTCCTAGAGATCTTACTGAGGTTTTCAAACCTGCTGGTTCCGACGTACCGCCTCCAAAACACCCTACTGAGGTATTAGTCGTCCTTGTTCTCTTAACTCATATTTTACTTTTTGGGCATTTTTTTTACTGAACCTTCTCTTGTAGGAAATTATGATTGATTTGACCGTCGTTGAGGATGATAATAACGCAACGGCCAATGCTGGAAATTTGCCTGAGACGACAACCCTTTTTAGTCCCCAAAAAGTTGATGAGTTCTAAGGAGCGTCATCAGAAGATGATCGGGCAGCGAAGACACCTCACACTCAAAACACCTCAATTGAGGCTGGCAAGGGTGGTGCAACCACCAGCGGTGGTCAAAACCCTTCGACTGTTGCTACTGGTATCAGAACTGCTGAGGGCAACCTGAATCCTCAAGCTTCTACTGAAGGTGGCCTCAACACACCTACGCCAAATGTCAGCAAAACTCTTACTCCAGAGGAGATCTTGGCGACGAAATAGACGAATCGAGCAGAAACTTTAAAGGAATTTCACAAGCTTCGCCAGGAGTCTATGGACGTTCAACCCACGAGCTCGACGGCCATTCCCAACCTAGAAATGGATGCTTCTTTCACCCTCAAGCTCCAACAGTTGAAAACGTACCTATTTAAGGACAAATTTTTGGTTGTCGTCGCAGAGGAAACAGTTGTAGCTTGTGACATTTTTAAGATACTGAATGAACTTTCCCAGTTCCAAGTTCCTGCTCTCATGGCTAAGTACCTGATCGAATTTGAGGCCTTCTTTACCCAACTGGCTAAGGATCTAACTGTTTGTCAACAGGTCGACGCTCAGATTAGGACAAAGACCAATAAGATGAAGCGTGAGTGGTACCTCAGTTCACTTTGCGAAAAGAAACCAATAATATATGATGTTGGTAGGACGGTTTTGATTTAGAGGAAGTTGGAAAAAACTTGTAGAAAAAGGTGTATGCGAATTGAAAAATAAACAAGTAAATGACAAGATATATTGAAGTTTGGTAATGTAAATTTCTTAAAAGGAAACGTGGACACTATCATACATCTTGCGGAAATGTACTCTTTTCTCGTAACGCTAGGTACTT
This sequence comes from Lathyrus tuberosus, assembly GCA_022829125.1. Classification (NCBI taxonomy): domain Eukaryota; kingdom Viridiplantae; phylum Streptophyta; class Magnoliopsida; order Fabales; family Fabaceae; genus Lathyrus; species Lathyrus tuberosus. Next base: position 1,876,605 of record JALAZF010000115.1, on the reverse strand, counting down.
CGAGTGTATTCCTTTGACAATGTTACAAATGCGACCCCTTCAAATGAAAATGGACATTGCTTAAATAAGGAAATAATATAACTGTTTTTCTCTCAGTGTTGGCCCTGGTTATGACACGTGTCGCCCCACCATCTTTGTAATTTCCATACGTTCTCAGCATTTCAAATCTCATTCCGCCCAAAGACTTCTCAGCTTTGCGTCGGTTTCGTTGGCCATTAGTCGAAACCCTTTGACAGCATAGCCTTTGGGTTGACCTCTGACACATCTTTATTGGTGTCGACCTGCGCTTTGGCCTCTTCACTATCTTTTCCTTCTGAAGTCGACATACATGTTGGCCTTCTCCTCATCTCTTCATTCTCCCTACTTAGTTGAAATCTTCCAGCTAACAATACTATAGCAGAGGAGAGCAGCATCTGGCCACTACAAGATTTTTAGTGTTGCAATTTTTCTTAGTGGTAGTTGCTTCACATATTGTCTATGGCGGCTGGCACGTAAGCCACTACACCATTCCGCTATGGCTGCTATTTTATAACCCAATAGTATAAATTATTCATCCATGGCTTATTATCATTTTTTTTAATTATGTGGTTAATTATGCCAATTTTTTTTATTTAAATCATAATTGATTATATTTGAGCATAATTAAATATGCTTATTTTATTTTATTAAAAAATTTTAACACCCTTTTAGTACAACCAGTTTATTATACTGGTATGTGAAATTTTGGTACCAGATGTGTGATGTTACGTGCGATGTCACAACAACACATTCTGCAATGGACAATGCAATAATAAGCAATAACACACTAAATTGTTCACCCAGTTCGGTCAAACTACCTACGTCTGGGGGCTACCAAGCCAGGGATGAATTTCACTATTAGTAGTATTAATTTACAGACTCAACAACACAGTTGACATCTCCTAAACTTAATCACTACTTAATGAACCTTCTACTTAAGAGACTACTTAAGTATGAGAACACTACTCAATTCCTAAATCACTTCAGTGATATAATTCAAAGATCACACACTTTGAGAAACTCAACTTGATTCTGCTTCACAACTTTGATCAAGAACAACTCTAAACAGCAACACCAATTCACACTAGAATGATTTACAACACATACACGAAGACACAAAACGACTCTCGGTCTTTGGCTCTCTTTCTTCGTTGCTTTTTCTTCAGTACTGATGCACTTTATATAGCTAGTTGAATTGGGCTTGGACCTGCTACAATATCTGACCTGATTTGTTGTTTAAAACTGAATCTTCAAAACAGATTTTCTCTCTCAAAATCTTCTTAAATCTTCAGCCTTTAAACCTCCTACAAATCTGCATCAAATCTCTATGCAATAGAGAATATCTATCCAAAGATATTCGCAACCAATGAGACTAACAGCTCTCCCAAAATCCAGCTAAAACGCAAACCCTAACAACATCACTAAACCTGATGTTATTAATCTTCTGCAGACCTGATGTCACAACATCGCATGTGACTTCAGACATCAAATCTTCAACAACTTAAATCCTTAACATAAACCAATGTTAAGACTCAATGTTAAGACATCACCCATATGACATCAACATTACACAACTTTGTTTTACCAAAATTCTAGCCAATCCAAGAACCAACAATCTCCCCTTTTGGCTAATTTTGGCTAAAACAATCTCTGCAACATCAGAGACTTCAGTAGCGGAAAAAAATTTTAAAACAAACGTTGCAGCATTTCTTCATCACAGCTTCACAATGCTTTCAGCATGCTGCACACACTCCAACTTCGCAACATTTCTTCATCACAGCTTCACAATGCTTTCAACATGCTGCATACACTCCAATACTCTGCTACAAACTTCAGCACTAACTTCAATATCAGCTGCACCGACTTCATACACTAGTCAGCAGCCTAGGACAAACTCCCCCTTAATCTCAGCAAACTCCCCCTCAATATCAGCATCACACTAGCTGCACTTCTTAGCATTGCAACACCTTGACTAACTCTTGGCTAATCTCTCCCCCTTTTTAGCCACAATTGGACAAACCTCAACATGTAAGACCTACTCACTACAGTTAGTCCTCAATAAGCTCTCATTGTCAGTCTAAAGTCAGCATGCAAGACAAGACAAATCATGGAACATTAAACCAGATAACGAAAAAGTACCAATATTCAAGATACACAAAACAAAAATAATAAAAACTACAGACAGCAAAACAAAAAAATGTAGCAGATCAATCTGCAGCATCCTCATCTTCAGTGCTTGAACTTCCTTCCTCTGAACCTGAACCTTCAGCATTGACTTGGACATCATCATCATCCTTACTTGTATTGACTGCTTCACCTTCTTTTTCTGCCAATCTCAGAGTCATGATAAGTCTTTCAAATTTTTGTTTCCTTTCAGTACTAACTCTGATGACTTCATCTAACTCCTTGCAAGCCTCCTCCAATTCTGAAATCAACCCAGTCTTGGTAGGTGACTGTTGTGATGTTGAAGCAGATGTCTTGACAATGTCAGGAAGATGTTTCCCTTCAAACAACTTGTAATGGATTGACAAGGCAGACTCCCTTTTACAAACGACATCCGAATGCTGTAGAATACCAGGATGCTGAGACAAGATAATCCCACAAATAAGAGAGGGAAAGGCAATAGGCATCTTCACAGCATTTGTAGCAGCATGCTTAATAGTCTGATCATAAATGTAGGAGCCATAATCAAATCTTTGCTTTGTCCCAATAGTATAAATTATCTTCCCCAATCCAACAGAAATAGTGGTCTTGTGATTACTAGGAACCCAGTTGGTAGCACCTATTCTGTGCAGAATAGCATATTTGACACTTAACAAATTGGCTAACAACTTTCCTTTTAAGGGCCAAACTTTCACTTGACCTGCTGTGATTTCTTTGCACACGGTATTGTCAGTCTCTTCCACCTCTACATACTCTTTCCCTTTTCTTCCTAAGTAAGTATTAATGATCTCAGGAGAAAAATTAACACACTGACCTCTAACATATACCTTTCTAAAATCCACACTTCTGTTGTCATTAATAGCCACAGGAATGTTTACTACAAATTCCTTGACTAACCCATCATAGCACTTGGACAATCCAGAAACAGTCTTCATTAGGCCAGCAACTTTAATCAATTCTACAACTTCCTTGATTTCTAAAGCATCTCCACCAAGTTCTCTTTCCAGTTCCAGTCTTCTTTGACAGACAAATTTCCACATGGGTGCACTGCTAGCATAGTGGAATGAAATGTTGTCAACTGGAACATCAGGAATCTTGTCAGCAATTCTATTTAATATTGACCTTCTAACAGGAGTGATGTCTTGAACATCATCCTCAACATCAAACTCAAATTCTGAATCTTCCCTCAGCTTCCTCTTTTTGGAATTTACAGCAACTTTGCACCAAGTCTTAGTAGGACCCACCACAATTGACTTCTTCTTTTTGTTCTCAGGTCTCTCCTTAGGTGAAGAATCTATAGACTTCCCTCTTCTAGACCTTATTCTCTTGGCAATACCAGGAACAGCTTTTCCAATAACTTCATTATCTGAAAGATCAATCACATCCACCTTATCAGCATTCTTCTTTTCTCTGGGGCTAGCATCAACATCCCTAGCAGGTGATGTTTTGACATTAGGTTCAACATCAACTTCCTCTTCTACATGAGCATCTTCAACTTTAGTTTCAACTTCTGCATCTTCAATGACTGAAACAGACAATCTGTGAAGATTGGTTTCAGTATGCTGCATGTCATCCTTTTCAGCAGGCATTTGTCTAAGAGGTATAGATATTCCTTTCACAGACAAACCCTTATCCAAAATTTTTGTGGCAATCTGATTGAGACTTTTATCAACATCAACTCTTTCCTCAACAACTTGAGAAGGAGGAGTGGTAGTCTCAGGAACAGAGTGGTCTCCGAACAAAATGCTAGTCACAAACGCTCTGCTATTGCTATCATCAATTTTCTTAGCAGTCGATTGATTAGAAGAAGAGTTACCTGTTGTAGCCCTCCTTGGTTGAAACTTCTCAGGTCTGCTCTCAGAAGCAGGCACCACCATAGATAGAGGAGTTATATTCAGAGCTTCATCCACAGAGCCTTTGTTCGTCAAAACCCTAGATTTTTTATGAGTGAAACTTTTGGATTCAGACTTTTTAGATGAAGAAGACACTTGTTTCGACATTGTTCCTGTATAGCAACTAATGATTAGAGAGGGGTTGAGATTTCTTTTCTTAGAGGAGAAGATGAACAGATTTGGAAAATGAAGATTGTTGTGGCGTGTGAGATCAATAATAGGGAATGATAGCCTAAGGTAAGGGGGGTTGCTTTTGATGATTACTAAAAGACCAATAAATGTATTTTCCCCTCCAAAACATATTTCCTTTTAAATTTTTGAATTTTAATAAATTCACACCATCAGCCACTAACTTTAGTTGACTTGACTTTTGAGGAACCCATAAATAACAGTTATCTCTGGATCTCATTCCTTTCATCACTACCTCATTCTGCTCATTTGTCACCACACACTCATCTTTGGTGTAGCTGACCTTATAACCATTATCACAGAGCTGACTTATGCTAATTAAATTAGCACTCAACCCTTTGACAAGAAGTACATTGTCAAGATTAGGTCCCTCATGACACTTCACTTTTCCAACACCTTGTACCACTCCTTTCTCTCCGTTTCCAAAAGTAACATCAATAGAGGAGCAAGGATTAACATCCACCAATTGGTTTTTGAAACCAGTCATGTGCTTCGAACAGCCACTGTCAAAATACCAACCATCCTTAGCAGAGTGTCTATCTGAAAAGTGAGCCAATAGACACTTAACCTCTTCTTTAGGAACCCCCTGCTTAACAACCTTGGGCCTGTTATCCTTCTGTCTGGGTTGAGAGTTAGACTTGGGATAACCATGTAGCTTGAAACAAGAAAATTGCATGTGTCCAAATCTGCCACAGTAAAAGCACATAACTCTATCTTCTCTGAAGTGGTTGAACCTTCTGCCACCTTGAGGATGATATTGTTGTGGCTGCCACCCATAATGTTGCCTTCTTCTCCCATAGTTTGACTGTCTTCTATGGTAAGGATGATGTCCTTTTGGCTGTCTTCTATGGTGACGAGGCTTCCTTCTTCCATAATAATAAGGCACAACATTATTATATCCATAGTCACACATGTTTCCCTGATGTTGAGACATCTGATGGAACATGTTCTGTTTGAACCTAGAAGCCTGCATGCTCTTATGATATTGCGGAGGCATATACTGCCTAGCTCCAGAAACATGTGCCTTCCTTTGATGAGGACCATGAGCATGCCTCTTCCCAACATTTTGAGGTTGAGGATGAGCAGCCTGCTTAGGTTTAGGATCCTGTCTCTTTGTTTAAAGTTGAGACATTGGTTGAGACATCTCCTTCTTGGTTCCTGAAGTGCTTGCTTCAGCAGATACCTTTTTCTCAACCACAAATCCTATGCCTGACTTATCTCCAGCAACCTTTTCTGTCTGAAGGATCTTATCAAGTATGCCTGTACCAATGTTCAGCATCCTAACAGATTTAGTCATATGATCAAGATGAGCTTTGACTAATAAGACTTCATTTTCCAAGTCAGCTTTAGCAGTCTCAAGCTGAACAATCTGTTTCTTTTGTTTTTCACTTTCTTGACAAATTTCTGCACTCTTCAGACAAAGCTCTTGATAAGTGGAAGCTAACTCCTCAAAATTCAGTTCCTCATCACTTGAATCACCATCAGAAATAACTATTCCAGTTAAAGCTTTGACATGTTTGGCTGACTCTCCTTCACTTTCACTGTCAGAGTCTGACCAAGAAACTGTCATTCCTTTCTTCTGCTTCTTCAGGAATGTGGGACATTCTTTCTTAATATGTCCATGACCTTCACACTCAAAGCATTGAACACCCTTGTCTTGAGAAGTTTTCTCTTCATCCTTCTCCTTAGACTTGCTGATGTCAGAAGCGATGTTCTTGACATTAGGCTTGAAGTTCTTGTTCATTCTTTTGAACACCTTGTTGAACTGCCTTCCCAACATAACAATGGCCTGAGATAGATCCTCCTGGGATTCAGCACTATTCCCTTTTTCTTCTGGAGCATTTGAAACCAAGGCTATACTCTTTGGCTTCTTTTCTGGTTCTTCCTCATTCAACCCAAGCTCAAAAGTTTGAAGAGATCCAATGAGCTCATCAACCCTCATCTTGCTGATGTCTTGAGCTTCTTCAATTGCAGTCACCTTCATCTTGTACCTCTTAGGAAGGGACCTAAGGATTTTCCTTAAAAGCTTTTCTTCTGACATCTTTTCTCCAAGAGCACTGGATGCATTTGATAGCTCAAGAATACTCATGTGGAAGTCATGGATAGTCTCATCTTCCTTCATCTTCAGACTTTCAAACTTTTATGTTAGAATCTGAAGTCTTGACATCTTAACTCTAGATGTTCCTTCATGTGTAGCCTTCAAAATATCCCATGCTTCCTTAGCAACTTCACATGAGTTGATCAACCTGAAGATGTTCTTATCAACTCCATTGAAGATAACATTTAGGGCTTTAAAGTTACCAAGGGCAAGTTCATCTTCTTCCTTGGTCCAATCTTCTTCAGGTTTCAGCTTTGAGGTGCCCTCTTTATCTTTTCCAGCATCATCTTTTTCAAACACAACAGGTGTTTTCCATTCTTTTATGATAGCCTTCCAAGCCCTGCTGTCCAAGGATTTCAAAAAGGTAATCATCCTTGGCTTCCAATAATCATAATTAGAGCCATCCAAAATAGGGGGTCTGTTGACAAATCCTCCAACTTCTTTGTCCATCTTTACACCAGAAAGTAACTTCCCTAAATCTCACCCAGAGACAGACAGGATGCCTGCTTTGATACCAATTGAAATTCTGGTACCAGATGTGTGATGTTACGTGCAATGTCACAACAACACACTCTGTAATGGACAATGCAATAACAAGCAATAACACGCTGAATTGTTCACCCAGTTCGGTCAAACTACCTACGTCTGGGGGCTACCAAGCCAGGGATGAATTTCACTATTAGTAGTATTAATTTACAGACTCAACAACCTAGTTGACATTTCCTAAACTTAATCACTACTTAATGAACCTTCTACTTAAGAGACCACTTAAGTATGAGAACACTACTCAATCCCTAAATCACTTCAGTGATATAATTCAAAGATCACACACTTTGAGAAACTTAACTTGATTCTGCTTCATAACTTTGATCAAGAACAACTCAAAACAGCAACACCAATTCATACTAGAATGGTTTACAACACATACACGAAGACACAAAACCTTTAGCTCTCTTTCTTCGTTGCTTTTCCTTCAGTACTGATGCGCTTTATATAGCTAGTTGAATTGGGCTTGGACCTGCTACAATATCTGACCTGATTTGTTGTTTAAAACTGAATCTTCAAAACAGATTTTCTCTCTCAAAATCTTCTTAAATCTTCAGCCTTTAAACCTCCTACAAATCTGCATCAAATCTCTATGCAACAGAGAATATCTATCCCAAGATATTCGCAACCAATGAGACTAACAACTCTCCCAAAATCCAGCTAAAACACAAAACCTAACAACATCACTAAACCTGATGTTATTAATCTTCTGCAGACCTGATGTCACAACATCGCATGTGACATCAGACATCAAATCTTCAACAACTTAAATCCTTAATATAAACCAATGTTAAGACTCAATGTTAAGACATCACCCATATGACATCAACATTGCACAACTTTGTTTTACCAAAATTCTAGCCAATCAAAGAACCAACAGTATGTATATGAAATAAACACAATTATGTGTTTATTTTTTCAGACTTAATTATGCGAGTATTTTCTTGCATAATTAGGATAGTTTAATAATCAAAAAATTATTAAGCAACCAGTAAACATACAATTTTGACATTACATTTGCAGGTAATGTTTATGTAAATTTTAAAGACATTCCCATTTAATTTATTAAATTAAAAATGTTTAGTAATTTTGGTTTAGTGGGTTGAAACAATAAGTTGAAAAAGTAACCTCTGTTGTGTAAATTTGATTAAATCAAAATCACAAAAGATGTAGTGTATAATTATTCATGCGAACTGTTATGGTCGACCAAAAGGAAGACACGGTTTGACCGAATAATTGCATACCTGTGATGGTAAATATGTAGTAATTATTAAGTTTATCCATGTGGTTGATGATTGATGTCAAAGACGTCCATTAACTGACAGGATTTATTACTAATATTTGATCATTACGTGAGAGTACTGCTTACAGTTAATTCTTGAAATCAAAGATTGGGAATTGATGGTGTTTTGGGTATCTTGTTCAGGTCTTATTTAATTTGCATATAAACAATATTGTACATGTCTATTTGACATACCTACTAAGGTTGTATGCTTGTTGTTCTTTTCAATCGATCCAGTTATTATTGCTACCGCTCCAAATTTTGCTGCTCGCATGAACTTTATCCCTATGGTGAGTGAGATGAACTTCAAGTCTTGGAAAGAATATGTTGAGATCATTCTTGGATGTAGGACTTAGACTTATCCCTAAGGGAAGAGCGTCCCACAACAATTGCTGAGAACACAAAAGAAACCTGCGGGAAAGTTTTCTCAAAATAAGAAGGCAAATGAACAACCTAAGGAGACCACTTGCTTCTTTTGCAAAAAGGCTGGACACATGAAGAAAGAGTGTTCCAAGTATGCTGCATGGCATAAAAAGAAGGGGTTGCCTGTGGAGCCGTCCGCCAAATGATGCTGAAAGATTCATCAATGTGGGCGATGGAAATAAAGTTGCAGTAGAGGCTATAGGGACCTTTAGATTATTATTAAAGACTGGTTTTCATTTGGATTTGATTAATACTTTTGTTGCACTGTCTATTAGACGAAATTTAATTTCTATTTCTATTTTGGACAAATCAGGTTATACTTGTTCGTTCGGAAATAATAAATTTAGCCTCTCATATGATTCAAATGTTGTTGGTTACGGTTATTTGAATGATAATCTTTATAAGCTTGATATTGAATGTCCTTATGACAAAATAATGCAAATAGAGTCACACGGTACAAAACGAAAATTAAATGAGAAATTCCGCCATTTTATGGCATAAGTGATTATGACATATATCTAAACAAAGAATTCAGAGGCTTATGTCGGACGATATTCTTAGATCCCTGTATTTGTCAGACTTTCAAGTCTGCATTCAATGTATCAAGGGTACGCAGACAAACAAAAGGAATTTCCATGCTGAAAAACCTAAGGATGTCTTAGAACTAATTCATACCGACATGTGTGGTCCTTTCCCTACAGGTTCTTGAATAGACAACGGTATTTTATTATGTTCATAGATGATTACTCGAGGTATGGTTACCTATATTTGATTCAGGAGAAATCTCAATCTTTGGACGTGTTCTAGTCATTCAAAGCTAAAGTTGAACTTCAACTTGGAAAGAAAATAAAAGCTGTCAAATCCGACCGTGGTGGTGAATAATATGGTCGGTATGATGGATCAGGGGAACAACGTCCATGGCCCTTTGTGCTTTTCCTCGATGAGTGTGGAATTGATCCGCAATACACAATGCCGGGAAAACCCAGCATGAATGAAGTTGCAGAACGATGAAACCGGATTCTTAAAGACATGGTAAGAAGTATGGTTCGTCATTATTCTCTTCCAGAGTCATTTTGGGGAGAAGCATTAAAGACCGCAATTTATATTCTTAATAGAATTCCTAGTAAAGTAGTAGCTAAGACCCCTTATGAGCTCTGGACTAGGAAAAATCCCAGCGTTAGATACTTGCACATTTGGGGATGTCCAGCTAAAGCGAGGCCTTATAAGCCTCATGAAGGTAAGTTGGATTCAAAGACAGTTAGTTGTTATTTTATTGGATACGCTGAACGCTCTTACAAGTACAAGTTTTACAATCCTATGGTTTGCAAACTCAAAAAATCCATTTATGGCCTTAAACAGGCTTCCCATCAATGGTATTACAAATTTTATCACATAATATTCTCATTTGGTTTTGAGGCTAATCCTCTTGATAACTGTGTATACCAAAAGTTCAGTGGGAGTAAATTTGTTTTCTTGGTACTATATGTAGATGATATCCTTTTGGCAAGCAACAATATAGGCTTATTGCACGAAACCAAGAGATTTCTCATAAATAAATTTGAGATGAAAGATCTTGGGGACGCTTTTTTTGTCTTAGGAATTCAAATACTTAGAGACCATTCTCGAGGTATTTTAGGATTGTCACAAAGGAGTTATATTGGTAGGCAGCACTGAATAACAGTAAAGCGTGTAATGCGCTACCTGAAGAGAACCAGAGATTCCGTGCTCACTTATCATAAGTCAGATAACTTGGAGATCATTGGGTATTTTGACTTAGATTTTTCTGGATGCCCGAATAGCATACGTTCCACATCTGGTTACATCTTTCTCTTGGCTGGAGGAGCCGTCTCCAGGAAGTCTTCCAAACAGACTTTAGTGGCTCCTTCCACCATGGCAGCAGAGTTTGTGACTTGCCTTGAGGCATCAAATCATACAATTTGGCTGCGGAACTTTGTCACAAGCCTTCACATCATTGAGAGCATTGAAAGGCCCTTGAAGGTTTATTGTGGCAATAGTGCAGTTGTGCTCTACTCCAACAACAATATGAGTTCTACAAAATCAAAATTTATCAATATCAAGTATCTTGTTATGAAAGAAAGAGTTCAGAAGAAACAAATCTTGATAGAACATATAGGGACAGACTTCATGCTAGCTGGTCCACTATCCAAAGGTTTATCACCTAAGACTTTTCATGGGCATGTTGCTCATATGGGTATTGGTTTTGATATTGCCTTAGATTAGTGGGAGTTTTTTCCTTAATTTTCTGCGTTCTATGCTTTGGTTTTATTTTGGTACAAACTTTATGTTATGTTTAATTTTTTGCAGAAATAAAACTTATGAGGTATTATTGTTATAACAATATCAAGTGTTTTTTGTTATGTGCAAATATTGTAACTTTGAATTGCACCTAAGGAACTTCAGTTTGATCTCACTAAAGACTCCAGTAGGAACAGTTGGAAATATGCATGATTTAGAGATCACATTGCATGAAATTTCCATGTCACTCATCCATATCGATCTATGTCATCAAGTACATTGATGTGGTGGTCGTCGGGGTTCCGTCATGTTATACGTTAGTGACGACAGCCGTGGTGATCCCATTATTGATGTATGAGGTGAACCGGATTGTAAAGTTGAAATCTAAAGAAAAATAGCATTCGGATGCACGCTTAAAGAATTATGATATAATCATTAAGATATATTGGCCAAGTGGGAGATTGTTGGAATATTTAATAATATAGTAATATATTAATATTCCAATAATTATGTGGCCAAATATATTTATTTAATTATATTAGCTATTTTATCAAATAAAGTGCTTTAAATAATTATGTGATAAAATAAGTTAAAAGGCTATTTAGATTTTATTTGAAAATTATTTAATTAATTAATTAATTAAATAATTAACCCCAAGGGTTGGCCTAGTGGTGGAGGCTTAGGTCTTGAGAGTGTGCTCCTCTCAAGGTCTCAAGTTCGAATCCTACTAGGTGCAATCAATCCTTACGTGGGCCAGTCCATACGTAGCTTTGCTCTGGCTTTAAACGAGGCCTCCGCTAGTGGACGGTGGGATTGGTCCCTCTTGGATTAGTCGGTCGCAAGACCAAATACCAAGATTTCCAAACAAAAATAAATAAATAAATAATTGGGTATGGACTCAAATATGAGTGGATGTCAGGATGGTCCATTTGAGAATAATGGGAACCCTAATTGTGTTGGGAGGAAATCCACAAATGCAACGGAATAAACCAACAAGACAATCTCTCCTAAATACCAAATGCAACAACAATCAACAAAATACATAAAACAACACAATAAGATTTTAGCGTGGAAAACCCTCCGTTAACTAGGAGTAAAAAACCACGCGGCCCGTAGGCCACTTAAGTCCTCCAATATTATCAATCAATGGGTACAAGCAAGGTTCTCTCTAACACTAGTTAAAGGCATACATAAACATCATCAAGATTTGCAATCAATCTTGGAATACAACAATAATCAAGAGAGACAAAAACAACCCAAAAACACCAAGAAATTTAGACCTCAAAGATGGACTCGACAGACCAACTTAGAAAGCTCCAAATCCAATGAAAATCTCTCAGAATGTGCTCCTATGAGTCATGAATGTTGTGTCAAAATTTTAGGATGATCCGACCGTTGGATTTTACGCAATCTACGATTTAGTGGAACTTCTCTGTGCTGAAATAGTGCGGCGGGATTTCACTCTTCTCTCTACTTTTCTTGTTGTTTTTCACACACAATGGATAAAATTAACCTAATTCTGTTTGTTGGGTAATAACAAAGTCTCATACCCCAAATTTGTCTTACCCCCTCACGATCTAAATTTCAAGACAAAATTAACTGCCCGAGTTACATAACTGGTTCATTTCAAGGCAGGGTCATTTGGTTTCAGGTGGTCTTAGACTATACTTCAAAGATAAGTCCAAGTCTTGTTTCAAGCTTAAACCATGTCTTTTCAAATTGTGCTTCAAGTGACACAAGGGCATGACTAGGGTTAGTCTGCAAGCCATGCTTGATTTTATTCCAAATTTCAAGTCTTGTGTGTTTTCAAGGTTAACTCTCAAGAAGCTATGTGGTTGTACTTCATGATATACTTCAAGTGCTATGATGTTTCAAGTTGCGTTATCATGAGGAAGTGGAGTTGTATAAAACACTTTGAAGTGTATCACGCAAGCCATGGAAAATTTATTTGAAGACATCTTGAATTATTTTTTGCAAGACACAAGGAATTCAACGAAGCTACTATTGGTACTGAAAATCAAGTTACAAAAGTTCAAATTTGATTTCAAGACCATAATACTACTTTAACTTGAGTTCAAAGTTTACAAGTCACTATACCAATTTGGACTCAAAGTTACAAGGTCCAAACACTCCAAAAAGAAAAAATGTCAAAGTAAGATATCAGAATTGGAAGTTAAACAAGACATTTCATTTTTTGGATACAAAATCTTGTTACAAAAGTTACAAAGATTCAAGTATCACAATACAATTTCAAAAAAAAAACTCCAAATGAAGATTTCAAAAGTGAATTCCAAAGGTGATTAATTACATTTTAAATCACACAGGAATTATATATTAATTCTACATAGTTTTTGGAGCCTAGGCCTAAAGGGATAAGTTACATGTTTAAGACTTAAAGAGTAGCAGCCAGTGGTTGTTTCTCCATGCCAAGTTTCACTCTTCAGGAGCCAAATTCTCACTCGTGCTTACTCCACTTCAAGCATCACCCAAGCTACCAATTTCTAATTCCAAGCCAACAATTTCTCATGGTCGTCCCGCCATTATGTTCTGCACAATACCAGCCAAACACGCACAAGCCAATTCCAATATTTGATGCCAAGCCACCTTCAAATAAGCCATTACGCACCAACCCATATATGCCAAAACACTTTTCCACATACAACTATGACCACAGAAAATTCCACACCTTTAAGTTAATAATGCACATGGATTAACAACCAGCCTGCAGAACAATATTCAAAACCAATGATGTTCACATTAGTACAACAGAACATAGCAGACAGTGCAGGAAAGTTCAGAAGGTACATCAGAGAGAATTTCACAGTTTAGGAAAAACATTTTTTAGCATCAAAGAAAGTGATAACAGCCATGCCATGGGAGAGATTCTTCAGCAAATTCAAACAAGACATAAACCCTAATTCCCCATTATAAATTCAACAGTGAACACACCAAAAAGGGGGAGCCTCCATTAACACAAATAACCCTAGAATTCTATTGCGCAAGAAATCAACCACTGTCCTCACTAAAGCTCTAAAAAATTCCTAAAATTACTCAGAGCTTCACATTGAAACTCTGAGCTAATTTGAGCTCAACCTCACAACGCAGCGACTCACAACAACATTTTAAGACAAAAGAAAAAGGATTAGAAGGGTAGAAAGCAGAAGAAGTAGAGAAAGGCTCTAAAGGGAGAAATAGAAATCGTACCTGAGAGGATTCGTCACCCTGTTAACTTCCAGGAGGTATATTGAATACTCTCTTTGCTTTGCTTGTTGTTCCCTATTGCATTTTCGTCATTGATAATCATTTGATGCTTCTCCATCGTGTTTTCTTGTTTGTCGTGTTGGTTTGAGAAGCTAGATTTATTTAGGGTTTTGATTGGGAATGTGCCCGATTTGGCTAGCTGAGGAGAAATTTTGGGGAAAATAAGGGTAGATTTGTGTAGAGGAGAGAAAAATAGTTAGGGTTTTTGTTAGGTGTTTGAGGTTTTGTGGTGGAGTCGCCGGAGAAGACGGTGGTGGCCGCCGCACGCCGCTGCTTCTCCGACGGGTTTTTGAGGTTTCCGGCAAGGCATTTTGCAGAGAAGAAGAACAAGTGAGAGTGTTGAGAGAGGATGGTGAGAGAACGTCGTATTGTGAATGGGGACGATGCATCCCATTTTATCCCTTTTGTTTTTTATCTTCTTGCCACGCGTTTTAATGCTGGTGTTGGCGGCTGTGTGTGTCGGTGACAAGTGTCACCGGCCTTGATCATTCTGAATGCTCCATGTGCTTCCCTCTCTGCCTGTCAACCATGCATATGCTTTCTGAGCCGTCTGATTAAGGGTCTTAGTTTGATCAAACGCTTCAGTTTTGAGTTGTTTTTTAAGATTGACTGAGGGTCCACCGTGACCCCCCTCCCAACGTGGGCCGTTTGATAATGGGCCTAGGGATTATTTCTAAATACACCCCTAACTAACTGATAACACTTCTGGCCCATTTGTTTTCTTTTTCTTTTTTTCTTTTAATTATAAAAAAAATTGACAAAAATACTATTTATTTGTTTTTAATTAATTTTATTAAAATTATTTATTTAAAATTAACTAATTAATTTTATAATTAGTTTTATTAAATATTTGATTTTAATTTAATTAATTATATTAATTCCATTTTACTTCTAAAAAATCTAAAAATCTAATTAACTTGAGTTAGAATTTCTCCTTCAAACTAAACTTAGAGATTTAGGATTTTAATTAGACTAACATGTTTGATAAGTTTTCTCTCCCCACTTTGTTTAATTTGTGATCTTTGCGTGGTGGTTATACTTATTTCATGTGGATTGTTATCATGCCTTGATTATATTTATGTCATTCATCATATGCTTGTCTAAACCAACCTTTTTTCAAACTAATACCTTGACTTAATGTCAAGCCCTTTTCAAATACCTTGTAAGTCGATCCTTTCCACGATCGCCATCAACCTCATATAGCCTCCTCTTGGGCTTTATATAACGATACTTGTTTCACCTTCTACACTTTTGTTTGCATGCATATGTGTGATTGATTTGCTTTAATTGTGGATTGTTTATTCTCATTTGAGTAAATGTATCCCTCTTCCATAAGATTAAAATCAACCATTTTCAAAAGAATAAACAAGCTTGATCCAACGTCAAGCACTTTTCAAAACAAATTCAATTAACCACAAATTCATTATCAAGCACACTTGATCCATATATCAAGTCCCCTTATCCAACTTGTAAGTCGAGTGCTTTAGCCTCGCCATCGACCATACCTTGAGCCATTAGGACCTCCTTTCCATTAACCTTTAACTCCTTCGTACGCAAATTCAAATCTCGATTCATATCGAGCATTTTTTTCAAATCAAACCAATGCATATAACAATACTTTAACATTGTTTCATAAGAAGGTGATGTGAGGGTGGTCGAGTCTTTGATCCTTCTCCTCAATTTTTTGGGTGCGAGTTCTCTTACTCGTGTATGGACAATTGACGCCTCTAAAACACTTGTAATCCGATAACATTCAAACCAATTTTTTAAGAACTCATTAAAACACTTAATCCCTACCTAAACACATTTTTTTACTAAAGGTGAAGTGAGGGTGGTCGAGTCTTCGATCCTTCTCCTCAATTGTTCGGGTGCGAGTTCTCTTACTCGTGTGTGGGCAATTGTCACCTCTAAAATATCCAGTACAACTAAAACTCTCCTTTCTCGCCTTGTGCAATCGAAGCCCTAAAACACATACAAATCAAATCCTCTTTTCTTAATCAAACTCTTTAACACACTTAATCATATATTTAAACAAATTCCTAAAAGGTGATGTGAGGGTGGTCGAGTCTTCGATCCTTCTCCTCAATTATTTGGGTGCGAGTTCTCTTACTCGTGTGTGGACAATTGGCGCCTATAAAAAAACACAAACCAACCAACCGTAGTCCCACGAACTACGAATGCTCTGACTTTGCCTTTGCACGAGGGAATACGCAGGCACAAGGACCCCAATCCTTGGCGAGCACCCTAATAAAAAACCACCCATCTTCCCCTTAGAAGCAAATCCTTTAGAAGATAACAAACAAACCTAGCTAACTTTCTCACGAATCGAATCAAGAGGTTCCCGTTGAGTACAACGGACGTAGAGGGTGCTAATACCTTCCCTCTTGCGTAGCCGACTCCCGAACCTAGAATTTGGTTGTGACAACCATTTTCTTATCCTTTAGAGGTTTTATCGATATTTTCCTATTCCTTCCTTGGAATGAATAAAGTTCGGTGGTGACTCTGTTCAAACGTTTTTTCCGCGTCCATCGCGAGGATCGTATTTTTTGAGGTACGACAGATGGTGACTCTGCTGGGGATATTGCATTGCCCTATGCTAGAGAGAGTCAAGCCTAACTTGACTCAATTCGTGAGAGTTAGATCCGCTTGTTTGTTTATCTTCTCTTGTTTGTTTGCTTGCTTGTTTAATTATTTATCTACGTGCTTGCCCATGCTCATTATTATTATATCCTATTATTGTTTCTTGTGACATTGTGGGGGTGTTCTGACATTGGGAACTTTGTGAGATGGCTCTACACCTGAGTCGAGAAAAACCCTAGGATTAGGATGGAGGTTGTGTAGTGGAGGCTTCTGTCGTCTCTTCCGCGTGAGCCAAAACAAAGACCCCGCTTGGAGTCGATTCCCTTGGAAATGTTATCATTTTGATGTTACTTCGTCACGATGATAATGTTTTCGAGCCTGAATCTTTGATCCAAAGGACCTTTAACCCATTTTATCCATGGTGATTGGTAGTGTTGACTAATGAGGTCTTCGAACTTATTGGGTTGATGCGAACGCCCCAATCAGATGAGATCCCTCGAATGTATTACTTCTTGACAGTAATATTTTCGACCTCGATCTAGGATTCTGAGAACCCTACTTAGAACCCGTGTGTCAATGGTTGTGTAGTAGACGCCTCCGAGGAGTCTTTCTCGTGGGGAAGAAACAAAGACATCACCTAGACGAGATCCTTTCAAGGATATTATCGTCTGATGTTCCTTCGTCATGGCTATAATGTCTTCGAAATATATCTGTAACTCTAGGAACCTACCCGTTTAGAGCCTACCTGCGGGGGATCCGATGATCAGAGATATCCTATGTCTAACTCTTTCCTCAAAATCAGATGATGCTTTAGATCCTGGAACCCTGTATGAGCATTACATACTCATAACAATTGCATCTCACTAGCATGCATGCATATCATTGTCCAAACAACTCATTGTAAACCTTTCATCCATAAAGAGGCTAGTTGACATCCCGACACTTGTGGTAACTACCAAGAGCTGATAAAGTGTTTGACACGAGATCAAGACAAATGAAGAGGGACATGGATCATATGGCAAGAAAAGTGGACCAAATCTTGATGATTGTAACAACTATGACAAGAGAAGAAAGAAATGTTCCTCTTCATCCAGTTCCTACGTCGTACAGTCAACTTCTTTTGCATCTTGTCCGAAACTCACTGGTAGAGCCCAAGCCTCTCAAGCCATTGCCAGAGCCATACCCGGCTGGGTACGATCCTGACGTGCATTGTGGATACCATGTTGGATCAATTGGGCATTAAATATAATACTGTAAAGGTTTTCAGGCTAAAGTGCAACAGTTGATCGATCAGAAGCATATCTCCTTTTTGGAAGGAAATTTGGTTGTGCACATCTGCTTCTTGCCCGAATGAGTCCGAAGACTTCAAAAGGCATCTCCCAAAGCCAGCGGTTCATAAAGGAAGACATCATCAACATCGGCGATCATTGGGTCATTTATCATTTGCATTTGCAATTTCTTTATGTTAAGTGCTACTTGTTTTTGAACATTGTTGTTCTGAATGGTAATATTAATGATGTTATCACGCATTTTCTGAATTAATCATGTTGCATTCGCTCATTTTTCTCACTTATATAAAAAAAAGCAAAAAATATATTCATTTATATACCTCTCATCCTTTTTTTCTTTACCAAGTTGTTGTTTAGCAAATATTGGAGGGAGGATGACGAAAACGAAGTACCCATAATTGCTGATGGTACACTTTCGGATGGAATCCTGCCAAGGATGTACAGGCATTGTTTCAAATCCCCAAACACTGGAGAGATAAGGAGTTAGTCCCTAGTTAACCACTTCGAGCCTAGAAGTAGGAGTTTCCTTCGGATTTGAAAACCCTTATGCTTAACCTGGGGCATGGGTAGTTGTTCAGTTAATCCGACGACGCATTCGCATTACAAGATGAAATATCCCATCTAAAGATCAATTATATGCTGCTCTTCGCACACATCCTGACGTGTTGAAGGGATCATACAAAAGTTATGCCGTTTTTCCACAATGACCAATAACTTGGCAGTCACAATCCTTCAAGAAAATTAAAAGACAAAATAAAAATTAAAAAACAAAAAGCCTGCTAAGTCGAATACCTCAAAGGGAGACTTAGGCAAAAATCAAGGCAATCCCGATGGACTCGAAAAGTGAAATCAATCCATAGAGATAAAAAAACAATACCAAAAGAGGCTTTCGAATCCTCAACAAAAACAAAATAAGGTCCAGTGGCCACCATGTCAAATCAAAGGGTCACTGACATCATGACAAAAGCAAAATAAGGTGACTGCCATTTCAAGCAAATCTTGAATCCTCACCTTCGCTCTTACACCGTTGAACTCTCTTAGAAGACAAATGTGTGTCAATTTAACTGAACGTAGGACTAGAGATCATCACGAAGAAGGGATGTGTACAAATAAATTTGAGCCTTATATCCTTTGTTTTCAATAACAGTGAATCAGACCACGTTACGACCCTCGAAAGACCTAATTGAGGCGGGGTTTATTCTGAAAGCATACTACAGCAAGGTTGCGTAAACTGACTCCTAGAGATTTGCTAATCTTCTGAATTGGTGTCATATTCTTGCTATATCTTTCACACCAGCTAAATCAGCACCACGTTTGGACTAATGGTTCATCCGTCACACACTGTCACATTATTTCAATAATGATTTATTTTTCCAAAACTTGCATGAACCTTGTATTAAAATTACCATTTTTGGATAAATAATTTTAAATACAAGTCAGTACTTGGCATCAAGGAAATTCCAAGCAACAGTCAGAGAAACTTGATCGTTCAACAATGTTGACCCGAATTGAGTTCACGTCATAACCCTATGGAGCAGGGGCATAACACCCAATGACTATGGTGATCAATGAACTGGTCAGGCTAAAAATCTTCAAGTATCAGCAGATTAAGGAGGAATGACCATTTTAGTTCTTAGCCCATCTAGGGCAGACCTTTGCAATCAGCATTCAACCCATCTAAGGCAAGCCCTGTAATCGGCATGTCCAGTTCAACTGGGGCAAATCCATCAAAGGCTTGATCGATGACAAACCACAACAAGGTTCAAACACTGGGGCAAATAGTCCCCGATCATGTCATGGTATGATCATTTTCAAGGTGAATTCCTTCAAAGGCCCTATAGACTGGGGCAAGAAAAATTGCAAATGGGAAGTTTCCCCTTCATATTGTTAAGTTTATCAAGCAGACTAGGCCAGACGCTAGTAACTATTGAGTCAACAAGTTTCAAAATCCTTGGGGCAGAGCAAAAGCACAATCAACATGCATTGGTTAAGTCGCTACGCTCAGACAGTCAACATGCATTGATCACATCACTACGCTCATACAAATCCACCATTATTGAGGTCCTCTCAAGAGTGAATACACATCTTATCAGCAATGGATCAAACTTGGGGCACCAAGCTCGTCCACATCTATTTGCTGACCATCAGATAATCAAAATCCAAGTGTCAGGAAGTCAAACCCTCTCACCAACCCCGAAGTCCAATCCTTTATTGGCAACTACCCAAAAGTCCACACTCGTTGGCACCTTCAAATCTACCTTTAAAGTCCAGTCTTCATTGGCAACCATTAAAAGTCCACCGTCGTTGGCATCCTCATAACACCAAAATAACCAAAGTCCAATTTCATTTGGCAATTACCAAATCCAATCCCTGGTGATACCCTCGACAAGGAAACTTATCCTCAGCGTGCCCGATCATTTGCATCGTCATGTGCATAACATGTTAGCATAACATTACATGATCATATCAAGCACTATCATATCTTGTGCATTCATACGTGCATTAGATTCCCCAGCAGTTGCATCTTAGTATATGTTTTAGTGCATCATGCAATGCATGGCATATCCATCCCCAGCAGCATGGCATAACAGGATCCAGGATTAGTTGGTAGGCATCTTGGCCAGTCCTTCTTCAAAGTCAGCAGTATTCCTCTGAAAAGAGTTGATACCCTGCACGTGCTTAAGGAATTCTATTCCCTAGCAAGTCATTCTTCAACCATGCAATTGATAATGACAACCCTCAACAGCTGTTGTCAGTGCTCCCCAAGCAGAGGTTACCATATAAAATTTCTTGTGAGCTTTCTCCTGCAGAGCCAGCACATTTCCTCCAACAGGAATCTTGCTCAACTATTCCTCAGCAAATTTACCGCAGAGATACTACTTCGGTATCATTGAGGAACCTTAACGGATAAGGGACTGCTTCGACGACACGAAGAATCTCATGCTTTCAGAGATACTGCTTTGGTATCATCGAGGAACCTTAACGGATAAGGGACTGCTTCGACGACCCAAAGAATCTCATGCCTTCAGAGATACTGCTTTGGTATCATCGAGGAACCTTAACAGATAAGGGACTACTTCGACGACCCAGAGAATCGTCTGCCTTCAGAGATACTGCTTTGGTATCATCGAGGAACCTTAATGGATAAAGGACTGCTTCGACGACCCAGAGAATCGTCTGCCTTCAGAGATATTGCTTTGGTATCATCGAAGAACCATAATGGATAAGGGGCTGCTTCGACGACCCAGAGAATCTTCTGCCTTCAAAGATACTGCTTTGGTATCATCGAGGAACCTTAATGGATAAGGGAGTGCTTCGACGATCCAGAGAATCGTCTGCCTTTAGAGATACTGCTTTGGTATCATCGCAGAACCTTAGTGGATAAGGGACTGCTTCGACCACCCAGAGAATCTCATGCCTTTAAAAGATATTACTTTGGTATCATCGGAATACCTTAATGGATAAGGGACTACTTCGACCACCCAAAGGATCTCAAGTTATTTTTCTTCAGTTGGAACCTCGCTACCTCATCCTGTCAGCTCTCACTCTACAACACTTTACCTTTTGACAGACAAATTTTGGGGTCTTCTTATATCTAATTTACTTCTACCCTGAAAATGAACGCCATGCAATGGTTCATTCTATCGGGTCCAAGACAATTAGATAGGGGCATCTGTTATACCCCAAATTTGTCCTACCCTCTCACGATCTAAATTTCAAGACAAAATTGACTGCCCGAGTTACATAACTGGTTCATTTCAAGGCAGGGTCATTTGGTTTCAGGTGGTCTTAGACTATAATTCAAAGATAAGTCCAAGTCTTGTTTCAAGCTTAAACCATGTCTTTTCAAATTGTGCTTCAAGTGACACAAGGGCATGACTAGGGTTAGTCTGCAAGCCATGCTTGATTTTATTCCAAATTTCAAGTCTTGTGTGTTTTCAAGGTTAACTCTCAAGAAGCTATGTGGTTGTACTTCAAGATATACTTCAAGTGCTATGATGTTTCAAGTTGCGTTATCATGAGGAAGTGGAGTTGTATAAAACACTTTGAAGTGTATCACGCAAGCCATGAAAAATTTATTTGAAGACATCTTGAATTATTTTTTGCAAGACACAAGGAATTCAAAGAAGCTACTATTGGTAGTGAAAATCAAGTTACAAAAGTTCAAATTTGATTTCAAGACCATAATACTACTTTAACTTGAGTTCAAAGTTTACAAGTCACTATACCAATTTGGACTCAAAGTTACAAGGTCCAAACACTCCAAAAAGAAAAAATGTCAAAGTAAGATATCAGAATTGGAAGTTAAATAAGACGTTTCATTTTTTGGATACAAAATCTTGTTACAAAAGTTACAACGATTCAAGTATCACGATACAATTGCAAAAAAAAAAAAAACTCCAAATGAAGAGTTCAAAAGTGAATTCCAAAGGTGATTAATTACATTTTAAATCACATGGGAATTATATATTAATTCTACATAGTTCTTGGAGCCTAGGCCTAAAGGGATAAGTTACATGTTTAAGACTTAAAGAGTAGCAGCCAGTGGTTGTTTCTCCATGCCAAGTTTCAC
The DNA here is from genome assembly GCA_022829125.1 of Lathyrus tuberosus. NCBI lineage: Eukaryota > Viridiplantae > Streptophyta > Magnoliopsida > Fabales > Fabaceae > Lathyrus > Lathyrus tuberosus. The sequence goes on along the minus strand of JALAZF010000115.1, from coordinate 1,854,035 downwards.
TCTTCAGGAGCCAAATTCTCACTCATGCTAACTCCTCTTCAAGCATCACCCAAGCTACCAATTTCCAATTCCAAGCCAACAATTTCTCACGGCCGTCCCGCCATTATGTTCCGCACAATACCAGCCAAAAACGCACAAGCCAATTCCAATATTTGATGCCAAGCCACCTTCAAATAAGCCATTACGCACCACCCCATATATGCCAAAACACTTTTCCACATACAACTATGACCACAGAAAATTCCACACCCTCAAGTTAATAATGCACATGGAATAACAACCAGCCTGCAGAACAATATTCAAAACCAATGATGTTCACATTAGTACAACATAATATAGCAAACAGAACAGGAAAGTTCAGAAGGTACATCAGAGAGAATTTCACAGTTTAGGAAAAACATTTTTTAGCATCAAAGAAAGTGATAATAGCCATGCCATGGGAGAAATCCTTCAGCAAATTCAAACAAGACATAAACCCTAATTCCCCATTATAAATTCAACATTGAACACACCAAAAAGGGGGAGCCTCCATTAACACAAAAAACCCTAGAATTCTATTGCGCAAGAAATCAACCACTGTCATCACTAAAGCTCTAAAAAATTCCTAAAATTACTCAGAGCTTCACATTGAAACTCTGAGCTAATTTGAGCTCAACCTCAAGACGCAGCGACTCACAACAACATTTTCAGACAAAAGAAAAAGGAATAGAAGGGTAGAAAGTAGAAGAAGTAGAGAAAGGCTCTAAAGGGAGAAATAGAAATCGTACCTGAGAGGATTCTTCACCCTGGTAACTTCCAGGAGGCATATCGAATACTCTCTTTGCTTTGCTTGTTGTTCCCTATTGCATTTTCGTCATTGATAATCATTTGATGCTTCTCCATCGTGTTTTCTTGTTCATCGTGTTGGTTTGAGAAGCTAGATTTATTTAGGGTTTGGATTGGGAATGTGCCCGATTTGGCTAGCTGAGGAGAAATTTTGGGAAAAATAAGGGTAGATTCGTGTAGAGGAGAGAAAAATAGTTAGGGTTTTTGTTGGGTGTTTGAGGTTTTGTGGTGGAGTCGCCGGAGAAGACGGTGGCGTCCGCCGCGCGCCGCTGCTTCTCCGGCGGGTTTTTTAGGTTTCCAGCAAGGCATTTTGCAGAGAAGAAGAACAAGTGAGAGTGTTGAGAGAGGATAGTGAGAGAGCGTCGTATTGTGAATGGGGACAATGCATCCCATTTTATCCCTTTTGTTTTTTATCTTTTTGCCACGCGTTTTAATGCTGGTGTTGGTGGCTGTGTGTGCCGGTGACAAGTGTCACCGGCCTTGATAATTCTAAATGCTCCATGTGCTTCCCTCTTTGCCTGTCCACCATGCAAGTGCTTTCTGAGCTGTCTGATTAAGGGTCTTAGTTTGATCAAACGCTCTAGTTTTGAGTTGTTTTTTAAGATTGATTGAGGGTCCACCGTGACCCCCCTCCCAGCGTGGGCCGTTTGATAATGGGCCTAGGGATTATTTCTAAATACACCCCTAACTAACTGATAACACTTCTGGCCCATTTTTTTTTCTTTTTCTTATTTTTTTGTAATTATAAAAAAAAGACAAAAATACTATTTATTTGTTTTTAATTAATTTTATTAAAATTATTTATTTAATATTAACCAATTAATTTTATAAATAGTTTTATTAAATATTTGATTTTAATTTAATTAATTATATTAATTCCATTTTACTTCTAAAAAATCTAAAAAACTAATTAACTTGAGTTAGAATTTCTCCTTCAAACTAACCTTAGAGATTTAGGATTTTAATTAGACTAACATGTTTGATTAGTTTTCTCTCCCCACTTTGTTTAATTTGTGATCTTTGCGTAGTGGTTATACTTGTTTCATGTGGATTGTTATCATGCCTTGATTATATTTATGTCATTAATCATATGCTTGTCCAAACCAACCTTTTTTCAAACTAATACCTTGACTTAATGTCAAGCCCTTTTCAAATACCTTGAAAGTCGATCGTTTCCACGATCGCCATCAACCTCACATAGCCTCCTCTTGGGCTTTACATAACGATACTTGTTGCACATTCTACACTTTTGTTTGCATGCATATGTGTGATTGATTTGCTTTAATTGTGGCTTGTTTATTCCCATTTGAGTAAATGTATCCCTCTCCCATAAGATTAAAATCAACCATTTTCAAAAGAATAAATAAGCTTGATCCAACGTCAAGCATTTTTCAAAACAAATTCAATTAACCACCAATTCATTATCAAGCACACTTGATCCATATATCAAGTCCCCTTATCCAACTTGTAAGTCGAGTGCTTTTGCCTCGCCATCGACCATACCTTGAACCATTAGGACCTCCTTTCCATTAACCTTTAACTCTTTCGTACGCAAATTCAAATCTAGATTCATATCGAGCATTTTTTTCAAATCAAACCAATGCATCTAACAATACTTTAACATTATTTCATAAGAAGGTGATGTGAGGGTGGTCGAGTCTTCGATCCTTATCCTCAATTGTTTGGGTGCGAGTTCTCTTACTCGTGTGTGGACAATTGACGCCTCTAAAGCACTTGTAATCCGATAACATTCAAACCATTTTTTTAAGAACTCATTAAAACACTTAATCCCTACCTAAACACATTTTTTACTAAAGGTGAAGTGAGGGTGGTCGAGTCTTCGATCCTTCTACTCAATTGTTCGGGTGCGAGTTCTCTTACTTGTGTGTGGGCAATTGTCACCTCTAAAATATCCAGTACAACTAAAACTCTCCTTTCTCGCCTTGTGTGATCGAAGCCCTAAAACACATAAAAATCAAATCCTCTTTTCCTAATCAAACTCTTTAACACACTTAATCATATATTTAAACAACTTCCTAAAAGGTGATGTGAGGGTGGTCGAGTCTTCGATCCTTTTCCTCAATTGTTTAGGTGCGAGTTCTCTTACTCATGTGTGGGCAATTGGCGCCTATAAAAAAACATAAACAACCAACCGTAGTCCCACGAACTACGAATGCTCTGACTTTCCCATTGCACGAGGGAATATGTAGGCACAAGGACCCCAATCCTCGGTGAGCACCCTAATAAAAAACCACCCATCTTCCCCTTAGAAACAAATCCTTTAGAAGATAACAAACAAACCTAGCTAACTTTCTCACGAATCGAATCAAGAGGTTCCCGTTGAGTACAACGGACGTAGAGGGTGCTAATACCTTCACTCTTGCGTAGCCGACTCCCGAACCTAGAATTTGGTTGCGACAACCATTTTCTTATCCTTTAGAGGTTTTATCAATATTTTCCTATTCCTTTCTTGGAATGAATAAAGTTCGGTGGCGACTCTGTTCGAACATTTTTTCCGCGTCCATCGCGAGGATCGTACTTTTTGAGGTACGACACAAAGGCATAGAAACAAATGGGCCACTAACCCACATAAATTTGGGCCTCTCCAAATAGGAGGGATAGCCCAACAAACTCCCCTGACCGACTAGTTGGAGGGCAACACCAATCCGGCTTCCATACGACAAAACTCAAACTTTCCTCTAGGAAACACCTTCGTCAACATATCAGAACCATTGTCATCGGTGTGAATCTTCTCAAGCTCCATTAACTTATAATCTAATGCATCACGAATCCAATGATAACGAACATCAATATGCTTCGACCTCGAGTGAAAGGAGGAATTCTTCGATAAGTGAATGGCACTTTGATTATCACAAAACATGACATACTTTTCTTGTTTCACACTAAGTTCCATTGCAAATTTCCTCAACCATAACAACTCTTTTGACACTTCCACGACGACTATAAACTCGGCTTCTGTAGTAGAGAGTGCAACACACTTTTTCAACTTTGATTGCCAAGCCACGACTCCCCCAGCAAAAGTCACCATATACCCCGAAGTGGATTTTTGATCATCTAAGATTCCGGCTAGATCCGAATCCGTATACCCAACCAACATAGGCTTCTTGCATCCCAAAATTAGTCTCAAATTCGAATTGCCACAGAAATATCTCATTACCCACTTCACGGCCTCCGAATAATCTTTTCCCGAATTTGAGAGATAACGACTCACCATTCCCACGACATGAGCAATATCGTGTCTTGTACAAACCATAGCATACATCAAACTACCAACAACCGACGAGTACGGAATGTTTTTCATACTCAACTTTTCTTCATCCGTAGATGGACATAGTTTATGACTAAGCTTGAAATGAGAAGCAAGTGGAATGCTCACCGCTTTAGCCTTATCCATACTAAAACGCCGAAGGACTTTCTCCACATACTTTTCTTGTGACAAGTACAACTTCTTCTCATTTCGATCTCAAACAATTTCAATACCAAGAATTTTACGAGCCTCTCCTAAATCCTTCATAGCAAAAGATTCACTCAAAGTGTTCTTCAACTCTTTAATTCTTGAAATATTCTTTCCAACAATTAGCATATCATCCACATAAAGCAAGAGAATAATGAAATCACCTTCAGAGAAATTCTGGAAAAACACACAATGATCGGCCTTAGTCATCTTGTACCCATGTTCAATCATCACCGAGTTTAACTTTTGGTACCATTGGCGAGGTGCTTGTTTCAAACCATAAAGTCTTTTTTACCAATTTGTAAACATAGTCTTCTTTGCTTTTCTCTCGGAGTCCATCTGGTTGCTCCATGTAAATTTCTTCATGTAGATCACCATGAAAGAAAGCCGTTTTCACGTCCATTTACTGTACTTCCAAATCAAGACTAGCGGCTAGCCCAAGAACCACTCGAATAGATTGCATCTTCACAACCGGAGCAAAAATCTTGCCAAAGTTAACACCTTTCCGTTGTTTAAAACCTTTTATCACCAAGCGAGCCTTGTATCTTCTTTGAGAAGTACACTCATCTTGCTTAATCTGATAAACCCATCTATTCTTCAATGCTCTCTTACCCTTTGGCAACTTAACTAACTCAAAGGTATTATTCTCACGAAGTGATTACATTTCATCCTCCATGGCATCCATCCACTCCTTTTTGCTCTCATCCTCCAAAACTTCATTAAAGCTTTCGGGTTCTCCACCATCGGTAAGAAAAAATACTCGTTTGAGGGGTATCGAATGAAAGGCATTTTATCCTGAATAGACCGCCTTAACTCATTAGAAGCAACTGGTTTCTCAACACTTTCAACCTCTTGATCAACCTCATTTTCAACAACATCTTCTTTAGCACCTACATCAACAATGTCATTAGGATTTAAAACATTATCAACATTCAAATCCATACCTTGATTTTCAATTGGAACATCTTCGAAAGTGATAGGGATAGGAGCAATATTAGTTTAGTCCGTATCAACCATTTCTTCGTCTTCAAAAATTGGATCTTTATCCTCAACTTTGTCTATGTCCTCAATGGTATAATCCTCCATGAATACGACATCACGACTATAAATAAGTTTCCGTTGAATCGGATCAAAGAATTGATACCCAAACTCATCAAGTCCATACCCAACAAACACACATTTCTTCGACTTCTCATCCAATTTCAATCTCTCATCCTTCAGAATATGCACATAAGCCATGCATCCAAACACCAGAAGATGGCTGTAGGTAACATCTTTATCACTCCAAACATGATTTGGAACATCAAACTTCAACGGAACACATGGAGTGAGGTTTAAAAGATGTACAACTATGCTCAATGCTTCTCCCCAAAAATATTTCGGCAACTTTGATTGAGAAAGTAAACATCTCACCCTTTTCACCAAAGTTCTATTCATTCTTTCGACTAACCCATTCAACTTTGGTGTCTTTGGAGGAGAGTTTTGATGATGTATACCTTAATCTTGACAATACTTGTCGAAAGGTCCAATATACTCTCCCCTGTTATCGGTTCGGATACACTTGAGCTTTTTACCGGTTTCTCTTTCAACCGATGCTTGAAACGACTTGAAAGTATCTAACACTTGATCTTTCGTTTTCAATGTATAAGCCCATGTTTTTCGAGAACAATCATCAATGAAAGTCACAAAGTAATATGCACCACCAAGTGACCATGTCTTCATCGGACCACACACATCGGAATGTACTAAATCCAACACTTTTGATTTCCTCTTTGGTTCGGATGACATAAAGGAAACTCGTCTTTGCTTACCCACCTAACAATGTGAACACTTTCTAAACTTTGCATCAGAAACACCATTCAACACATTCTTCTTTGCCAAAATGCTCAAACCTTTTTCACTCATACGACCCAAATGTTTGTGCCATAATTCTGATGAGCTATCATTGTCACAAGTGTTGATGTAGCACTTTGAAACCCCAAGTTGGACGACATACAAGTTAGAATTACTTTTTCCTTTAGCAACCATCATTGAGCCTTTCTTTAACTTCCACTCATTGCCTGAAAAAGAATTATCATATCCTTCGTTATCCAACTTTCCAACGGATAAAAGATTGAATTGAAGTTCCTGAATGTGTTTCACACCTTTGAGAACTAGAGCTGTCCCATTGGTAGTTTCAACACAAATATCTCCCATTCCGATGACATTAGGTTGCCCATTATTTCCCATACGAACAACCCCAAAGTCACCGGTCTCGTAAGTTGAAAAAAGATCACGTCTCGAGGTTGCATGAGTAGAAGCACCACTATCAACCACCCAATCCATCTCATCACATGATAGATCACTACTACGAAAAACCCATTTAACAACGGTTGGAAATGACATATAATGACAGGGGCGAAGGCGTTGTTATGTAGAGTGTTGTTGTATATGAGGTACGTACAATGACGGTCCTGGGACTGTTGTTATATTCCAGTATGCGCGCACCATTTCACAACGGTTAGTTTACTCAACCGTTGTGATATAACTAAACTGTGATCTGGTTGGATTCTCAGCAACAACATTTTTTATTTATATTAGCATTTGACATACAACTACATATAGGTTTATAACCGCTGCCAAAAACAGCCTGTTTTAAATATAAAATTTATCTGCTTATCAAATTATTCCTATATTTTATCCTGTCAAAACAGCTTCTGTTTACATGCAAACACAATATGTGCATCAAACACAATTCTTCCTATATTTTATCCTAATAAATGAATCAGAGAATTTACATCAAAAGAAATTTACATCAAAAGCTAAATGAATCAGAGATTTAAACTGCTAACATTGTTTAAATCAAAAGCCAATATTATTGATTTCATTATGTGCATCAAAAGCCAAAACTATTGTTCACATTATGTGCATCAAAAGCCAAAAATATGTGCTTCAAAAAAGGTTGCTGATATATCAAACAGCATGAGCAAAACCCTTAAGCGCATTGTGGATATACACCCAACGTTTACGAAGATCCACAAAGTCCTCAACGGGGAATGGGGTTTCGTCGTTAAACATCTACATAAGAGCAAAAATTTGAAGATCATGCATGATAATAATTCAATAGTCAACTACTATATTAATATATGTAAACATTTTATGGCATATATACCGTATCCCATGAGTCAACAGTGCCGGCAAGGACAATTTTTAACATGTGTTTCATGATAAAATACCCACACTCGTAACTCCCGCGTTGTTTCCTCGTCTACAAATTACATGAATATAAAAACATGAATACAACCACACATGCATGAATGTAAATGAAATAAACAGGTAATCAGGCCACTTATTTTAGGAGCAAGGTATGTGGGTTTTTTCCTAACATTATTCATTATATTAACTTGCTCCACAATACTGCACATTGAAAATTGAATTAAACATATTACATGATAAACTAATTACAATTAATGCCAAAGAAAATGATATTATTAAACAAAGACACTTACGTTAATACAAGATCTTTCATTGGTTTGTGGAGTGGATCGTGCAAGGAACACATTAATGTCACTGTATTTGTCCTAAACGATATTATGATCAATTGCCAATGACCACTGAATGAACACGAGAATATATATATATATATATATATATATATATATATATATATATATATATATTATTAGTTGTTACTAAAACAAAACTAAATATAGAATATAGAAATAAATTACAACAATACTAACCTACAGAGGAATGGTGCAAGGTAACATTCTTTTCCTCCGTCATTTAGCCGGCTTTTCAAGTACTTTTCTCTGATATTTTTATCATTATACGCCCAAGCAATAAAACTTGGACCCAAGATTCCATACGTACTTGATTTATTCAATTCTATACAAACACGGTGAATGTACCTAAATGGTCAAAGAAAATGAATAAATTAAGGGAGAAAATACAAAAAATTATAATGTTCTATAATGACATGTATATTCGACTATATACTTACGTGCACCAAACTTGCAAAATAGATAGGTCAAGCTACTTAAATCCTGCGAGAAAATCCCTCACATCTTCAAGAGTGTAATACACTAAATCCAATTTTAGGCAATGTTCTAGCAGGAGAGCTTGCGCAAGGTCTGTTGTAGAAATGGACAAGTATAAACTTGTTATTTCATTTGGACTAGGGTCCAATATCCCATTGCGGTTATCTACAGGGTGGAGGGGCTGTACAATTACTTCCTTTTATAGAAGCGTGATTTACGACACTTCTACTTGGAGTTTGATCATCACCAACACAACGGTGATCTTCATTATTAGTTCGTTGTTTGAGGCTTTCACTTAATCTCTACATCATAACATTCAATTAGAACATAAAACAAAAATAAGAACAATATATTCAATTAGAACATACAATATATATCATACAAAAATAAGCGCGATTTACGACACATACCGAATACAACTCTTGTAACTTTTCCACTTCTTTCTCCCTTTTTTCCCTCTCCTCTTCAAACAGCCTCCTTTAATCTGCAATTGCTTCTCAACATTCTCAATCTTTTGTTGTTGAGCAAGAAATTCATCCGTTTTGGTGCTTATTCTTTAAGGTCCAAAGTATGACCTCAAGCCGACACCATCTCCAACACCACGGACACGACCTCCATGCTCAGCTGTTCTGATAGCTTCGACTAATATGTCATGTCGTGCTTCCGGAACAAATGTGCCTTCGCGTGCCGCCACAACCAAATTATCCAACACAACATGAGCAACTTACATAAGCAAACACATTTAAATAACAACTCATGATCAACTTACATAAGCAAACGCATTTAAATAATAACTCATGAGCAACTTACATAAGCAAACGCATTTAAAACATATACTTACAATTTTCTCAGCAACTACTCTTGAAGCCTCAGAGGTGTACTCTCCATTAGGTCTTAATCGAGCCCTCTTCCATTTCTCATGTCTTTAAGGTGGAGATGGAATGTCACCATCTCCTCCTTCTTGTTGTTTTTCCTGCATTATCCTCTTCTCAAGTTTCCTGTAACCCCCACGAGACAATCTATGGGGGTACATGTTTTTCGCCTTGTTCTGAATTCCTACTTCGCTTTTAGCCTGTTATTAACATAGTGAAAAATGTGTATGATTAGTATCTATAACTCATTAGCATAACATTATAGGTTACATAAGACTAGTACTAACCTTGAATTCCTCCGAACGGCGTTTCTTCGCAAACTTGTGCCACACCTTCTTCGATAAAAAACTATACCGAATCCATGGAGGTTGAAGATTGCTCTTAGGCTTCGTAATATAGTCAACCGTGAGCCGTGACTTAAATCCCCTCCAACGAACACCGACATAAGTTATCCACTTTCTTTTCAATTTTGAGTCATCGGTAAACTCAAAATTCAACTACATTAAATCAATATATAAGTATGAATTAGAAACTATAGGAAGTGATATCAAATATATGAAAATTATAGTATGAAATACCTTAACGTCTGTCCATATGCTTTCTTTGACATTAACATCCATTTCTCTCCAATCATCAATCAGTATACTGACTTTACTACGTGCAAGGAACGCAACATAACTCCTAAAAGTAGCATAATGTGGACAATTCACTAATCTGTAGTGCGAATCAAACTCGATCAGAATTTTTACACCAGATGAGTTGCGGACTGATGTGAATTGGGGCATCATTGTGACACCTCTTTGTGATATTTTTGTTTGACTTTTAGTTGTTTGAGTTTCATTGGCTAACCTTTCATTTGTTTGAGCTTCTTCACTGGTTTCTGATGAAGAACTCGACAAGGTCGACATCTAAGTTCAAAAACAACAACAACAACATGAACAACAATGGCAAATGAGTTTACTGTAGATGCATGGGGAAAATATTTTACGTACCCTAAACGTGACGACGAAGTAAACGATGTTGGTGTTGGTGTTGTTGTTGTCTTCCTTCCTTAAGACAACGACGGTGTTGTTGTTATGTTCCTTCTGGACGGTGACGATGATGACGACGGTGTTGGTAGGTGCGTAATCTTCTATTTTCTTCACGATCGTGACGATGATGACAAAAATGACAACAAATGGATACTGATGATGCAAGCTTTGGTTGAAATCGTGTATTGTTTCACAGTATTGAACGTTAGGGTTTAGGGTTGAAATCGTGTAACGTTTCATCTGGTTTCTATTTTCAATGGAAAAAAGGATACTGAAGAGACAATGAAACTAGCTAGCTTGGAGAATATTGAAAAGCTACTGCGATGGTCAATAATATAAACTGTTATGATATATTATTTTCATAATGATATTTCATATTAAAGCGCCAGAGTTATATTTAGAATTAAAAATTAAAAAAACATACAAAATATATCACAACGGTGTATATAAACAGCCGTAGTTATAACTTTTAATTTTTTAAATTAAAATTAAATAAAAAAGAAAAGGCGCGCTTTAACATAAAAGGAATAATATATATGATGGCGCTGAGATTCGAACACATGAAAGCTTGATGGTATCACTACGGTTGATTTATATACCGTTGTTATATACAGATAATCACCACAGTTGGTTTATCAACCGTTGTTATATACAGATAATTTTTATTCAATAAACAAATAAAATACAACCGCGCCTTAGTTTAGATATGTCACAACGGTGTAGGGATGAAGCGTTGTGAGTATGGCGTCGTTGTTTACGCGTTTTGTAGTAGTGGATTGACATTCTCAATACAACTATCACAAACAATAAAGAAATCATCAACAATAACAACATCTTCATTATTGTTACCTTCCTTTTTATCGTTGTTGTAACTCTTCTTCTTGTTTTCCCTTTTAAACTTACGGTAATACCTCTTTATGTGTCCTTTTTCTCCAAAATGATGACACTCAGTATGAGAGAATCTATTAGAGCCTCCTTGTGATTTACCACGTGAAGTTCCACGATTACTTGAACCTCTACTTTAATTTCTCCCTCTTGATTAGGTAATCAACACCTCGGAATGTGAAGAAGAAACTTTTGACTTACGCCTCAACTCCTCATTCAACACACTACTTTTAGCCAAGTCCATCGAGATGATACCATTCAGAGCGGAGTTAGACAAGGATGTCCTAAAAGTCTCCCAAGAATTAGGCAAGGTACCAAAAAGCCATAAACCTTGAATTTCATTAACAAAAGTAAGATTCATCTCCGACAATTGATTTAGAATCCCTTGGAAAATGTTCAAGTAATCATGCATTGGTGAATCATCACTATACCTAAATGACATTAATTGCTTGAACAAGAACAACTTATTGTTTCCCGTCTTTTTTACATACTGTTATACCCCAAATTTTGACCATTGATATTTCCCATCATTGTGCAAATCATCATCACAATATGGATGCTATCTTGCCTCATCAGTCTCCCCAAAGATGGGTGAACACTTACTACAGTCAAACTTAGGGTTTCAAGCCCTCTCTGAGTTCTTAGACAAAGGATCAATCAAGGAATGACATGATCTTCAACTTGTCTAGCCTCTCAATTATCCACAAGGGATCAAGAGGACTCCCACTTCAAGGATTAAGCACAAGGCTGCTCCCTTCTATGTGGATCAAGCCTCAAGATCGCCAGTGTCACCAAATTAGGGTTTTGGTCGACCAGGGCCTCCAGATGGAAATTATCCTCTGGACATGAGCCAATTCTTCAAGGCATAACCTATGATGCTCCAAGGGACATCATGAACCCAATCATCAAGTCAATTTAGCCTCAGGGGATGCATACAGTAAAAATCAGGAATTAGGGTTTTTTGACCTAATTCACCCCTAAGTTGACTTTTGGGACAAATCTTGAGCCAAGACCTCAAGAGAAGATTTGAGGGTCTCTAATGCACCACATTGATCCATTTGTAACAATGGATTGAACCAAGAAGCTTGAGCAACAAGTTTCAATTTCATCAGAGCCACAATTAGGGTTTCGCGAGAAAAGTCAACTGTAGCTTTGACTTTTGACCAAGACATGCTCCCAAGCCCTAGGACATTGATCAATATACCCTATAACACCCATGGAACATGCCCGTCAAGTTTGATTTAGGTCAAGGACATGATTTCCTAAAGGATTGCACAGTTTGGAATTCATTTGATAGAAAGTCAACTGTGCACAAAAGTCAACTTTGACATTTTGAGATTTTTCACAAAAATGAGTTTTTAACCCTAAAATGATGTTAATGTATGATTGGAATCATCATTCATAAAAAAAAATCAAGAAAAGTGGGATAACTTGTAAAAGGGGTAACCATAAAAAACTTAGAAAATTTTCTAAGTTATGAACAAAGTGGCAAGGGTACCAACTTTGGAGGATCATAACTCCTAAACCGCAAAGCCATTTTTCCCCATCCAAAGCTTGATTTGTAGATCTCATTACCCTCTACAAAAGCTTAAAACTGACCTCCCTCCAAATTCATCATGGATTTTGAGTTATGGAATGATCAAAATCACTAAAAACATGAAAATACAACTTTCCAACACTTAGAAAAATTCTGGGCAAGGCAGATTTTGTAGAAACACCAAAACTTGTGAGATCTTTTCACATAGTTGCAAGCTGAATTAAGTCCAAAGGTAAACATCAATGTTGTTGCATATGTTTCCAAGAATCCAAAAAGCTTACCAGCATGAATTGATTCAACTTGAGCCAAGAGAAATCCATGCCCAAAGTCATGCTGCTGCAAGTTGTTTTGGAAAAATCAGTTTGCATGCTTGCTTTCCATACACGATTTCTGAACCAAAACTGAGGATCATTGTGCCACATGTACTCAAACTAATCACAATGCAAATGATCCAACTGATAAGGCCGAGTCACAAAGCCAAGGAATCTTCCAACTTAAAGTTCATGCATTTTATCCCATTTTACCTTGAATTCAAAGAGCATTAATGTGGAATAGTGCATTGTCAAGATTTTCACTCCCCTCAGTCAGGTTCTCTGATTAAACAACAATAAAAACATCTGAAGAATGTGAATTTGGTCAAGGCATAGCCCTGCTCTTGGGAGGGGCTAGGTTGCCTTGCATGAGAAGAAATGCCACCAAGCCAAAGCCTTTGAATGTGATCTAATCCAGCAGCCATTCACTATTCCTCCAAGACAAGAATTGATCGCCTATAAATAGAGGTTCCAATGGATCATTCGACTCACCCCAAATCCAGTTATAGCACTGCTTTCTCTCATTCTCTCTTAAGTGCCAAATTTCTTTGTTTTTGAGCAACCACTATCGGGTTTTGAGTTGCAGCCATAAGAAATCCATTCCAATTGCTCAAACACATCACATATGATGTATTTGAGGTGTCCAAACACTTAAACACCAACTGTAACACCCCTAGCTCAAAATCACCCTTCAACCAAGCCATTATACTTCAATTATGCAGTTGGAGTGCTCCAGCTTGATCCAAATACTTTCAAAGCGTTCCAAAGCTTGCAACACACTCCACAACATCCATTGAAGCTGTAAGGATCATCAAATCACATCTGGAACACCATCTATGCAAAGTTCCATTTCAGCTTGCATCAAGGTAAGCCTCAAACTCCAACTTCATGATCCATTCATATTTCTGTCATACCCCAAATTTTGACCACTAAGATTTCCCATCATTGTGAAAATCATCATCACAATATGGAGGAACTATCTTGCCTCATCAGACTCCCCAAAGATGGGTGAACACTTACTACAGTCAAAATTAGGGTTTCAAGCCCTCTCTGAGTTCTTAGACAAAGGATCAATCAAGGAATGACATGATCTTCAACTTGTCTAAACCTCTCAAACATCCTCAATGGATCAAAAGGACTCCCACACCAAGGATTAAGCACAAGGTTGCTCCCTTCTAGGTGGATTAAGCCTCAAGATCACCAGTGTCACCAAATTAGGGTTTTGGTCGACCAGGGCCTCCAGATGAAAACTTTCCTCTGGGCATGAGCCATTGCTTCAAAGAATAACCTATGATGCTCCAATGGACATCATAAACCCAATCATCAAGTCAATTTAGCCTCAGGGGATACATTCATCAAAAATCAGGAATTAGGGTTTCTTGACCTAATTCACCCCTAAGTTGACTTTTGGGACAAATCATGAGCCAAGACCTCAAGACATGATTTGAGGGTCTCCAACATACTATATTGATCCATTTGCAACAATGGATTAATCCAAGAAGCTTGAGCAACAAGTCTCAATTTCATCAGTACCACAATTAGGGTTTCGCGAGAAAAGTCAACTGTAACTTTGACTTTTGACCAAGACATGCTCCCAAGCCCTAGGATATGAATCAATATACCCTATAACACCCATGGAACATGTCCATCAAGTTTGATTTAGGTCAAGGACATGATTTCCTAAAGGATTGCACAGTTTTGAATTCATCTAATAAAAAGTCAATTGTGCACAAAAGTCAAACTTTGACTTTTTGAGATTTTTCACTTTTATGGTTTTTTAACCCTAAAATGATGTTAATGTGTGATTTTAACCATCATTCATCAAGAAAAATCAAGAAAAGTTGGATAACTTGTAAAAGGGGTAACCATAAAAACTTAGAAAATTTTCTAAGTTATGAAATAAAGTGGCAAGGGTACCAACTTTGGAGGATCATAACTCCTAAACCACAAAGGCATTTTTCCCCATCTAAAGATGGATTTGTAGCCCTCATGGCCCTCTACAAAAGTGTCAGCTACAAGTCATTCCAATTCATTATGGATTTTGAGTTATGGTTGGATCAAGATCACTAAAACATGAAAATCCATCATTTTCCAACACTTAGAAAGATTTTGGGCAAGGCAGATTTTGTGTTGAAACACCAAAACTTGTGGGATTTTTTCACATAGATGCAAGATGAATCAGTTCCAAAGATAAACATCAATGTTGTTGCAAATATTACCAAGAATCCAAAGAGCTCACTAGCATGAACTGATTCAACTTGAGCATAGAGAAATCCATGCCCAAAGTCATGTTGCTGCAAGCTGTTTTGGAAAAATCAGTTTGCATGTCTGCTTGCCACACACGATTTTGAGCCAAAGACCAAGGAGCACTATGCCATATGTACTCAAACCAATCATAATGCAACTGATCCAACTGATAAAGCCGAGTCAAAAAGCCAAGGAATCTTCCAACTTGAAGTACATGCATTTTGACACATTTTGCCTTGAATTCAAAGGGCATTAATGTGGAATAGTGCATTGTCAGGGTAGCCACTCTACTCAGTCAAGTTCTCGGATTAAACAACAATAAAAACATTTGAAGAATGTGAATTTGGTCAAGACATAGCCCTGCTCTTGGGAAGGGCTAGTTTGCCTTGCATGAGAAGAAATCCTCCAAGCCAATCCATGCGAATGTGATCTGATCCAGCAGCCATTCACTATTCATCCAAGACAAGAGTTGATCACCTATAAATAGAGGTTCCAATGGATCATTCAATTCACACCAAAGCCAGTTATAGCACTGCTTTCTCTCATTCTCTCTTAAGTGCCAAGTTTTCTTGTTTTTGAGCAACCACTATCGGGTTTTGAGTTGCAGCCATAAGAAATCCATTCCAATTTCCCAGACACATCACATATGATGTATTTGAGGTGTCCAAATGCTTAAACACCATCTGTAACACCCCCAGCTCAAAATCACCTATCAACCTAGCCATTATGCTTCAATTATGCAGTTGGAGTGCTCCAGCTTGATCCAAAGACTTCCAAAGTGTTCCAAAGCTTGTAACACACTCCACAACATCCATTGAAGCTGTTCAGATCATCACAACCCATCTGTAACACCTCCAACTCAGAAATCAAATTGCTCTTGCTGTCACGACCTTCAAGTAAGCCTAAACTTGGTCATCTCTTAATCTGTGCATATTTCCTCGCACAATAATTTTTCCAAATGTTCATAATCATGCATAGAATGTTTCCCCTCAATTAATTGCTTTGTTTGAATCGTGTATCAAAATTCTCAGCCTTCATGCAAATTTTAGGGTTCTTGAGGTTTTGTCTTGATTTCTTATTCCATGTTAAAAATAAATGAAATTAAAGACCATAGACATGATCGTGAGGTTGAAACGAGCAGATTGATAGGTGGTTTGCATGATATAATCAAGTATTTAGGGAGATAGGAGAGAAAATGCAAATCTGGGCAAAACCCAGAACACGCGCGTGTTCTTGGCGCCCCTTTTTTGAAAATTCAAATATTTGAATTTTTTGATTTTATTTAATTAATTCAAAAATTAATTTCTCTCTGAGTTTTAATGATTTTGAGTTGATTCTTTTTTTTAATAATTCATAAAAATGTTAAAATATTTTATTTTATCAAAAAATCCCAAAAATATTATTTATTTCATATAACTGATATTTTTACAAAGAATTAATATTTTAATTGTTTTTGGCATTTAAAATATTTTTTCCCTCTTGATTTTGTAAATTTTAATCACTTCTAATCATTTTATAGGTCAAAACATGATTTTTGAAACATTAATCCAAGATCACAATTTGTTTTCCACATATTAAACAATTTTGATCATTTTAATTGAATTTTTATTCAATTAAAATACATTTTGGAAACAAATTAGGGTTTTGATTAATTCAACCCTCATCAAACTTTTTTCAAACTCTTTGGGCCTCTAATAGAGTGTAATACCGAAGCCTTTTTGTAAAATAACCTATTGTGGGCCTCACTTATTGTATAAGTCCCTCAGGGTATTTTCCAAAACCTGGGCGTAATCGTCGTTTCGTACACAAATAACTTTGGGCCTGCCCTCGAGTAGTAAGACCCATTCTTCTTTAAAAAAAAACTCTTTGGGCCTCTAATAGAGTGTAAGACCCAATCCTTTGTAAATACAAACCTATTTTGGGCCTCACTTATGGTATAAGTCCCGTTGTATTTCAAAAAGTTCAACGCGATCATCGTCCGTTGAAAAACAAACCCTAGGCCTCTCCTCGAGCTATAAGACCCATTAAAAACTCTTTGGGCCTCTAATAGAGTGTAAGACCCAACCCCCTTTTAACCAAAACAAATTTGGGCCTCAGATATTGTATAAGTCCCTCTGCGTTAAAAGAAAAGTTCGGCGCGATCGTCGCCCGTTTAAAAATAAACCATCTGGGCCTACCCTCGTGCTATAAGGCTCATTATTTTTAAACTCTTTGGGCCTCTTGAGAGAGTGTAAGACCCATCCCTTTGTACAGAAAACCTTTCTTGGGCCTCAGTCACTTGTATAAGTCCATGTACAAATTTAAACTCACAGTGCTATCACTGATAAAACCTTGGGCCTCTCCTTAAGCTGTAAGCCCCAATCATTATTTTCAAAATACTTTCTCCTTTGATTTTGTATATAATATTGTTATCAAAGCTTTCTTTGTTGAACAACTAACCAAACAGCATGGAAGCTTTACAACCGAGTAAGTGGTTATTGCTTTCATTTACCGCTTTCATATACATATAACTGTATTGTGGGGCTGTTTCACCGTAAGTCTTCTTTCATAAACTCATATCGACTGTGTAATAATAGTATAGATATTTAGAGTTTCCCCGGCAATTATGTCTAGCATTAAGCCTGCTGATCACTCTTAGAAGTAAACAAAACTAGATCCCCATAGGATTACCAGACACAGTCTTCCCTCCTCTTGGGGTTAAACAATATGGAGACGTGAAAGGTAGCATTCTCGGTGAACCCTTTCACAGACTGTCACCTTTAGAAATCGTCAAAGAAACTCTATTCCCCAGAGATGATCTTTTCTCCGTGAATGGAATCTCTTGAGTTTCTTCCAAATTCTTGAACTTTCCTGGCTTGATCTATTCTCTGTGAGTAGCCTGTCTTGAATTTCTCGGGGTTTGGGGACCCACAGGCTTCTTAAAAGCATCCCCGCCTCCTCTTGGGCATTGTACAAGGACTCGTCGGCTTCTTAGAAGTATTCACAACCTCCTCTTAGGCTTCGTATACGTGATTTCTTCCTCCGGGAATGATAGACTTCTCTTGGGCTTCGTACAAATTGTCCCTCGGCTTCTTAAAAGTTTCCAGCCTCCTCTTGGGCTTCGTACAAATTGTCCCGACGACCTCCTAGAGGTATATGAACAGAAAGTAGTCCTCTTAATAGAACAGTCTTTCAAAAAGTCTAGATCTTGCTATTGCTGTTTCTTAAACATAGTACAAAGGATGAAACTCTAGACTTGGACAGTCTAATTCCCTTGAGTCTCAAAGGCATTCTCAAGCTCCTTTCAAAACTAGGAGATGAAACCCGTAGACTCGGACAGTCTCAATACCCTTTGGATTTCCCATTTCCTTAAAGAACAGGAAATAACCCTGATCCTCGAATCAAGTCCCTGAGTGCAAATAGTACTCATATAAGAACTGATTTTCTCTTTAAATCAGGATACCGGACCTGTCACTCAACTGGAACAGTAACCCTAGCCTCCTCTTGGGCTTTGTACAAATGATTCTCCCTAGCGGAGCTAACTGTTTTTTCAGCCTCCATCTCGGGCTTTGTACGAGATACAAAACACTCTCTTGTTGAGTATAAAAGACTTTCTTGTTGAGTCAAACCTTTGCAGCCTCCATCTCGGGCTTCGTACGAGATACAAAATCACTCTCTTGTTGAGTATAAAAGCCTCTCTTGTTGAGTCAAACCTTTCAGCCTCCATCTCGGACTTCGTACGAGATACAAAAAGACTCTCTTGTTGAGTAAAAACTTCCTTTTGCCTCTATCTCGGGTTTCATACGAGATACAAAAAACACTCTCTTATTGAGTATAAAAGACTCTCTTGTAGAGTCAACCCTCTTCAGCCTCCGTCTTGGGCTTTGTACAAGACACAAATCACTCTCTTGTTGAGTAAAAAAGACCCTCTTGTTGGGTCGATAGCCTCTTCTTAGGCTTTGAATAAGAAAACCCCGGTTGAGATAATCAGCCTTTTAGCATCAAAAACTGTGCCTCATTCGCAGTATGCAAACATCAACAACTCCTTTCCCTTCATCTAATTGCTGTAAGCGGAAAGCCTCTGGATTATTTACATCCATGCCACTGTCCCTCTTTTAGCATGAGAAATTCCTAAGGAAAGATGGCATTGCTCTACACTGAGTTAAAGTCTTATCCTTCAGGTTAAAAATCCCCTATAAAGGAAATTATGGCATTGCTAGGATTCACATATCTCGGTTAAAGTAATCCCCCTTTATAATCAGTCACCCAACAGTTGTGACAAACAGACCCCTTTAGAGATGACGAATTCTCTCTAAAGACAACATCTTTTTAGCTTCACATCTTGGGCTTCGAACAAGATACAAATAGGCCCTTCAGCTTCACATCTTGGGCTTTGAACAAGATACAAATCACCTTTAGCTTCACGTCTTGGGCTTTGAACAAGACACCAAAACCACCATTTCCTCCCATAGAATAGGAGGAACTACGATCGCTCTGATTTCCCTGTTTTGGTAAACGGGAATACGTAGGCATAAGATTGAAAGAAAAATCTTAGCGAGCACACTAATCCAAAACCCAAAATCCCAAATACCTTCACATCTCAATCGAAAAACATCCAAGTCCGTATTCCCCACCAAAAGTCTAAATTCAACCAAAATAACCAGAGAGAGGCCCCCCCACATTGATCGCATCTGTAAACCAACAATTTTGACTGTTTGACCTCAGTTTGCAAAGCAGGGTTAGTTGGAGACATCTATTTCCCTTCCTTCATCAGCTTCAATAGGACAAAAAATGAATCGACCTGTAGTAACCCAGAGCGGCAGTGTTTAAGAACCACGTCCAAAATCGCTCGCTACAGAAAAGTGGCACCCACCGTGGGCCCCTGCTTTCTTTCTTTGGAATTTCACTGGGATATGACTTTTTGTTGACTCCACTAGGATCTTAGGTAAAAAACCTTTTAAATTAGGAAGGTACCACAGAATGGCAACTCCGCCAGGGAGCCATTTTCTGTCAGGAACATAAGATTCATAGCTCTTTAAAGTCTAGGGCTTTAAGACAAATTATATACTGCTTTTCCTAATTGATATCCGTGTTTATTTTTTTGCTAATGGGAATGTGTGTGATGCCGCATGTGGAAAGATTGAGTATACACCTAGGAAAAAAAACCTCTTTTAGTGGTGCGGAAACTATCGGAAATGGTTGTCACGCGATACCACCCTCTTCTGATGATTCTTCGAAAAAACATCACCTAGCACGGTTCCCGGCCCGCTGGTGTTTTCTCGACAAGAATTGATGATTTTGAGAGACAGGTACAAAAATCACTAGTAAACCGTTGGGATGGGTAGAGCCTTGACTTCATGACAACGACCCTTTGACCCCATGTTTTTTCCATGTTTTTGTGTGCTGCATTCATGCATTCATTTTAAGAAACATTAAACAAA
Organism: Lathyrus tuberosus; assembly: GCA_022829125.1. Taxonomy (NCBI): domain Eukaryota; kingdom Viridiplantae; phylum Streptophyta; class Magnoliopsida; order Fabales; family Fabaceae; genus Lathyrus; species Lathyrus tuberosus. Next base: position 1,833,413 of record JALAZF010000115.1, on the reverse strand, counting down.
GACCTTCTCTTCTAGTCTCTCTTTTTTCAAATTAAACTAAGACAATAATTGCAAATGTCAGAGAAAATGATTGAGCTCATGGATTTCGGTAGAAGGAGAACTCACAGGTATACCTTCAAGGTTCCAAAGTTAGAGGATTTGAGAGGTTTGGCAAGGATGATCACTAACCCTAACGCTTTCAGGACCAAGGATGGAGGTCTGCTACCTCTGTTAAGGGTCCAAGTAATTGAAAGAATCATGGATGCACTCATTCAGTTTTACGATCCAGTTTTTCATTGTTTCACATTCCCGGATTACCAGCTCGCACCAACACTGGAGGAGTATTTTCATCTAACTGATTTACATATCACTGATCGAGCTCCATTTTCTGGACTGGAAGAAATTCCAAAGGATCAAACCATTGCAAGAGCAATTTATTTGGACGAGTCAGAAGTCAAGACTCACGTTACCACTAAGGGTGACATCCAAGGTTTGCTAGCCCAATTCTTGATAAAGAAGGCCCTGTACTTTTCCAGTATAAGGAACGTGGTCACTTTTGAGAGCGTCTTTGTTTTGATCACCTACGGGTTATTTTTGTTTCCCAACATCGATAACTTTGTAGATATCAACGCCATTAAGGTTTTTCTCATTGGAAACCCTGTGCCAACTCTGCTCGCAGATGCGTATCATTCTGTACACTTAGGAAATGTGTATAGCGGAGGAATGATCACATGCTGTGTACCCCTGCTATACTAATGGTTTATCTCCCATTTGCCTAAGTCTGCCGCTTTTTGGGATCATAAGAATGCTTTACGTTGGTCGCAGAGAATCATGTCTCTTACTAACTCGGACATCGATTGGTACAATCGAATCTATGACGGGATCGGGTTCATTGACCATTGTGGAAACTTCCCCAACGTACCCCTTATAGGAACTAAGGGAGGAATCAATTATAATCCAATTCTTGTTCGTCGTCAATTCTGATACCCGATGAGGCATGTCCCACGTACTGCTCATCTGGAAGGTCTTTTCTTCAAAGAAGGAGAAAATGACAGGGCACTAAAGATGGAAATAGTGCACGCTTGGAAACATGTTCATAAGAAAGGACGAGAGTCTCTAGGAAAACTGGACTGTGTCTCGGTGGAGCCTTATCTCCACTGGGTACAAACTAGAGCTCTCAAACTAAAGATGCCTTATCCTCGTCACGGAGTTCTTCCGCCAAGGGAATCTGTCATGTACTTCATGACTGAAACGGAAAAACTTCAGGTTACTCTCAACAAAGTTCAACAGGAGAGGAGGTCTTGGAAGAACAAGTATCGCATTCTCAATGTGGAGTGTATCAAAATACAGCAACTGCTGAAAGATAAGGATGCTCTGATCGAGATTTTGGAGCAACATGCTGTGGATAATCAGGATGACCAAAGGAATTTGCTCACTCCTATCACTTGGCAAAGGAATGACAACCCGACAACGGCCCAAGTGCCCCGGTCCAAGAAAAGGAAAGTACCAGAATTAGCACCCGAGTTCTCCTCGGAGAGGACTCGAGACCCATTAGCTTAGGTTTCTATTTCTGCATCTTGTAATTTACTATTTTTCCATTTCCGCAATCCTTTGAATTCAAAACAATGGGGTTTCCCCACTGTTTGATATTTGCAATCTAATTGTCAAAGTTTATTTTGATTAAACAAAAAAAAAAGAATTAATATAATCATTGCTTTCATCATTCTCACGTAACGTGTTCTTCTTACCTATGAATCTCACGTTTGTGTCTCGGTTCTAGAGTCAAACTGTCTCATTCATACAATACTCGGGCCAATCGTCAGAAAAATATGCATGATCTCGAAGAAGAGAACAGAGAGTTGAAAGAAGAGATTGACACTCTGAGAGAGGATATGAGAAAGCTTCGTAACAACATGCAAGCCATGGCAGAAGCTCAGCTACAAAGAACTATGATCTCAGAGATCACCTCAATGCTGATAGTGGAGAAGTATGATCCTAGGTATCAAATGCCAAAAGACCGTCCCTGGGGTATGCCTGTTAACTATATCCCGAGAGGACATGTTCCGTCGATCACTGAGGATCAGGGAATTATAGCAGAAGCCGCTGGGCCTGAAGGTTACAAACTTCGGGAAAGCGAAGATGCCAAGGGAATACCAATAACTCCTGAAGGTTACAAACTTCGGGAAGCGCCAAGGTTCTCTGCCGTAGTAACGGTACCACCCCCTGTGGTGCACACTGTCCCGGAAGGACAGATTCCGCAGATACCTCCGGGTAGAAAGGAAACTATGTTTGATAGAATGGATGAATTCCAGGAATAGTTCTTGGGAATGCAGAAAGAACTGCAGGCCCTTCGCGGTCAGGATTTATTTGGAAAGGACGTCGCGGACCTCTGCTTGGTCCCCAATGTGAAAGTCTCGCACAAATTCCACGTGCCCGACTTTGAAAAGTACAAGGGTAACTCTTGCCCTCAGAGTCACTAGGTGATGTACGCTCGGCGAATGTCAGCTCAGACAGAGAATCAGGATTTACTGATTCACTACTTTTAGGATAGTTTAACCGGTGCCGCCTTAAAATGGTACATGGGTTTAAACCGCGCTACGATCAGCACTTTCAGAGATCTTGGCACTGCCTTCGTCCAACAATATAAGTACAATCTGGACATGGCACCAGACAGAGATCAACTCAGGTCAATGTCACAAAAAGACAAGGAAACCTTTAAGGAGTACGCTCAGAGATGGCGTGAAATTGCCGCTCAAATTTGTCCACCTCTTGAGGAGAAAGAGATGACAAAGATTTTCTTAAAGACCTTGAGCTCATTTTACTACGACAGAATGGTTGCCAGTGCGCCCAGCGACTTCACCGAAATGGTCGGTATGGGAGTACGTCTCGAGGAAGCCGTTCGAGAAGGACGTCTAGTCAAAGACACTGGATCGACTAGCGGTACTAAGAAATACGGTAGTGCTCTCCCTAAGAAAAAAGAGAAAGATATTAGGAATATCTCTCTCGGAAAGCAAAGGTGGCGTTATCAACCAGTAGCAGCTGTGACTCCTGCTATCAACCCTGCGCTTGATCCTACGTATCAGCCTCAGGTTGCGCAAAGCCAACCTAATCAGCAAAGGACGCAATAGCCTCTTCAGCAGGCTCGTCCTCCATACAACAACAACCGTACAACGCGGCCACCAGGATTTGATCCTATACCCATATCGTACGCAAAATTATTTCCGTTACTACTGGCCAAGGGGCACATCCAGACTAAGTCCCCTCTTACAGTATCGGAAAATCTGCCTTTTTGGTTTAAGGTGGATCAGACGTGCCCTTACCATCAAGGAGGACCAGGACATAATATAGAGAACTGTCTCAGTTTCAAATTCAACGTGCAAAAGCTTGTTAGGAGCGGGGTCTTATCTTTCAAAGATACGAATCCGAATGTTCTCACAAACCTGTTGCCTCAACATGAGAAAGCTGCAGTCAACCTGATAGAAGGAGAGTCTCACAATGTCTATCAAATTCACGACGTACTCTTGTTGAAGACCAATCTGGTCAAGATGCATTGTAGATAGAGTGGATATGGCCATGTGCCACCTCATAATTATCATCAATGTGATATCTGCTCTAAAAGCAATCAAGGATGTTCTGTGGTGCAAGCAGCTCTACAGGAGCAGATGGATCTTGGATGGATCCAAGAGCATCAAGTTCGTGGGGTCAACATGGTCTATACGAATTCCAACGTCATTCAAAACCACGACATCCGTGCGATGAATGTCAATTTGGTGGCGATGCACTCAAGGCAAAGCCAGTACCATAATCTGCCGTGGCACAATTACAATTCTTATCTGATTTGCTCGGTAAACAAACAGGGATGCTCTTTTGTACAAGAGGCCCTCCAGCGTCAGATGGATCTTGGATGGATCCAGGACTACCATGATGGGAATCCCTATCAGATCAACATGGTTTAGATCTTCGATATTCGCTTAATGAACACCAACCTGGTAGATTTACATGCTGAGCAGGCCTGACTCGGGTTCCTGATATCACATGACTACCAAAGTTGTACGGCGGGTTGCGAAAATGATCAAGGTTGTTCCCTTGTCCAGGAAGCACTTCAGCACTTGCTAAATCATTGGTGGCTTCCCATCTATATGGATGAAGACACTCAGCAGATTAGTATCAATGACAAGAACCCTACTCGGGGTCAAAGTCAGGATGTCCGATCGGTAGAAACTAACCTAGTGAGGTTACATTGCATTCAAAGCGGGCGTGGCCAGGTGCCACCACACAACTATGAACGTTATGGAGTCTGTTCAGAAAGTAACCAAGGAAGTTACCTTGTGCGAACAGCTCTTCAGGGTCAGGTGGATCGTAGAGAGATTCGCCCATATCCGGGTTCCAAACCAATCAACTGGGCGCCGAACTACCTCGCTGATCAAATTGAGGATGTTGTCGTGATCTCTGATCATCAGAAGACTAGGGATGTTTTCGCCATCATCCCTCTACTTGACGAATCAAGAATTCCTAACCAGGAATGGATTGAGATTACTTACGATGGTCAGAAAAATCAGAAGACTCCCATAGTCATCTATCTACCAGGACCATTACCGTATGAATCAACTAAGGCTATCCCTTACAAATATGGTGCAACAACAGTTGAGAATGGAAAGGAAATTCCATTACCCTCCGTCGTGAATATTGCAGACATCAGTCGAGTAACACAGAGTGGTAGAATCTTCAACCGAGGGGTTGGAGAACTTAACAAAGAAAAGGAACCTCAGACAGAAGTTCCCAATCCACCAGTCAGTCAATCCAGTAATCCCGCCGTTTCGAAAAATGGTGATGAGATGCTGAAGCTCATCCAAAGGAGTGAATACAACATTGTTGATTAGCTATTACAAACTCCTTCAAAGATCTATGTGCTGTCACTTTTACTCAGTTCAGAAGCACATAGGGAGGCTCTACAGAAAGTCTTGGAGCAAGCCTTTGTGGAACAGGATGTAACAATCAGACAGTTCGATAGCATTATCTCTAACATCACTTCCTGCAATAATATGGGGTTTAGTGATGAGGAATTACTTGAGGAGGGTCACCGTCATAACATGGCGCTCAACATCACGGTCAACTACCAGGACGATGCTTTAGCCAGCGTACTGGTAGACACAGGGTCAGCCCTGAATGTTATGCCGAAGTCCACTTTGATGCAATTATCCTTCAAAGGACCCCCGATGAGAACCAGTGAGGTCGTCGTCAAAGCATTTGACGGATCTAGAAAAACGGTTATTGGCGAAGTCGACCTTCCCATAACTATTGGTCCTTACACTTTCCAAGTTGATTTCCAGGTCATGGACATCCGGACAATGTACAGTTGTTTATTAGGAAGACCTTGGATACATCAGGCTGGGGCGGTCACCTCGAACCTCCACCAAAAGCTAAAGTTTGTCCAGAACGGTCAACTCGTCACGGTCTGTGGGGAACAGGCTTTACTCGTAAACAATTTATCATCAGCCACTTATGTGGAACCGGAAGGGATAATTGGAACTCAATTCCAAACACTTTCGCTACATAGAGGCGATCAATCCGAAGGAGGAACCTCGATTTCCTCATACAAAGACGCTATCAAAGCGGTCGAAAGTACCAATACAACAGGATGGGGACAGCTAGTCATTCCTACTGACAATAAAACAAAGAAGGGTCTTGGTTTTTCTGCAACCTGTACCCAGACGACTACTACCAGCGATGAAAGTCTTCATCCCATTCGTAACTTCTTTCACAGTGGAGGTTTCCTTCACCCAGTGCCTCAAGAAGTACACACTATCAATGAGGAGGATCTCTCTGAAACAGATGTGGAATGGAAGTCCTACCTCAACGAGGACGGTTATATGTCTCAGGAAGAGGTGCCTACGCCATTTTTCTATCCCGCACAGAGCCCGAGATTTATACCCAGGTCAGACGTCGAAATGATATACGGAGGGTGTGATCCGGAAGGATACCGTGCTCCACCAAACTCATTAGAGGAAAACACTCTGATGAAGAACAGCTTTGACCACGACTACTATGGCCAAATGGATGGTCTGCCAATGTGGCAGCCTTACCCAGGAGACTTGGGGCAAGAAGATCAGCCGAACAATGAAAATCAGCTGAGCATCATTAAAAAGAATACCTGTATCCCCACCATGTCATGGGATCAACACTCAGGTCATTCAGAACCTGCCCAACACGACGATGAATTTGCAATGTTTGCAGGACTAGAATTCATCAACTATGCTTTTCCTCAGGTCAACGTCATCGAGAGAGATGACCCCTCCAGTTCAAAAGAAGTGTGGGACACCCTGGGACAACCAAGTGGAAAATACGACTTCATGGTCAAGTACGCCGCTCCTGAAAGCTCTTGTATCAGGCTCGAAGACATCCAGCCAACTGGATGGGGAGATACAACTGAGAGTACAAATGCTATGCAAAATACAACTGAGGAATCCTCCTACGACAACTCTGTCTGGGAGACAAATTCCAATGACCCTGCTCCACCAGAAATCAGCGTCATTTCTGAAGATAAATCAAGGAAAGTGCCAGACTTTGTGATACACCGAAGAGTTCGCCGCTAATGGGTTGCTGTCGATGTTCCAAAGATTGTTCATAAGTCAAAGTAATTGCCATCTTTAACCTTTCACCCTACCCAGGTGAAACAGATGTTTTGATAGGGCTCGCTTTCTGTAAATTTCCCCTCTTCGCTTTGCCCAAAGCGACAGAGTTTTGTTTTATAGGGCTGTAGTTTCAAGTTTCGACTTGTTCATTAATAAAATAACGTCGTTCTGTAATTTCTGCATTAATTGCTATTTTCTCTTTTTGCTTTTTTTAGAAATTGGTAATCCTAAAAAACAAATCAATAATAAAAACAAGCAGTAAAAAGAAAAACATAGCACACACTTGCATTTTCTCTATCTCTTCTAAACACGAATCATCACGTCATGCATATTGCTTGTCTTAAACCCCGTTGAAACATACGATTCAATGCCTTCTCCCAACTTTGAGTTCCCGGTATTTGGGGCTGAAGAAGAAGTTGACAAAGAAATTCCAGAAGAGATCTCCCGACTACTCAGATAAGAGGAAAGGTCCATTGAGCCTCACAAGGAGCCGTTGGAAACAATCAATGTGGGTTTAGAAAAAGAGAGAAAAGAAATCAGGATTGGGGCACTGCTCAGTCCAACTGCCAGAGAGAGTTTGATAAAGCTTCTCAAAGGGTTTCCCGATGTGTTTGCTTGGTCCTATCAGGACATGCCAGGGTTGGATACCAGCATCATGGAACATCATTTACCGTTGAGATCAGAATGTTCGCCAGTAAAACAAAGGTTGAGAAGGACTCGCCCGGACATGGCCATCAAAATCAAAGAGGAAGTACAAAAACAGATTGACACGGGTTTCCTCGCTACATCAGAATATCCTCAATGGTTAGCCAACATCGTACCTATTCCCAAAAAGGACGGAAAAGTCAGAATGTGTGTCGACTACAGAGACCTGAACAAGGCTAGTCCAAAGGAAGACTTCCCTTTACCACACATTGACATGCTGGTAGACAGTATTGCAAAGTTCAAAGTTTTCTTCTTCATGGATGGATTCTCGGGCTATAACCAAATCAAAATGGCGCCGAAAGACATGGAGAAAACTTCGTTCATTACCCCATGGGGTACCTTTTGTTACAAGGTAATGCCGTTCGGTTTTAAGAACGCCGGGGCAACCTATCAAAGGGCCATGACTACTCTGTTTCATGACATGATACACAAAGAAATCGAGGTATATGTCAATGATATGATTGCAAAATCTAAGACAGAGGAGGAGCATGTGACCCATCTGTCAAAACTATTTGAGCGGTTGAGGAAGTACAAACTCCGCTTGAATCCCAATAAGTGCACCTTCGGTGTCCGTTCGGGAAGACTTTTAGGGTTCATCGTCAGCCAGAAAGGAATTGAGGTCAATCCTGACAAGGTCAAGGCTATTCAAGGAATGCCTTCTCCGAAAACTGAAAAACAAGTCAGAGGATTCCAGGGACGTTTGAACTACATCTCCAGATTCATATTCCTCATGACCGCGACATGCGAGCCGATTTTTAAATTACTTAAAAAGAATCAGGACTGCGTTTGGACAGAAGATTGTCAAACTGCCTTCGACAGTATTAAGGAATACCTGTTGAACCCTCCGATTTTATCACCTTCAGTGGAAGGAAGGCCGCTGATTATCTACCTCACCATCCTGGAAGACTCCATGGGTTGTGTACTTGGCCAACAAGACGAAACCAAAAGAAAAGAGTCTGCCATCTACTATCCGAGCAAGAAATTCACGGACTGTGAGACTCGATACACTATGCTCGAGAAAACTTGTTGTGCTCTGGCTTGTGCAGCCAAACATCTTTGCCAATACATGATTCATCACACTACTTAGTTGGTCTCCGAGATGGATCCAATCAAGTATGTCTTTGAAAAGCCTGCTCTCACGGGAAGGATTGCCCGTTGGCAGATGTTGTTATCAGAATATGACATAGAGTACCATGCTCAGAAAGCCATTAACGGAAGTATTTTAGCCGATCATTTGGCTCATCAACCGATTGATAATCAAGAATCAATCGGGTTTGACTTCCCAGACGAAGATGTCATGTATTTGAAAATGAAAGATTGCGATGAACCGCTACCCAGTGAAGGGCCAGAACCAGGTTCCCAATGGGGACTTATCTTTGACGGAGCAGTTAATCATTACGAAAATGGGATTGGGGCAATCATCATAACACCTCAAGGTACCCACATTCCTTTCACTGCCAGACTTACGTTCAAGTGCACAAATAACGAGGCCGAATACGAAGCTTGTATTATGGGTCTCGAAGAAGCGATCGACTTAAAGATCAAGAATTCGGACGTATATGGTAACTCAGCTTTGGTTTTCAATCAGATCAAAGGAGATTGGAACACATACTAATCAGGATTGATCCCTTACAAAGTTTATGTAAGAAGGTTGTTACCCTTCTTCAACAGAGTCGAGTTTCATCATATCCCTCGTGAGGAGAATCACATGACTGATACTTTAGCCACCCTCTCTACCATGAATAGTGTAGGTCAATGGAACGACCTACCTAAGATCGACATAATGCGCCTTGAACGGCCCGCTTACATCTTCATGATTGAAGCAGTCATAGAAGACAAACATTGGTATCACGATATCAAATGCTTCCTTCAGAAATGGGAGTACCCTCCTGGGGCGTATAGAAAAGTCAGAAAAACCCTCAGAAGAATAGCAAGCAGCTTCTTTCTGAGTGGTGATACACTCTATAAGAGAAATTTTGACATGGTCTTGCTCCGATGCGTAGACAGACCAGAAGCAGACATGCTGATGAAAGAAATTCACAAAGGATCCTTTGGCACTCATGCCAACGGACACACAATGGCGAGAAAAATTCTAAGAGCAGGGTACTATTGGTTGACCATGGAATCCGACTGCTACAAGTACATGAGGAAGTGTCACAAGTGTCAGATATACTCCGACAAAATCTATGTACCGCCAACGTATCTCAAAGTTCTTTCTTCCCCATGGCCTTTTTCCATATGGGGGATCGACATAATCGGCATGATTGAGCCCAAAGCTTCAAACGGACATCGGTTCATCTTGGTAGCCATTGATTACTTCACCAAGTGGGTCGAAGCAGCGTCGTATGCTAATGTAACCCGACAAGTGGTGGTCCGATTTATCAAAAACAATATCATCTGCCATTATAGTGTTTCAGGCCAGATCATTACTGATAATGGATCTAACTTGAACAATAAGATGATGAAAGAGTTGTGCGCAGAGTTCTAGATCAAACACCATAACTCATCTCCCTACCGACCAAAGATGAACGGAGCGGTAGAAGCGGCAAACAAGAACATCAAGAAGATTGTTCAAAAGATGGTTGTAACCTACAAAGATTGGTATGAGATGCTACCCTTTGCTCTTCACGGTTATCGCACATCCGTCCACACTTCAACAGGGGCAACCCCTTTCTCTCTAGTATATGGCAGGGAAGCAGTGCTCCCCATAGAAGTAGAGATCCCATCAATTCGGGTATTGATGGAAGCTAAGCTTACAGAAGCTGGATGGTGTCAGAGTCGACACGGCGAACTCAATCTGATCGAAGAAAAGAGAATCATGGCACTATGCCATGGTCAGTTGTATCAGCAAAGAATGAAGAAGGCGTTTGAAAAACAGGTCCGACCTCGCATCTTCAGGAAGGGAGACCTTGTGCTCAAGAAGATACAATCATTTCTCACTGATTCTCGGGGCAAGTGGACTCCGAATTATGACGGCCCCTACGTGGTCAAGAAAGATTTCTCAGGCGGCGCCTTGAGACTTGCAACCATGGACGGAGAGGAATTTGCCTATCCCACAAATATTGATGTAGTCAAGAAATACTTCGCCTAAACTAAAAAAATGTCTCGATGGATTGAAAACCCGAAAGGGCGGTCCAGGCAAAAATTAGAGACAAAGTCAAAAAATCATCCCGGTGGATTGGAAATCTCAAAGTACAATCCAGGCAAAAATTAGGGATAATGGCAAGTAACTACTTTCGACAAAGGGGCGAGTCCCTCAGCAGCAGTTACGTCATCCGTCAGGAAAACTCCAGTCAAGGTCATCTTCGACAGAAGCTCAGGATGTCCAGAATTCAATGTTGGTAGAAGGATAGTGGTCGTTATGTTTCAACGTAGTCCTTTTCCCTATAAATTACCATTTTCTAACTTTGTAAATACTCTATGGAATCACGCGTTTGGCTGATTTCCATCCTATCAATAAAATTTGAGCCCTTGTGCTTTTGTTTGCAATTCTTATTTGTTTTAGCTTTACAGAACGACATTTTAACATGATCAATGGTTCTTGAAATAAAACAAAAATGAATTTATTTGTAAAATTTTTCTGCTTTAAATAAAGATGGCAATTTCTTTTGACTGTTGAACATCGAAAGAACATCGATTGCGTCTCCAAAAGTGTCCGAGCCTCAAAGTGCAGAATCAAAGTACTCCTTCTAAACCAGTATGCCTGAATGAAGGATCAGCTATGTCAGATGCGAATACTCTGTCTGACCTCTTCGGCCGAGTTCTCATCTCCTAAGCCCGACCAACATAGTTCCCAACCGGGACCGTTTCTCCTAAGCAAGGCGGAATTGCTATCTTGAACCAGCGGTACTTCTTCGCCCCGCGATGGCTGAGTATCCAGTCATGTTCATCTATTAGTCTATATGGCGCGTCAGTTTTGTCAGCATATACATACATACATCATGCATTATTAATTTGCATTCACATTCATATTGCACCACTATCACTCTAGTCGGTCTTATCCCCTAGTGATAACGGTCCTTTCAATCGAATTGTCAGTTCTTTCCTCATCAGGAAATGCTGCATATGAATAATCTCTCCTCCAGTTTATTTCTGGATTGGAGACGGTCCTCGACCACTTTGATAACTTGAACCTCTGAAAGACCAGAGAACCTTCAACCGATGTCACTCTTCGCCATTGAAGATGATATTTTCGCTTTCCTGGATTAATGAAAATCCCCAGAGAAAGCCTCTTGATTAGAGATTCGGCAATACAACAGTTTTGTTCCGAAAATCCACTGATGAAAAGGTCATCGGCACCTCAAAATTGGATCACATCATATGGCATTTCTCCGAGAAGATCCCGAGAAAAGTATGATGTGGTAACCCCAAGCGAAAGCACTCTCTCAAGAAACTCGCTTTCCCCAGGTAGAGTTAACAAATGGCATCTCCAACAGAGAAGTTTGTACATCTCTACAGCTCAGACGACTGGGTTCCCCAGCAAGTCTAACATCATTCTTTTTCCCATCAAATGGCATCTCTCTAGGAAAATTCGGCGAGAAGTTTGAGGAAAACCGCTACACATAGCATCCCTTGTCAATAAAGTTTATTGACAAAAGAAACTTAGACCAGTTCCTTGGTAGAAAACCAGGATCAAGAGGAAGTTTACATCAGAAATTGAGACCAGATCCTTGGTAGGAAACCAGGATCGAGGGGAGGATTATATCGAAAATTGAGACCAGTTCCTTGGTAGGAAACCAGGATCGAGGGGAAGTTTAAATCAGAAACTGAGACCAGTTCCTTGGTAGGAAACCAGGATCGAGGGGAAGTTTACATCAGAAATTGAGACCAGTTCCTTGGTAGAAGTCCAAGATCGAGGGGAAGTTTTACCTTTTCTAAGCATCATTGCTTAGCAAAAGAAGATGAATGCGTAAGTTACCATTCATAACCACCATCAAAATTTCGGGTATTCCGATATTTAATCCTCTTGCACCGCGAATGCCCGAACACCTTCGTCATTCGCACCTTCGGGTCCAAGAAGATTAAATAGGGGCATCTGTCATACCCCAAATTTTGACCACTAAGATTTCCCATCATTGTGAAAATCATCATCACAATATGGAGGAACTATCTTGCCTCATCAGTCTCCCCAAAGATAGGTGAACACTTGCTAAAGTCAAAATTAGGGTTTCAAGCCCTCTCTGAGTTCTTAAACAAAGGATCAATCAAGGAATGACATGATCTACAACTTGTCTAAACCTCTCAAACATCCTCAATGGATCAAAAGGACTCCCACTTCAAGGATTAAGCACAAGGTTGCTCCCTTCTAGGTGGATCAAGCCTCAAGATCGCCAGTGTCACCAAATTAGGGTTTTGGTCGACCAGGGCCTCCAGATGAAAAATTTCCTCTGGGCATGAGCCATTTCTTCAAAGAATAACCTATGATGCTCCAAGGGACATGATAAACCCAATCATCAAGTCAATTTAGCCTCAGGGGATGCATTCATAAAAAATCAGGAATTAGGGTTTCTTGACCTAATTCACCCCTAAGTAGACTTTTGGGACAAATCATGAGCCAAGACCTCAAGTCATGATTTGAGGGTCTCCAACATACTATATTGATCCATTTGCAACAATGGATTAATCCAAGAAGCTTGAGCAACAAGTCTCAATTTCATCAGTACCACAATTAGGGTTTCGCAAGAAAAGTCAACTGTAACTTTGACTTTTGACCAGGACATGCTCCCAAGCCCTAGGACATGAATCAATATACCCTATAACACCCATGGAACATGTCCATCAAGTTCGATTTAGGTCAAGGACATGATTTCCTAAAGGATTGCACAGTTTGGAATTCATCTGATAAAAAGTCAACTGTGCACAAAAGTCAAACTTTGACTTTTTGAGATTTTTCACTTTTATGGTTTTTTAACCCTAAAATGATGTTAATGTGTGATTTGAACCATCATTCATCAAGAAAAATCAAGAAAAGTTGGATAACTTGTAAAAGGGGTAACCATAAAAACTTAGAAAATTTTCTAAGTTATGAAATAAAGTGGCAAGGGTACCAACTTTGGAGGATCATAACTCCTAAACCACAAAGCCATTTTCCCCCATCCAAAGCTGGATTTATAGCCCTCATGGCCCTCTACAAAAGTGTCAACTACAAGTCATTCCAATTCATTATGTATTTTGAGTTATGGTTGGATCAAGATCACTAAAACATGAAAATCCATCATTTTCCAACACTTAGAAAAATTCTGGGCAAGGCAGATTTTATGTTGAAACACCAAAACTTGTGGGATTTTTTCACATAGATGCAAGCTGAATCAGTTCCAAAGATAAACATCAATGTTGTTGCAAATATTACTAAGAATCCAAAGAGCTCACTAGCATGAATTGATTCATCTTGAGCCAAGAGAAATCCATGCCCAAAGTCATGTTGCTGCAAGCTGTTTTGGAAAAATCAGTTTGCATGTCTGCTTGCCACACACGATTTTGACCCAAAGACCAAGGATCACTATGCCACCTGTACTCAAACCAATCATAATGCAACTGATCCAACTGATAAAGCTAAGTCAAAAAGCCAAGGAATCTTCCAACTTGAAGTACATGCATTTTGGCACATTTTGCCTTGAATCCAAAGGGTATTAATGTGGAATAGTGCATTGTCAAGGTAGCCACTCTACTCAGTTAATTTATCTGATTAAAGAACAATAAAAACATCTGAAGAATGTGAATTTGGTCAAGACATAGCCCTGCTCTTGGGAAGGGCTAGTTTGCCTTGCATGAGAAGAAATCCTCCAAGCCAATCCATGCGAATGTGATCTGATCCCGCAGCCATTCACTATTTATCCAAGACAAGAGTTGATCACCTATAAATAGAGGTTCCAATGGATCATTCAACTCACACCAAAGCCAGTTATAGCACTGCTTTCTCTCATTCTCTCTTAAGTGCCAAGTTTTCTTGTTTTTGAGCAACCACTATCGGGTTTTGAGTTGCAGCCATAAGCAATCCATTCCAATTGCCCAGACACATCACATATGATGTATTTGAGGTGTCCAAATGCTTAAACATAATCTGTAACACCCCCAGCTCAAAATCACCTATCAACCTAGCCATTATGCTTCAATTATGCAGTTGGAGTGCTCCAGCTTGATCCAAAGACTTCCAAAGTGTTCCAAAGCTTGTAACACACTCCACAACATCCATTAAAGCTGTTCAGATCATCACAACCCATCTGTAACACCTCCAACTCAAAAAAATCAAATTGCTCTTGCTGTCACGACCTTCAAGTAAGCCTAAACTTGGTCATCTCTTAATCTATGCATATTTCCTCGCACAATACTTTTGCCAAATGTTCATAATCATGCATAGAATGTTTCCCCTCAGTTAATTGCTTTGTTTGAATCGTGTATCAAAATTCTCAGCCTTCATGCAAATTTTAGGGTTCTTGAGGTTTTGTCTTGATTTCTTATTCCATGTTAAAAATAAATGAAATTAAAGGCCATAGACATGATCGTGAGGTTGGAACGAGCAGATTGATAGGTGGTTTGCATGATATAATCAAGTATTCAGGGAGATAGGAGAGAAAATGCAAATCTGGGCAAAACCTAGAACACGCGCGTGTTCATGGCTGTTCTTGGCGCCCTTTTTTGAAAATTCAAATATTTGAATTTTGTGATTTTATTTAATTGATTCAAAAATTAATTTCTCTGAGTTTTAATGATTTTGAGTTGATTCTTTTTTTTTAATAATTCACAAAAATTTTAAAATATTTTATTTTACCAAAAAATCCCAAAAATATTATTTATTTCATATAATTGATATTTTTACAAAGAATTAATATTTTAATTTTTTTGACATTTAAAATATTTTTTCCTTCTTGATATTGTAAATTTTATTGACTTCTTATCATTTTGTAGGTCAAAACATGATTTTTGAAACATTAATCCAAGATCACAATTTGTTTTCCACATATTAAATAATTTTGATCATTTTAATTGAATTTGTATTCAATTAAAATACATTTTGGAAACAAATTAGGGTTTTGATTAATTCAACCCTCATCAAACTTTTTTCAAACTCTTTGGGCCTCTAATAGAGTGTAAGACCCAAGCTTTTTTGTAAAATAACCTATTGTGGGTCTCACTTATTGTATAAGTCCCTCCGGGTATTTTCCAAAACCTCGGCGTAATCGTCGTTTTGTACACAAATAACTTTGGGTCAACCCTCGAGTAGTAAGACTCATTCTTCTTTAAAAAAAACTCTTTGGGCCTCTAATAGAGTGTAAGACCCAATCCTTTGTAAGTACAAACCTATTTTGGGCCTCACTTATGGTATAAGTCCCGTTGTATTTCAAAAAGTTCGACGCGATCATCGTCCGTTTAAAAACAAACCCTGGGCCTCTCCTAGAGCTATAAGACCCATTAAAAACTCTTTGGGCCTCTAATAGAGTGTAAGACCCAACCCCCTTTTAACCAAAACAAATTTGGGCCTCAGATATTGTATAAGTCCCTCTGCGTTAAAAGAAAAGTTCGGCACTATCGTCGCCCGTTTAAAAATAAACCATCTGGGCCTACCCTCTTGTTATAAGCCCCATTATTTTTAAACTCTTTGGGCCTCTTGAGAGAGTGTAAGACCCATCCCTTTGTACAAAAAACCTTTCTTGGGCCTCAGTCACCTGTATAAGTCCCTGTATAAATTCAAACTCACAGTGCTATCACTGATAAAAACTTGGGCCTCTCCTTGAGCTGTAAGCCCCAATCTTAATTTTCAAAATACTTTCTCCTTTGATTTTGTATATAATATTGTTATCAAAGCTTTCTTTGTTGAACAACTAACCAAACAGCATGGAAGCTCTACAACCGAGTAAGTGGTTATTGCTTTCATTTACCGCTTTCATATACATATAACTGTATTGTGGGGTTGTTTCACTGTAAGTCTTCTTTCATAAACTCATATCGACTGTGTAATAATAGTATAGATATTTAGAGTTTCCCCGACAATTACGTCTAGCATTAAGCCCGTTGATCACTCTTAGAAGTAGACAAAACTACACCCCCATAGGATTACCAAACATAGTCTTCCCTCCTATTGGGGTTAAACAATATGGAGACGTGAAAGGCAGCATTCTCGGTGAACCCTTTCACAGACTGCCACCTTTAGAAATTGTCAAAGAAACTCTATTCCCTAGAGATAATCTTTTCTCCGTGAATGGCATCTCTTGAGTTTCTTCCAAATTCTAGAACTTTCCTGGCTTGATCTATTCTCTGTGAATAGCCTATCTTGAATTTCTCGGTGTTTGGGGACCCACAAGCTTCTTAAAAACATCCCCGCCTCCTCTTGGGCGTTGTACAAGGACCCGTCGGCTTCTTAGAAATATTCACAACCTCCTCTTAGGCTTCATATAAGTGATTTCTTCCTCCGGGAATGATAGCCTTCTCTCGGGCTTTGTACAAATTGTCCCTCGGCTTCTTAAAAGTTTCCAGCCTCCTCTTGGGCTTCGTACAAATTATCCCGACGACCTCCTAGAGGTATAGGAACAGAAAGTAGTCATCTTAATAGAACAGTCTTTCAAAAAGTCTAGATCTTGCTACTGCTGTTTCTTAAACATAGTACAAAGGATGAAACTCTAGACTTGGACAGTCTAATTCCCTTGAGTCTCAAAGGCATTCTCAAGCTCCTTTCAAAACTAGGAGATGAAACCCGTAGACTCGGACAGTCTCAATACCCTTTGGATTTCCCATTTCCTTAAAGAACAGGAAATAACCCTGATCCTTGAATCAAGTCCCTGAGTGCAAACAATACTCATATAAGAAATGATTTTCTCTTTAAATCAGGTTACCGGACCTGTCACTCAACTGGAACAGTAACCCTAGCCTCCTCTTGGGCTTTGTACAAATTATTCTCCCCAGCGGAGCTAACCTTTTTTTTAGCCTCCATCTCGGGCTTTGTACGAGATACAAAACACTCTCTTGTTGAGTATAAAAGACTCTCTTGTTGAGTCAAACCTTTGCAGCCTCCATCTCGGGCTTCATATGAGATACAAAATCACTCTCTTGTTGAGTATAAAAGACTCTCTTGTTGAGTTAAACCTTTCATCCTCCATCTCGGGCTTCGTACGAGATTAAAAAAGACTCTCTTGTTGAGTCAAAACTTCCTTTTGCCTCTATCTCGGGCTTCGTACAAGATACAAAAAAACACTCTCTTGTTGAGTATAAAAGACTCTCTTGTAGAGTCAACCCTCTTCAGCCTCCGTCTTGGGCTTTGTACAAGACACAAATCACTCTTTTGTTGAGTAAAAAAGACCCTCTTGTTGGGTCGATAGCCTCCGCTTAGGCTTTGTATAAGAAAACCCCGGTTGAGACAATCAACCTTTTAGCATCAAAAACTGTGCCTCGTTCACAGTATATAAACATCAACAACTCCTTTCCCATAATCTAATTGTTGTAAGCGGCAAGCCTCTGGATTATTTACATCCATGCCATTGTCCCTCTTTTAGCTTGAGAAATTCCTAAGGAAAGATGGCATTGCTCTACACTGAGTTAAAGTCTTATCCTTCAGGTTAAAAATCCCCTATAAAGGACATTATGGCATTGCTAGGATTCACATACCCCGGTTAAAGTAATCCCCCTTTATAATCAGTCACCCAACAGTTGTGACAAACAAACCCCTTTAGAGATGACGAATTCTCTCTAAAGACAACATCTTTTTAGCTTCACATCTTGGGCTTCGAACAAGATACAAATAGATCCTTCAGCTTCACATCTTGGGCTTTGAACAAGATACAAATCACCTTTAGCTTCACGTCTTGGGCTTTGAACAAGACACCAAAACCCCCATTTCCTCCCATAGAATAGGAGGAACTACGATCGCTCTGATTTCCATGTTTAGGAAAACAGGAATACGTAGGCATAAGATTGAAAGAAAAATCTTAGCGAGCACACTAATCCAAAACTCAAAATCCCATACCTTCACATCACAATCGAAAAGCATCCAAGTCCGTATTCCCCACCAAAAGTCTAAATTCAACCAAAATAACCAGAGAGAGGCCCCTCCACATTGATCGCATCTGTAAACCAACAGTTTTGACTGTTTGACCTCAGTTTGCAAAGCAGGGTTAGTTGGAGACATCTTTTTCCCTTCCTTCATCAGCTTCAATAGGAAAAAAAATGAATTGACCTGTAGTAACCCAGAGCGACAATGCTTAAGAACCACGTCCAAAATCGCTCGCTACAATTTCCTCGCATGATATTTTTGCCAATTGATTGCCATCATATGCTGAGTATTTCCCCTCAAAAAATTTGATCATAGCACTCATAATCATGTCTGCTCGATTGCTTCTGCAAAATTAGGGTTCATACGACCACAATGATATAATTTGCTATACACTGAAAATAAATAAAATTGGGTATTGTCATCTTTCTCCTTGTGAAAAATCGCATGAGTTTGGTGTTTGAATCATGTCAAATGGTTAAGAAACGAAGGAGATGGAGGGCTTCATGCACGAGCTGGAGGAAGAAGATGGCCATGGCGCCATTCTTCAGGTTTTCCAACCAAGTTCTCTATATATTTATCATTTGCCATACTATATTTGAATTGGCATTGCGCCCCAGTGGTTGATCAGCTGGTTTGTGTGTGTTAGCAAGCGAGAGGTCTGGGGTTCGAATCCCCTTCGCCCCAGATCTCTTTTTTATCACTTTTTCCTATTTTCTTATTTTTCATATTATTTTGTTAATAATTTTAAGAATTAATTTCTCACTCAATTTTAATTATTTTTGATTGGTTCTTTTTGCAAAAAAATCACAAAAATGTTGAAATATTTTATTCCAGAAAAAAATTAAATTTATATTATTTATTTAATATAATTAGTATTTTTGTGAATAAATTCCTTTTTAATTGTTTTTTAAACATTTCAAAAATGAATATTTACTTTGAAAATCAAAACCAAATGAGTTTTAATATCTCTTGTGATTAAAACCTCATTTTTCAAACCTAAAACCAAAATCACAAGTTGTTTATTCAAACTTATTTGGTATTTTTATCATTTTTATTAATTTTCTTTGAATAATTATATTAAAGAATGATGAAATTAGGGTTTTGATTGATTTTTACCCTAACAAGCCTTTCAAACACTCATGGGCCTCTATTAGAGTGTAAGACCCAACCCTTTTTGAAAACCAAACATTTTTAGGCCTCACTTATTGTATAAGACCCACTACGTTTTCAAAAATCTCGGCGCGATCGCCATTTCAAACAAAAACAAACCTTGGGCCTCTCCTTGAGCTGTAAGCCCCGTCACTTGTACAAAAATAAATCTTTGGGCCTCTAGTAGAGTGTAAGACCTAATCCCCTTTTGACCAAAACAATTTTGGGTCTCAGACATTGTATAAGTCCCTCTGCGTTAAAAGAAAACCTCGGCATGATCGCCAGTTAAAAAATTAACCCTGGGCCTACCCTCGTGTTATAAACCCCATTGTTTTTCTTTAAACACTTGGGCCTCTTGAGAGAGTGTAAGATCCATCCCTTTATACAGAAAAACCTTTCTTGGGCCTCAGTCACTTGTATAAGTCCCTGTACAAATTCAAAACCACAGTGCAATCACTGATAAAACCTTGGGCCTCTCCTTGAGCTGTAAGCCCCAACATTTCTTTCAAAGCACTTTCTCCTTTGATTTTGAAATATACTGTTGTTTTCAATTTCTCTTTGTTGAACAACTAACAATACAGTATGGAAGCTCTACAACCGAGTAAGTGTTTATGCGCTTTCATTTACCGCTTTCATATATATATAATTGTATTGTGGGGCTGTTTCACTGTAAGTCTTCTTTCATAAACTAATATCGACTGTGTAATAATAGTATAGATATTTAGAGTTTCCCCGGCAACTACGTCTAACACTAAGCCCTGTTGATCACTCCTGAATAGACTAAACTAGATCCTCATAGGATTACCAAATACAGTCTTCCCTCCTCTTGGGGTTAAACAATATGGAGATGTGAAAGGCATATTCTTTTTGAACCCTTTCTCAAACTGTCACCTTTTGAAGTTGTCAAAGAAACTCTACTCCCCAGAGATGATCTTTTCTCTGCGAATGGCATCTCTTGAGTTTCTTCCAAATTCTCGAACTTTCTTGGCTTGATCCATTCTCGGTGAATGGCATGTCTTGAACTTCTCGGGGTTTGGGGACCCACAGGCTTCCTAAAAGCATCCCCACCTCCTCTTGGGCATTGTACAAGGACCCGTCGGCTTCTTAGTAGTTTTCACAGCCTCCTCTTAGGCTTCGTATAGGGATTCTTCCTTCGGTAAGAGAGCCTCCTCTTAGGCTTCGTACAAATTGTCCCTCGGCTTCTTAAAAGTTTCCAGCCTCCTCTTGGGCTTTGAACAAATTATCTCGACGACCTCCTAGAGGTATAGGAACAGAAATTAGTCATCTTAATAGGACAGTCTTTCAAAGAGTCTAGATCCTACTAATATCTCTCTAAGCATAGTACAAAAGATAAAACTCTAGACATGGACAGTCTAAGACCCTTGAGTCTCAAAGACATTCTCAAGCCCCTTTCAAAGATAGGGAAAACACCCGTAGACTCAGACAGTCTCAATACCCTTTGGATTTCCCATTTCATTAAAAAACAGGAAATAAACCTGATCCTCCGATCAGTGCCAAAAGCACAACCTTACCTTTAATCTTCATAAGAACTGATTTTCTCTTTTAACCAACATACTGGACCTGTCACTCAACTGAAACAGTTACCGTAGCCTCCTCTTGGGCTTTGTACAATGATTCTCCCCAGCGGAGCTAACCTTTTCGCCTCCATCTCGGGCTTCGTACGAGATACAAAGACTCTCCTGTTGAGTCAAACAACCTTTTCGCCTCCATCTCGGGCTTCGTACGAGATACAAAAGACTCTCTTGTTGAGTCAAACCTTTTCACCTCCATCTCGGGCTTTGTACGAGATACAAAACACTCTCTTGTTGAGTATAAAAGACTCTCTTGTTGAGTCAACCATTTTAGCCTCTATCTCGAGCTTCGTACGAGACACATAAAAACACCCTCTTGTTGGGCCACTAGCCTCCTCTTAGGCTTTATATAAGAAAACCCTGGTTGAGTCAATCAACCTTTTAGCATCAAAGTTGTGCCTCGTTCATAGTATACAAACATCAACAACTCCTTTTCCCCCCATCTAATTGTTGTAAGCGGCAAGCCTCTGGATTATTTACATCCACGCCACTGTCCCTCTTTTAGCATGAGAAATTCCTAAGGAAAGATAGCATTGCTCTACACTGAGTTAAAGTCTTCTCCTCTAGGTTGAAAAGCCCCTATAAAGGAAATTATGGCATTGTCGGATTCACATATCCCGGTTAAAGTAATTCTCCTTTATAAACAGTTGTGACAAACATACCCCTCTTTAGAGATGACAAATTCTCTCTGAAGTCAAACACCCTTTTAGATTCACATCTTGGGCTTCAAACAAGATACAAATAGACCCTTCAGCTTCACATCTTGGGCTTTAAACAAGATACAAACCACCTTTAGCTTCACGTCTTGGGCTTTGAACAAGACACCAAAACATCATTTCCTCCCATATAATAGGAGGAACTACGATCGCTCTGATTTCCCTGTTTCGGTAAATGGGATTACGTAGGCATAAGATTGCAAGAAAAATCTTAGCGAGCACACTAATCAAAAACCCAAATCCCGTACCTTCATACATCAATCGAAAAGCATCAGTCTTAAACTCCCAGCAATCACTCAGGCACTTTTTTTTCACAAAATAACCTAAGAGAGACCCACAATCTTTGTAGCATCTGTAAACCAACAGTCATCTGTTCAAACTCAGTTTGCAAGAAGGGTTAATTGGAGACATCTATTTCCCTTCCTTCATCAGCTTCAATAGGATAAAAAATGAATCGAGCTGTAGTACCCCAATAGCGATAGTGCTTCGCAACCACGCAAAAATTCGCGCTATAGAAAAAATGGCGACTCTGCTGGGGAATCCACTGTATGATCTATTTTACCTTAGTCATCATCGTCCCCATTTTCCATCAGGAAAATGGCTACTCTGCAGGGGACAAATGAGATCTTGTTCTCTTCCCATCTCTTAGGTAGAAACCTGAAAAAAAGTGGCGCCCACCGTGGGGCCTGTCGTACCCCAAATTTTGACCACTAAGATTTCCCATCATTGTACAAATCATCATCACAATGTGAAGGAACCATAATACCTCATCAGTCTCCCCAAAGATGGGTGAGCATCCACTACAATCAAAATTAGGGTTTCAAGCCCTCTCTGAGCTTTAGACAAATGATCAATCAAGGAATGACATGATCTTCAACTTTTCTAACCTCTCAAAGTAGCTACAAAGGATCAAAAGGACTCCCACTCCAAGGATTAAGCACAAAGCTGCTCCCTTCTAGGTGGATCAAGTCTCAAGATCGACAGTGTCACTAAATTAGGGGTTTGGTCGACCAGGGCCTCCAGATGAAAATTTTCATCTGGGCATGAGCCAAAGATCCAAAACACAACCTAATATACTCCATGGGACCTCATGGACCCAACCATCAAGTCAATTTTGCCTCAGGGGATGCATTCATCAAAAATCAGGAATTAGGGTTTCTTGACCTAATTCACCCCTAAGTTGACTTTTGGGACAAATCATGCACCAAGACCTCAAGAGAGGGTTTGAGGGTCTCTAATGAACTATATTGATCCATTTGGAACAATGGTTTAATCCAAGAAGTTTGAGCAACAAGTCTCAATTTCATCTGCACCACAATTAGGGTTTCGCTAGGAAAGTCAACTGTAACTTTGACTTTTGACCAGAACATGCTTCCAAACCCTAGGACATGCCTCAATATACCCTATGACACCCATGGAACATGTCCATCAAGTTTGATTTAGGTCAAGGACATGATTTCCTGAAGAATTGCACAATTTGGAATTCATCTGATTAAAAGTCAACTGTGCACAAAAGTCAACTTTGACTTTTTGAGATTTTTCACCAAAATGGATTTTTAACCCTAAAATGATGTTAATGTATGATTTGAATCATCATTCATCAAGAAAAATCAAGAAAAGTTGGATAACTTGTAAAAGGGGTAACCATAAAAACTTAGAAAATTTTCTAAGTTAAAAATAAAGTGGCTAGGGTACCAACTTTGGAAGATCATAACTCCTAAACCACAAAGCCATTTTTCCTCATCCAAAGATAGATTTGTAGCCCTCATTACCCTCTACAAAAATTTCAACTAGACCTAAGTCTAATTCATTAAGGATTTTGAGTTATGGAGTGATCAAAATGGCTGAAAAATGAAAATGTCACTTTTTTCAACACTTAGTGAAATTTTCACTAAGTCCAAATCTGTCTTCATTTTTTTCCAAATGTAGGGGGATTTTTCACTTGGATTCAAAAGAGATCAAAACCAAACATGTTCAAACAGTTGTTGTATCATGTAAGGGCTTTCCAAAATGGCCAAGAACATTGCCAAATTCCATTTGGGCTATGAGTTATGACATTGTCAAGTTGCCTTGTTGAAATCTGTCAAGGCAAGGCAGAATTGGCATTTTTGCTAGATTTGCCAAGATTGTGCAAATCCAAACACTCCTATCCACTTGGACACATCTGAAGATTGAATCTAAAGGGGACAATCACTGAGCCAAGCCTCCAAAGTCCTTGGAACAAGAAAAAGTATGTTGAACCTAGAATTGCCAAAATAGGGACAAGACTCCAAATTTGGATTGGAGCATTCAATGGAAGCATCAAGGTGGCATGGACTGAGCCATTTTCATTTGAATTCAGTTAAGACTTATCCAAGACCAAGGGAACCAGCAGCCTGTGCCCTAACATCTAGTCAATGGCAAGAGGAGACTTGAACTTCCATTGGCCAACATTGAACAAACCTACTCAGCAGTTGCCATTCACTATTCCTTGCAAAACAAACTTGCTCTACTATAAATAGAGCTCAATTGTGGTCAGTTTAAGTACACCAAAGGCCTACAACACTTGCCTTTCTCAAAATCTCTTTCTCTTGGCAAAAATGCCTTTCTTAGCAAGGTAGCTATCGGATTTTGAGCTAGAGGGCAATTCCACTCAAACCAATCACTCACACACCTCACATACATCACATATGAGCTAACCAAACACTTAAACAACAACTGGAACACTGATTTCTCAGAATCACCAGTCAATTGCTCAAGGTTTTAACCAAAATGCAGTTGAGATGCCATGAATTGATCCAACCAATTTCAATCAAGTCCAAGCATTCAAACACACTCCATAGGGTGTAGGGAAGATGCTCAAATCATCACCACTCATCTGTAACACCTCCAAATCAAAAATCACATTGCACTTGCTGTCACGGCCTAGAGGTCAATACTTAATTTTGAAGCATTATTAATTGAATTTTTATTCAATTAAAACACATTTTGAAAACAAATTAGGGTTTTGGATTAATTCAACCCTCATAAATCATTTTCAAAACACGTTTGGGCCTCTAATAGAGTGTAAGACCCAATCCTTTTTTTGACCAAATCATTTTTGGGCCTCAGTGTATTGTATAAGTCCCGATACCGTCAAAAACAAACGGTGTGATCGTCGCCTTTTCATAAGAAACCTGGGCCTCTCCTTGAGCTATAAGACCCATTCAAAACTCTTGGGCCTCTAATAGAG
Source organism: Lathyrus tuberosus (assembly GCA_022829125.1). Lineage (NCBI taxonomy): Eukaryota > Viridiplantae > Streptophyta > Magnoliopsida > Fabales > Fabaceae > Lathyrus > Lathyrus tuberosus. The sequence continues at coordinate 1,808,448 of JALAZF010000115.1, read as the reverse complement.
TGTAAGACCCAACCCTTTGTAAATACAACCTATTTTGGGCCTCACTTATGGTATAAGTCCCATTGTATTTCAAAAAGTTCGACGCGATCATCATCCGTTGAAAAACAAATCTTGGGCCTCTCCTTGAGCTATAAGACCCATTCAAAATTTTTGGGCCTCTAATAGAGTGTAAGACCCAACCCCCTTTTAACCAAAACCATTTTGGGCCTCACTTATTGTATAAGTCCCTCTGCGTTAAAAGAAAACCTCGGCGCGATCGCCATTTTAAAACAAAAAATCATCTGGGCCTACCCTCGTGTTATAAGCCCCACTCTTTTTCGTTAAACTCTTTGGGCCTCTTGAGAGAGTGTAAGACCCATCCCTTTGTACAGAAAACATTTTGGGCCTCAGTCACTTGTATAAGTCCCTCTGTACAAATTCAAACAGTGCGCTCACTGATAAAACCCTGGGCCTCTCCTTGAGCTGTAAGCCCCAAATCTTTCTTTTTTAAAGCACTTTCTCTTTTGATTTTGAATATACTGTTGTTTTCAATCTTTCTTTGTTGAACAACTAACCAAACAGCTTGGAAGCTCTACAACCGAGTAAGTGGTTATTGCTTTCATTTACCGCTTTCATATACATATAACTGTATTGTGGGGCTATTTCACTGTAAGTCTTCTTTCATAAACTCATATCAACTGTGTAATAATAGTATAGATATTTAGAGTTTCCCCGACAACTACGTCTAGCATTAAGCCCGTTGATCACTCTTAGAAATAGTCTAAACTAGATCCCCATAGGATAACCAGACACAGTCTTCCCTCCTCTTGGGGTTAAACAATATGGAGATATGAAAGGCAGCATTCTCTGTGAACCCTTTCATAGACTGTCACTCATAGAAGTTGTCAAAGAAACTCTATTCCCCATAGATGATCTCATTTCCGTGAATTGCATCTCTTGAGTTTCTTCCAAATTCTCGGACTTTCCTGACTTTGATCTATTCTCGATGAATAGCATTGCCTTGAACTTCTCGGGGTTTAGGGACCCACAGTCTTCTTAAAAGCACTTGTCAAGAAACTCTACTCCCCAGAGATGATCTTTTCTCCGTGACTGGCATCTCTTGAGTTTCTTCCAAATTCTCGGACTTTCCTGACTTTGATCTATTCTCGGTGAATAGCATTGCCTTGAATTTTTCGGGGTTTGGGGACCCATCGGCTTCTTAAAAGCAATCGGCCTCCTCTTGGGCATCGTACAAGGACCCACAGGCTTCTTAAAAGCACTTGTCAAGAAACTCTATTCCCCAGAGATGATCTCTTCTCCGTGAATTGCATCTCTTGAGTTTCTTCCAAATTCTCGGACTTTCCTGACTTTGATATATTCTGGGTGAATAGCATTGCCTTGAATTTCTCGGGGTTTGGGGACCCACGGGCTTCTTAAAAGCATCGGCCTCGTCTTGGGCATCGTACAAGGACCCGCAGGCTTCCTAAAAGCAACCTAGCCTCCTCTTGGGCTTAGTACAAGAACCCTACGGCTTCTTAGAAGTATTCACAGCCTCCTCTTAGGCTTCGTATAATGATCTCTTCCTCCGGGAATGATAGCCTCCTCTTGGGCTTCGTACAAGGACCCGTCGGCTTCTTAAAAGCTTCCAGCCTCCTCTTGGGCTTCGTATAAATTGTCCCGACGACCTCCTAGAGGTATAGGAACGGAACTTAGTACAAAAGATGAAACTCTAGACTTGGACAGTCTAATCTCCTTGAGTCTCAGAGACATTCTCAAGCACCCTTCAAAAATAGGAAGAAAACCGGTAGACTCGGACAGTCTCAATACCCTTCGGATTTCCCACTTCCTTAAAGAACAGGAATAACCCGGATCCTTGAAACAAATCCTTGAGTATAGTGTTGCTCATATAAGAACTGATTTTCTCTTTCAAAATCAGTATACTGGACCTGTCACTTAACTAAAATAGTCACCATAGCCTCTTCTTAGGCTTTGTATAATGATCCTTCTTCAGTGAAGTTAGCCTCTCTCTTGGGCTTTGTACAATGATTCTCCCCAGCGGAGTCAAATAACGTTTAGCCTCTCTCTCGGGCTTTGTACGAGACACAAAAAGAGACTCCCTCGTTGAGTCAATCACTTTTTCGCCTCCGTCTCGGGCTTTATACGAGATTCAAAAAGGTTCTTATTGAGCCAAACAAATTTTAGCCTCCATCTCGGGCTTTATACGAGATACAAAAACACTCTCTTGTTGAGTATAAAAGATCCTCCTGTAGGATCAACCCCTTTTAGCCTCTCTCTCGGGCTTTGTACGAGACACATATTAGCCTCCTCTTAGGCTTTGTATAAGAAAACCAATGGTTAATCCAATCAACCTTTTAGCATCAAAGTTGTGCCTCGTTCACAGTACACAAACATCAACAACTCCTTCCCCTTCATCTAATCGCTGTAAGTGGTGAGCCTCAGGATCATCTACATCCATGCCACTGTCCTTCTTTTAACATGAGAAATTCCTAAGGAAAGATAGCATTGCTCTACACTGAGTTAAAGTCTTCTCCTTCAGGTTGGAAATCCCCTATAAAGGAAATTATGGCATTACTAGGATCCGCGTATCCCGGTTAAAGTAATTCTCCTTTATAAACAGTTGTGACATACAACCCCCTCTTTAGAGATGACAAATTCTCTCTAAAGTTAACACCTTTTAGCTTCATATCTTGGGCTTGGAACAAGATACAAATAGACTCTTCAGCTTCATATCTTGGGCTTTGATCAAGATACAAATTACCTTTCGCTTCACGTCTTGGGCTTTGAACAAGACACCAAAAACAACCATTTCCTCCCATAGACTAGGAGGAACTACGAACGCTCTGATTTCCCTGTTTCGGTAAACGGGAATACGTAGGCATAAGATTGAAAGAAAAGATCTTAGCAAGCACACTAAATAAAAACCCAAAATCCCATACTCTCACATAAAAAAGCATCAGTCCTAACATCCTAATCCTTGTTCCCCGCCAGAAACTTTCTGTCAAAATAAAAAGAAAGAAAACAGTATTGGCGAAAATACAAATAACCAGTACAAGGGCCCCCCCCACATTGATAGTATCCGTAACTTAACAGATCGCTGTTTAAACTCAGTATGCAAAGCAGGGTTAATTGGAGACATCTATTTCCCTTCCTTCGTCAACTTTAATAGGATAAAAAATGAATCGACCTGTAGTAAGCTCAACCGCAGAGAGCGACCAGCGCTTAAGAACCGCGTCCAAAATCGCTCACTACAGAAAAATGGCGCCCACCGTGGGGCCCTTCAAAGTTAGATCTAGGCACGGTCTTTCTTTTCACCTCTTGTAAGAATACCACAGATTGGGGCTTCCGCCGGGGAACCCATTTTCTGTCAGGAACTTAGGATTCATAGTTTTAAAGGTCTAGGATGTTTAGGACAAATATATATACTGCTTTTCCTAATTGCTATACATGTTTATTTTTCTGCTAATGGGAATGCGTGTGATGCCGCATGTGGAAAGATTGAGTATACACTTAAGATAAGTGATGGCGACGAGGTCGACCATCAACCTCAGTTGAGGCTGACCAATGCAACCCGTTCTCTCGCCTAGACAATGGGCCGATTGTTAAGTCTGAGAAACTGAGGACCCAAACCCTTTCGTAGTGCGGAAACTATCGGGAATAGTTGTTACGCGATACTACCCTCATTTGAGGCTAGTGATCTATTCTCGGTGAATGGCACTTACTCTAAGATTGCTCTACAACTCGCTGACGATCCGCTTGTTGTTTTGCTTTCCTGGGAGGAGCTGATGATAATGAGTACAGGTACAAAAATCACCGTAGTATAAACCTTTGGGGATGGGTAGAGCCTTGACTTCATGACAACGACCCTTTGACCCCATGTTTTTTCTATGTTTTTGTGTGCTGCATTCATGCATTCATTTAATAAAACATTAAAACATTCAAAAAAACTTCTCTTCTAGTCTCTCTGTTTTTCAAATTAAACTAAGACTGTGATTGCAAATATCAGAGAAGAGGATTACGCTAATGGATTTCGGTAGGAGGAGAACTCATACGTACACCTTCAAGGTTCCAAAACTAGAGGATTTAAGAAGGATAGCAAGGATGATCACTAACCCTGAGGCTTTCAGAGCCAAGCACGGAGGTCTGCTACCACTATTAAGAGTCCATGTGATTGAGGGAATCATGGATGCGCTCATTCAGTTTTACGATCCGGTTTATCGCTGTTTCACATTCCCGGATTACCAGCTAGCACCAACGCTGGAGGAGTATTCTCATCTGATTGATCTACATATCACTAATCGAGCTCCATTTTCCAGACTGGAAGAAATTCCAAAGAATCAGACCATTGCAAGAGCAATTCATTTGGACGAGTCTAAGGTCAGGGCTCACATGACCGCTAAGGGTGGCATCCAAGGTTTGTCAGCCCAGTTCTTGACAAAGAAGGCCCTGTATTTTACCAGTATAGGAAACGTGACTGCTTTTGAAAGCATATTTGTCTTGCTCACCTACGGGTTATTTTTGTTTCCCAACATCAATAACTTCGTCGATATCAACGCTATTAAGGTTTTTCTCATTGGAAACCCTGTGCCGACTTTGCTCGCAGATGCGTATCATTCTGTACACTTGGGAAATTTGTACAACGGAGGGGAGATCACGTGTTGTGTACCTCTGCTTTATAAATGGTTCATCTCCCACTTGCCCAAGTCTGCTACTTTTTGGGATTGTAAGAGTGCCTTACGTTGGTCGCAGAAGATCATGTCTCTTACCAACTCTGATATAGATTGGTGTAATAGGATCTATGATGGAATCAAAATCATTGATCGTTGTGGAAACTTCCCCAACGTACCCCTTATAGGAACTAAAGGAGGAATCAACTACCATCTGGTATTGGTTCGTCGTCAATTTGGATACCCGATGAGACACGTCCCATGGGGTGTTCATCTGGAAGGTCTTTTCTTCAAGGAAGGAGAAAATGACAGAGCATTAAAAATGGAAATAGTGCACGCTTGGAAACACGTTCATAAGAAAGGACGAGAGTCTCTAGGAAAACTGGACTGTGTCTCGGTGGAGCCTTATCTCCATTGGGTACAAACTAGAGCTCTCAAGCTAAAAATGCCTTATCCTCGTTACAGAATTCTTCCGCCAAAGGAATCTGTCATGTACTTCATGACTGAAACGGAAAAGCTTCAGTTAACTCTCAACAAAGTTCAACGAGAGAGGAGGTCTTAGAAGAACAAGTACCGCACCCTCGATGTAGAGTGCATCAAAATACAGCAATTACTGAAAGAAAAAGATGCACTGATTGAAATTTTAGAGCAACATGCTGTAGAGAATCAAGACAATCAAAGGAATTTGCTCACTCCTTTCACTTGGCAAAGGAATGACAACCCGACAACGGCCCAAGAGCCCCGGTCAAAGAAAAGGAAAGTACCAGAATCAGCACCCGAGTTCTCTCGGGACCCATTAGCTTAGGTTTCTGTTTCTGCATCTTGTAATCTACTGTATTTCCGTTTCTGTAATCCTTGAATTTCAATAAAAAAAGGGTTTTCCCATTGTTTGATATTTGCAATCTAATTGTCGAAGTTTATTTTGATTAAACCAAAAAGAACAATTAATATAATCATTGCATTCATCATTCTCACATCGCGTATTCTTCTTCCCTACGAATCTCACGTTTGTGTCTCGGTTCTAGAGTCAAACTGTCTCATTTGTATAATACTCGGGCCAATCGTCAGAAAAAGATGGATGATCTTGAGGAAGAAAACAGAGAGTTGAAAGAAGAGATCGACGCTCTGAGAGAGGATATGAGAAAGCTTCGTAACGACATGCAAGCCATGGTAGAAGCTCAGCTACAAAGAACTGTGATCTCAGAGATCACCTCAACGCCTATAGTGGAGAAGAATGATCCTAGGTATCAGATACCGAAAGATCGTCCTTGGGGCATGCCTGTTAACTATATCCCAGAAGGATATGTTCCGCCGATCACTGAAGATCAGGGAATCACAACAGAAGCCGATGGGCCTGAAGGTTACAAACTTCGGGAAAGCGAAGATGCCAGGGGAATACTGAAGACCCCTGAAGGTTACAAACTTCGGGAAACGCCAGGTTCGCTGCCGTAGTCACGGTACCACCTCCTGTGGTGCACACTGTCCCAGAAGGACAGATTCCACAGATACCTTCTGGTAAAAAGAAAACTTTGTTTGAAAAAATGGATGAATTCCAGGAGCAATTCCTGGAAATGCAGAAGGAGCTGCAAGCCATTCGCGGTCAGGATCTATTTGGAAAGGACGCCGCAGACCTCTGCTTGGTCCCTAATGTGAAAGTCCCGCACAAATTCCAAGTGCCCGACTTTGAAAAGTACAGGGGTAACTCTTGCCCTCAAAGCCATCTGGTGATGTACGCTCGGCGGATGTCAGCTCAGACGGAGAATCAGGACCTACTGATTCACTACTTTCAGGATAGTTTAACCGGTGTCGCACTAAAATGGTACATGGGTTTAAACCGTACTACGATCAGCACATTCAGAGATCTTGGTACTGCCTTCGTCCAACAATACAAGTACAATTTGGACATGGCACCCGACAGAGATCAACTCAGATCGATGTCGCAAAAGGACAAGGAAACCTTTAAGGAGTATGCTCAAAGGTGGTGTGAAATTGCCGCTCAAATTTTTCCACCTCTTGAGGAAAAAGAGATGACAAAGATCTTCTTAAAGGCCTTAAGCTCATTTTACTATGACCGAATGGTTGCCAGTGCACCCAGTGATTTCACCGAGATGGTGGGCATGGGCGTACGTCTTGAGGAAGCCGTCCGAGAAGGACGTTTGGTAAAAGACACTGGATCGACGAGCGGTACTAAAAAATACGGTAGTGCTCTCCCTAAGAAAAAAGAGCAAGATATTGGGAATATCTCTCTCAGAAAGCAAAGGCGACGTTATCAACCGGTAGCAGCTGTGACTCCTGCTATCAACCCTGCGTCTATTCCTACGTATCAACCTCAGGTTGCACAAAACCAGCCTGATCAGCAAAGGACACAACAGCCTCTTCAGCAGGCTCGTCCTCCATATAACAACAACCGTACAACATGACCATCAGGGTTTGATCCTATACCCATGTTGTACGCAGAATTATTTCCGTTACTACTGGCTAAGGGGCACATCCAGACTAAGTTTCCTCTTACAGTACCGGAAAATCCGCTTTTTGGTTTAAGGTGGATCAAACATGCCCTTATCATCAAGGAGGTTCAGGGAATAACATTGAGACTTGTCTCAATTTCAAGTCCGACGTACAAAAGCTTGTTAGGAGTGGGGTCTTGTCTTTCAAGGATACAAATCCTAACGTTCTTACGAACCCGCTGCCTCAACATGAGAAGGCTGCAGTCAATTTGATAGAAGGAGAGACTAACGATGTCTATCAAATTCATGATGTACTCTTGTTGAAAACCAATCTGGTCAAGATGCATTGTAGACAGAGTGGATATGGCCATGTGCCACCTCATAATTATCATCAGTGTGTATCTGCTCTAAAGACAACCAAGGATGTTCTGTGGTGCAAGCAGCTCTACAAGAACAGATGGATCTCGGATGGATCCAAGAGTACCAAGTTCATGGAGTTAACATGGTTTATACGAACTCCAACGTCATTCAGAACCACGAAATCTGTGCAATGAATGTCAATCTGGTGGCAATGCACTCAAGGCAAAGCCAGTATCATAATCTGCCACGGCATGATTACAGTTCCTGTCTGACTTGCTCGGTAAACAAACAGGGATGCTCTTTCATACAAGAAGCCCTCTAGCGTCAGATGGATCTTGGATGGATCCAAGACTACCATGATAGGAACCCTTATCAGATCAACATGGTTCAGATCTTTGATATTCGCGTAATGAATACCAACCTGGTAGAGTTACATGCTGAGCAGGTCCGACTCAGATTCTTAATATCACATGACTATCACAGCTGTACAGCAGGTTGCGAAAACGATCGAGGTTGTACCCATGTCCAGAAGGCACTTCAGCACTTGTTAAATCACTGGTGGATGCCAATTTTTATGGATGAAGATACTCAGCAAATTAGTACCAGTAACAGGAATCCTACTCGGCGTCAGAGTCAGGATGTCCGATCAGTGGAAGCTAACCTGGTGAGGTTACATTGTATTCAAAGTGGGCGTGGCCAGGTGCCACCACACAATTATGACCGTTGTAGAGTCTGTTCGGAAAGTAACCAAGGGTGTTACCTTGTGAGAGCAGCTCTTCAGGGTCAGGTGGATCGTGGAGAAATCCATCCATATCCGGGTTCTGGACCCATCAACTGGACGCCGAACTACGTTGCCGATCAAGTCGAGGATGTTGTCACAATCTCTGGTCATCACAGGACCAGGGATGTTTTTGCCATTATCCCTCTACTTGACGAATCTAGAATTCCCAACTGGGAACGGATTGAGATTACTTATGATGGTCAGAAAAATCGGAAGGCTCCCGTAGTCATCTATCTACCAGGACCACTACCGTATGAATCAACTAAGGCTATCCCTTACAAATACGGTGCAATGACAGTTGAAAATGGAAAGGAAATTCCATTACCCTCCGTTGTGAACATTGCAGACATCAGTCGTGTAACACGGAGTGGTAGAATCTTCAACCGAGGGGTTGGGGAACTTAACAAAGAAAAGGAACTTCAGACATAAGCTCCTGATCCATCAGTCGGTCAATCCAGTAATCCCGACCTTTCGAAAAATAATGATGAGATGCTGAAGCTCATCCAAAGGAGTGAATACAACATTGTCGATCAACTGTTACAAACTCCTTCAAAGATATCGGTATTATCACTGTTACTCAGTTCAGAAGCGCACAGGGAGGCTCTACAGAAAGTCTTGGAGCAGGCCTTTGTGGAACAGGATGTAACAATCAGACAGTTCGATAGCATTGTCTCTAACATCACTTCCTGCAATAATTTGGGATTTAGTGATGAGGAATTACCCGAAGAGGGTCGCCGTCATAACATGGCGCTCAATATCACAGTTAACTGCCAGGACGATGCTTTAGCCAGCATACTGGTAGACACAGGGTCAGCCCTGAATGTTATGCTGAAGTCTACTTTGATGCAATTATCATTCAAAGGCCCTCCGATGAGAGTCAGCGAGGTCGTCGTCAAAGCGTTCGACGGATCCTGAAAAATGGTTATCGGCGAAGTTGATCTTCCCATAACTATTGGTCCTCACACTTTCCAAGTCACTTTCCAGGTCATGGACATCCGGGCAACGTACAGTTGTTTACTAGGAAGACCTTGGATACATCAGGATGGTGCGGTCACTTCGACCCTCCACCAAAAGCTAAAGTTCGTTCAGAACGATCAACTTGTCACAGTCTGTGGAGAACAGGCCTTGCTCGTGAGTAGCTTATCATCATCTACTTGTGTATAACCCGAGGAGTTTATTGGAACGCGGTTCCAAGCGCTGTCGGTGGGCAAGGGCAATCAATACGAAGGAGGAACCTCGATTTCATCATACAAAGATGCTATCAAAGCGGTCGAGAGTACTGATACAACCGGATGGGGACAGCTTGTCATTCCTATTAACAATAAAACAAAGAAAGGTCTTGGTTTTTCTGCAACCTGTACCCAGACAGCTGCCAACGATGAAGGTCTTCATCCCCTTCAAAACTTCTTCCACAGCGGAGGTTTTCTTCACCCAGTCCCTCAAGCAGTCCATGCTATCAATAAGGAAGATCCCTTCGACACAGATGAAGAATGGAAGTCCTACCTTAACGAAGACGGTTATATGTCTCAGGAAAAGGTGCCTACGCCATTTTGCTATCCCGCACAGAGTCTGAAATTTATACCACGGTCAGACGTCGAAATGATATACGGGGGTTGTGATCCAGAAGGATGTCGTGCTCCACCAAATTCATTAGAGGAAGACGCTCTGATGAAAGACGACTTTGACTACAACTACTATGGCCCAATGGATGGTCTGCCAATGTGGCAGCCTTACCCAGGAAACTTAGGGCAAGAAATTCAGCCGAGTAACGAAAATCAGCTGAGCATCATTGAACAGAATACCTGTGTCCCCACCATGTCATGGGATCAACACTCAGGTCATTCAGACACTACTCAACATGACGATGAATTTGCAACGTTTGCAGGCCTAGAATTCATCAACTATGCTTTTCCCGAGGTCAACGTCATCGAGAGGAATGATTCCTCTAGTTCCAAAGAAGTTTGGGACACCTTGGGACAACCGAGTGGAAAGTACGACTTCATGGTCAAGTACACCGCTCCTGAAAGTTCTCGTATCAGGCTCGAAGGCATCTAGCCAACTGGATGGGGAGATACAGCTGAGAGCACAACTACTCTGCAAAATGCAACTGATGAATTCTCCTACGACAATTCTTCCTGGGAGACAGATTCCAATGATCCTGCTCCACCAGAAATCAGCGTTATTTCTGAAGACAAATCGAGGAAGGTACCAAACTTTGTGATTCACCGAGGAGTTCGCCGCCAATGGGTTGCTGTCGAGGTTTCGAAGGTCGTTCACCAGTCAAAGTAATTGCCGTCTTTTAACCTTTCACCCTGCCCAGGTGAAACGGATGTTTTGATAGGGCTCACTTTTTGTAAATTTCCCTCTTCGCTTTGCCCGAAGCGACAGAGTTTTGTTTCAAAGATTCGACTTGTTCATTAATAAAATAACGTCGTTCTGTAATTTCCGTGTTAATTGCTATTTTCTCTTTTTGCTTTTTCTCGGAAAATGGTAATCCTAAAAAACATTTAAAAATAAAAACAAGCAGTAAAAAAAATACACTGCACACACTTTTGCATTTTCTCTATCTCTTCTAAACACGAATCATCACGTCATGCAGATTGCTTGTTTTAAACCCCGTTGAAACAGACGATCCGATGCCTTCTCCCAACTTTGAGTTCCCGGTATTCGAGGCTGAAAAAGAAAATGACGACAAAATTCCAGAAGAGATCTCCCGATTACTCAGACAAGAGGAAAGGTCTATTGAGCCTTACAAAGAGCTATTGGAAACGGTAAATTTGGGTTCAGAGCAAGAGAGAAAAGAAATCAGGGTTGGGGCACTGCTCAGTCCAATTGCCAAAGAGAGTTTGATAAAGCTTCTCAGAAAATTTTCCAATGTATTTGCTTGGTCCTATCAGGATATGCCAGGGTTGGATACCAGTATCGTGGAACATCACTTACCGTTAAGATTGGAATGTCCACCAGTAAAACAAAGATTGAGACGGACTCATCCGGACATGGCCATCAAAATCAAAGAGGAGGTACAGAAACAGATTGACGCTGGTTTCCTCGCCACATCAGAATATCCTCAATGGTTAGCCAACATCGTACCCGTTCCCAAAAAAGATGGAAAGGTCAGAATGTGTGTTGACTACAGAGATCTGAATAAGGCTAGTCCAAAGGACGACTTTCCTTTACCACACATTGACATGCTGGTAGACAGTACAGCAAAGTTGAAAGTTTTCTCCTTCATGGATGGATTCTCGGGCTATAACCAGATTAAAATGGCGCCGAAAGACATGGAGAAAACTTCGTTCATCACCCCAGGGGGCACCTTTTGTTACAAGGTAATGTCGTTCGGTTTGAAGAATGCCTGGACAACCTATCAAAGGGCCATGACAACTCTTTTTCATGACATGATACACAAAGAGATAGAGGTATATGTCGATGAGATGATTGCAAAATCAAAAACAGAGAGTGAGCGCGTTGAACATCTGTCAAAATTGTTTGAACATTTAAGAAAATTCAAGCTCCGCTTGAATCCCAACAAGTGCACCTTCGGTGTCTGTTCAGGGAAATTACTAGGGTTCATCGTCAGCTAGAAAGGAAATGAGGTTGATCCTGACAAGGTCAAGGCCATTCAAGAAATGCCTTCTCCGAAAACTGAAAAACAAGTCAGGGGATTCCTGGGACGTTTGAACTACATCTCCAGATTCATATTCCTTATGACCGCCACGTGTGCGCCGATCTTCAAATTACTCAAAAAGAACCAGGATTGCGTTTGGTCAGAGGACTGCCAAACCGCCTTCGACAGTATTAAGGAATATCTGTTGAATCCTCCGATTCTATCACCTCCAGTGGAAGGAAGACCACTGATCATTTACCTCACAGTCCTAGAAGACTCAATGGGATGTGTACTTGGCCAACAAGACGAAACTAAAAGGAAAGTGTCTGCCATCTACTATTTAAGCAAGAAATTCACCGACTGCGAGACTCGGTACACGATGTTTGAGAAAACTTGTTGCGCTTTGGCTTAGGCAGCCAAACGTCTACGTCAATACATGATTCGTCATACTACTTGGTTGGTCTCCAAAATGGATCCAATCAAGTACGTATTTGAAAAACCTGCTCTCACGGGAAGAATTGCCCATTGGCAGATGCTGTTATCAGAATATGACATAGAGTACCACGCTCAAAAAGCCGTTAAGGGAAGTATTTTAGCCGATCATTTGGCTCATCAACCGATTGACGATCAGGAATCAGTCGGATTTGACTTCCCAGACGAAGATGTCATGTATCTAAAAATGAAAGATGCGATGAACCGCTACCCAGTGAAGGGCCAGAACCAGGTTCCCAATGGGGACTTATCTTTGACGGGGCAATTAATCATTATTGAAATGGAATTGGGGCAATCATTGTTACCCCTCAGGGTACCCACATTCCTTTCACTGCCAGACTTACGTTCAAATGTACGAACAACGAGGCCGAATACGAAGCTTGTATTATGGGTCTCGAAGAAGCAATTGATTTAAGGATCAAAAACTTGGACGTATACAGTGACCCAGCCCTGGTTATCAATCAGATAAAAGGAGATTGGAACACATACCAATCAGGATTGATTCCTTACAAAGACTACGCAAGAAGGTTGCTACCTTTCTTCAATAGAGTCGAGTTTCATCACATCCCTCGTGAGGAGAATCACATGGATGATGCATTAGCCACTATCTCTTCCATGATTAGTGTAGGTCAATGGAATGACATACCTAAGATTGACATAATGCGCCTTGAAAGGCCCGCTTACATCTTTACGATCGAAGCAGTCATAGACGACAAACCTTGGTATCACAATATCAAATGCTTCCTTTAGAAACAAGAGTACCCATCTGGGGCACTCAGAAAAGACAGGAAGACCCTCAGAAGATTGGCTGGAAACTTCTTCCTGAGCGGTGACATTCTCTATAAGAGAAATTTTGACATGGTCTTGCTCCGATGCGTAGACAGACCAGAAGCAGACATGCTTATGAAAGAAATTCATGAAGGATCCTTTGGCACTCATGCCAACGGACACACAATGGCGAGAAAAATCCTAAGACCAGGGTACTATTGGTTGACCATGGAATCCGACTGCTACAAGTACATGAGGAGGTGTCACAAATGTCAGATATACTCTGACAAAATTCATGTACCGCCATCGCATCTCAAAGTTCTTTCTTCCCCATGGCCTTTTTCCATATGGGGAATCGACATGATTGGCTTGATCGAACCTAAGGCTTCAAATGGACATCAGTTCATCCTGGTAGCCATTGAATATTTCACCAAGTGGGTCGAAGCAGCGTCGTACGCTAATGTAACCCGACAAGTGGTGGCCCGATTTATCAAAAACAATATCATCTGTCGTTATGGTGTTCCAAGCGAGATCATTACTGATAATGGATCTAGCTTGAACAATAAGATGATTAAAGAGTTGTGCGTAGAGTTCAAGATCGAACACCATAACTCATCTCCCTACCGACCCAAGATGAACGGAGCGGTAGAAGCGGCTAACAAGAACATCAAGAAGATCGTTCAAAAGATGGTTGTAACCTACAAAGAATGGCACGACATGTTACCATTTGCTCTTCACGGTTATCGCACATCTGTCTGCACCTCAACAGGGGCAACCCCTTTCTCTCGAGTGTATGGCTTGGAAGCAGTGCTCCCCATAGAAGTAGAGATCCCATCAATCCGAGTACTGATGGAAGCTAAGCTCACCGAAGCTGAATGTGTCAAAGTCGACACAATGAACTAAATCTGATCGAAGAAAAGAGAATCACGGCACTATGCCATGGTCAGCTGTATCAACAGAGAATGAAGAGGGCGTTTGACAAAAAGGTCCGACCTCGTATCTTTAGAAAAGGAGACCTCGTGCTCAAAAAGATACAATCGTTTCTCACTGACTCTCGGGGCAAATGGACCCCAAATTATGATGGCCCATATGTGGTCCCGAAAGCTTTCTCAGGCGGCGCCTTGAGACTTGCAACCATGGACGAAGAGGAATTTGCCTACCCCACGAATGGTGATGTAGTCAAGAAATACTTCGCCTAAAAAAACGTTTCGTCGGACTGAAAACCCGAAAGGGCGGTCCAGGCAAAAATTAGAGACATAAAAAAAAAAAATCATCCCGGTGGATTGGAAACATCATAGTACAATCCAGGAAAAAATTAGGGATAATGGCAAGTAACTATGTTCAACAGAGGCGAATCCCTTAGCAGCAGCAGTTACATCACCTGTCAGAAAATTCCAGTCAAGGTCATCTTCGACAGAAGCTCAGGATGCCCCGAATTCAAAGTTGGTAGAAGGATAGTGGTCGTTATGTTTTAACGTAGCCCTTTTCCCTGTAAATTACCATTTTCAAACATTGTATATACTCTTTGGAATCACGCGTTTGGCTGATCTCCATCTTATCAATAAAATTTGAGCCATTGTGCTTTTGTTTGTAATTCTTATTTGTTTTAGATTTACAGAACGACGTTTTTAATATGATTAACGATTCTTGAAATAAAACAAAAATGAATTTACTTATTAAAACTTTTTCTGCTTTTAAAATAAAGTCGGCATTTTCTTTTGACTGTTGAACATCAAAGGAACATCAACCGCTTCTTCGGAAGTAAGCGAACTTCAAAGTGCAGAATCAAAGTACTCCTTCTAACCCAGTACGCCTGAATGAAGGGATCAACTATGTCAGAGACCTTGTTTTGTCTGACACGCCTCGGCCGAGTTCTCATCTCCTAAGCCCGACCAACGGTATTCCCCGCAGGGACTATCTCTCTTAAGCAAGGTGGAATTGATATTCTGAACCAACAGTACTTCTTCGCCCCGCGATGGCCGAGTATCCAGTCATGTTCATCTTTTAGTTTGTGTGTCGCGTCAGTTTTGTCAGCATATACATACATACATCATGCATTATTGATTTGCATTCACATTTCGTATTGCATCACTATCACTCTAGTCGGTCTTATCCCCTAGTGATAAAAGTTCTCTCAATCGAGTTATCAGTTCTTATCTCGTCAAGAAGCGCGGCGCCTGAACAATCTCGCCTCCAGTATATTTCTGGAATGAAGTCGGCACTCGACCACTTTGATAACTTGAACCTCTGAAAAACCGGAGGAACCTTCAGTCAGCATCACTCTTCGCCATTAAAGATGATATCCTTGCTTTCCCGGATTAAGGAAAATCTACAATGAAAGCCTCCTAATCAAGAAATTCGGCAACACGCCAGTTTCGCTCCGAAAAGACCACTGATGAAAAGGTCATCGGCACCTCAAAATTGGACCCCATCACATGGCATTTCTCCGGGAAGATCCCGAGAAAAGTATGATGTAAGATCCCACGCAGAAGCAGCCTCTCAAGAGACTCGCTTTCCCCAGATAGAGTCGGCAAATGGCGTCTCCAACTGAGAAGTTTTTGCAACTCTACAACTCAGACGACTGGATTCACCGGCAAGTCTGACGTCAACTTTTTCCGTCAAAAGGCATCTCCCTAGGAAAATTCGGCGAGAAGTTTGAGGAAAACCGTTACGAATAGCGTCCCTTGTCAATAAAGGTTATTGACGGAAGAAACTGAGACCAGTTCCTTGGTAGGAAACCAGGATCGAGGGGAAGTTTATTTCAGAAACTAAGACCAATTCCTTGGTAGGAAATCAGGATCGAGGGGAAGTTTATTTCAGAAACTAAGACCAGTTCCTTGGTAGGAAACCAGGATCGAGGGGAAGTTTACCTTTTCTAAGCATCATTGCTTAGAAAAAGAAGATGAACGCGTGCGCTACCGTTCATAACCACCATCAAAATTTCGGGTATTCCGATATTTAATCCTCTTGCACCCCGAATGCCCGAATACCTTCGTCATTCACACCTTCGGGTCCAAGAAGATTAAATAGGGGCATCTGTCATACCCCAAATTTTGACCACTAAGATTTCCCATCATTGTGTAAATCATCATCACAATGTAAAGGAACCATCATACCTCATCAGTCTCCCAAAAGATGGGTGAGCATCCACTATAATCAAAATTAGGGTTTCAAGCCCTCTCAGAGCTTTAGACAAATGATCAATCAAGGAATGACATGATCTTCAACTTGTCTAACCTCTCAAAGTAGCTACAAAGGATCAAAAGGACTCCCACTCCAAGGATTAAGCACAAAGCTGCTCCCTTCTAGGTGGATCAAGTCTCAAGATCGACAATGTCACCAAATTAGGGTTTTGGTCGACCAGGGCCTCCAGATGAAAATTTTCATCTGGGCATGAGCCAAAGATCCAAAACACAACCTAATATATTGCATGGGACCTCATGGACCCAACCATCAAGTCAATTTTGCCTCAGGGGATGCATTCATCAAAAATCAGGAATTAGGGTTTCTTGACCTAATTCACCCCTAAGTTGACTTTTGGGACAAATCATGCACCAAGACCTCAAGAGAGGGTTTGAGGGTCTCTAATGAACTATATTAATCCATTTGGAACAATGGGTTAATCCAAGAAGTTTGAGCAACAAGTCTCAATTTCATCTGCACCACAATTAGGGTTTCGCGAGGAAAGTCAACTGTAAATTTGACTTTTGACCAGGAGATGCTCCCAAACCCTAGGACATGCCTCAATATACCCTATGACACCCATGGAACATGTCCATCAAGTTTGATTTAGGTCAAGGACATGATTTCCTGAAGAATAGCACAATTTGGAATTCATCTGATAAAAAGTCAACTGTGCACAAAAGTCAACTTTGACTTTTTGAGATTTTTCACCAAAATGGATTTTTAACCCTAAAATGATGTTAATGTATGATTTGAATCATCATTCATCAAGAAAAATCAAGAAAAGTTGGATAACTTGTAAAAGGGGTAACCATAAAAACTTAGAAAACTTTCTAATTTAAAAATAAAGTGGCTAGGGTACAAACTTTGGAAGATCATAACTCCTAAACCACAAAGCCATTTTTCCTCATCCAAAGATGGATTTGTAGCCCTCATTACCCTCTACAAAAACTTCAACTAGACCTAAGTCCAATTCATTAAGGATTTTGAGTTATGGAGTGATCAAAATGGCTGAAAAATGAAAATGTCACTTTTTCCAACACTTAGTGAAATTTTCCCTAAGTCCAAATCTGTCTTCATTTTTTTCCAAATGTAGGGGGATTTTTCACTTGGATTCAAAACAGATCAAAACCAAACATGTTCAAACAGTTGTTGTATCATGTAAGGGTTTTCCAAAATGACCAAGAACATTGCCAAATTCCATTTGGGCTATGAGTTATGACATTGTCAAGTTGCCTTGTTGAAATCTGTCAAGGCAAGGCAGAATTGGCATTTTTGCTCAATTTTCCAAAATTGTGCAAATCCAAACACTCCTATCCACTTGGACACATCTGAGGATTGAATCTAAAGGGGACAATCACTGAGCCAAGCCTCCAAAGTCCTTGGAACAAGAAAAAGCATGTTGAACCTAGAATTGCCAAAATAGGGACAAGACTCCAAATTTGGATTGGAGCATTCAATGGAAGCATCAAGGTGGCATGGACTGAGCCATTTTCATTTGAATTTAGTTAAGACTTATCCAAGACCAAGGGAACCAGCAGCCTGTGCCCTAACCTCTAGTCAATGGCTAGAGGAGACTTGAACTTCCATTGGCCAACATTGAACAAACCTACTCTACAGTTGCCATTCACTATTCCTTGCAAAACAAACTTGCTCTACTATAAATAGAGCTCAATTGTGGTCAGTTTAAGTACACCAAAGGCCTACAACACTTGCCTTTCTCAAAATCTCTTTCTCTTGGCAAAAATGCCTTTCTTAGCAAGGTAGCTATCGGATTTTGAGCTAGAGGGCAATTCCACTCAAACCAATCACTCACACACCTCACATACATCACATATGAGCTGATCAAACACTTAAACAACAACTGGAACACTGATTTCTCAGAATCACCAGTCAATTGCTCAAGGTTTTAACCAAAATGCAGTTGAGATGCCATGAATTGATCCTGCCAATTTCAATCAAGTCCAAGCATTCAAACACACTCCATAGGGTGTACGGAAGTTGTTCAGATCATCACCACTCATCTGTAACACCTCCAAATTAAAAATCACATTGCACTTGCTATCACGGCCTAGAGGTCAATACTTAATTTTGAAGCATTAATCCAAGATCATAATTTGTTTTCCATATGTAAAACAATTTTGATCACTTTAATTGAATTTTTATTCAATTAAAACACATTTTGAAAACAAATTAGGGTTTTGGATTAATTCAACCCTCATAAATCATTTTCAAAACACATTTGGGCCTCTAATAGAGTGTAAGACCCAATCCTTTTTTTGACCAAATCATTTTTGGGCCTCAGTGTATTGTATAAGTCCCGAAACCGTCAAAAACAAACGGCGCGATCGTCGCCTTTTCAAAACAAATATGGGTCTCTCCTTGAGCTATAAGACCCATTCAAAACTCTTGGACCTCTAATAGAGTGTAAGACCCAACCCTTTGTAAATACAACCTATTTTGGGCCTCACTTATGGTATAAGTCCCGTTGTATTTCAAAAAGTTCGACGCGATCATCATCCATTGAAAAACAAATCTTGGGCCTCTCCTTGAGCTATAAGACCCATTCAAAAATTATGGGCCTCTAATAGAGTGTAAGACCCAACCCCCTTTTAACCAAAACCATTTTGGGCCTCACTTATTGTATAAGTCCCTATGCGTTAAAAGAAAACCTCGGCACGATCGCCATTTTAAAACGAAAAATCATCTGGGCCTACCCTCGTGTTATAAGCCCCACTCTTTTTCTTTAAACTCTTTGGGCCTCTTGAGAGAGTGTAAGACCTATCCCTTTGTATAGAAAACATTTTAGGCCTCAGTCACTTGTATAAGTCCCTTTGTACTAATTCAAACAGTGCGCTCACTGATAAAACCCTGGGCCTCTCCTTGAGCTGTAAGCCCCAAATCTTTCTTTTTTAAAGCACTTTCTCCTTTGATTTTGAATATACTGTTGTTTTCAATCTTTCTTTGTTGAACAACTAACCAAACAGCATGGAAGCTCTACAACCGAGTAAGTGGTTATTGCTTTCATTTACCGCTTTCATATACATATAACTGTATTATGGGGTTGTTTCACTGTAAGTCTTCTTTCATAAACTCATATCAACTGTGTAATAATAGTATAGATATTTAGAGTTTCCCCGGCAACTACGTCTAGCATTAAGCCCGTTGATCACTCTTAGAAATAGTCTAAACTAGATCCCCATAGGATTACCAGACACAGTCTTCCCTCCTCTTGGGGTTAAACAATATGGAGATATGAAAGGCAGCATTCTCTGTGAACCCTTTCATAGACTGTCACTCATAGAAGTTGTCAAAGAAACTCTATTCCCCAGAGATGATCTCTTCTCTGTGATTGCATCTCTTGAGTTTCTTCCAAATTCTCGGACTTTTCTGACTTTGATCTATTCTCAGTGAATAGCATTGCCTTGAACTTCTCGGGGTTTAGGGACCCACAGGCTTCTTAAAAGCACTTGTCAAGAAACTCTACTCCCCAGAGATGATCTTTTCTCCGTGAATGGCATCTCTTGAGTTTTTTCCAAATTCTCGGACTTTCCTGACTTTGATCTATTCTCGGTGAATAGCATTGCCTTGAATTTTTCGGGGTTTGGGGACCCATCGGCTTCTTAAAAGCAATCGGCCTCCTCTTGGGCATCGTACAAGGACCCACAGACTTCTTAAAAGCACTTGTCAAGAAACTCTATTCCCCAGAGATGATCTCTTCTCCGTGAATTGCATCTCTTGAGTTTCTTCCAAATTCTCGGACTTTCCTAACTTTGATCTATTTTCGGTGAATAACATTGCCTTGAATTTCTCGGGGTTTGGGGACCCACGGGCTTCTTAAAGCATCGGCCTCCTCTTGGCATCGTACAAGGACCCGCAGGCTTCCTAAAAGCAACCTAGCCTCCTCTTGGGCTTAGTACAAGGACCCTACAGCTTCTTAGAAGTATTCACAGCCTCCTCTTAGGCTTCGTATAATGATCTCTTCCTCCGGGAATGATAGCCTCCTCTTGGGCTTCGTACAAGGACCCGTCGGCTTCTTAAAAGCTTCCAGCCTCCTCTTGGGCTTCGTACAAATTGTCCCGACGACCTCCTAGAGGTATAGGAACGGAACTTAGTCATCTTCATAGAACCGTCATTTCAAGAGTCTACTACTATTTCTCAAAGCATAGTACAAAAGATGAAACTCTAGACTTGGACTGTCTAATCTCCTTGAGTCTCAGAGACATTCTCAAGCACCCTTCAAAAATAGGAAGAAAACCCGTAGACTCGGACAGTCTCAATACCCTTCGGATTTCCCACTTCCTTAAAGAACAGGAATAACCCGGATCCTTGAAACAAATCCTTGAGTACAGTGTTGCTCATATAAGAACTGATTTTCTCTTTCAAAATCAGTATACTGGACCTGTCACTTAACTAAAACAGTCACCATAGCCTCCTCTTAGGCTTTGTATAATGATCCTTCTTCAGTGAAGTTAGCCTCTCTCTTGGGCTTTGTACAATTATTCTCCCCAGCGGAGTCAAATAACGTTTAGCCTCTCTCTCAGGCTTTGTATGAGACACAAAAAGAGACTCCCTCATTGAGTCAATCACTTTTTCGCCTCCGTCTCGGGCTTTATACGAGATACAAAAAGGTTCTTATTGAGCCAAACAAATTTTAGCCTCAATCTCGGGCTTTATACGAGATACAAAAACACTCTCTTGTTGAGTATAAAAGATCCTCCTGTAGGATCAACCCCTTTTAGCCTCTCTCTCGGGCTTTGTACGAGACACATATTAGCCTCCTCTTAGGCTTTGTTTAAGAAAACCACTGGTTGATCCAATCAACCTTTTAGCATCAAAGTTGTGCCTCGTTCACAGTACACAAACATTAACAACTCATTCCCCTTCATCTAATCCCTGTAAGCGGCAAGCCTCTGGATCATCTACATCCATGCCACTGTCCTTCTTTTAGCATGAGAAATTCCTAAGGAAAGACATCATTGCTCTACACTGAGTTAAAGTCTTCTCCTTCAGGTTGGAAATCCCCTATAAGGGAAATTATGGCATTACTAGGATCCGCGTATCCCGGTTAAAGTAATTCTCCTTTATAAACAGTTGTGACATACAACCCCCTCTTTAGAGATGACAAATTCTCTCTAAAGTCAGCACCTTTTAGCTTCATATCTTGGGCTTGGAACAAGATACAAATAGACTTTTTAGCTTCACATCTTGGGCTTTGATCAAGATATAAATCACCTTTCGCTTCACGTCTTGGGCTTTGAACAAGACACCAAAAACAACCATTTCCTCCCATAGACTAGGAGGAACTACGAACGCTCTGATTTGCCTGTTTCGGTAAACGGGAATACGTAGGCATAAGATTGAAAGAAAAGATCTTAGCGAGCACACTAAACAAAAACCCAAAATCCCATACTCTCACATCAAAAAGCAACAGTCCTAACATCCTAATCCTTGTTCCCCTCCAGAAACCTTCTATCAAAATAAAAAGAAAGAAAACAGTATTGGCGAAAATACAAATAACCAGTACAAGGGCCCCCCCACATTGATAGCATCCGTAACCTAACAGACCGCTGTTTAAACTCAGTATGCAAAGCAGGGTTAATTGGAGACATCTATTTCCCTTCCTTCGTCAGCTTTAATAGGATAAAAAATGAATCGACCTGTAGTATGCTCAACCGCAGAGAGCGACCAGCGCTTAAGAACCGCGTCCAAAATCGCTCGCTACAGGGCCCTTCTTTCTTTCTTTAGAATTTCATTGGGATAGGCCTTTTTGTTGACTCCACTAGGATCTTAGGTCAAAAACCTTTAAAGTTGAGAAGGAACCACAAGATGGTGATTCTGCCGGGGAGCCATTTTCTGTCAGGAACATAAGATTCATAGCTCTTTAAAGTCTAGGACTTTAGGACGAATATATATACTGCTTTTCCTAATTGATATTTGTATTTATTTTTCTGCTAATGGGAATGCGTGTGATGCCGCATGTGGAAAGATTGAGTATACACCTAGGAAAAACCTCTTTTAGTGGTGCGGAAACTATTGGAAATGGTTCTCACGCGATACCACCCTCTTCCGATGGTCCTTCGAAAAACATCACCTAGCACGGTTCCCGGCCCGCTGGTGTTTTCTCGACAAGGACTGATGATTTTGAGAGACAGGTTCAAAAATCACTAGTATAAACCTTTGGGATGGGTAGAGCCTTGACTCCATGACAACGACCCTTTGACCCCATGTTTTTTCTATGTTTTTGTATGCTGCATTCATGCATTCATCTAAAAAACATTAAAGCAAAGAAAAACTTCTCTTCTAGTCTCTCTCTTTTTCAAATTAAACTAAGACAATGATTGCAAATGTCAGAGAAAAAGATTGCGCTCATGGATTTCGGTTGAAGGAGAACTCATAAGTACACCTTCAGGGTTCTAAAGCTAGAGGATTTGAGAGGACTAGCAAGGATGATCACTAACCCTGAAGCTTTCAGAGCCAAATACAGAGGTCTGCTACCTCTGTTAAGAATCCATGTGATTGAAGGAATCATGGAGGCGCTCATTCAGTTTTATGATCCGGTCTATCACTGTTTCACATTCCCGGATTACCAGCTCGCACCAACGCTGGAGGAGTATTCTTACCTGACCAATTTACAAATTACTGATCGAGCTCCATTTTCTGGACTGGAAGAAATTCCAAAGGATCCGACCATTGCAAGAGCAATTTATTTGGATGAGTCAGAAGTCAAGACTCACATGACCACTAAGGGAGGGCTCCCGGGTTTACCAGCCTAGTTCCTGACAAAGAAGGCTCTGTACTTTGCTAGCATAAGGAACATGACTGCTTTTGAAAGCATCTTTGTCTTACTCACCTACGGGTTATTTCTGTTTCCCAACATTAATAACTTCGCCGATATCAACGCCATTAAGGTTTTTCTCATTGGAAACCCTGTGCTAACTTTGCTCGTGAACGCGTATCATTCTGTACACTTAGGGAATTTGTACAGCGGAGGAATGATCACATGTTGTGTGCCCCTGATGTATAAATGGTTTATCTCCCATTTGCTCAAGTCTGCTGCTTTTTGGGATCATAGGAATGCTTTACGTTGGTCGCAGAAAAGCATGTCCCTCACCAACTCTAACATAGATTGGTGCAATAGGATTTATGACGGGATCAGGATCATTGACCATTGTGGAAATTTCCCCAACGTACCCCTTATAGGAACTAAGGGAGGAATCAATTACCATTCAGTTTTGCTTCGTCATCAATTTGGATACCCAATGAGGCATATCCCGCGTAATGCTCATCTGGAAGGTCTTTTCTTCAAGGAAGGAGAAAGTGATAGGGCACTAAAGACGGAAATAGTGGACGCTTGGAAACATGTTCATAAGAAAGGACGAGAGTCTCTAGGAAAACCGGACTGTGTCTCGGTGGAGCCTTATCTCCACTGGGTACAAACTAGAGCTCTCAAGCTAAAGATGCCTTATCCTCGTCACAAAGTTCTTCCGC
This sequence comes from Lathyrus tuberosus, assembly GCA_022829125.1. NCBI lineage: Eukaryota > Viridiplantae > Streptophyta > Magnoliopsida > Fabales > Fabaceae > Lathyrus > Lathyrus tuberosus. The sequence continues at coordinate 1,784,658 of JALAZF010000115.1, read as the reverse complement.
CAAGGGAATCTGTCATGTACTTCATGACTGAAATAGAAAAACTTCAGGTTACCCTCAACAAAGTTCAACAGGAGAGGAGGTCTTGGAAGAACATGTACCGCATTCTCAATGTGGAGTGTATCAAAATAGAGCAACTACTGAAAGATAAGGATGCTCTAATTGAGATTTTAGAGCAACATGTTGTGGATAATCAGGATGACCAAAGGAATTTGCTCATTCCTTTCACTTGGCAAAAGAATGACAACCCGACAACGGCTCAAGAGCCCCAGTCAAAGAAAAGGAAAGTACCAGAATCAGCACCCGGGTTCTCCTCAAGGAGGACTCGGGATCCATTAGCTTAGGTTTCTGTTTCCGCACCTTGTAATCTACCGTATTTCTATTTTCGCAATCCTTTGAATTCAATAAAAAGGGGTTTCCCCACTGTTTGATATTTGCAATCTAATTGTCGAAGTTTACTTTGAATAAACAAAAAATAATATAATCATTGCATTCATCATTCTCACATCACATATTCTTCTTACTCACGAATCTCACGTTTGTGTCTCGGTTCTAGTGTCAAACTGTCTCATTCGTACAATACTCGGGCCAATCGTCAGAAAAAGATGGATGATCTTGAGGAAGAGAACAGAGAGTTGAGAGAAGAGATCGACACTCTGAGAGTGGATATGAGAAAGCTTCGTAACAACATGGAAGCCATGGCAGAAGCTCAGCTACAAAGGACTGTGATCTCGGAGATCACCTCAACGCCCATAGTGGAAAAGTCCGATCCTAGGTACAAAATGCCGAAAGATTATCCCGGGGGCATGCCACTCAATTACATCCCGGAAGGATATATCCCGTTGATCAATGAGGATCAGGGGACTGCAGCAAGAACCGTTGGGCCTGAAGGTTACAAACTTCGGGAAAGCAAAGATGCGAGGGTCATGACAACAACTCTTGAAGGTTACAAACTTCGGGAGACACCGAGAGTCTTGGCCATAATGACTATACCACCGCCTGTGGTACACACTGTCCCGGAAGGACAGATTCCCCAGATACCTTCTGGTGGAAACGACAACATGTTCGAAAGAATGAATGAATTCCAGGAACAGTTCCTGGGAATGAAGAAAGAACTGCAGGCCCTTCGCGGTTAGGATCTATTTGGAAAGGACGCCGCGGATCTTTGCTTGGTCCCAAACGTGAAAGTTCCGCACAAATTCCAGGTGCCAGACTTTGAAAAGTACAAGGGTAACTCTTGCCCTCAGAGCCATTTAGTGATGTACGCTCGGCGAATGTCATCTCAGACAAAAAAATCAGGACCTACTGATTCACTACTTTCACGATAGTTTAACCAGTGCCGCATTAAAATGGTACATGGGGTTAAACCGTGCCACGATTAGCACCTTCAGAGATCTTGTCACTGCCTTCGTCCAACAATATAAATACAATCTGGACATGGCACCAGACAGAGATCAACTCCGATCAATGTCACAAAAGGACAAGGAAACCTTCAAGGAATACGCTCAGAGATGGCGTGAAATTGCCGCTCAAATTTGTCCACCTCTTGAGGAAAAAGAGATGACAAAGATATTCTTAAAGACCTTGAGCTCATTTTACTACGACATGATGGTTGCCAGCGCGTCCAGTGACTTCACCGAGATGGTGGGCATGGGAGTTCGTCTTGAGGAAGCGGTCCGAGAAGGACGTTTAGTTAAAGACGCTAGATCATCAAGTAGTACAAAACGATACGGTAGTGCTCTCCCTAAGAAAAAAGAGCAGGATATTGGGAATATCTCTCTCAGAAAGCAAAGGCGACGTTATCAACCAGTAGCAGCTGTAACTGCTGCTATCAACCCTGCGTCTATTTCTACGTATCAACCTCAGGTTGCGCAGAGCCAACCTAATCAGCAAAGGACACAACAACCATTTCAGCAGGCTCGTCCTCCATACAATAACAATCGTATAACGCGTCCACCAGGATTTGATCATATACTCGTATCGTAGCAGAACTATTTCCGTTACTACTAGCCAAGGGGCATGTCCAGACTAAGTCCCCTCTTACAGTACCAGAAAATCCGCCTTTTTGGTTTAAGGTGGATCAGACTTGCCCTTACCATCAAGGAGGGCCCGGGCATAACATAGAGAACTGTCTCAATTTCAAATCTGACGTGCAAAAGCTTGTTAGGAGCGGGTCTTAACTTTCAAGGATATGAATCCTAATGTTCTCACGAACCCGCTGCCTCTACACGAGAAGGCTACGGTCAATTTGATAGAGGGAGAGACTAGCAACGTCTATCAAATTCATGATGTACTCTTGTTAAGAGCCAATCTGGTCAAGATGCATTGTAGACAAAGTGGATATGACCATGTGCCACCTCATAATTATCACCAGTGTGATATCTGCTCTAAAAACAATCGAGGATGTTCTGTGGTGCAATCAGCTCTACAGGAACAGATGGATCTCTGATGGATCCAGGAGCACCGAGTTTGTGGAGTTAACATGGTTTACACGAATTCCAACGTCATTCAAAACCACGACATCCGTGCGATGAATGTCAATTTGGTGGCAATGCACTCAAGGCAAAGCCAGTATCATAATCTACCGCGACACAATTATAATTCCTGTCTGACTTGCTCGGTAAACAAACAGGGATGCTCTTTTGTTCAAGAGGCCCTCCAGCATCATATGGATCTTGGGTGGATCCAGGACTACCATGATAGGAGTCGTTATCATATCAAAATGATTCAAATCTTCGATATTTGCTTGATAAATACCAGCCTGGTGGAGTTGCATGCTAAACACGTCTGGCTCGGGTTCCTGTTATCACATGATTATCAGAGCTATAAGGCGGGTTGTGAAAATGATCAAGGTTGTGCCCTTATCCAGGAAACACTTCAGCACTTGTTGAATCACTGGTGGCTTCCAATCTATATGGATGAAGACACCCAGCAAATTAGTATTACTAACGGGAACCCCACTCAGCATCAAAGTCAAGATGTCCGATCTGTGGAAACTGACCTAGTGAGGTTACATTGTATTCAAAGTGGGTGTGGCCAGGTGCCACCACACAACTATGAACGTTGTAGAGTATGTTCGAAAAGTAACCAAGGATGTTACCTTGTGCGAGCAGCTCTTCAGGGTCAAGTGGATCGTACAGAGATTCGCCCATATCCAGGTTCCGGGCCAATCAACTGGGCGCCGGACTACCACGCTGATCAAATTGAGGACGTTGTCATAATCTCTTATCATCAGAGGGCTAGGGATGTTTGTACCATCATTCCACTACTTGACGAATCGAGAGTTCCCAACCAGGAACGGATTGAAATTACTTACGATGGTCAAAAAAATCAGAAGGTTCCCATAGTCATCTATCTACCAGGACCACTACCATATGAATCAACTAAGGTTATCCCTTACAAATACGGTGCAACCACAGTTGAGAATGGAAAGGAAATTCCGTTACCCTCCGTCGTGAATATTGTAGACATCAGTCGAGTAACACAGAGTGATAGAATCTTCAACCAAGGAGTTGGAGAACCCAGCAAAGAAAAGGAACTTCCAACAGAAGCTCCTGATCCACCAGTCGGTCAATCCAGTAATCCCGACCTTTCGAAAAACGATGATGAGATGCTGAAGATCATCCAAAGGAGTGAATACAACATTATTGATCAACTGTTACAAACTCTTTCAAAGATCTCGGTATTATCACTGTTACTTAGTTCAGAAGCGCACAAGGAGGCTCTACAGAAAGTCTTGGAGCAAGACTTTGTAGAACAAGATGTAACAATCAGACAGTTCGATAGTATTGTCTCTAACATCACTTCCTGCAATAACTTGGGATTTAGTGATGAGGAATTACCTGAAGAGGGTCGACGTCATAACATGGCATTCAATATCACAGTCAGCTGCCAGGGCGATACTTTAGCCAGCGTACTGGTAGACATAGGGTCAGCCCTGAATGTTATGCCGAAATCCACTTTGATGAAATTATCCTTCGAAGGACCTCCGATGAGAACCAGTGAGGTCATTGTCAAAGCATTTGACGGATCCAGAAAAGCAGTTATCGGCGAAGTTGACCTTCCCATAACTATTGGTCCTCACACTTTCCAAGTCACTTTCCAGGTCATGGACATCCGGGCAACATAAAGTTGTTTATTAGGAAGACCTTGGATATATTTGGCTGGGGCGGTCACTTCAACCCTCCACCAAAAGCTAAAGTTCGTCCAGAACGACCAACTCATCACAGTCTGTGGAGAACAGGCCTTGCTCGTAAGCAACCTATCGTCATCCACTTATGTAGAACCAGAGGGGGTAATCGGAACCCAGTTCCAAACACTTTCGCTACACAAGGACAATCAATCCGAAGGGGGAACTTCGATTTCCTCGTACAAAGATGCTATCAAAGAGGTCGAGAATACCAATATAATAGGATGGAGGCAGCTTGTCATTCCTACTGACAATAAGAAAAAGAAAGGTCTTGGCTTTTCCTCAACCTGTACTCAAACGGCTGCGAACAATAAAAAATTTCATCCCATTCAGAATTTCTTCCACAGCGGAGGCTTCCTTCAACCAGTGACTCAAGACGTGCATACCATCAATAAAGATGATTCCTCCGATACGGAGGAACAATGGAAGTCCTATCTCAACGAGGACGGTTATACGTCTCAGGGTGAAACGCAAATGACATTTTGCTATCCCGTATAGAGTCCGGGATTTATACCGAGGTCAGACGTCGAAATAATATACGGAGATTGTGATCCGGAAGGATGTCGTGCTCCACCAAACTCATTAGAGGAGGACACTCTGATGAAAGACAACTTCGACCACAGCTACTATGGCCCGATGGATGGCCTGCCAATGTGGCAGCCTTACCCAGGAGACTTGGGGTAAGAAAATCAGTTGAACGATGAAAGTTAGCTAAGCATCATTGAACAGAATACCTGCATCCCCACCATGTCATGGAACCAACATTCAGGTCATTCAGAACCTATCTAATACGACGATGAATTCGCAACGTTTACAGGACTAGAATTCATCAACTATTCTTTTCCTGAGGTCAACGTCATCGAGAGAGATGACCCCTCTAGTTCTAAAGAAGTATGGGACACCCTGGGACAACCGAGTGGAAAGTACGACTTTATGGTCAAGTACACTACTCCCGAAAGCGCTTGTATCAGACTCGAAGACATCTAGCCAACTGGATGGGGAGATTTACCTGAGAGCACAAATACTATGCAAAATACAACAGAGGAATACTCCTACGACAACTCTGCCTGGGAGACAGATTCCAATGATCCTACTCCACCAGAAATCAGCGTTATTTCTGAAGACAAATCAAAGAAGGTACCAGACTTTGTGATTCACCGAGGAGTTCGCCGCCAATGGGTTGCAGTCGATGTTCCGAAGATCGTTCATCAATCAAAGTAATTGTCATCTTTAACCTTTCACCCTGCCCAGGTGAAACGGATGTTTTCATAGAGCTCGCTTTCTGTAAATTTTCCCTCTTCGCTTCGCCCAAAGCGACAGAGTTTTGTTTTATAGGGCTGTAGTTTCAAGAATCGACTTGTTCATAAATAAAATAACGTCGTTCTGTAATTTCTGCATTTATTGCAGTTTTCTCTTTTCGTTTTTAAGAAAATGGTAATCCTAAAAAACAACTAAATAATAAAAACAAGTAGTAAAAAAAAATAATAATACACTGCATACACTCTTGCATTCTCTCTATCTTTTCTAAATACAATCATCACGTCTTGCAGACTGCTTGTTTTAAACCCCATTGAAACATACGATCCAATGCCTTCTCCCAACTTTGAGTTCCCGGTATTTGGGGCCGAAGAAGAAGATGACAACGAAATTCCAGAAGAGATCTCCCGACTACTCAGACAAGACGAAAGGTCCATTAAACCTCACAAAGAGTCGTTAGAAATAGTAAACTTGGGTTCAGAAAATGAGAGAAATGAAATCAGGATTGGGGCACTGCTCAGTCCAGCTGCCAAAGAGAATTTGACAAAGTTTCTCAAAGAATTCCCCAATGTATTCGCTTGGTCCTATTAGGATATGCCAGGGTTGGATACCAGCATCGTGGAACATCACTTACCGTTAAGATCGGAATGTCCGCCAGTAAAACAGAGGTTGAGAAGAACTCATCCAGACGTGGCCATCAAAATCAAAGAGGAAGTACAGAAACACATCAGAATATCCTCCAATGGTTAGCCAACATCGTACCCGTTCCCAAAAAGGATGGAAAGGTCAGAATGTGTGTCGACTACAGAGATCTAAACAAGGCTATTCCAAAGGACGACTTTCCTTTACAGCACATAGACATGCTGGTAGACAGTACAACAAAGTTCAAAGTTTTCTCCTTCATGGATGGATTCTCGGGCTATAACCAGATCAAAATGGCGCCGAAAGACAAGGAGAAAACTTCGTTCATTACCCCATGGGGTACTTTTTGTTACAAGGTAATGCCGTTCGGTTTGAAGAACGCCGGAGCAACCTATCAAAGGGCCATGACTACTCTGTTTCATGACATGATACACAAAGAAATCGAGGTATATGTCGATGATATGATTGCAAAATCTAAGACAGAAGAGCAGCATGTGACCCACCTGTCAAAACTATTCGAGTATTTGAGAAAGTACAAACTCCGCTTGAATCCCAATAAGTGCACCTTTGGTGTCCGTTCAGGGAAACTCTTAGGGTTCATCGTCAGCTAGAAAGGAATTGAGGTTGATCCTGACAAGGTCAAGGCCATTCAAGAAATGCCTTCTCCGAAAACTGAAAAACAAGTTAGAGGATTCCTGGGACGTTTGAACTACATCTCCAGATTCATATTCCTCTTGACCGCGACATGTGCGCCGATTTTCAAAATACTCAAAAAGAACCAGGATTACATTTGGACAGAAGATTGCCAAACCTCCTTCGACAGTATTAAGGAATACCTATTGAATCCGCCGATTCTATCACCTCCAGTGGAAGAAAGACCGCTGATCATCTATTTAACAGTCTTGGAAGACTCCATGGGCTGTGTGCTTGGTCAACAAGACGAAACCAAAAGGAAAGAGTCTGCCATCTACTATCTGAGCAAGAAGGTCACCGACTACGAGACTTGGTACACTATGCTTGAGAAAACTTGTTGCGCTTTGTCTTGGGCAGCCAAACGTCTTCGCCAGTATATGATTCATCACACTACTTGGTTGGTCTCCGAAATGGATCCTATCAAGTATGTATTTGAAAAACCTACTCTCACGGGAAGGATTGCCCGTTGGCAGATGTTGCTATCAGAATATGACATAGAGTACCATGCTCAAAAAGCCATTAAAGGGAGTATTTTAGCCGATCATTTGGCTCATCAATCGATTGACAATCTTGAATCAAATGGGTCTGACTTCCCAGACAAAGATGTCATGTATTTGAAAATGAAAGATTGCGATGAATCGCTACCCAGTGAAGGGCCAGAACCAGGTTCCCTATGGGGACTTATCTTTGACGGAGCCGTCAATCATTACGGAAATGGAATTGGGGCAATCATTGTTACCCCTCAGGGTACCCACATTCCTTTCACCGCCAGACTTACGTTTAAATGTACAAACAATGAGGCCGAATACGAAGCTTGTATTATGGGTCTCGAGGAAGCGATTGATTTAAGGATCAAAAACTTGGACGTATATGGCGACTCAGCCGTGGTTATCAATCAGATCAAATGAGATTGGAACACATACCCATCAGGATTGATTCCTTACAAAGATTACGCGAGAAGGTTGCTACCCTTCTTCAACAGAATCGAGTTTCATCATATCCCTCGTGAAGAGAATCACATGGCTGATGCATTAGCCACTCTCTCTTCCATGATTAGTGTAGGTCAATGGAATGGCATACTAAGATCGACATAATGCACCTTGAACGACACACTTACATCTTTGCGATTGAAGTAGTCATAGATGACAAACCTTGGTATCACGATATCAAATGCTTCCTTCAGAAACAAGAGTACCCACCTGGGGCATCCAGGAAAGACAAACAAACCCTCAGGAGGCTGGCAGGCAGTTTCTTCCTGAGCGATGATACTCTCTATAAGAGAAATTTTGACATGGTCTTGCTCCGATGCGTAGACAGACCAGAAGCAGACATGCTGATAAAAGAAATTCACGATGGATCCTTTGGCACTCATGCCAACGGACACACAATGGTGAGAAAAATTCTAAGAGCAGGGTACTACTGGTTGACCATGGAATTCGACTGCTACAAGTACATGAGGAAGTGTCACAAGTGTCAGATATACTCCGACAAAATTCATGTACCGCCAACGCATCTCAAAGTTCTCTCTTCCCCTTGGCCTTTTTCCATATGGGGAATCGACATAATTGGCTTAATTGAACCTAAGGCTTCAAACGGACATCGGTTCATTCTGGTCGCCATTGATTACTTCACCAAGTGGGTCGAAGCAGCGTCGTACGCTAATGTAACCTGATAAGTGGTGGTCCGCTTTATCAAAAATAATTTCATCTGTCGTTATGGTGTTCCGAGCCAGATCATTACTGATAATGGATCTAACCTGAACAATAAGATGATGAAAGAGTTGTGCGCATAGTTCAAGATCGAACACCATAACTCATCTCCCTACCGACACAAGATGAACGGCGCGGTAGAAGCGGTTAACAAGAACATCAAGAGGATTATTCAGAAGATGGTTGTAACCTACAAAGATTGGCACAAGATGCTACCTTTTTCTCTTCACGGTTATCATACATCTGTCCGCACTTCAACAGGGGCAACCCCTTTCTCTCTAGTATATGGCATGGAAGCAGTGCTTCCCATAGAAGTAGAGATCCCATTAATCCGGGTATTGATGGAAGCTAAGCTAACAGATGCTGAATGGTGTCAAAGTCGACACGACGAACTAAATCTGATCGAGGAAAAACGGATAACGGCACTATGCCACAGTCAGTTGTATCAGCAAAGAATGAAGAAGGCGTTCGACAAAAGGGTCCGACCTCGCGTCTTCAGGAAAGGAGACCTCGTGCTAAAAAAGATACAATCATTTCTCACTGATTCCCGGGGCAAATGGGCTCGGAATTATGACGGCCCTTATGTCGTCAAGAAAGCTTTCTCAGGTGATGCCTTGAGACTTGCAACCATGGACAGAGAGGAGTTTGCCTACCCCACAAATGTTGATGTAATCAAGAAATACTTCGCCTGAACTAAAAAAAAACGTCTCGGTGGATTGAAAACCCGAAAGGGCGGTCCAGGAAAAAATTAGAGACATAATCAAAAATAATCCCGGTGGATTGGAAACATCACAGTACAATCCAGGAAAAAATTAGGGATTAATGGCAAGTAACTATGTCCAATAGAGGTGAGTCCCTCAGCAGCAGTTACACCATCCGTCAAGAAAACTCCAGTCAAGGTCATCTTCGACAGAAGCTCAGGATATCCCGAATTCAAAGTTGGTAGAAGGATAGTGGTCGTTATGTTTCAATGTAGCCCTTTTTCCTATAAATTACCATTTTCTAACTTTGTAAATACTCTATGAAATCACGCGTTTGGCTGATTTCCATCCTATCAATAAAATTTGAGCCCTTGTGCTTTTGTTTGCAATGCTTATTTGTTTTAGCTTTACAGAACGACATTTTAACATGATCAACGATTCTTGAAAAAAAACAAAAACGAATTTACTTGTTAAAACTTTTTCTGCTTTTAATATAAAGATGTCAATTTCTTTTGACTGTTGAACATCGAAAGAATGTCGCTCGCTTCTCCAGAAGGTGTTCGAGCCTCAAAGTGTAGAATCAAAGTACTCCTTCTAAACCAGTGCACCTGAACGAAGGATCTGCTATGTCAGATGCGAATCCTCTGTCTGACATCCTTGGCCGAGTTTTCATCTCCTAAGCCCGACCAACGTAGCTCTCCACGAGGACTACTTCTTTTAAGCAAGGCAGAATTGCTATCTTGAACCAGCGGTACTTCTTCGTCCCCAGTTGAGATCAAGTATCCAGTCGTATTCATCTGTTAGTTTGTATGTCGCGTCAGTTTTGTCAGCATATAGATACATACACCATGCATTTTTTATTTTCATTCGCATTTATATTGCACCACTATCACTCCAGTCGGTCTTGTCCCGTAGTGGTAATGGTCTTCTCAATCGAGTTGTCAAATTCTTTCCTCGTCAGGAAATGTCGCGTCGGAACTATCTCTCTCCTCTAGTTTATTTCTGGATCAAAGTTGGCCCTTGACCACTTTGATACCTTGAACCTCTGAAAAACCAGAGAACCTTCAACCAACGTCACTCTTCGCCCTTGAAGATGATATCTTCGCTTTCCCGGATTAAGGAAAAATCCCTAGAGGAAGCCTCGTAAGCTGAGATCTGGTACTACAGCAGTTTTTCTCCGAAAAGACCGCGGATGAAAAGGTCATCGGAACCTCAAAATTGGATCACATCATATGGCGTTTCTCCGAGAAGATCTTGAGAAAAGTATGATGTAATACCCAGGCAGAAGACAGTCTCTCAAGAGACTCGTTTTCCCCGATAGAGTTGACAAATGGCGTCTCCAACAGAGAAGTTTGTACACCTATACATTTTAGACAGATGGGTTCCCCAGCAAGTCTGACATCAAAAACATTTCTGTCAAATGGCATCTCCCCAGGAAAATTCGGCGAGAAGTTTGAGGAAAACCGCTACGCATAGCGTCCCTTGTCAATAAAGTTTATTGACAAAAGAAACCGAGACCAGTTCATTGGTAGGAAACCAGGATCGAGGGGAAGTTTATTTCAGAAATTGAGATCAGTTCCTTGGTAGGAAACCAGGATCGAGGGGAAGTTTACATCAGAAACTAAGACCAGATCCTTGGTAGGAAACCAGGATCGAGGGGAAGTTTACTTCAGAAACTTAGACCAATTCCTTGGTAGGAAACCAGGATCGAGGGGAAGTTTATATCAGAAACTGAGACAAGTTCCTTGGTTGGAAACCAGGATCGAGGGGAAGTTTACTTCAAAAACTTAGACCAGTTCCTTGGTAGGAAACCAGGACCGAGGGGAAGTTTACATCAGAAACTAAGACCAGTTCCTTGGTAGGAAACCAGGAACGAGGGGAAGTTTTTACCTTTTCTAAGCATCATTGCTTAGCAAAATAGGAGGAATGCGTAAGCTACCATTCATAACCGCCATCAAAATTTCGGGTATTCCGATATTTAATCCTCTTGCACCCCGAATGCCCGAATACTTTCGCCATTTACTTCTTCGGGTCCAAGAAGATTAAATAGGGGCATCAGTCATACCCCAAATTTTGACCACTAAGATTTCCCATCATTGTGCAAATCATCATCACAATATGGATGTACTATCTTGCCTCATCAGTCTCCCCAAAGATGGGTGAACACTTACTACAGTCAAACTTAGGGTTTCAAGCCCTCTCTGAGTTCTTAGACAAAGGATCAATCAAGGAATGACATGATCTTCAACTTGTCTAGCCTCTCAAATATCCACAAGGGATCAAAAGGACTCCCACTTCAAGGATTAAGCACAAGGCTGCTCCCTTCTAGGTGGATCAAGCCTTAAGATCGCCAGTGTCACCAAATTAGGGTTTTGGTCGACCAGGGCCTCCAGATGGAAATTATCCTCTGGGCATGAGCCAATGCTTCAAGGAATAACTTATGATTCTCCAAGGGACATCATGAACCCAGTCTTCAAGTCAATTTAGCCTCAGGGGATGCATACAGTAAAAATCAAGAATTAGGGTTTCTTGACCTAATTCACCCCTAAGTTGACTTTTGGGACAAATCATGAGCCAAGACCTCAAGAGAAGATTTGAGGCTCTCTAATGCACCACATTGATCCATTTGCAACAATGGATTGATCCAAGAATTTTTTCACAAAAATGGATTTTTAACCCTAAAATGATGTTAATGTATGATTTGAATCATCATTCATCAAGAAAAATCAAAGAAAGTGGGATAACTTGTTAAAGGGGTAACCATAAAAACTTAGAAAATTTTCTAAGTTATGAACAAAGTGGCAACGGTACCAACTTTGGAGGATCATAACTCCTAAACCACAAAGCCATTTTTCCCCATCCAAAGCTTGATTTGTAGATCTCATTACCCACTACAAAAGCTTAAAACTGACCTCCCTCCAAATTCATCATGGAATTTGAGTTATGGAATGATCAAAATCACTAAAAACATGAAAATACAACTTTTCCAACACTTAGAAAAATTCTGGGCAAGGCAGATTTTGTTGAAACACCATAACTTGTGAGATCTTTTCACATAGTTGCAAGTTGAATCAAGTCCAAAGGTAAACATCAATGTTGTTGCATATGTTTCTAAGAATCCAAAAAGCTTACCAGCATGAATTGATTCAACTTGAGCCAAGAGAAATGCATGCCCAAAGTCATGCTGCTGCAAGCTGTTTTGGAAAAATCAGTTTGCATGTTTGCTTGCCACACACGATTTCAGAACCAAAACTAAGAATCATTGTGCCACATGTACTCAAACCAATCACAATGCAACTGATCCAACTGATAAGGCTGAGTCACAAAACCAAGGAATCTTCCAACTTAAAGTTCATGCATTTTATACCATTTTACCTTGAATTTAAAGAGCATTAATGTGGAATAGTGCATTGTCAAGATTCTCACTCCCCTCAGTCAAGTTCTATGATTAAACAACAATAAAAACATCTGAAGAATGTGAATTTGGTCAAGGCATAGCCCTGCTCTTGGGAGGGGCTAGGTTGCCTTGCATGAGAAGAAATGCCACCAAGCCAAAGCCTTTGAATGTGATCTGATCCAGCAGCCATTCACTATTCCTCCAAGACAAGAATTGATCACCTATAAATAGAGGTTCTAATGGATCATTCAACTCACCCCACAGCCAGTTATAGCACAGCTTTCTCTCACTCTCTCTTAAGTGCCAAATTTCTTTGTTTTTGAGCAACCACTATCGGGTTTTGAGTTGCAGCCACAAGCAATCCATTCCAATTGCTCAAACACATCACATATGATGTATTTGAGGTGTCCAAACACTTAAACACCAACTGTAACACCCCTAGCTCAAAATCACCCTTCAACCAAGCCATTATGCTTCAATTATGCAGTTGGAGTGCTCCAGCTTGATCCAAAGACTTTCAAAGTGTTCCAAAGCTTGGAAAACACTCCACAACATCCATTGAAGCTGTAGGGATCATCAAATCACATCTGGAACACCATCTGTGCAAAGTTCTATTTCAGCTTGCATCAATGTAAGCCTCAAACTCCAACTTCATGATCCATGCATATTTCCTCGCATGATATTTTTGCCAATTGATTGCCATCATATGCTGAGTATTTCCCTTCAAAAAATTTGATTATAGCACTCATAATCATGTCTGCTCGATTGCTTTTGCAAAATTAGAGTTCATACGGCCACAATGATATAATTTGCTATACACTGAAAATAAATAAAATTGGGTATTGCCATCTTCTTCCTTGTGAAAAAACGCATGAGTTTGGTGTTTGAATCATATCAAATGGTTGAGAAACGAAGGAGATGGAGGGCTTCATGCACGGGCTGGAGGAAGAAGATGGCCATGGCGCCATTCTTCAGGTTTTCCAACCAAGTTCTCTATATATTTATCATTTGCCATACTATATTTGAATTGGCATTGCGCCCCAGTGGTTGATCAGCTGGTTTGTGTGTGTTAGCAAGCGAGAGGTCTGGAGTTCGAATCCCCCTCGCCCCAGATCTCTTTTTTATCACTTTTTCCTATTTTCTTATTTTTCATATTATTTTGTTAATAATTTGAAGAATTAATTTCTCACTCAATTTTAATTATTTTTTATTGGTTCTTTTTGCAAAAAATCACAAAAATGTTGAAATATTTTATTCCACAAAAAAATTAAATTTATATTATTTATTTAATATAATTAGTATTTTTGTGAATAAATTCCTTTTTAATTATTTTTTAAACATTTCAAAAATGAATATTTACTTTGAAAATCAAAACCAAATGAGTTTTAATATCTCTTGTGATTAAAACCTCATTTTTCAAACCTAAAACCAAAACCACAAGTTGTTTATTCAAACTTATTTGGTATTTTTATCATTTTTATTAATTTTCTTTGAATAATTATATTAAAGAATGATGAAATTAGGGTTTTGATTTATTTTCACCCTAACAAGCCTTTCAAACACTCATGGGCCTTTATTAGAGTGTATGACCCAACCCTTTTCGAAAACCAAACATTTTTGGGCCTCACTTATTATATAAGACCCACTGCGTTTTCAAAAATCTTGGCGCGATCGCCATTTCAAACAAAAACAAACCTTGGGCCTCTCCTTGAGCTGTAAGCCCCGTCACTTGTACAAAAATAAATCCTCGGGCCTCTAATTGAGTGTAAGACCCAATCCCCTTTTAACCAAAACAATTTTGGGCCTCAGACATTGTATAAGTCCCTCTGCGTTAAAAGAAAACCTCGGCACGATCGCCAGTTAAAAAATCAACCCTGGGCCTACCCTCGTGTTATAAGCCCCATTCTTTTTCTTTAAACACTTGGGCCTCTTGAGAGAGTGTAAGACCCATCCCTTTGTACAGAAAAACCTTTCTTGGGCCTCAGTCACTTGTATAAGTCCTTGTACAAATTCAAAACCACAGTGATATCATTGATAAAACCTTGGGCCTCTCCTTGAGCTGTAAGCCCCAACATTTCTTTCAAAGCACTTTCTCCTTTGATTTTGAAATATACTGTTGTTTTCAATTTCTCTTTGTTGAACAACTAACAATACAGCATGGAAGCTCTACAACCGAGTAAGTGTTTATGCGTTTTTATTTACCGCTTTCATATACATATAATTGTATTGTAGGACTGTTTCACTGTAACTCTTCTTTCATAAACTCATATCAATTGTGTAATAATAGTATAGATATTTAGAGTTTCCCCGGCAACTACGTCTAGCACTAAGCCCTGTTGATCACTCCTGAATAGACTAAACTAGACCCCCGTAGGATTACCAGATACAATCTTCCCTCCTCTTGGGGTTAAACAATATGGAGATGTGAAAGGCAGATTCTTTTTAAACCCTTTCTCAGACTGTCACCTTTAGAAGTTGTCAAAGAAACTCTACTCCCCAGAGATGATCTTTTCTCCGTGAATGGCATCTCTTGAGTTTCTTCCGAATTCTCGAACTTTCCTGGCTTGATCCCTTCTCGGTGAATGGCATGTCTTGAACTTCTCGAGGTTTGGGGACCCACAGGCTTCCTAAAATCATCCCCGCCTCCTCTTGGGCATTGTACAAGGACCCATCGGCTTCTTAGAAGTTTTCACAGCCTCCTCTTAGGCTTCGTATAAGGATTATTCCTTCGGGAAGAGAGCCTCCTCTTGGAGTTCATACAAATTGTCCCTTGGCTTCTTAAAAGTTTTTAGCCTCCTCTTGGGCTTCGTACAAATTGTCCCGACGACCTCCTAGAGGTATAGGAACAGAAATTAGTCATCTTAATAGAACAGTCTTTCAAAGAGTCTAGATCCTACTAGTGTCTCTCTAAGCATAGTACAAAAGATAAAACTTTAGACTTGGACAGTCTAAGACCCTTGAGTCTCAAAGACATTCTCAAGCCCCTTTCAAAGATAGGGAAAACACCCGCAGACTCGGACAGTCTCAATACCCTTTGGATTTCCCATTTCCTTAAAGAACAGGAAATAACCCTGATCCTCCGATCAGTGCCAAAAGTACAACCTTACCTTTAATCTTCATAAGAACTGATTTTCTCTTTTAACCAACATACTGGACCTGTCACTCAACTGAAACAATTACCGTAGCCTCCTCTTGGGCTTTGTACAATGATTCTCCCCAGTAGAGCTAACCTTTTCGCCTCCATCTCGGGCTTCGTACGAGATACAAAGACTCTCCTGTTGAGTCAAACAACCTTTTCGCCTCCATCTCGGTCTTCATACGAGATACAAAAGACTCTCTTGTTGAGTCAAACCTTTTTGCCTCCATCTCGGGCTTTGTACGAGATACAAAATACTCTCTTATTGAGTATAAAAGACTCTCTTGTTGAGTCAACCCTTTTAGCCTCTATCTCGGGCTTCGTACGAGACACGTAAAAACACCCTCTTGTTGGGCCACTAGCCTCCTCTTAGGCTTTATATAAGAAAACCCTGGTTGAGTCAATCAACCTTTTAGCATCAAAGTTGTGCCTCGTTCACAGTATACAAACATCAATAACTCATTTTCCCCCCATCTAATTGCTGTAAGCGGCAAGCTTCTGGATTATTTACATCCACGCCACTGTCCCTCTTTTAGCATGAGAAATTCCTAAGGAAAGATAGCATTGCTCTACACTAAGTTAAAGTCTTCTCCTCTAGGTTGAAAAGCCCCTATAAATGAAATTATGGCATTGCCGGATTCACATATCCCGGTTAAAGTAATTCTCCTTTATAAACAGTTGTGACAAACCTACCCCTCTTTAGAGATGACAAATTCTCTCTGAAGTCAAACACCCTTTTAGATTCACATCTTGGGCTTCAAACAAGATACAAATAGACCCTTCAGCTTCACATCTTGGGCTTTAAACAAGATACAAACCACCTTTAGCTTCACGTCTTGGGCTTTGAACAAGACACCAAAACACCATTTCCTCCCATAGAATAGGAGGAACTACGATCGCTCTGATTTCTCTGTTTCGGTAAACGGGAATACGTAGGCATAAGATTGCAAGAAAAATCTTAGCGAGCACACTAATCCAAAACCCAAATCCTGTACCTTCATACATCAATCGAAAAGCATCAGTCTTAAACTCCCACCAATCACTCAGGCACTTTTTTTTCACAAAATAACCTAAGAGAGACCCACAATCTTTGTAGCATCTGTAAACCAACAGTCATCTGTTCAAACTCAGTTTGCAAGCAGGGTTAATTGGAGACATCTATTTCCCTTCCTTCATCAGCTTCAATAGGATAAAAAATGAACCGAGCTGTAGTACCCCAAAAGCGATAGTGCTTCGCAACCACGCAAAAATGCGCGCTACACATACAACTCCTCAAGTTTGGTCCAAAGAGGGTGAGCATGGGTCACCGAGCTCACATGATTCAAAACATTATCATCCACCCATTGACGAATATAACCACAAACTTGTCTATGCAACAAAGTCCATTCTTCATCTCTCTTTCCATCGGGTTTTTCATTAGAGAAAACTGGTAAGTGAAAACCATTCACATAAAGCAAATCTTCCATTTTTCCTTTCCAAACATTATAATTGCAACCATTCAAACTCACCATCCTAGATGTGTTCGTCTCCACTTTTTGGGAGGAAATCCACAAACGCAACAGAATAAACCAACAAGACAATATCTCCCAAATACCAAATTCAACGACAATCAACAAAACACATAAAACAACACAACAAGATTTTAGCGTGGAAAAACCTCCATTAACTAGGAGTAAAAACCCACGGGACCCATAGGCCACTTAAATCCTCCACTATTATCAATCAATGGGTACAAGCAAGGTTCTTTCTAACACTAGTTAAAAGCATACATAAACATCATCAATATTTACAATCAATCTTGGAATACAACAATAATCAAGAGAGACAAAAACAACCCAAAAACACCAAGAAATTTAGACCTCAAAGATGGACTCGACAGACCGACTTAGAAAGCTCTGAATCCAATGAAAATTGCTCAGAATGTGCTCCTATGAGTCATGAACGTCAAAATTTCAGGACAATCGGACTGTTGGATTTTGTGCAATCTCCGGTTTAGTGGAACTGCTCTGTGCTGAAATAGGGCTGCGGGATTTCACTCTTCTCTCTACTTTTCTTGTTGTTTTTCACACACAATGGATAAAATTAACCTAATTCTCTTTGTTGGGTAATAACAAAGGCATAGAAACAAATGAGTCACTAACCCACACCAATTTGGGCGTCTCCAAATATGAGGGATAACCCAACAAATTGGCCATCACACTATATATAAGCTATGGTTCTCAATATATCGTACTGCAAGCAAATTATATCTTCTTCCCATCCGAAGAGAATTCGAGGCATAAAGAATACCGCTTGAGGAAGAACCACAGAAGCCATCAACTTCTGGATTTTCAGGATTACCGTAAAAAAAAAAGTTCTCTATGGATCTAGGTATTCTAAAATCAATTTATTAATTCTTTAATTTTATACATACTTAATTTCCGCGCCTAAATATATATTATAATTTTCTTGAATATGTATGTTTTGGTTAATAATTATTAATCTAATTCTAACATCTGATTCTATAATATCTTCCTCGAGACTTGCTTCATCAACATCTTTCCAAATTTGAAGTCAATGTGATCCATCAATTTCTTGAGTCTTAGTGGCACCACCATTAACTTGTGTCATTTTTTTCGAACGATCCACAAATATTTTTCTATACAATACAAAATAAAATACTTTTCAATTTAAATGATATAAAGGGATCCCCATATTTGATTAAAATCTAAGCATTACCTAAACATAACTGTACACATCATTAAAGATTAAAATCTAAGCATTATTAATGAAGAAACAAGTTTAGAGAGCAACAATTTAGATACCAATCTCATATCATACTCAATAATAAAAAATTCAGGTAATAAACCCAAGACAAATTCAGAGCTAAATTAATATCAAATTATGGTTCCCTTATTTTTCTTTTTTTTTAATCCTCTTATTTTAAAATTTAGAATTTTGGCCTCTTTTTAAAGTTTATTTATTTATTTTAGTCTACTACTCCATTTAAATGTCATTTTATATGGCATGTCAATTGAATTGATGATGTGGCTGACTTAAGTGGTAATAAAACAATTTTCACATTATTTATATATATTTAAAAAAAATAAAATAAAATATTAAATTATAAAATTAAACAAAATAAATTAAATTATCATAAATATTATATTATAATTTATTTATTTTGTTTCTAAATTAAATAGAAAAATAAAATTTGGGTGAAGAATGTCTTCATGTTAATTATCACTAACCTAAATCTTACCAAAAATAAAAACATATTTCAATGGCCCAATGTACCTATGATATATTACCACTAACCTAAATCTTAATACAAAGCACACAAATTTAGCAAATAATGTGTGCAGCCTTCAAAACAATGTGAAAAACAACAACAACTATAGGGGAGCAAAGTTGCAATTAAATTTTTTTTATAAATTAAAATACTAATTTTGACATCAAATAACATAAAAATATATTATTAAAAATTAAAACATAGTCGAAATAAAAAATATTTTTAAATGATATATTTCAAAAATATCTTTTTTTTTTTATTTATAAAAAGCCATTTAAAATAACTTCAAATTGAAATGAATTTATTGAAATTATGATATTCAAAAAAGTTATAACAAATTATGAAATACTTAAAACAATATTTTAAGAAAAAACTATTTAAAACATTTTTTATTTGAATAAAAAAAGAAAATTATAAATTTTTTTAAACAAAAATATGTAACACTATAACAAACATACCTTTGAAAATTGGTAATTTGACTAAACGATTAGTAAAGGTTGACGTAATGTTATTTCACTCTAAGATTGTAGTCAGAATCTTCCATATAATTTGCTCTTTATTAAAAAAGTTTAATCATTTGAATTCAATCATTTTTTATTAATATTATTACAAAACATATTTAAAATTACTTATATAAAGAATTAAGTATTAATTAACCAATAAATAAAGTATATATAATGTTGTCGCGGTGCGAAAAATACTTGAGCGCATCGCACGCTCGATGATATTACAAAGTCGCCACCAAACTTTATTTATTTCCGAAAGAAAGGGAAAATATCGATAAAACTCAAGTGGAAGAGAAACGAGTATGAGAGTCGGTTATACGAGGTGAAGGTATTAGAATCTCTTGCATCTGTTGTACTCAACGCAAACCATTTTGCTTGTTCTTTGCACGGATTGGTGTTATTATCTATAGGCTACTTGCGAAAGAGAAAAATAAGTTTTAAATTAATGTGATTGCCAAGGATTCGAACCCTCGTGCCTACGTATTCTCATAGTGCAATGAGAAAATTAGAGCTTCGTAGTTCATGGTAGAAAATACGAATTTGTTGGTTGTTTTTAGAAACAGTTATAATCGTATCCTAGAAGTTTGTAGACATTAGCTGATTTGATCCTTGGTCGTATTCTCCGAGCTTCTAGTCTGACCGCTAAGGAATAAATTATAACAGCTCTTTTATGAAAAGAAAGAAAATTGATTTTGAAAAAGGGTTGTGTGTCAAAAGGAAAAGAAAGCGTTGCTTGAACTCAATTAAAAGTGGAAAAGAGTTGCTTGAATGTTGTGGAAGTATTGTTTAGACCATAATGGTGCTGTTTGAACCTATAGGATGGTGTATCAGAACCAAAGAGTGTGGCGTTAACCAGTAGATGGTGTGGCCAATGCAGAATTATAGGATTTTTCCTAGATCCATGGATTAAGACCTACAAGTAGGGGTGTTTGCCTAAGCACAGGGCATACATGGCATGAATGAGGGTTGCCAGAGCACGGGGCTCCACAGGGCAATGCATGAAGGTTGCCAGAGGATGGAGCTCCACAGGTAAATGCATGAGAGTTGCTAGAGCACAAGGCTCCACAGGGTAAAGTAAAAGAAAAGGGTTTGCAAGAGCACAGGGCTCCGTGGGGAAATGCATGAAAAGGTTTGCCAGAGCATGGAGCTCCACAGGGCAATGCCTGAAATTTGCCAGAGCACAGGGCTCCATAGGAAAATGCACAAAAGATTAGTTTGATTCAGAGATGGGTACTTAAACATGAGGTGATTAACCCAAAGGATGTATAGATGTCAAAGAGAATTGTGTTTGGTCCAAAGAGAAAAGTATTTGTTGATGAAGAAGTGTTGCAGTGTTGTCTATGGGGAAGAAGACTTGATAGTTACAGGATTTGAATTGAACTGAAATCTATGAACGGAGGTGAATACTTTGAATAACTAGGGTCTACGTTCCATATTCAAAGATACTCAGAACAAGGATAAAAATGATCCCTTTCATCCTTATTTGTTGCTTAAGACTTGTGGCACACAATTCACATCATAACTAACATGTGTCAAAGAAGAATCTTTTTGTCGTGCTTAAAGGATGAAGCAATGACCCATTCTTCATGTCCGGAGTCTTCAGCCTTGAGTATGAAGCTTGACTTGACTTGAGATCCAGTGCAGTGCCAATACAGAGGGTTAATCCCATCAAGTGATCAAGAGACTTATGATCACTTGACTGGATAGGGGAAGCAGATAAAATGTCAAGTGATTAATTGATCAAAGATCACTTTGATCAATTATCCAATCAAGGACATGACCAGGGTGTACAAGCATAGGGATTTAAAATTAAGCATTAATGCTAATTATAAAGAAATTAATGGAATTAAAATATTAACATGCATATTAATTTCTAAAAAATGAACTAAAATCAAAACTAAATAATTAAATGCTAAACAAAATCCAATATTAACATGTATACTAATTTCTAAAAATTAACTAAAATCAACACTAACTAATTAAATGCTAAACAAGATCCAATATTAACATGTATGCTAATTTCTAAAAATATAATTGAAAATCAATTCTAATACTAATAATTATTAGTTATTGCTACATTGAATTAAAAGTTAACTGCTATGTGTTATATGAACTATCATATGAATTAGAAATGTTTGAAATGGTACTGCAAATTCTGGAATTGAAACAGAATGTCATGCAGGTGCAGGTGTAACCGGTTTCCTGCTATTAGATAACCAGTTACCAGAACGGAAACAGGGGTTTTGGGTTGTGTAAAGCAGGTGTAACTGGTTACCATGCTTTGAGTAACTGGTTACCAACACGAAAGTTGATGTTTCTGGTATGCTGAATGATATTGCAAAGCAGGTGTAACTGGTTACCATGTTTTGGGTAACTGGTTACCAAAACAAAATTTTGGCCTTTTTGGCATGTTGGGTGTCTGTGAAGAACGGGTGTAATCGATTAACCTGTTTTGGGTAATCGGATACCAAAACAAAAATTTGGGATTTTTGCTATGTTTTGGATGCACTGGCTTATGTGTATGAGTCCTAATTGTGCAATGTGTATGGTATGTTTTTTTTAGGCCTAGCACAAGGTAGGAACAACATTTTGGCAAGCCATTTTGGTCATGAAGAAACTTGAAGGTTTGGAAGCTCAAACATGGAAGGCTCATGAGGGTGTGGAAATAATCAGGGTCTAGGATGTTCAGTTGACTTTGGTCAACTGTTTGACCAAAAAGTCAACAGTTCACCAAAAGTCAATTGAAGGTCAAATGATGCAAAATTGTGTAATTTTGGTTTTGGATTTTTTTGTAATGGAATGTTGACTGTTTTTGTACTGAAATGGCTTTTTGAAATGAATCATGTCTTGTGTTTTGAGAGAAATAGTCTCCTTTCAATTGGTTTGAATATTTGAACGTGTACTTGAATATGCATTTGAGTGACTTTTCGAACTTGAAACTTGAATTTGATTTTCTTAATCACTTAACTACAGTGTTGTGCCATGAATCAAACAAATCAAACCCCAAGATAGTTTCCAAGTAACCTCAATATCCAATGCCATGATGTAGTCAACATAACCACAAACATATACCAAAGATCCGAGTTGCACAAACTTGATTCATAATGAATGAACCAACCATCATTGTTGTGTCAACATCACCTTTGTATCATAATTAGCAAAACCTTTGAACCAATGATCCTTATTGAAAAATGCAATTGTAAATGAGTGAATATGACATGAATATGCAGATGGATTTAAGGTCAAAAGTCAGATGAAAAATGAAGTAGTAGTAGGACAAATTTTTGGGATATGACAAATGTTAAAATGAATAATTCATTGCAAGGATTTGAGATTTTAATTTTTTGGTTTTGGGCTCCAAACATTGATAATATTATTTGAACTTAAACTTCTACGTACTATTAATTAATAGTTTAAAAATAATTTTAAAATTAATAAAAATATTTATTATCCTTTTAGTCAAAATAAATAATATTTATTTTTATTTTGATATTTGATTAAGTTAAACGAATATAAATAATTTTATCAATTTGATTTTGGATTTCCTTACCATTAATATTATTTGAATTTAAACTAATACCATTAATTAATAAATAATAAGAAAGATTTTGTTTCAAAGTTGTTAATTTATACATAAATATAAATAATTTGATTATATTAATACATAAATATAAATAAACTATATTTTAGGAATTGAACTTTACACTATCATTTACACTTATTTAAACCAACTAATACATATTTGTTGATGTCCATTCAAAAATAATGATTTTTAAATTAACAATAATATTTATTATCTTTTTAATCAAAATTGTTGGAAATAATATATCAAGTGTGAGTAGTATGGATAATAGTCCCACATTATATAAGAATGTGGTGACTTGAGCATTTATAAGTGGAAAAACCCATACACCTATCACCTTAAGATTTTGGATGAATATGTGGTGTCTCTTTCACTTGTGTTGCTCTTGACATAATATTCAATGCTCCATAGTGTAAAACTCCTCTAACATGGTATCGGAGCCTGGTTCGTAAAGGGACCGACTTACTTGTATCGAAATGTCCGGGAAGTGGTGTTCCGTTGAAATCGATGCCCCAGAAGAGGTGTATCGAAATGCCCTTGAAAAATGTGTCAACGGCGGTACAAGTATAAAAAGGGGGAACATTATGGACTCACACTTGAGGGGGAGTATTGAAATAATATAAGCAAGTGTGAGTAAGTGGGGAAATAGTCTCACATTGGATAGGGATGTGGTGACTTGAGCATTTATAAGTGGGAGAACCCACTCACCTATCACCTTAAGGTTTTAGGTTGACAAGTGGTGTGTCTCTCACAAAGGTGCCTAGTCCTACACTATGTATCAATGCTCCCTAGTGAACTCTCCTAACATGGTTGCAAGAGCCTTGGTTCGTAAAGGGACCGGCTTACATGTATCGAAATGCCCAGGAAGTGGTGTCCCGTTGAAATCGAAATGCCCAAGGAAGAGGTGTATTCGAAATACCTAATAATAGGTGCCTAGTAATATGTGTCAACGGCGATACATATATATGTGGACAAAAGAGTTTCCACGTGAAGGGGGAGTATTATGGACTCACACTTGAGGGGGAGTGATAAAAATAATATAACAAGTGTGAGTAGTATGGATAATAGTCCCACATTGGATAGGAATGTGGTAACTTCAACATTTATAAGTGAGAGAACCCATACACCTATCACCTTAAGATTTTGGGTGAATATGTGGTGTCTCTCACTTGTGTTGCTCTTGGCATAATATTCAATGCTCTCTAGTGTAAAACTCCTCTAACAAAAATAAACAATTTTTATCTTTATTTTGATATTTGATTGGGTTCAATGTATAGAAATATTCTTGGTGTATACCAAAAGTATGCAAAAAACACTTATTAACTTATATTACTCCCTTAGTAAAAAAAAACTTATACTTCTCTATAATCAAACAATATAAATAACTATCATTTTGTCTATAAATCAAGTAGCAAGTACTGTCTAAAATCATACATATGCAGCTATGAGATAGTGTCTATAAATCAAGTAGCAAGTACTATCTAAAATCATACATATGCAGCTATGAGATAGATTTTACGTTTGAATTTGATTAATGATATTGAACTTAAAAATATTAGATTTGTCAATTGAACTAGAATTATTTTTAGATAATGACACATAAAAACAATAAATAAATGTAGTTAATCAATTTGTTGTTTTATAAATAAATAAAAAACGTTACTCTCTTATCATAATTATAAATAAAAATCCTATGTGTATATTAAGATCTAAATCCATTGTTTCGCTTTGGTTGACGATGACTGGATCGATGTTTTACCGTTCGAGGTTTAGCTATGATGAAATAGGCTTAAGTGTTGCAGTCAAATGCCTTTATTCCTAACTTTTTTCTGAACATTGTTTTTTGTTCACTGGGATATCAATTTTTGCCTAAGTCTCCCTTTCAGATTTTCAACTTAGCGGGCTTATATATATATATATATATATATATATATATATATATATAT
The DNA here is from genome assembly GCA_022829125.1 of Lathyrus tuberosus. Lineage (NCBI taxonomy): Eukaryota > Viridiplantae > Streptophyta > Magnoliopsida > Fabales > Fabaceae > Lathyrus > Lathyrus tuberosus. Next base: position 1,759,631 of record JALAZF010000115.1, on the reverse strand, counting down.
ATATATATATATATATATATATATATATATATATATATTTTTTTTTATTGATCCCTAACTTTTGCATGAACGTTACTTTTTTGGGTCCATCTGGATACCCATTTTTGCTTAGGTGGTCTTTTCGGATGTCAACCTAGCGAACTTTTTATTTATTTTTTAGTCATAATATTTTTTGATTGCGTCACTGTTCACGGGTTGTGGCAACTCCTCCCCATTCATGGTGGCGAGGATCAGGGCTCCTCCTAAGAAGGCTTTCTTGATGACGAAGGGTCATTCATAGTGGGGAGTCCACTTGCCTTGTGGATCTGAGTGTATTGGAGACTATTTCTTGAACACGAGTTCACCTTCATGGAACACGCGAGGGTGAACCTTCTTATCAAAAGCACTCTTGAGACATCGCTGGTATAACTGACCATGGCAGAGAGCCGTCAAACGCTTTTCTTCAATGAGATTTAGTTGATCATATCTGGATTGGACCCATTCGGCTTCATCAAGCTCCGCTTCCATGATAACCCTTAATGAAGGAATTTCAACCTCAATTGGTAAGACAACTTCCATACCATATACGAGTGGGAATGGGGTTGCCCCAGTAGAAGTACGAACTGAAGTTCTATAGCCATGAAGAACAAAGAGAAGCATCTCATGCTAATCCTTATAAGTCTTGACCATTTTATGGACAATCTTCTTGATGTTTTTGTTTGTTGCTTTTACTGGGCCATTCATTTTAGACCGATGTGGTGAAGAGTTGCGATGTTCGATCTTGAATTCTTGACATAACTCTTTCATCATTTTGTTGTTCAGGTTACTGGAGTTGCCAGTAACAATCTTGCTAGGAACATCGTAGCGACATATTATTTCTTTCATGATGAACCTTGTAACCACTTGTCGTGTGACATTAGCATATGAAGCAGCTTCGACCCAATTTGTGAAGTAATCAATAGCAACCAGAATGAAACGGTGATCGTTGGAAGCTTTCAGCCCAATCATTCTAATCATATCAATACCCCACATAGAGAAGGGCCAAGGAGAAGTCAAGACGTTCAATGGATTTGGTGGTACATGGATTTTGTCAGCATAGATCTGGCACTTGTGACACCTTTTGACGTAATTATAATAATCAACCTCCATTGTTGTCCAGTATAGCCAGCTCGAAGGATCTTTTTAGTCATGGCAGGCCCTTTGGCATGAATTTATTTACAACCTTCATGGATGAACCATATGATCGTGTCTATCCACGCATCTGAGCAAGACAGAATCATAATTTCTTTTGTACACCACATCCCCATTCAAGAAAAACTTAGCAGAGAGCTTTCTCAAAGCCTTCTTATCAGTGATGGACACATTATCGGGATACTCTTGTTTTTCCATATATCTTTTGATGTCGTAGAACTAAGGTTTATCATCAGATTCTGCCTCAGTTGCTAGACAATATGTAGGTTCATCTAGGTGTTCAATGTGAATAGTGGGTGTTTCGTTTGCCCACTTGACTTTGAACATGGATGTCAAGGTAGCCAGAGCGTCTGCCAGCTGATTCTCTTCATTAGGGATATGATGAAAAGTGATTTCAACAAAGTAGGGAATCACCTTCATGACATGCTCTTTGTATGGAATCAACTCTCTATCACAATTTTCCTAATCTCTTTTGATATGACTGATTACCAGGGCGATATCTCCATATACCTCGAGGATTTTGATTTTGTGATCGATGGCTGCTTCATTCCCGAAGATACATGCTTCATATTCTGCCATATTATTTGTGCAATCAAAACATAATCTTGCGGTGAAAGGAAGATGAAAGCCAGTTGGAGAAGTAATGGTTGCCCCAATACCACAACCTTGAGCATTTGAAGCACATCGAACACGAGCGTCTATCGCGATCCTGGTTTGGGTCCTTTGTCAGGGCCTAGAATCTCATAATCTCTGATAAACAAGATGTTCTCATCTGGAAAGTCAAACCTCATTGGTTGATAACCCTCCATAGGTTGATGAGCAAGATAGTGAGATAGCACACTCCCCTTAAAATCTTTTTAGGTAACATACTTGATATCATACTTAGTTAGTAACATCTGCCCCCGAGCAATTCTTCCAGTGACAATAGACTTTTCAAATATGTACTTTATTGGATCCATTTTAGATATCAACAAAGTAGTGTGACAGACCATGTATTATCTCAGGCGTCGAGCAACCCAAGCTATATCACACATTTTTTTTTATCTAAGAGTGAGTATCTGCTCTCACACTCAATGAACTTCTTGCTCAGATAGTAAATGACATGTTCTTTTTTGGCCGTGTCGTCATGTTGACCAAGTACACATCTGTCATACCCTAATTTTTACCTCCAAGATCACACCTCATTTACATTTTTGCAATACATCAAGATCACAAACTTGGTTGTCTCCTAACCCTCTCATCTTTGGGTTTACCTTTGCAGAGATCATCAAGCTCCTCTTTGTGTCTTTTATCATTTTTTGTACTTATATGCTTTATAAATCACTGACCATTAATCAAAATACAAAAAAATATGCCTTGTCCCTTTTGTGTCTTTTCCAAACTAGGGTTTGGAATCAAGAGCATCAAGTGATTGTCTCCTCAACTAGGGTTTGTGTTCCTCAAGTCAAAATATGGCCAACCGTTGATTTTCAAAGGGCTATTCATCAAAGTATGACCTCTAATCTCAAATCATGGAGTCTCAAGCATTATTCAACTTCATTTGATCAAATATGTTTCAAGGTTTGATAGCTTGTTTCTCAAGAAACTTCAAAGGTTCATGTGTTTATTTTCATGCCTTCATCAACAAGTTTCCTTAAGCCATTGCAAGTTTCATCAAAGGACAATCAAAAGTACATTATTTTGAGTTTATATGATCATCAATGTACCTTGAAATGCAAGGAAAAGTTTAAGGTGGCAAGTTTTTCCAAGGAGGCTTGGCCAAAAAGTCAAGCATTTCAAGTCCAAGTTCAAAATATCATAATATCTTCATACTTCAACATTTTTTAGTGCTTCTTTTGGCAAATAACTCTTCTTGATATCCCCTCCAACTTCCCTTCACAAGTCAAGAGCCAATTATGCTTGGAAGATCATCAAAGTTTGGAAACATTAGAAGTCATTTTGTGGACTTAGAAAAATTTGACCTAAAACTCAACTATGGCATGCCTATGTTCCAAAGATCATAACTTCTTCAATTTTAAACCTTTATGGGCGTTTCTTTTTGCCAAATATCCTTCTTGATGTCCTCTACAACTTTGCTTTAGAGGTCAAACATCAATTCATTCTCCAAGGACCTCAAATATTGAAGTCCATTTGTGCACAAAACTAGGTCATGACATGTTTGACCTAATGCCAGACATAATTTTTAATGGTTTTTTCTCAACTTTCCAAGTTTGCCACTTTCTCATCAAGCATCCAATTGAAGTGGTTCTTTTTGCATTGTGTTCCACATCATGAAAGGAACATTTGGATCAAGAAAAATGATAAAATGCACGAGGGAATTCCATTTGACCTCAGTTGGAAGAAGGTGACCTCAACTCTGTTTTGATCGTGACCTATAATTTCAGAAATGACCCAAATTTCACATGGGACCAGTTTGCACATGTGCAAACTTATTTGTTGTGATGAAACGCATCTGGTGTAATACCCTAATTTTTACCCCTAAGATTTCACATCTCATTTGCATCTTTGGATCGCAAACAAGATCATGCTTTGGTTCCTCTATCCCTCTCATCTTCGGGTTTATGCCTTGCAGGGATCACCGAGCATCTGTGTGTTTCTTATTTGCCTTTATTTGCTTATGTTTACAAACCATTAATCAAAATCCAAAAATATGTTTGTTTTCCTTTTACTAACTTTTTCAGGAAGAGATTTGGATTAAGAATCTCAAATACTAGTCCCTCAGCTCGAATGAAATTAATCTGAACAAAGTCAAAGTTGATCTGCAAACAATTCAAAATCATCTGGTCAAGAGTTTCCAAGAATTGATTATTATTCAAGAGACTATAAGGTTCATGTGTTTATTTTCGTGCTTTCTTTGACAAGTCAAAAAAATCGAGCCAGAGCCAATACAACACAACAAATATGCATTTTTCTCATTTTTTCATTGTGTTAATCGATTAACCAAAATTTGCCTAAAATGGGTTAATCGATTAACACGTGCAATTTTTGGCTAAAAACAGCAAATTCAAATTCTGCAGCATTTTGGCACCAAAATTCAAATGTTTCATCATAAGAATATTCTAGGTCACTTCCAAATAATTCCCATACCTCATCACAATTAATTCCCACTATAGACCTTCACTAATCACCACTTGATCTTGATTTTGCCTCCAAATTCAAATTCTGATTCTAACTTTGGCTCCAAACCAAACTCCAAGCCACCAAAATTCTCAAGCCTAAACTCTATAAATAGAGGCCTCATTTCATTCATTCTTCAAGCTTTTGATAGCCAAATCCACTTTGTCAAAATTCTACTTGATTCTCTCAATTTTCTCCAACTACCAAATTCACCAAAGCTCTTTCTTCCATTGAAAGTTAGTAAGTTCATCATTATAACTTACTAATCTTTGAGCTAAATCTTCACCCATTCACTTTTTCATCATCAACTTCTGTAGATAAAGACTTTGGAGTGTGGTTCGTGAAGTTGATTTGAAGAATTTTCAGATTTGAAGTGGTAAACTCTTAATCCACCATTGTTGTTCTTGATACATCCTTCACAATGTGATCTATTGTTGATTCTTGTTGCTTGATCTTTGGATCTTGCAAATTGTGATCCATTGGTATTATTTGTTGTTGTTTTACTTGATTTTTCGTGCACAATTGCATCCTTGATCATGAGGTGTTTGAAGAAATGATTGATCAAGGATTTTGCAACTTTCAAATTGATTTGCTGCTGTTTTTACAGTGTTAATCGATTAACCAAAAGCAAGCACAAACTGGTTAATTGATTAACAGTTGGTTTCTGCGATCATAATTGCAATTTTACACTGGTTAATCGATTAACACATTTACACATGAAATGGTTAATCGATTAACCAGTGTCCAGAATGTGATTTTTTCTTGTTTTTGGGACAGTTTTGGTTCCTTTTCCTTTTCCTTCCCTTTCCTTTTGTTCTTTGCCTTGGATTACATCTTTCTGTGGTTCAATTTGGCATTCCTTCATCTATTTCTCAATTTCTTTTGATCGATGAAAATCTTCAATATCATTGGAACTTATTTTAAGTTCTTGATGAAGACGAGATCGTTACCTCTTTTCTTTTTGTGTGGTATTGCTTTCGGAGATGATCTACATATCATTTCTCTAGCATGCATTAGCACTAACATTGTTATTGACCGACCTCCCATAGTATGATCTTCCTCATAGATTGTGTTACGATTGCTTAACATAGCGCTACATGTGTCCCGTATCGAAAAATGATCATTCGTGGCCCAAACTTATGTTTGAAAGTCCAAGTATGATTGATTATTTGTCTTGGGTCCATTACTTATGAAACTTGTTGTTAGGAGGCTTTGATTTTATCAATCCTCTAATGAGTCTTTCATTAACTTTGGCCTAAGTTCGTTATTTAACCACCGTTGATCATTTGCTCTAACAACTAATCACTAACTCACTAACAAAATTATTGTACTAATTTTGTTTATGTTTCCTTCTAGCTCCCTATCTCTCTTTTTTTTTTTTGCTTTATGTTATCATATCGTATCATATATAGCTTATGCTTCCGCCATTTTTCCTTTGTCCACTTGGGCCATTTGTTTATATTTATGCTCTTTTTCTTTTGTCCATTTGGACCAAAAACATTAATAAAGGCTTAAACCCCTAAAAAAGCTTGTTCTCTTAATCTTGGACTATGGTTACTATATGTTGCATTGGACATGGAACTTTGGACCTAGAATTTGGATCTTAACTTATGTTTGGAAGCTTGTGATATCAAACCTTGATTTTGGGTACTTAGAGTTCTCTTTTGAAGACTTATTTTGATCAAGGCCTATTCTAAAGGAAATAATGCTTATGATATGGAGTTTTCTTGTGTGGTTAGACTGTTCTTATCCTTAGCTTTTTATCTTTTGCTATAGGATAGTCACTTCTTCTCCATCCATTCTTAAATTTTCAAAATCTCCTCTTTTTTTTCAAAACCTTCTTGTTTTCAAAACCATAACCTCTTTCACAATAAACCTTGACTTTTGTCAAGTGCTTTTTCAAACTTCCTTTTCTTTAATAAATATCAATCAATGTTAATCATACCTTGACTCTTTTCAAAAGACTTTAAAAAACACTCAAACTCATTTAAACTCTTTTTGTGCCTTATGCACTTTTTCTTTTTAAAACTTTTTCATAAGTTTAGACATGATTCATCTCTTTAAGCGGAATTATCCGCTTGGAAATGGCGACTTGTCTTTACATTTAAAATCAACCATAACAAACTATTTTGTTATTTGTACCACGAACTACGAGGTTTTGATCCTATATTGCACTTTGTGGGTACGTAGGTGTAATACCCTAATTTTTACCCCTAAGATTTCACATCTCATTTGCATCTTTGCATCGCAAACAAGATCATGCTTTGGTTCCTTTATCCCTCTCATCTTTGGTTTTATGCCTTGCAGGGATCACCGGGCATCTGTGTGTTTCTTATTTGCCTTTATTTGCTTATGTTTACTAACCTTTGATCAAAATCCAAAAATATGTTTGTTTTCCTTTTACTAACTTTTTCATGAAGAAATTTGAATTAAGAATGTCAAATACTAGTCCCTCAGCTCGAATGAAATTCATCTGAACAAAGTCAAAGTTGATCTGCAAATAATTCAAAATCATCTGGTCAAGAGTTTCCAAGAATTGATTGATTATTATTCAAGAGACTCTAAGGTTCATGTGTTTATTTCCTTGCCTTCTTTGACAAGTCAAAAAAATTGAGCCAGAGCCATGACATCACAGCAAAAAGTCATTTTTCTCATTTTTTCACTGTGTTAATCGGTTAATCAAAATTTGCCTAAAATGGGTTGATTGATTCAAACGTTCAATTTTTGGCTAAAAACAGCAAATTCAAATTCTGCAGCATTTTGGCACCAAAATTCAAATGTTTCATCATGAGAATATTCTAGATCACTTCCAAATAACTCCCATACCTTATCACAATTAATTCCCACCATACACCTTCACTAATCACCACTTGATCTTGTTTTTGCCTCCAAATTCAAATTCCAATCCTAACTTTGGCTCCAAACCAAACTCTAAGCCACCAAAATTCCCAAGCCTAAACTCTATAAATAGAACCCTCATTTCATTCATTCTTCAAGCTTTTGATAGCCAAATTCACCTTGTCAAAATTCTTCTTGACTCTTTCAATTTTCTCGAACTACCAAATTTACCAAAGCTCTTTCTTCCATTGAAATTTAGTAAGTTCATCATTAGAACTTACAAAACTTTGACTAAACCTCCATCCAAACATTTTTTTCATCATTAATTTATGTAGATCAAGGCTTTGGAGTTTGGTTCTTGAAGTTGATTTAAAGAATTTTCAGATTTGAAGTGGTAAACTCTTGATCCACCATTGTTGTTCTTGATTCATCCTCCACAATGTGATTTATTGTTGATTCTTGTTGCTTGATCTTTGAATCTTGCAAATTGTGATCCATTGGTGTTATTTGCTGTTGTTTTACTTGATTTTTCGTGCACAATTGCATCCTTGATCATGAGGTGTTAGAAGAAATGATTGATCAAGGATTTTACAACTTTCAAATTGATTTGCTGCTATTTTTACAATGTTAATCGATTAACATAAAACAAGCACAAACTGGTTAATTGATTAACAGTTGGTTTCTGCGCCCAGAATTGTAATTTTACACTGGTTAATCGATTAACACATTTACACATGAAATGGTTAATCGATTAACCAGTGTCCAAAATATGATTTTTTCTTGTTTTTGGAACTGTTTTGGTTCTTTTTCCTTTTCCTTCCCTTTCCTTTTGTTCTTTACCTTGGATTACATCTTTGTGTGGTTCAATTTGGCATTCCTTCATCTATTTCTCATTTTCTTTTGATCGATGAAAATCTTCAATATCATTGGAACTTATTTTAAGTTCTTGATGAAGGTGAGATCTTTACCTCTTTTCTTTTCGTACGGTATTGCTTTCGGGGAGTGATATATATATTTCACTTCCCTAGTATGCATTAACACTAACATCGTTATTGACCAGCCTCCCATAGTATGATCTTCCTCATAGATTGTGCTACGAATGCTTAACATAGCGCTACATGTGTCCCGTATCGGAAAATGATCATTCGTGGCCCAAACTTATGTTTGAAAGTCCAAGTATGGTTGATTATTTGTATTGGTTCCATTACTTATGAAACTTGTTGTTATGAGGCTTTGATTTTATCAACCCTCTAATGAGTCTTCATGAACTTTGGCCTAAGTTCATTATTTAACCATCGTTGATCATTTGTTCTAACAACTAATCACTAACTTACTAATAATATTATTGTACTAATTTTGTTTATGTTTCTTTCTCACTCCCTATCTCTCTTTTTTTTATGCTCCATCATTATCATCTCATATCATATATTGCTTATGCTTCCGCCATTTTTCCTCTGTCCACTTGGACCATTTGTTTATGTTTATGCTCTTTTTCTTTTGTCCATTTGGACCAAAAACATTAATAAAGACTAAAACCCCTAAAAAACTTGTTCTCTTAATATTGGACTATGGTTACTATCCTTTGCATTGGACATGGAACTTTGGACCTAGAATTAGGATCTTAACCTATGCTTGGAAGCTTGTGATGTCAAACCTTGGATTTTGGGTACTTGGAGTTCTCTTTTGAAGACTTATTTTGATCAAGGCCTAATCTAAAGGAAGAAATGCTTATGCTTTGGAGCTTACTTGTGTGGTTAGACCGTTCTTATCCTTAGCTTTTATCTTTTTGCTTTATGATAGTCACTTCTTCTCCATCCTTTCTTTAATTTTCAAAATCTCCTCTCTTTTTTCAAAACCTTGTTGTTTTTGAAAGTTAAACCTCGTTCATAATAAACCTTGACTTTTGTCAAGTGCTTTTTCAAACTTCCTTTTCTTTAATAAATGTCAATCAATGTTAATCATACCTTGACTTATTTCAAAAGACTTTAAAAAACACTCAAACTCATTCAAACTCTTCTTGTGCCTTATGCACTTTTTCTTTTTAAAACTTTTTCATAAGTTTAGACATGATTCATCTCTTTAAGCGGAATTATCCGCTCTGAAATGACAACTTGTCTTTACATTTAAAATCAACCATAACAAACTATTTTGTTATTTGTACCACGAACTACGAGGTTTTGATCCTATATTGCACTTTGTGGATACGTAGGCATGAGGCGACAAGTCTCTCCAAACACAAAAATCTTTAAAAAAAAACTTCTCTTCTCATCTCCTCAATCTCATCTCAAGCATACCTTTTCAAACCAAAAAGCGTAGATATTTCAAAGGGTTCCTATAGAGTACTATAGACGTTTTAGGTGTTAATACCTTTCCTTAGCTTTACCAACCCCCTTACCCAGTCTCTGTTCATTTGTTCTTATTTAGAACTTGCTAGGTTTTGTTCGCTCTTTTTCCTTTCCTTTTGGATAAAATAAATGTGCGGTGGCGACTCTTGCTTTATGAGTTAAGTTAATCAATAGCTTACACTCACGATTTTTGCCACTACATCTGGTATAACATAAAACAACTTGGATTGCTCATCAAATCACACATTCCACACCCACTTCATATGGATTGCAAATAGAAAATTCCCAACATGATTCACACGAATTCCATCCCATTTCACATGTGTGAACTTCCCTTTTCATTTCCTATAAATAGAGAGTCTTTCTACACTGAAAACCAAGCTTTGATAGCCAAAAAACCTTGCTTCTTTGAAGCCCAAAACCTCTCAAAACCAGAAGTTCAAAACCTTGTTTTCACTTCATTTCTACTGAAATTCTTCACCCAGAATCCATCATTGGTCTCTTCTGAAGATGTGTGAACCATTAGAGAAACTTGTCGTGCCTTACAAATCTCAAATCGATTCCACCATTTTCAAGCTTTGAAGCTCATTTGAGAAAGGTAGATACAAGTTTCTTTTTCATTCAAACAAGTTACCATTCCCTTCGCCTTGTTCCACTAATCATTTCCCCTAACCTAACTGGAATTTATTCTTCAAATTTGGAATTTAATTTTACTTTAAAGCTCGTTAGGGTTTCTGTTTGTTTTTGTAAATTCTCCTTACTCATATCAAATAAATTGATCTGAAATAAGGAAACATGGACGATGATGTGTGATGAAGCTAAAACGTTCATGGTTTAAGCTTAAAATCATGAGTTCATGACTTGCTAAACCCATGGCTGGAGGTTGAAGACGATGGTCTTTGTGCACTCTAGAGAGAAAATTCAAATCCTGACCAATCAGAGTGTGCCGCCTCTGCTAGTCGTTAACATTTTGTTTTATTTTTATTATTTCATTTTCTTTTAAAAATCATAAAAAATAGCTCCTAATTGATTCTTCACTTAATTTTTTTTCATAATTTTCTAAAAATATTTTCTATCTTATGTGCATTTTTTCACATTTTTATTTCATGATTTGATATTTTTCATTATTTTTCACATTTTTCATGCATTTTATTTTGTTAAAAAAAATACTTTTATGCATTTTAAAAATCTCCAAAAAATATTATATGATCCTTGACTTGTTTCAGACCTATCTTAATTTTCTTGAGCATTTAATTGTTGTTTAGAGGCTTCATCTTGATTTTTCTCTTTTATTTCCATTTAAAAATCATTTTTAAAATTCTTTTTCATGCATTTTATTTGTTTAATGTTGCATTTTGACTTGGTTATTGTTGTTGCCTTGGATCATGGTTTCTTGATCAATTTTTTCCTCAATTTCAATGGACTTTGGGTGTTGATGAGGTTGGATGAATCTTCATCAATTCAAATCTATCATTAAATGAATAATTGATTCATTTTTTGGTGCTTTGGGTTGATGATAGGTTTAGTGCCTTAATCCACCAAGAAACGTGATTGAAATTGATGATAAATGGATCTTAAGTCTTGATTCAATTTGGTTCCTCTTTTTATCTTTCGTTCTCTTTCTTTTTCTTTTTTCTTTTCTCTTGATCAATTGGATGATTTGGTGTCCATCTTGTTCATGATGTTTGGATTGATGCTTGATGAAGTTTCATCATTTCAAATCTACCATTGAATTGATCAATGATCATTTGAGGTACTTTAGATTGATGCATAAGTTTGTTCTAAGTTGTCATGAAATATGATTGACGTAATGGACCAATCTCTCCTTGCCATAGTGCTTGATCCCTCCTTGATTTTTACTTGTGCTACATGTTTTAGGAGTATGGTTTCTATCATATCTCTAACATGTATGGTACATCAATTGTTATTGACTAGCCTCCCATGGTATGATATTCCTAATAGATTGTGCTATGATTGCTTAACATAGCGCTAAATTTGTACTGAATCGATTCATTAATTCTAACATCAATACTAAGAATATTATTGTGCTAACTTTTATTTTATGCCATTTATTTTTCTTGCACCTTTACATTATTGTCATTTAATTTCTTGTTCTTTACATTATGTCTTTACTTTTAGCATTTACATTTCACATTGTTTATGTTTATGCTTATTTTTCCTTTGTTCACTTGGACTTTTCTTTTCTTTTAAATACATTAATAAAGGAAAACCCCCTAAAAAACTTTTAATCTCTCTTGGACTATGGATACTATCCTTTGCTTAACTTGGAGTTTGATCTATGGTTTCCGATGCTTGGAGCTTTCTTGATTGAAACTTAGAATTTCATCTGATAACCATGCCTTGCCTGAGACCTTGAGTTCCTTTGATACATGTGACCTTGAATCAAGCTTGGAGGCTTTATTTGTTTCTCTATGACTTTATTTGTCTGGATTCTCTTGTGATTATCTGCTTGTTGCTTATGGCTTACTCCAAAGGAATGGGATTTTGGTCTTGACTTTTGTCAGGTGCTGGCTAGATTCTGGTTAGTACACTTGCACACACTTTCACTTTATTGCTTTTATTAGGATAGTCTCTTCATCTCCTCCCCTTCTTAAATTTTCAAAATCTTCTCCCTTTTTCAAAACCTTCTTGTTTTCAAACTTGAACCACTTTCTCAATAAACCTTGACTTTGTCAAGTGATTTTCAAACTCTTTTTTTTTCCTTAAATGAATGCTAATTTATCTTAAGCATATCAAAATCATTTCAAAAGTCTTTAAAAAACACACAACTCATTCAAACTATTTTGTGCCCTTTGTGCACTTTTCTTTTTAAACCTTTTCTCAATAATTAGACATGAGTCATTTTCATAGTTGAGATGTGATTCTCTTATCCCTATAGTAATGATTGAAATGATGTTGATTCTTTTCCACTTGAGAGAGATAGTGGCATACTTGTTGATTTCTATCCAAGATGGAGCCCTACTTAATAGTGATGCAAAGTTCCATTTTCACATACTTGTGGGTGATTAGTTGAGTTTTCTCCTTAAAATGATAAAGTATATTTCCATTTAAAATCAATCAAAACAAGCCCTTTTGTTATTGTTACCATGAACTACGAGGTTTTGATCGTCCATTGCATTTTGTGGGTACGTAGGTACGAGGCTCAGGAAGTCTTGTCAAACACCAAAATCTTAACAAATATTTCTCTTCTCATCTCCTCAATCTTTTGTAAACAACCCTTTTTAAGACAAACACGGATTTTCAAGAGGTTCCTATAGAGTACTATAGATGTTTTGGGTCCTAACATCTTCCCATTGCATAACCAACCCCCTTACCATTGTCTCTTTGTTTTATTAGTATTGTTTTAAAACTTCTGTGGGTTCTATTCGCCCTTTTCCCATTCCTTTGAAAAAAATAAAGTGCGGTGGCGACTCTTGCTTTTGTGAGTTAGGTTAACCAATAGCTTAATCTCTAATTTTTCACTACTATAACAGCCCATTGATTCATCCAATATAGTGAGATACATGATTAGTGGCCAACCTGGAGCAAGTGGTATTAAGATCGATGGTTCTTGCAAGTATTTCTTTATTTTTTTTCAAATGCCATTTGGCAATCATTGTTCCTCTCAATCGATTAATTATTTCTCAATAACTTAAAAATTGGTTCACAAGTAGTTGTAAGATGACAGATGAACCTTGAGATGTAATTAAATTGACCCAAGAAGCCTCAGACTTCCTTTTCAATTTTGGGATGTGGCATGTCTTGAATTGCTCGAAATTTTCCGAGATCAACTTCAATGCATTTCAGACTAACAATGAAACCCATCAGTTTACCAAATCTTACTTCAAAGGTGCATTTTGTAGGATTCAATCGTAGCGTGAACTTTCGGAGTCTAGTAAATAACTTCCTCAGATGGTCTGGGTGCTCATCTTCAGTCTTGGATTTAGCGATCATATCGTCCACGTAAACATCAATCTCTTTATGGATCATATCGTGAAAGAGAGTTACCATGACGCGTTGATATGTTGCCTCTGCATTCTTCAAACTAAACAGCATGACTTTGTAGTAGTAAGTTCCCCAAGGCGTTATAAAAGTAGTCTTTTACATATCATCTGGAGACATTTTTATCTGACTATACCCAAAGAACACATCCATGAGCGAGAAGATGGAAAACTGAGTAGTGTTGTCAACCAAGACGTCAATATGAGGCAAAGGAAAGTTATCCTTTGGGCTTGCTTTATTGAGGTCTCTATAGTCTATGCACATCCTGACCTTTCCATCTTTATTTGGAATTGGAACGATGTTGGCAACCCATTGAGGATACTTAGAAATTGCTAAGAAGCCAGCACCAAACTGTTTCTTAACCTCTTCTCTAATTTTCAGTGCCATGTTAGGTCTGGTCCTTTTGAGTTTCTACTTGACAGGAAGATATTCAGGCTTGAGTGGCAAGTTATGCTCGACGATATTGGTGTCTAAACCGGGAATATCTTGATAAGGCCAGGCAAAGACATCCACATATTCTTGCAGTAACTTTATCAGCTCAGTGTGCACATGTTTTTCAAGGGATGCCCAAACCTTTACTTCTTTTCTGGCTTCATCAGTACCCAAATTGATAACTTTGACTGACTCTTGATGTGGCAGGAATCTCTTTTTGCTCGTGCTTAAAGAGCCTTGCTAGTCCTGAAGTTACAAGGGATACTAGCCATGTTGTTACCAATGGATTTGTTTTCTCTGCATGTTTATGAGCTTATTTTAGAATGGACCTTTTTGAAAAAGTGAAAAGAAAGGAAACTTTTGCCATTTATTTTTGTGAAAAGTAAAATAAAAGAAAGGAAAGGAACATGATTTTTAATGCAATTTTTTTTTTACATATTGATAGCATAATACTTTGAAAACAAGAAGGCCTTTACAAGATATCCTGTTGTCTCGAGCGAAGACAAGGTATTAAGAAAAACAAAATGCATTACGTTGTAACAGAAAAGACCGTGGGGATCACGGGAGCTATCCAGTTGTTTAGCTTGAAGCCATGTGGGAATTTTTGCATGAAGCTTGGAATCATATGCTACTGTTTGCATCATCAATAACGACCACAATTTTGTCACTTTGAAAACCAGCACTGTTGAACTGGACCAGACAAAACTTCTTCTGGATCTCTGAATTTGGTAGGCATGACGATGGATGATAGCAGATACCAAAGCGATCATGCTTCTCAGCAAAATCTATTATCTGACCCATGCCAGGAAGAGTACCTCTCTCAAGAGTTTCCCTGACGCTCTTTACACATAACATAATCAATTTTGATGCCTTGTCTTGATTGAAGGTAGCAGAGCTAACATATTCAAATTCTAAACAGTGGAGGGGGATTTCAGCTATGCCTTCCTCAGTCTCAACGTACCAGAAATATGATAGTTTACTGAAAAGCAAATCCTCTTCGCCACAAACAATGACCATTTTGTCTTTGAACATGAACTTAAGCTTTTGGTGCAGTGTAAAGGTCACTGCTCCAGCGACATGAATCCATGGTCTTCCTAATAGGTAGCTGTAAGGTGGATTGATATCCATCACTTGGAAAGTGATGGTAAACAAATGTGGTCCAACAAGGATAAGTAGATCAACCACACCAATGGCTTGCCTCCTAGAGCCATCAAAGGCTCTAACAACCAAGGCACTGGCCCTCATCTCAGACCCTTCTACGAGTAATTGACTTAATGTGTCCTTAGGAATCACATTATGCAAAGAAACAGTATCCACCAAGACTCGAGACAAAAAAGTGTCCATGCATGTGACGAATATGTATAGAGCTTTGTTATGGGCATTCCCCTCAGCAGGCAACTCAACTTCATTGAATCCTAAATACCGGTTGACCGTGATGTTTGTCACCACCTCATCAAATTGATCAACAGTGATGTCATGCATCACGTGTGCAACATTCAGGACTTTCATTAAGGCTTTTCTGTGAGCTTCAAAACTCAACAACAAGGATAAAATTGAAATCTTGTACAGTGTCTACCCCAACTGATCCACAATTTTAAAGTCACTTTTTCTTATCAATCGGAGGAACTCTTAGTTTTCCTCTTGCGAGACATCTTTATTATGTTTTTCATCTAGAGCTTGTTGATTCACCACATCTTTGCCTTTAGAATTGACAGCTTCTACTGACTTGCTTATAGTATCCTTCACTACAGGTGGAGCATTTGTCACAACCTTAATGGTAGGAACAAATGTTGATGCCTCTTTTTATTGAGGAGGGGTTGTTGAAACAATCTTCTCTTTAGGAGGAGAAAATGTTGGTGGCGAATCTTCCTTTGGAGTGAACTTAGGAGAAAAAACACGACCACTACGAGTCAAGCCCCCTATCCCACCTATGTTAACTATCTTGGCTTTAGAGAACTGTATTAATTTACCTCCAAAATATGCAATGGTGTCATACCTCCAAGGCACCGCCTTGATACTCTGATAAGGAAACGACCCACATACACATATGTTTACTGGTTGGATCTTCTTCATAGGAACTTCAACTTGCTTCTTTCTGTAAATGATGGTGATAGGCTCGATGGTTGAAACCTCTTCAACAACTTTGGCTTTGGTGAATTGAATCACCCATCGATTCATCAAGTCTTGCACACATTTTTTTAACTCAACACACTCATCAGGCTTTGTTTCACAAACAAGATAATCATTATGGACACCTTCTAAGAAACCATGTTCTTGTAACTTCTTCACAACAACTGTTATGGGGGTCTTCAACTCAGCAACCTCTCTAACCACTTCTGTGCACTCTTCCTCCTCGATCACACAAACCACTGGCCATTTTGGGAAGGCAAAGTATTAGTTTTCACATTGGGTTGTTCTTCAGAGAAAGACAAAATATTTTGATCAATGAGCTCTTGCACCATGGCTTTAAAGACTAGGCAATCTTCCATGAAGTGCCCCATGTATCCAGCATGAAATGCACATGACACGTTAGGATTATGCCTTGGGTGGTAGGTGAAAGATGCGGGTGGTATCTCCTTCAGCACGATCGCCCTTATATGCACAAGATAGGGTAGCAATTGAGTGTACGATACAAGAATCTTGTCAAAATTGGGACGCTTTCTGTCTTGATTACCGTTCCAACATTTGTTCTGCCCTTGGCCTTGGTTTTTGTTATTCTAAGGTGGTTGTTGATTTTGAGAAGTTTGAGCTAAGGAGGATGTTGATATTGAGGAGGTGCTTGATACTGAAAGGGTGGTTGTTAGTATTGTACCGCAGGAACATATGGATATGGGTAGTAAGGGATATGATCCGTAGAAGCTTGAAATTGAGGGTGAAATTTGCCATAACAACACTTGTATCCTTTTCCTTTTTCTTGGCGTAGCTACCTTGAGGTTCCTTAGCCGCTGCCTGATGATTAGCAACGCCAAAAATATTTCCAGTTTTTAACCCATATTCTATGTGTTCCCCTATTGCTACAACATCAGAGAAATTAGAGGACATACTACTGACCATCTTCTCAAAGTACATTCCTTAAAATGTACCCATGAAAATATCTACCAATTCAGTGTCGGATAGCGGAGGTCGAACACGTGCAGCCATTTCTCACCACCTTTGAGCATACTCCTAAAAAGTTTCATTGGTCCTCTGAGCCTGATTCTGCAATTTTAATTTGGTAGGAGTCATATCTAGATTATATTTGTACGATTTCAAGAAAACTTCAAAAAGATCCTTCCAAGATCGGATCTTGCTATGCTCCAAGCCCATGTACTAGTCAAGTGAAGCCCCCAACATGCTTTGAAAGCAATGGATGTGTAAGGCATCATTATCAATGTAGGAAGCTATCTTCCTACAATACATCATGATGTGACTTTTTGGAAAGCTCAACTCTTTATACTTCTGTAAATATGTACTTAAAATTTCTGAGGTAGAACCACATTTGGTAACAGACACAGCTCCTTTGCATCCATACCATAAGCGAAAAATCCTTCAATAGCCTGATGCGTTCATCCAGCAACTGATAATCAATAGGCTTGTTAAGAACTGCACCAGGAACATTCTGATTAACAAATTGACTTTGAGGATAAGCTTGAGAATTAAGAAACTAAGGAGCTTAAGGAGTAGTCTGAGCAGGAACTAGTGGAGTAGCAAATTGAAGAAACATATGCGGATGATACATTAACCCAGGATTAACCATCTGTGTGCCCGGATTAACAGTTTGACCATATTGGATGCCATACAGAGCATAGGGTGCCCCAGGATAAACATGTTAAGGTACAACAGCAGCAGACACAGCAGAAGGTGCCCCAAGATAGGCAAGAGGCATTCCAGAGTTAACAGATTGAAAGCCTTGATATGGATACTGTGCAGCAAGTTGAGCAATTGTAGGAGGAATTTGAACAATGCCAGCCATGATTTTCTGTCGATTAGTCTGGTGAGATATATGTGCTGAGTCGTCGTCTTTTATGGATAGTTGAAGGAAGATGGTATGAGCATATTGTATTTTTATGTATGAAATGCATGAATCCATGCAAAAAAAAAAATCCAGGGAATTCGGAGATCATAAATTGCATATAAGTAGTCATAAAATTACAAAAAGCAAGACAAAGTATAAAGCAAATAATGAAAATACTCATTTTATTTAATAAGGAATAATAAAGAGTACAATGGTTAAAATATCATGGATTTGCTCGATAAGCTACAAGAAGGTCAACTTTGAACCTCTCAACTACAACCATACAGACAACAACAAAGTGAAAAACAACCCTAGGAGTGTTATGTGGAAACATATTAGCATAAGCTTCCTTCAGTAACCCCGAGAGATTTTCAAGTGTCCATCACTCCAATATTTCGCATCCTTGAGGAGATTATGCAATAAAGTATGGTTAGGTCCATGTAGGAGGCTTCCACAAACACTTCCTTCAATCATGGAGGACTTGAAGACGACAGATGTGCCATTCCCAATGAGAGACGTCTTGGTTAAACTGATTAAAAACTTCTTGACTCTGATGCGCTTGACTCTTCAACCCTCGGATTTCTTCAAAAACCTTATCAAGATCACACTGATGCTGAGAGAGAGAGAGAGAGAGAGACACACAGAGAGAGAGAGAGAGAGAGAGAGAGAGAGAGGGGCTTCCAACTTTTCAACACTGTCTTGTTCTTTCTTTAACTCCTTCTTGCAATCATTCTGTTGGTATTAAAGTTCTTCGAGTTGGGCCTTATAGCTTTCCTCCATCTCCTTGCGAGATGTCAGAGTTTGGTTCCAAACAGTAACCATCTTTCTAGCTTGGTACTGAGTCTCGACGAATTGTTTCTTCTTGGCATAGAGGCCAACGTAGGTTCTCTTTAGAGCTTCATCAACTTTCCTTCTCTTGTTCTGTTCTTCTGATTAAGGTTAATCTTCAAGTCTTCTTTCTCTAGTGTAAGTTTACCAAGGTCGGATCGAATATCAAGATTCTCCCTTTGTAACAACTTTATAGTCTCTTTGAGCTTGTCAAATTAAGAGATAGAAACAACAAAAGGTCCAGGAGGCTTGAGACTCATAAAAGGTTCCCAAGGATACGACAGCTTGATAATCTTGACTCTACATCTAACCCAGTCTGTATAAGGCCTCAATGAAAGGAAAGTTTGTTTACCAAGTTCCTTTTTCATAATATGATGGATCTTGCCCTATGCACGACGTATTCTCTTCAGCAATTTAGAATCATCAACCCTTTCAGCAATCACAAATTCTTCCAATTATTTGTTTTCAGACTTATCTTTCAACAGATAACCAAGTTGATGAATTGAAAGAACAAGATTGTAGTTGATCAGTCCACCCTGAGCACTAATGAGAGGCACATTATGGAAGTCACCACATCTAAAAATAGGTTCAACCCCATCACAGTCACAACTATACCATATTATTTCTTCAGTGTTCCGAGACATCAACCTTTTAGACCACTTCAATGCTCCCACGTTATCAACAAAAGGGTATTTGCTTGGCAAGTGAGTCAAGAGCCACTTGTAAAGTAAAGGAACACAATAATTAATCATTCCACCCTTCTTCTTGTTCCTCTAATGAAATGAGAAAAAGACATCAGCTAGAAGCGTGAACATTGGATTTTTGGAGATGAAGATGGTGATAGCGGTTTTGTTGATAAAACCTTTGATGTTCAGGAAAAGCATCAAACCACAGATGAGGAGAGC